>OW799236.1:21571973-22304473 GCA_941918925.1 Phyto melanocephala | reverse complement strand
AGTCAACTTCGACTCATAATAGTGCCCAAAAATTGAACATCAACATTGTCATTGAAAATTTGGACCATCGGATTTAGGTTGAGGTCGCGGCGGCCACTTGGCCGATAGTTGCACCATACAAATATTATCATAAAAAAAGAAAAGACAATAGTTTTCTAAACAATTTGTGTTTTATTCAAAATCAACATCGGTCCTTAAAATTTATCCAACCTTTATTAAAAAAAAAAAAAAAATTTACTAGTATCGTTGCCAATAAGTGACTGATTTATTCAAACTTTATTCAAACAAATATTCCTAGAGGAATGCCATATCTATAGATAGCAACATATGGGTCAATCAAATATTCTAGGGTAGAAAAATGTTAATTTTTATGCTCAAAATACAGAGAATTTAGAAGCAGTCTTGTCTATTTGCTTATGTCATAGAACGTCATGGGGCGATTGTGTTAAATGTCAATAGCGAATCATTCCAGAATAATTTAAATAACACACATACTAAAGAACATTGCTCAATTGACTCCGCTATTCATAAGCTCTCAGGAAATGTACACTTTAGGTGGTAAGAAATGAATATTGTAGAAAGAACAAACGGAATCACAAATCTATATACACCCAGAAAATAGAAAATCACATTCATTTCCAATCGAATGGTTCAGTTCCTGTAATCGAAATTTTCATTTGTGATTATAAAATTTCTATTGCAGGAATCATAATTTATAAGTGATGACTATATATTGATATTTCGAATCGAAATTTTGTAGATGCAAGTGTAAAATTCTGCAATCACATCTAAACTATGCGATTGGCAGCCATTGCGGTGCTCACAACCGGTATTGTTTTCTCTGAGTACCCTTGGTAGGACAGGTCAAAGTTTCAGCAGGGAAATAAATTTTAAAAACATCTTTCTGTTTTACTTCGTAGTCGTACAAATAGCACATCTGTACTGTGGAAATGCCCATATGCTTACACATAAATTTGCCATAAAAAGAAGGTTTTCTTATAAATACATGACTGAGAGGAGTGTCAACTTTGCACTTTTAATTCAAAACTCCTTGACAATTATTGCCGTTCAAGACATCCACAATAAAAAAACATACAAATCAATATTATTGCCATCAACATCACTATTTCTATCAGCATCATTATCAATTTCTCATTCTAAACACATAAAGCCAAACTAACTAACAACATCCATCTGTAAAATGAGTTGATGAGATAAACATTTAACAAAAAAAAAAAAAACTACTAGAAACAGAAGAAACAATTTAGTTGCCAAAAGCCATTAATTTCGAACAAAAATGTTAAACAGCATTTTTGTCAATCATACACTTAGGTGACCATCACAACATACAAACATTTCTCTTTATAGATACAACATCGAATATAATATATGCACATAAGTGTCCACAAACAAACTTATATGTATTACAGTGTAATATGTCTGTACGTACGTTTATTGATATTTACTTGTATATGGTTTAGAAAAGATATTTAAAACACCATCATCATACATAAAATTGTATTGATTAACCATTAAACATGTTCAATTAGATGTGTTCTCTTAATGTGTGTTACAATAAGTGTGTATTTGATTGTGTATGTGTGAATCAGTCTGCCTACGTTTCCTAAGGGCAAAAGTCAACAGGCATTTATATTTTGGACCTTCTGAAAGGCGAAGTGACACCTACTTTAGACTTGCAATCTTATTTTTCTTTTCCTGCTCTTGAAAGTCGTTCAGAAGGGAATAAGTGAAGAAAGATATAACGGGTGTTTTTTATAGAGATATAGAATTTTAATTGGCGGCCAGACAGCTGTCAAATAATTTATATTTAGTTTGGTTTTGTATTTCAACATGAATTGTTTGATGCATGAATAGCCAGGCGTAGATTTGGTGAATGGGTCCAAAACAAGATTGCTGTTGTTGATACCGATTTTCATAATCAAATTTTATTTAGCGATGAAGCCCAATTTCATTTCGTCAATAAACTAAACTGCCATATTTGAAGTGATGATAATCCTCAAGTCTATGTTGAGACATCGTTACATCCAGAAAATCTGACTGTTTAGTGTACTTTATGGTCTGGTGGAATTATTGGTCCGTGACCGGTATTGAGCCATGATTACTGACATTTTCGTCTATCAATTGAACAACCATGATGTGCAGGAGATGTGGCTTCAACACGACGGAGAAACATGTTCCAGAGCTCTTGCAACAATTGATTTATTAAAGGAAACGTTTGGTAACAGCACAGTTTCACCTTTCGGACTCGTGAGTTGGTCTTAAAGATTGTTTGATTTAATAACTCTTGACTATTTTCTGTGGGGATATGTCGCTAGTCTACGCCGATAAGCTTAAAATGATTGACTAGTTGAAGGACAAAATTCGTCCTATTATTGCCGCTATAGGGCCATAATTTGTGAAAAACGTCATCAAAAATTAGACCTGCAGATTAGGTTACGTTCAAGGCCAGTCGTGCCAGTCATATACCAGAAGTCATATTTAAATCACAATGCCAGAAGAATATCTTTTAAATAAGGTTAACTTCATAATTCATTTTATAACTCAAAAAATTCGTCTCTATATTATTTCATTTCAAATTTTAATACTTCTAGAAATAACGCCCCTTACAACATCAAAAAAGTGTTTTGATCGTTACTTAAACTAAATAAAATTAAAAGGATTAAAAAAAGTAAAAATAAAAATAAAATATTAAAAAGAATTTAGTTGTCTGCCTCTAGAGAGAGAGAGTTTAATACATAGTGCTGATCGCAAAATATTAAGGAATAAATGAATAGTAAGACTCAAATGTTTCATAAAATTAGAAGAAGCAAAAATTTTAATAAAATTTTAAATTAAGCTAGTTTTTAACAAGTCCTTACACCAAGACTTCCGACAACTTCTTTTGAAAAAGGTCTTCTAGAGGCCCTGTTATCAGAGGCGACTTTGAAAGACCTTGCTTTATATTCTAACGACTGTAGAAACTGGACAATCGTTAGTCCTGATGTATAAAAAATAAGGCTAAATAAGGCCTTTTGTAAGGCCTACTTAAGCCTTCTTTTTACCGCTGGGCTAGCTGTCTATGTAGAGATGTACGTGCGTGTATTGCTGTCTATATAAAATGTTCTTGCAATTTCCGCTTAGTATTATAAAGTGTTTGCTATTTTGCAAGCAAACGATTAGTCACGATTATTGGATGCGATTGCAAATTTAAACTGTACTGAAGTTTAATTTTAAGCAAACTCACGTCCAAGAAACGCTTGGCAATTGTTCAAATTTATTTTGAAAATGTAAGAGTGCTGTATTTAACTCTGTCCAATCTTATTTACTCCTCACACAACTTGCATCATCATCTGATGGCCATAACTGACAATTATATGGTACAACTGAAACTTAAACTTTTTTCGGAAATCGATAATTTGAACTGTTTTTCCCAAAATATTTTTGTAATTGAACTATTGTACCAAGATTTGCTGTAAATGTTGCCATACGAATACGCAACAAATGTTGCAAAAAGTTCTAATGGAATAACCAACGTGGGTGGGGGTGAAAACACAGGCAAGTGTGTTCTTTTGCCCACATCTTAATAATTGATTTACAGAAGCAAAATGTTCGAATGCATATGTGATAAACTGATATAATAAAAGAGTCTAAAGTATATGTGGGGTCTTCAAAACGATGATTTTGACTTACGAACAGATGGACCTAACTTAATCCATAAATTTTAAGAGCCGATGTTGATTTTGAATAAAACACAAATTGTTTAGGAAATCATTGTCATTTCTTTTTATTATGATAATATTGGTATGGTTCAATTATGTATGGAACAAAAAAGCGACCTCGGCGGCACACCTCCATCCGATGGTCCAAATTTTTTAATGCTGAGGTTCAATTGTTGGGCACGATGATGAATCTTGATGAGGTTGACTTGTCTTTTACCACACTATCGCGAAAAACAGCAATGTTTTCCGTTCAACGATGAAGGCATTCACAGATGTTTTTACATTTCATACAGATTTAAATATATTTCAAAATTCTCCCAATTGTGGACGAATTTGAACGATTATGTTGACCAATAGATTTGTTTTGAACGCCCATTTTTATAATTAGCCTGAATTACTTTAACGCATTTCTCGATTGTGTACCTTTCCACGGTTAAAATTAAGTTAGTTTGACATTGAGAAATGTTTCTTTGAAAATAAAGACGGCACAACCATTACGGTCGATGGAGACATCTTTCGCACCATGATAACTGATTTCTTTGTTCCCGCTCTTCATGGTATTGATGTGAGTGATGTTTGGTTTCAACAAAATGGTGCAACTTAACACAACCGATTTATTGCATACAACGTTCGATGGCCGCTTAATAAGATACAATTTTGATGTCGATTGGCCGCAAAAGGAGCTGCGATTTGACACCGTTTGTCCTGAGACTCTTGGGCCAAGCGCGGTGAATGACTGATAGCAATGCTAAAAATAAAAACAATCTGGAGTTGTCCGGCTACTCGGGTAGAGCGTGTTAGTTTCGTCATCAAGCCATCCACAACATACTGAGCAAAAAAAGAAAAGGTAAATATAACCAATAAAAACTTCAATCCTCTTATTTGTACCCTACTGTTCTTTTATGTCTAGTCTCTGATACCTAAATCTCTAGCCTGCAGCTGATGGAATGCTGCCTTGGCCTGTCCACCCCTAACCATTGCAAGTATAGGGCCATTTATCAAGTGTTTTGCTCCTACAGATGAGATTTTCTCACTTACCTTCTTTTTTTTCAGGTCACTCCATCGTTGGATAATTCTACGCCATTAATACCAGGTCTTTTGTCTTGTCTTTGTCAGTCATCCAGAAAAAACAAGAGGACTCCCTAATGTGGGATTTACGATTGTCTATCAGGGATGAAACTATAATTAGCTCACTATTTTCTCTTGCCACCGTACACTGGCCAACTTTTGGGTCACACAAAAGGTAGTATCTAAATATCTGCAAGTATTTCACCGACTTGTCTTTTTTCTATTTCATTTCGAAGCTGTCTACTGTCTGTTTGCGTTCAAATTGGTGTAAATACCTTCGAGGTTGTGAGCCTCTGATGAATAGCAATTCTTACTCTGGTGTTGTGTATGATCGGGGTGTAGCCAGCATGTGTTGGAGGATGTTTATATGTGGTTACTTGTAGTGTGTTGATGTTTATGATTGGTGTGTGTATTTATTGTTTTATTATGTTTCGATTATTATATTTAAAATATATTAAAAATTTGGTATAATTCTTTTGGGGTTTAAGAAAAAACAATAAACAAATAAACAATATTCAATTTTTTTATACATATTTATTTATTTAATAAAATTTATTTTCTATTAAGATTAAATAAAAATCAAATTAATTTTGCATTTCCATTTCTGTTCACAGCTCTTCTTCACCGAACTCGCTCAAAAAAAATCCGAATCTCTATCCTAAACTTCAAAAAAACTTTTTTCCATCCTAAAATTTGTCTTTTCATTTTTTCCCGCCTGTTCTAAAATTTTCCGACATCTTTTTTTTTACATAATTTTTCTCACATCAGCTGAGTTTCAATTTTACTGAAACGTTACTCTTCTTCTTCCACGACATTAACCCTAAAACGAGCCACATGATACGTTGGACTATTTTCTGTGGATCGCCGTTAAAGACAAATTTTATGCAGACAAACCAGAGACGATTGAGCACTTGAAGGCCAACATTCGTAATGCTATTGCCGAGATACAACCCCATAGACTAGCAAATTGGTCCGATCGAATGGGGTACTGTGAGGCCATATGAACGAAATAATATTTCATTTCTAATCGGAACAATTGTTCTTCACAAAAAAGAAATAAATTTGGCAGAATTTTAAACCATTTTTGTTTTATTGCATTTTTGAATAAAAAATTTTAAGTGGGCTACCCTTTTTAATTTTTATTTTTTTCATTCTCGATACTTCACAGTAAAGCCAGTACAAATTTTGTATCCCTTGCTGCTGATTTTATAAATTATTTTTTACTTTTTTTTTTAACTTTTCTTTGCTATTATCCATACTGTTATAAAAGCTTCCCTTGTGCATTTAACTCACCTCTATCATTGAAAGCAATCTCAAAAATATTTTTACAAAATATTAAATAATTATAATTAAAATTTATTTAATGGAATATGTTAAAATTTAATACAATATAATTTTCTTTTTTTTTTTAATTTACAAATTTTATGCAAATTACATTATTCAAGGTTTTTTTACATAAATTTGTATTAAAAATTGAAAACATTATTTACATGTATTAATATAACATTTACACACTTATGCATGTATGTGTACACCTAAATGGCAATGCCTTTCTGGGTGTTTGTGTGCGTGTGTGTGCGTGTTTGTTATCCAACATGCACAGACACAATCAGGCATTTTAATAACATTTTTAAATGACTATGACAATCATTAAAAAATTAATCATTTTAAAGTATTATTTATAATTAAATAAAGTATAGCAATATGTAATAAATAGTTGGCTTAAATTAAATTATTAATTATAAACTATAGTTTTAATATTGGGTTTTTTTTTATCATAAATACTTTATTGTGAATATAATCACATCACATTTCAGTCATTTAAATATTAAAAAAATGTGTTTAATGTATTCCGAAAGAAGCTGGCAAAGAGCCACAACACAAATTGTTTGTTTCTTAAACATGTTTTTCCAACTAAACATTTTTGCTAGACATGAAAGAAAACAACCTTTTTTTATAAATAAACTCAATTTAATTGAGTTGCCACGTTGAGACTAAATTCATTTAGCGGCATCCAAACATTTGCCAAAAAGTCGCCAGTGCAAATGTATAAAGGACCATCATAGTTGCTCGTTACCAATATGTGTAGTGTCCGTGGGCAAGGAGTGGGTCTAAAAAGAATTAACAAAAATAAAAAGTCGTACTATTAAAACATGCCAAAAAAAAATTGCTCACATTTAACGATTGCAAATAAAAAACAAATTTTTGAAAAGTGTTAAGAAAATTTTAATACCTGTAGTGCCATCCGTTTATGATGCATGGATGAGTTGGTTGAGGATTTTGTTTTACTTTTGCGCCACGAACACATTAAAAGCTCCTTCATGCCCTTGCGAAAGTTGCGACTTAAGAATGCGTACAATAATGGATTTATGCCAGAATTAAAATATGACACCAGAAACGTTAAGGGTGTCAGTAATGCATTAAAATTTGAGTCACCACGATATGAACGTGACCTGAAAAATAAACAAACAAAAAAACTTTAGCCAGCAATAACATCAATTTAAACTTTTTACGGCTGAATCGTTATTAGAATTATTTAAAAAAAAAAAAAGTTAAAATATCCTTGACTAATCGACTGACAAAAAACTTGTTAATAATTTTTTTACTGCAAAGAATTGATTTGTTATGGTGAATCTAAATAATTGTATTGTTTGAAAAAGGTTATAAATATTGTTTAAATCAATTTAAACAAATTATTTTTTTTTTATCTTTAACATTAACTGAACTAATCAATTAATATTCAATTATTATACTCATTATATTGAATTTATTGTAAATAACTCTAAGTTTTCATTTTTATGATGTAACATATATATTGTTATATTATGCATGTTATCTCTTCGAATACAACAAAAAAGAGAAAAAAATCCTTTTTGTTCGAAGATTCATACCAACGAGTTGAAAAATAGTTGGTTGAATCATCACTTTTACGTTATATCTCTAACGAGTAACATCATCATTTTTTGTAGTTGATCGGAATTATTATTCCTTATGAGTTGTTTCTTGAAGTCTAAATAAATAATAATTTCATCAATAAATAAATACTAAGTTTTCTTATTTAAATCGTACTTATTGGGATTTTAAGTTCTTTTTAAATTTTACATGTATTAAAGTAAGATTTAAACAAATATTAAGAACTGCGTGAGGGCGAACAAACAGAAGTAAATATTCATTAAAGTGTACCATGATTTTATTTTTAATATTAAAAAAAAATCTGTTTGTCTTACTACGAAGCGGTTTTGTATTGATGTGATTTATAATGCAACACATGAGTATTTCTTTTTTAGAAAAACTGCTTAGATACACACACAATACAATTTGTTATTGCGAAAGTTGTTCGATGCCCTTAAAATAGCTTTTTATAATTCTTATTTAGTTTTATATCACACTTAGAACTGAAGATTAAAATTCTTATATCATTTATTTAATTTAATTTAAAAAAAGCTATATTACAAAGAATATTCATAAATATATAAAAAATTTTTAACAATTGGCTCCCCAGCCTAAGTAAAGAAACAAGTATCCCATAAGTAGTAACCAATCCACAAATATATCCAGACATTATACCAAAAGAGTTAGAAATAGTATAAATGAGTATTTAAAAGAATATAAAAGGTAGGTATAGGCATAAACAGTTAGACAGTATTAATCAAATGTAGAAAAATGCGTTAACATTTTTAAATGAAATGCATTATTCGAGTGAGAGAAAATACGAAGATCTAGTGGTAGAAAATTCCAACTTGTAGCTACCTTAACAAAGTGTTTAAAGCAACAACCCAAAACTGAGAAATGTGCTCTCTTCTAGGGACTTTATAAACGTAGCGAACAATAACCTTATTGTAGGAAGATCATTAATGTACATATTAAAAGAAGAGGACCTAAAATAGACCCTTGCGGAACACCCGATAATAAAGAAAGTGAAGCCGAATATACCCCATTAATATCAACAAATTGATTTCTCCCAGACAAGTATGAATAAATTAGCATACAGGCTGATTTAGAAAAATTAAACAAATCTCTTAATTTTCTGATCAATATCAAATAGCCAACTGAATTAAATACTTTCGTTAGGTCAAGTGAGACCAAAGATGTCAAATAATCTCTATTAACATTCTCACGTACAGCGTCAGTTAAACTAAAGAGGTAGTATTATGCCCATAGCGAAAGCCAAATTAAGAAGGAGAAATATGACTGTGAGCAAAAGAGAGTATCTGGTACTTTGTAATGGGTTCAACGAATGTGTGCAACATAATCTAACTAGTTTTGTAGTGAAAAGTTTTTTTTTTATTAATTTAAACTTATCTCGGCTGAATTATACGATAGTATGCACTTGTTGTGCTATCAGCATTAAATCCTAACAAGTCCATGATGTGAATACACCCTACGACAAAGTGATTTCTTTACTATTTTTGCTTGTCGATGTTTTAAGGATTCTTAGAAAAATTCAACCATAGAGGAATAAAAAATGTTGCATACGTAGACAATATTCGAATGTGGTAAAGGACATCAAGTACTAGGCTTTGGAGTCGCTCGATAACTAAGTTATAGAAAACGACTCGTTGGGTAAACCAGTAGTGCGAGTCACTAACTTATAACTAACACTAACTTATCGTAACGTTTAAAAAACGTTTATCGTTTATCGATTTCGGTATATACCCAGCAAAAAAAAAAATTAGAAGTAGTGCGAATTACATTTTCAAGATTTCTAAACCAATTGTGTAAAGAATTCGTTCTAAATGACTTCCTAAATTTGATAAAATTTATCATAAATGCTGTAACTAAAAATGAATGAAAAGTCATGCAAGATATCTTAAGCAATTGATGTAGACAAAAAAAATTAAATCATGAAACATCCGATGCTTTTCGTCAAATATGCATGAGTTCTATGCACTTATTAGAATGGAGTGTTTTCACCTAAATTTAATCCCTTGTACCAGTTGAACTCCTGCAAATTCTCTGTTTTGTCCTGGATTTTTTTTTTTATGGGTACTAACATATTTTATCGGCAGTTGTTATTGTTGTCTAAACGACAATAATTTTGTTGTGTTTATTTTATCGACAAAAAGTTGAACTATAAACCCGACTCAAAACTCACTTGTTTAAGTCTATGGCGCTACTACCTGTGCTAGGGATGTTTGCGGTGAATTTATTTAGACACTTTTTATAATAAAGGCGCCACTTTAATGTAACAGTTGTTGAGAATCGTTAAAAAGTATTAACTGTATCGCAAAATCGATACTGCAAACAACAAAAAATGTCCGAAAAATTTAACGATTCGACAATCGTTTAAAGTTAGTGTATCAAACCGAAGGTCAAAAGCGACAGTGCTGACGTTAAATAGCAACTGAAAAATTCCTTTATTAAACAACATGCAGTATCTGGGTAATTTTATATTGCTGACACTGAATCTTAAATTTAAACCCAGAAGACTACAGCAGCACCTTTAAGTATACTTAGGAAGTGTGGTTCGAAATAGGTATAGTTAAAGATAGTTAAGTTAAGGTATATGGCTTATCCCTATTTTTGTATAGCCAAGTTGGTGAAGTGCACCAAGAAACCCGTTGTATGAGATAGAGAGAGTACTACTACCCAATACAAAATTGTGAATCGGACGAAGCATGCTTCTAAGGGAGAAATCTATTTAAAAGCTTTGCTTGAACAGTAGTTTATGGAAGCCATGCTTCGTAGTAAACTCCTATACTTCCACGTGTCTGCTGGTTTTCCAATATGACAATATTCTGTAAAGAATACGTCGACTTTCTGTCATTAACGTAGTTTTAGTCCCTGCGCATAAAACTCATTATTAGAATGAATGGGCAAACAACCAAAGCCAACTAAAGTAACTAATGGGTGTACGAGCTTGGTACAAATATATATACCATAAATATAGCCAAAGCCTTCTTTAAACGGCTCATACCCTTGTTTTATTAAGGACATATAAATTGAAGTAAAGCTAAGTTGATATAAAACACAGCACAAGACATTTTATTCGTAATCGTATAAATATTTAAAGTTTACTAAGGTCTAAAAGACACGCAAGTCACCAGTTTCAGTTGCCCATCTCAGCTTTAGCTTAATCGGCTAAAACTAACTGACCTGTAATAGATTTGTGGACGAGGTCTTTATCATCTACTAAGAAATATCACAGTTATGGGTTGAATTGATCTTCTTTATTACATTAAATCTGAAATGAATTTTACAGATGGTGTCCTCGTGTAAAAACAGACCATATCTACTTGACTACTTGCGCGTACTCAGTCGCCGCAAAAATATTAATTGTATTGTCTACATTTAAACTGTTTGGATATCCATTAGCTATAAATTTGGGCATAACAAAACAGTCGCCGCACTACACCTTGGCGTTCTATTAAAGAAGATTAAAACGAAATTTTCAAAGACAAATTATTTTTGAGGGTCATAATGTAAATTCTTAGCTACCTTACAAGCTGTGTCTAATGTATATTTTTATGCTCCCCAAGATGCTACTACAAGTTTTTATGGCAATATAAATAACTCAGATAACATGAATTACTTTCTGCTGGACAGCTAATGAATCAGCTGTTACTTTTTCCATCAAACAACTTTATCAATTTAGTTTTTTTTAACCTAATGTTAGGATATGTTTATTATGCTTTTAGTAATTTAATTAAATATAAATCTATTACACCCTACACCACCATATTGGGAATGTGTGTGAACCTATAGTTCAGGTTTAGTTAAGTGAAGTCATAAGAAATTGTCACATTCCCCGTTTTTTTTTGCACCAATAATTTGAATATTTTTATATGTATTTCGTAAACTTGTATTTGGATCAGAGGTATATATAACATAAGCACTCGATTGGAATGTATTTTATATTCAAAATTTTGATCTCATTCCAGAACCTCCCTGTTGATTACACTTTGCAATCCATCTGACTTCTTTAAATGTAAACAGGTCTTACTTGTTAATTGTTGTTGCGTTCTATTTGATGGTATTCAATGTTGTATTTTTAAGCACAAGCGAATTTTCTATTAATCATGGCTAAATATCGTATTTTGTTAGAACCTCCTCAAAAAACTGTTGGCAAATACTTGCAGTACTTTTATGTCTTGCATAGATGCATTCTGCAATTTCCATTTGAACAACAAAAAAGAGTTTACATTAAAGTCAAAAAGTCGTTCGGACAAAATTGATATCGGTTTCAACATTCACACTTCAATATCAATGTTATCAAATTGCCTACCAAGTTAAAAGTAGCTCAAGTAAGTACGAGCACGGTGGCACTGATATAGAGGCTTTAAAAATCGCTGGAATTTAATCGCAACAACTTTGTCATGGCGAAATAAATGAACCGGAAAAGGTGGATGTAGAAAACCACATGTAGATAGGCACACATGGAGAACGGAGAGCCCCTTGACAGGAATGTAGTTAGTGCACTCGGATACACTTATTTGGAGGACCCTACTTTGGTCAACAGAGCATGCTAATTCAAAATATCATCTGCACAAGATTAAAATTGTGAAATTTGTAGTTTGCAGAATAAACCTTGAGACTTGTGAAACAGTAGAGCATGTAGTGCGCGAATGTCTCGTAATGCCTGGCAGTATATTTTGCACCACCTGCAAGCACACATTAGATGTAAGTGCTATTAGGGAAATTATTCGGGGACAAATTTTGGCGATTTCAAAAGACGCTGTGATGAGGATTTTTAATATTCATCTGTCATGTGTCATTATAGTCTAAAGCAAGCACCTGTATTGGTATAGGAGTGAGCTAGATAATACCTCATCGGTATCCTTGTAATCACGGAGGAGTGAAGGGGTCGAACTGGTACTCATTTATAGAAGAGGTCGGTGTGCTTTGGTACCCCGCAACATGTATAAAGTCATGCTCAAGAAAATAATTGTTTTCAAAAACACTGCACACTGGCCTCCACAAATACAAACGAAATAGCTAAATATTCCATTTAATGACTGCTAAAAAAGTTTCACGCATGAAGATGTACCACTTAATATTTTATTTATCATTGTCAATTTTTTAGGGATCTGAAACGTTAGACTCTTGGTCAACAAAACATGTTTTGCCATTGATAATTAAGGAAAAAACGATACTTCATGAATATGTCAAGATGGCTAAGGTATGACGGCATAGATAGAAGATAAAGATACAAGCACTATTTTTAAAACGATCTACGGAGGATACTTATGAGTTCTGTTTTTAATCGGCTGACAAATCAACTTAATCTAGTCTTACTCGAATCTTTTTTAAATTCTTTGTTGCCAGTTCTGTAGTCTTCGAGATATTTCTTTGAACATATAAGACATAAAACAGATGTTATTGGCTATGTTCAGTTCATCAGGACGCTTGTATATTTCCTTTGTAATTAAACTACTTTCAACATCTAAAACAATATTGCAGCCCTGTCGAACTCAGTTTTTATTTCTTATTTTTTCAGATTTTTTTCAAAAAGAACTCCAAAGGTAAATCCAATATAAAAACTTTAAGTATGCGTGCACTATAATACAAGTGCTTTATAATCATTTCATAATTGTATCAAGCAACTCCAGCATTGAGTTCTTTAAAATTCGTTTCAACAATACCGAAACAAATTACGCAGTAGTCCCGAAAATTACCTAACAGCGCACAACACTACGGACGTGATGTAATTTATACGATTGTTCGATTGTATATCTACCTCATTTAAACCATGAATTCGTAGTATGCCCAATAGCTATAAATCGGTTTGATAGATGTTTTGGTTGCAAATAAGCTCGATAAGCATGTAGTAATCCATATTGTTGTGAATAGCATAAAAATTCTATATCTGTCGGGGTAACATTTAAGTATATTGAATTTAAAATACTATATTAAAACTTTGTCTTATACGGGAACTAAAAAACCAAACTCAAAATAAACAATTTATTGATTTTAAAGTTGCGATGCAGGGTAAAAGGACTTGGTCGATCAAAGACTTAAGTCAAAAATCTACAATACCAACCCTTTCGGTACTAGTACCGTGGGTTTGTGAAGGCTCATACTTCCAATTACGTCTGATTGAAATTATTTTTGTTGATGCAACATTGCACTTTGTAGCTTTAAAAATAACATTTAAAAAATATCTACATGTTTTTCTGTTATTCTGTATTGAAGTCCTGCAGTTTTTAAATTTTTATAATTCAATGATTCCTTACGTCGAAGAAAGTGCATTTTAAAACAAATTTTTACCAATTTTTAGGAAAAAATTTAAAAATAAATTTGCAGAAAAATACCAATCTCAAGCTCAATATAAAAAACAACTGTTGGTATAAATTAAAAAGATCGAAAACATTCATTTATTATTTGCATAAAAATTTTCTTTGAAAACAGCATTAATTGTTGAATTGAAACAAAAAATTAAATCTAGTCGTAGGATTTTTTTTTAAATTGGTCTGACACAATATGGCATCAAAATATACCGAAGGGAGCTCAAATATGTAACAGAAAACAAGGATCGTTTTGCATTTGATAAGTAGTATCAACTTGTTTAAAAGAAGTTTAGTATGGCAAACAAGTTTATAAATTAGGAAATTGAAAAGATTTTGAATAATTTTTATGAATTAGATATTTCTGACTTAGAGTACTTCAAGCATTCGGATGTTTAAGATTGATTGGACCGCGCCCGAATAAACATTTTGATAATATCATTTTTAAAAATAGTCTTAAGTTTCCTATACATTAGTTTTTGGAGTATTTTACGCACGAGCTTCTCACTGAAACAGTTGCAGCAACCAATCAGGTAACGTTAATTAATACGGGCAAATCTATAAATCTGTGGCTTGGAGCTAAAAGGGCCAATGTCACTTTTTTGCTCTTTTGAATTAATCATTGCATTAGATTTCTTTTCTTGCTCTATTTCATTATGGTGAAACAGCTAAAGTCATACTTAACCCAGAACAGCTTCATAAATAAAATGCTGGCCAATGTCACTATGTAAGCATCTATAAAAATTAAAGTTCAATTCTAATTTTCTTAAAAGTAAATATTTTGACATTGGCCGTTTTAACTCCAAGCCACAGAAATATAACCAATTAAGAATTAATACAATTTATTGCTCTTGAAATAATGATCGGTACAATTGGTATTCCTCGTCTGATAATGTATTGGTCGAAAGCAACTTAGATTCCATATGGCATCATTGTAAAAAACCACTTTGGAGTCAAATTAAAAAAAAAAAAAATAAATCGAAATTTAACAAAAATATTAAAGGCCAAAAAATAATAAAACTATATTTTTAAGGTCAAAATCAAAAAACATGTACCTTAAGGGCTAAAGTATTAATGTATAATGTCAATGTGTTCTGTCATGTTTTATTTTTTAATACCCAAATTTGTTTTTGTTTACTCCATTAATGGGCGGCCAACTTACATCTCTGGGGACACACTACAAAATATCATTCACAAAATTACTTCCTTATTTACGTAATGACATACATTTGCATAAACACAAACTTCTATATAAATACATACATAAATACATGGATATGTTTAAGCAGTCATACGTTTTAACTTGCTCTTCTCACTCTCAAGTGGACGCCATGGCGTATGATTATTATGTATTTCATTAACATATTTACATACGCCATAGTGTCTCGCCTAAAATTATACCACAATATATTTCATATTTCATTTTTAATCCACCGTATAAAATTTATTTCTGTTTGTCGCATTTTATCGCCTGTATTTCTTACATTTAACATCAACTTTTATTTGTCTCCATTCTATTTGTGTTGTTTCTGAAAATACTTACCAATATTGCCACATTTTTCTAGCATGATACGGTAGATTACACAGGGCAAATGTTAAGACAAATATAATTAACATCCGTACAACACCACGTCTGGCGCGTAAAACATTATTTGATGAGTGCGAAATGTGTGAGACACGTTGGCTGGCATGCAGACCATGATGCTGCGAGTGAGCACGATTTGCTGTTGGGGGTTGCAGCAGCTGCTGTTGATGTGTTAAATGATTATGGGAATGTTGATAAAAGCTAGTCTTACGGCACGTTGATACCACAGGACGGTCGTCATCCAAAGAGACCTTTGCAAATAAAGACGGATAATAAAAGTAAGGAAAAAGGTAAATAAAAACAAAAAAAAAAACAACAAAGATTATAATAAAGCAGACATATAAAAAGGACAGAAAATATTTCCTAAAAATAATTTATTTAAGTTATATATAAACACGATAATAACAAATGTACATACATAAAGACTGATGTTAATGAATAAATAAGGCCTAAAAATAAATTTATTTATATGTTTCTCATTTGCAAGTAAAAACTTTTTTTTTTTTCTCTTATTGGAAAATAAATCATGTACTTGAGCACATAAAATGTCAGTGTTCTTTTCAACCAAAAGATTTGCATAAGGTTAACTATGTAAATTTTTCTTTAGATTTTATCTTGTGAATATTTTTTTGATTAAAAATTTATAGCAGTTTGCTTGCCAAGAAAAAATTTTTTTTATCATCCATATTTATCACGGCACAAAGAAAGGAACATTTAGTTTGTGTTAACAGAAATAAGAAAAATTTAATCAGTCAAGTTCAACAAGTTATGCAAAAATAAAATATTATTCTTTGTTCATTTTGTTTTGTTATCAACATGTGTTTAAGCCTAAACGTTGTTAAAGTAACTTTTAGGGAAACAATCGGTATGATGATATTTGTTTGTGGAAAATATTATCTAGGGGTTTTCAGTTGGGGGGAGCCAAGGCAAGTAGTGGACTTATAAATAAGATGCTCGGAAAACACGAAATGGCTCTACCGATTTTCATAAAGTTTTGTGTGCATATTGAAAAGGTTTTTGAATTGGTCACAACTCTTTTCACGCCCTCAGGTAGGCGAGAATACTGGACAAATCTTCTCATAATATAATTTAGATGCCTCATTTAATGCCCACTTTTCAAATGGTATGCTTTCATTGATATTTTTTTTAATATTTTTCTACACAATTTATAGCCAAGACAATGGAGAAATAAACGTTTGAAAATCGGTCAACATCTAGTTTTCATACACCTAAATATTTAGGATGGCCCACCCCAAGTGATAAGTTCGTTATTTTAATTGAACTAAAAAAATTATTCCTGAAAAAAATTTGTATGGCAAAAAAACCGTTTGCCGGGTCACCTAGTTAAGTCTTTATGAACATAAATATCTTTAACATGTAACTAAAGTGACAATAAAACCACGATTCTTTACAAATGCAGCCAGTTATTTAGTTGTGAGGTGTACGCGGCTAGTTAAACAGAGAAGTAGGTAGATGAACAACTAAACTAAAGGGAAGTTCATTGAAAAATATTGATTACAAACTTTCTTCTTATTAAAAAACAAATATTATTTAAACATTTACTCAAATGTTACAATTAGCCATGTGACATCGATAAGAATAATTAAGAATTATTTGTCGTACTGTTTGGTGAAAACAGAATATGGATCAGGACTTACAATTAAGTTCCAAATAGAAAGTTGCAGTAATGATTTCTCAAATCTCAATATTTCGTTTATTTGATATTCGAATAAGGACATGATATTTTACAAATAATGTGCTTTAAAACGAACGACTCTAATTTGCAATTTCTAATAATTTTTCAAAATACATACATATTTTTGAAATAACAAATGTTTTTTGAATTATTTAAGGCATAGACATACTTTTACTTTTACTTAACTTAACATTCTTTTTATGTCACTGTACGTGTGCAGCTCAAAAGAGACATTTACATGTTGTTGACAAAGCGACTGCTCGTAGCAACACGTACTCAAGGGGATTTTATGTTGCCAAAGTACAATTTAGTAATTAGAAAAACATGTTTGTTAATTCAAAACATGTGACGCATATTGAGGTGTGTATGGGTGTTTGTTATACGCTTTGTCAGAATGTTGATCTAAGTAGGTAAATACGTTTAAAGTTATGCTGCAGTATTTTAATTTCAGCTTGTGTAAGCAGTTACTTATAAATTTTATACCCTTCACACAAAGAAAAAAGGGTATATAAGGTTTGTCATTCCGTGTGAAATTTCTACAATTTCCATTTCCGACCCCATAAAGTATATATTTTCTAAAAGGAAACGATTAAGCTTTGTCAGTCTGTTAGTCTGTCCGTCTGTCCGTGCGCATGTCGAAATTAACTTTTTGAAGCCCCCCAACATCGCCTGTAACATTGCACTATGGGATTTCTGTTGCAAAAAAGGCATTTTTTGATTATTATTTTATAGAGAAGAGTCTGGCAAACAAAATCTGCATTTCTTTCAAGACATATGTATATATATTCTTAGAAAAGATCTGTTGAAATCAGGTTAATGTTGTGAAAGGGAAATACAGGGTGGGGCAAAAGTCGCGAAGGGGTTTAAAACAGTCATAACTTTTTTAATTTTATTTTTTTTTTTACAAAATAATAATATATGATATTGGGAGATTTTTCAAATTTAGATGTGAAAGATTACGTCACGTAAGTGAGCACCATTTTCAGCCTCGCAAAGTAGAGCTTTTAATAGCATTTTCCATGACACCAGTCAGAGTATCTGGCTGCAACGCTCTTATTTCGGCTCGAATATTCTCTTTGATCTGTGCAAGTGTTCTGGGTTTATTGATATACACCTTCTCTTGCAAATATCCCCAAAGGAAATAAATTGGTGCTTTAAATCCAGCGAACGGGCAGGCCAATTGAATGCTGAATTTTTGGAAATTAAACGTTCGCCAAAAATCTGCCTTAGGAGCTGCATTGTGGCTCGAGCAGTGTGTGCAGTGGCCCCATCTTGTGGGAACCACATCTCTCGATTGTCAGAAAGAGCTGGCCTTAAACAATTTTGGACCATATCTCGATATTGCTCGCCATTTACCGTTACACCATTTCCATCGTTATCTTCGAAAAAGAATGGTCCAATAATTCTTTGGGACGTAATTGCGCACCATACTGTACATTTAAGTGGATGTAATTGTCTCTGATGAACCACTCTTGGGTTCTCAATACCCTATATTCTGCAGTTCTGCTTGTTTACAAAACCATTTAATTGACGACGATAGGCTCGTTGAGTTTTAATTATTGATCGATGATGTTCAAAATAAAGTTGTATGATTTTGGTTCGATGGATAACGTTATAACCTTCCATAGTTAATCTCCCAGATTTATTTTACAAGTCCCAAAAAGAAAAAAAAAATTAAATTAGAAAAGTTATTAGTTTTCAAATCCCTTCGCGACTTTTGCCCCACCCTGTATATGGTAATTTTGTTTAAATTCAGAGATTTATATTTCGAAGATGTTTCGAGCGGAAAAATCTGAGTGTCGATTTTTTTTAAATCCGAATCCTTGTTTTTAATTTAAAGGAAAAGAAAAAGTTATTGCGTACATAGTTTGGGAGATATGAGTGCATTAAAATTGTCCTTAAAAATT
Source organism: Phyto melanocephala (assembly GCA_941918925.1). Classification (NCBI taxonomy): domain Eukaryota; kingdom Metazoa; phylum Arthropoda; class Insecta; order Diptera; family Rhinophoridae; genus Phyto; species Phyto melanocephala. Next base: position 22,285,274 of record OW799236.1, on the reverse strand, counting down.
CAGCATTGGTTGTTTTCGTTGGTTTACCGCCGTGCTCTCAGTTTAACGAAATCAAATGTAAAAGGCTCTTCTTTCGAATTAGTCTAAAAAATTTACCAACTTTTGTCAATCTTTTTAAAAAATAAAAATTTAGTTAAAAAAAGTCACGAATATTGCACCCTAGTATTTGTCATAAAAAAATGTGCATACCTTTAGGCTTAACGTTTTAAAGAAATCTGAGTTATTAATTATAACAACAATTTGTTAATAAATTGTTGACAGCTGTTTGTAAAAATGAATAAAAGAAAATGTATAGAAGAAAGCCGCTTTAATTGAAAACAAAATTTGCAACGAGTAAATAGTTAACGTTAATAAGAATTGTAATAAAATTTAAATTATAATTCTCAAAATGATTTCATTTTCTGTGTTATATAGTGAATTGTGCCAGGAACTTATTGATTGTGGTAGCAATGTCGCTTTGTTAACAAATTTTATAAAACTGGAAAATTCGATGCTCTTACTATTGGTGAAACTTAAATAGTGAAGCGGGTTTTGGTCATTTTTAAAATTGTTGGGGAGAAGCGCACACAATCAAACCGTATTTCTTTCGAAAAAATGCGACTTGGTTAGAAAGTAAATACATCTTTTATAGGCGTGTGCCAAATTTAATACATTTCTATTGAGAATTGCGCCCTATACATTGAAAAGAAATATATGTGGAAAAATGGGGGTCCAAGGGAGGTACCTTAGGAGTCGACGGATTTCAACCACAATTTAAAGAGCCCCTTTTTAGATCAACTTATGGGCATCTGCTATATTTTATCAAATTCCATTGCGATTTGCGGCCAATGCGTTGATAAGAAAAATAAGTGAAAAAATGGGGGTCCAAGGGAGGTACCGGTAATAGTAGTAGTTGAAATCCGTTAAATTAGCAGAACTATCTCTTGTATAAATTAATAGATGTATGCCAAATTACATCAGATTATATTGAAGATTACGGCCTATACATTCAAAAGAAAAATAAGTGAAAAAATTGTCGGTCCAACGAAGGTATCCCTAGGAGTCGAAGGATTTAAACCAAAATTAGTCGAGCTCTTTCTTGGATCAAGTTATGTATAAGCATGTGAAAAAGTCTATGAAGAATTGCGACCTACACATCAAGGACAAAAATTCGTTGAAAAATTGGCAGTCCAAGGCAGGTACCCCTAGAAGTCGACGGATTTTAAAAATTTTTTGAATATGTTTTATCTACTTCAAATTTAAAGAGTGTGGAAAATTTTATCGTTGTAGGATCACTCCTTCTATTTTTGCATTTAGATGTATGAAGAAATACCACTGTGCATAGTGAGGTATTAAAATATCAGAAATATTCGGGGGCACATCGAAATTTAAAATCAGAAAAATCGGTACATAAACAGCAACAAGGTATAAACAAAAAACCATGACCATCTCGTTTTTTGTTTCACAACAACAACATAAAACACATAGTACATACATATGTACATACAAACGTGGTATACTGGCTGGAGTGTTTTTTGTTATATATTTTATTTCATATGTTATTTATATTTTTATTGTTATTGCTTTTTTTTTAAATTTTATTTTAGTTTTTTTTTTTTTTTTTTTTTTGGAAAACACATACGTAAACTCAATGTATAATTTGACATATATGAATATATGTATGTAAGTATGTACGTTACGTATTTCATATGAGACGAATGATGATACAAATAATTGTTATTGAATGACTACACGTTGTGAAGGGTATATAAGATTCGGCACGGCCGATTATATCACACTTACTTGACGTTTAATTTTAATGTCTTTTCTTAATATTCCAAATTTTTAGCAATCTTTGTCTTATATATCTAAAGCATTCAAGATGTGTTTTTGAAGCACATTTTTTTCAAGATGAAAACCATAAGAGTGTTTGTTGTCTGATGTAAATAAACTTTTAGTTTTAAACAGAGTATTAATTTGGAAGTAAAGAAACCTTAAAATCTTTTTTAAACTTTTGACAAAATTTGTGTAAAAATTATGCCGTAAAAGTTTCAAAAGTCAAATGACGGGGGTAAGCATAAGAATTAAAATAAAATGAGGTTCATTTGAAAAACAAAAACTTTTTTTCATTAGTATTATAATAAGGTGTTGTGCCTGTTGACGTGATTTATGTCATGTGGTGCCATGCGGTTAGTAAAACATATTTTCACTTATTAAGACCATAGGGATTTTTGAAAATGGAAGGAAAAATAATTCTAATGACATTAAAATTTGCACTTTTGCAGGTACGTAGGTAGGAGATGGTGTGTGCCGAAAGCTAAAAAACACTTCCAACACACACTCGCAGACTTGTGAGGTCTATTGTGTTTCATTTTAGTGAAACTGCATTACAAAAGGGTAAATACGAGAAAGAAATAAGGTAGAAGAGATGAAAATAAATCTTGCAACAGTGTAGTCCTAAGGCCCTCATTGTTTTTACACTAGCCACAAAATCTCCATGATGATTGCAATAATATTTTTTTTTTGTTTAGACTCCAAGATTTCACTCATTTTATTATGAAATTGTTTAACTAACTTTTTATTTCTATAGTCCTGTAATTTAGGGCAGTGACAGCCAACATGCTCCACCATTTCCATCTGCTACTCATTCTCACACATGTCACACAGTGGTGTATGAGTGGTCGCTCATATAAACCTTACTTGAGGGCCAGAAAATATGTTTGTAGTATTTGAATTTATGGCAAATAATTTTGTCTTGTTGAAGTCATATGTCTCATATGTGAATTTTATTCATTTAAGAGGAAAAGTTCTATCTTATTATATTGCACATTCGAAATGTTAAATATTTGCAATGAATCGCGCAGACTCTGACCGCTGATATGGTTTCGCAACGCTGTTGTTTGTACTTTATTTCTATAGGCCCACTATTAGATTTAATCACTTGATATCGCTGAGCAATTGACTTTATCTCCACGTTAGAGTGATTATGTCTTCAAACTGTTCGGGCAAAATGTTAAATGTGGCATAAGTTGTATGCCATGTGCTAAACTCAGGTCAAAGAATTTAGCAATTATCAACCTATATATGATAATCTTTGGCCAAAGACGGTGATGACCCTAGTCCGCTAGTCCGAAATTTACACAAAGAAATGTGTTAGCGTCTGTCATGTTTAAACGGTACCACGTAATTTGATCTGTGTAAATGCACACTTACATAGTGCGGTAAGTCGGCGCTGAGTCAACGCCTTTAAAAGGTTTAACCAACTTAGGTTTTCTTTCGTAAAACACCAAACAATACAGGCGCCACTGGAGCCTTATTAAAAAAATATGAAGTAAAAAACTAACAAAATTTAATAGAAAATAAAGAAAATTTAAATAAAATATAAAAAGTGAAGTGTTTATTTAATAAAGAAGAGTCACGGAGCAACAGGTTATATTAAACCAATATATAGATACACTCAACCACTACCTTTTGTGCATCAACTTGAACGTTCAATTCCCATTTGTAGTTCTTGTGCTTATACACCAGTGAACGAGGTAAACAAAATGACTTTTTCAGAATTAATAAGACGTTCTTGAATCATTTGCAGATTTATATTGTCATAAGTTAAAAAAAAGTTTTTCTCGCTATTGTACCTAATCATGATTATTACTGAGGACTCGGGAACTGCAAATCACATTTATCGAAGGCATATCTTTTTATGCCGCCCTTTTAACTTTACCTAGTGGAAGAGTTAAATTTTGTTAGGGTGAAGACTTCAAGCTTTCAAAGGGCTTAATTTGTCATGTTGTAGACTGCGAAGGATCAAGTTCTAGTGAGCGACGTGAAATCTATTTTTATTTTTGATTTTTCGCGATATTCTTACGGATAATGCCGATGTTATCATTGTGTCGAGCGTATTGGTTTTTTGTTTACCGAATCGGTGGACTTAGAGTTATATACCATACTGTGAATGGGTAAAAAGATGGTACTAGGCCAACCCAATATCCATCCTTGGTGATTTAAAAAACAAAGTAGATGAATGGCTGACAATACTGCAGATGATGCTTTACCAATATAGTCGCTATCCATGCGAAAGTGCCTCTTGGAATATCTAATTACTCATTAATATTAAACACATATTTAATACCATTTTTTTGCTTTTCGGGGTTTAGGTTTTACCTCAATTAGGCTTTATTACCATGGAGGCATAAAGCCTTATTGTTCTTCTGGCAGGAAACTTCTTGGAACTGGTCGTTCTCTCTTACTACATTGTTTTGAAATGCCAGCGCTTACGATCCAGTCAAAGAAATTCGTTTAACTTTCGTTAATGTATTTACGATATTTTATAACACTAAAAATGCCTGGTTCTATACTAACTTTAACCTGTCAGTTTTTAAACTTTTTTAGAACAGTTTAAAAGTCAATCATCATTTTAAAACACACCCCTTTACGTCAAAACGCACTGAATGTATATACTGTTGATTGCTTCACATTGGTGCGTTAATAAAAATATTAATTTTTGAATCAATTAACCATTGAGTTTCAATTGCGAAAATTTCAAAAATTACAAATTAAAATTCACTCCAATACTATCAATAAGAAATTTAAAAAATTCAAATAACAGAGAAAGGTGTTTAGCGTTAGTGGGTTGAATTAATGAAGACAATATATAACAATATATAGCAATAATCCTTTGTTTGATTTTTGTTTTACTCACTGTAAGACAAAAACAGTAGCAAACGTACTTCTTTTGTACTCTGGAAGTGGTGTATTTATTGAATAAAATTTATGCTTTAAATTTTATGACCAATACTGCAAGAAGTAAAATTATTTGATTTACCAAAACTTCAGGTGGTAGCGAAAAATTAGGCAATGCCTTAGATAAATATTAGAAATATTCGTTATTGAAATTCTTTGTTAAAAACAAAAGCGTGGATGATAAAGTTGCTAATTGGAGATGAAAACCAATAATAACTAGTTCAAAATGTTTCGAAATATTTCGTTTTTATTATTTTAAAAAATTTTAAAATTTGGCATGGAAATTGATATAGATTAAACTTGACCTTTATAATAACAGAGATATACATACACACATATTAAATTAATATACCAACTGAGACCTTCCATTGTTTAACTTTTAATTTTATTCGACAAATATAATAAAAAGGCTGTTTTAAAAAATATTAATTCAATATCAATATATATTGTAATAAGAGTGATAATAGAAAGATGGTAATAAAAAAAAGAAAAGAAGTTGCTGTTGGTAACATTTCTATCTAAAGCTAGGATCACACGATTGCCGCAATGCACCAATTATTGGTATATTTTATGTGCCAATCGTGTGATTTCACAATTTATTGCCCCAAACGTCAATCGAGGACAATATTGTGCTGATTTGCCACAATCAAATGCAACTCTGGTGTGGCAATCGTGTGAACGGTTGATAGGTAACCATACGTCAATAAAAATGTCAAAAATGCACCAATATTTATTGTGTTCTCGTGCGTCAATCAAATAAGACAATTCGCGCCAATAGTTTAGTTTTTTTCGTGTGATTCTACGGTCAACATTTCGTAAGTAAAATGGATTTTTAATTAAATATGAATATTTTAATTGCAGTTTTAATATGGAATTCGATGACTACATTGCAATACATGATTCTACTGAAGTTGCTCATCAACCACAAATACCTTTGTCCAAAAAACGAAAAAAACCAAGTGTATCTTCATCTTGGACCTACAGTGATGCACAGGAGTTGATACAAGCTGTAGAACAGCATCATTCATTCAGCATTCATCCGAATAAAATTTTTGAACAAAAAGTTTTGGTTTTTTCTTTCACGAAACTCCATCAATGTTTTTTCATATGCGCCATCAGTGCTTCTTTTTGTGAGCCCCTCTCTGACCCACGTACTTCTTTTAACTTTTCTTTAATTAATTTTTTCAGTTTTTATATCTTCAAGTACACACACGATAATTAAAGCTGACGCAATTTGTTTCTTCTTTAGAGAACAAATCATCTTTACGTAAGAAAAAGATTGAATGCAGAATGTTTTAAAATTTAAGCTAATATAAACAAAACAAAATTTGGCATGTACCACAACAGCTGTTTCTCAGAGTTGCCGTGCATTAGAACAATCGTGTGATTGTAGTGCGACAATTATTGACACTTAATCGTTTTGCGTCAATTCGCGACAATTAAATTTATGTAAAATGAGTCAATCATGTGACCGCAGAGAATTTGATGGGGACAATTTTATTATTGTGCGTCAATTCAGCACAATAGAAATTGGGTATGATTGCTGTATTTGTGGCAATCGTGTGATCCTAGCTTAACTCGTTGTGGTAAGATAATATGAAAAAAAAGGAAACATATAAGTTACCTAATTCAATTAACTTAAAAAGACGATATTTACAACCTAATCATCGATCAAACAGTGCTGAGTATGAAATCGTAGCTGACTTTGAAAATGCATTCCAATCGGCTACTGTCGGTAAACCATACTTTTCCAGATTATTCTTTCATTATCACATTATTAAAAAAATTCTTTGTAAAAATAAAAATGTTTAAAAATTGAACTCAAGCCAGGTAAAAAAAAATTTTATATAATGTTTAAAAAACCCTATATTTAAAGTTATTAGCGTTTTGTTAAATTTCATCAGATCAAATAAAATAAGGATAAGAGTAATTACTATTGTTGCTACATATTTATTTTATATTATTTACATTTAACAAAATACATAATACATACACATATTAAATTTGATTGATTTGTTATTTTATTTAAAACTAAAAAAAACCCGGCGCGCGTTGCTACGCCCCTTCATGAATTTTAATCGCATTCTAAATTTTAATCAAATATCAAGTGCAAAGCTAAAAACTATAACTTTTTCTTTATGAGCGTGGCACTGCCCACTTTTCTAATTACGAAACTGTATAGTAATGACAGCTCAATAAGTGTGCAAAGTTTCAGAAAAGTCCGTCCAGTGAAAGTATCTTAAAATTATAACTTTTTTAATGGGCCCAGCCCTGCCCACTTTTCTAATCACGAAATTATATAGTCATGACAGCTCAATATGTGTGCAAAGTTTCAGAAAAATCTGTCCAGTGCAAGTACCTCGAAATGATACCTTTTTTTATGGGCGTAGCACTGCCCACTTTTCTAATCACGAAATTATATAGTCATGACAGCTCAATATGTGTGCAAAGTTTCAGAAAAATCGGTCCAGTGCAAGTACCTCGAAATGATACCTTTTTTTATGGGCGTGGCACTGCCCACTTTTCTAATGACGAAAGTGTAAAGTCATGACAGCTCAGGATGTTTGCAAAGTTTCAAAAAGTTCGGTCCAGTGCAAGTAGCTAAAACTGATAACTAATTTTTTATGGGCGTGGCCCGGCCCACTTTTTTAATCACGAAATTATAAAGTCATGACAGCTTAATATGTGTGCAAAGTTTTAGAAAAATCGGTCCAGTGAAAGTACCTCAAAATTTAAACTTTTTTAGGGGCGTGGCCCCGCCCACTTTTCTTATCACCAATTTTTTTAGTCATGACAGCTCGATATGTGTGCAAAGTTTCAGAAAAAACGGTCAAGTGCAAGTAGCTAAAACTGATAACTAATTTTTTATGGGCGTGGCCCCGCCCACTTTCTTTCACCCATAAACACTCCCTGGTATGTGTTCAACAACTTACCAAAGTTGAGCCCGATCGGTTTTACAGTTTCGGAGTCTATAGCTAACACACACACACACAAACACACACACACACACACACAGAGTTTCACTTTTATATATATAGATATAAAAGAAATTATATGAAATAAACTTTTTATAATTAATTAATTATTGCCAAAATGAAAGATTTTGCAAGTTTCATTAATTCGACAAATATTTGTCAAATGTGACATGCCTTGAATAAAAGTAAACAATACATGGTATATTCATGTTATTTGATTTTTATTTTATATTTATTTTTTTTTTTTAACTTAAACCCAGCCTGAGATCTATATTTGTTGTATATGGATGGAATTGTTTTCCCAAACGTAAAATAAAAAGTACACAAATACAGAAAATATAATGTCAAAAATCAATGTATATAGGTACATAGGTATAATGCATTTTAGAATTTATGTACATATTTTTTTTTTGTTTTTTTTTTTTTAAATTCTGTATTTAAAAAAAAAAACGTGAAAATATTCGATTATTGTTCATATTTTTTAAATGATTAAATTTTATAATATATTTATTTATTTCTAGATTTGAAAAAGAATCCTGAAAATGTTTTATTTATGTTTTGTTAACATGTTTTCAAGTTATTAAATTAAACAATAAAAAAAAATTTCAATAAGTTTTTTAATTTATATTTATTTGGTTGTTGGGTTTAAGCTGGTTTATATGCATTTCACTGGTGCTTATGCCAGATCATCAGTAAACCTTTACCCAAATTCTTGAAAAAGTTTAAAATTTTTATAAGTTATATTTTTAAATTCTCATTAACAAAATGAGAATTCAAAAATAAAACAAAAAACCATAAAAACTTTTTCAAAAACCCAACCAACAATTTGTTTAATATTGAATTTATTTTATTTTTCTAATTTATTTAAAAAAAATAGTTTTCTACTTATCACTGCCCTAAATATAATTGATAAACACTCTCTTTAGCTGGATGAAATATTTTATTAGTATAAAAATTTTGGAAACAACAGACTACTACAGTAAAAACTAAAAATATATATTTGAAAATCACACGTATAATATAAATACTATACAAATTCAATAAATACACAAACCAATAACAATATAAATTCTCTTACAAATACATAAACACGCTGCATAAATAATATATAAACTACATACATGCTTGTGTTAATGTTTTGTTGCTACATATTAAGTGTAAAAGGAGAACAATAAGAAAGAAATAAACCCACCTTGAAACTATCATGCTTTATTTATTAAGTTAAAGATGTAGTTGTAGTGTATAGTTGTTGTTTGGTGAGAGAGGTAAAAAACATAGGAGTGGTGGAATAGTTCACAGTTGTTTTTGTTTTAGCACAAGTAACAGTTGTTATTCAGTTGTGTTGTTTTTTTGTTGGAGTTGTTGAGGATGGTTACATGTTATTGTGATTGTTTTTGTTGTAATTGTTATTGCATTATTTTGCAAATTTCGTGATGGTTGATGTGGGTTTTATATGGTTCATGTTTTGTTTTTTATATGAGAAAATATAAATTCAAAAGATTTAGAAAAATTTTAAAAGAAACAGATTGTAGAGAAGGAGAAAGAGAGAAAGAGATTTTTTTTTAAATATTTAAAATAACAACTAAAGTATAAAAATTAATTAAAATTTTGAATAAATTTATGAAAAAGTTACAAATGTCTGTACATATATCATTAACTGCACTACAAGGAAACTAAATTAAAAATTAAATATTAACGAAAGTTAGTTTCAATTATATAACAATATACCTAGTAATAAGAAATTAAAATATATATTTTTTCAGCAAGATAAGGAAATTAAACAAGAAGTTTAAAAAACGCTTTGTGAAATTCTAAAATGTTTTCAGAAGAATTCGCGATTAGCATTTGAAATAAATGCTATCTTAAATAACTCATCTTTATTAATGCTCGCATAAAATTTCAATTTCTTTTGGTAAGGCAAACATATTTAAATTTTATTACTGCCATTAAGCATATTATTACATGTAGTCAAAACATAAAATGTTTTTTACACTGATAACATTATTTACATAAGTACTTTTTTAAGTATTTTTTTTTTATCATTTTATAGACGTTCTTTTGCATAAAACATTTTTTATAATAAAATGTTTTTTTTTTATTCAACAAAGTATGTGTATTTTTTATGATTATTTTTTTTTTAATTTTTCTATATAACTTTCATTATGAGTCGCAAGGGTGTGCTAAAGGTCGATATGTGCGTTAGATATTGTTTTATTACATATGTCATACGTTGTCACTTAAGTGTTCGTTGCGGCATGTCGCGTTGGTTCACTTAATATATCACTTAAACGATGGCCTCACTTATTTCAAATTTATGGTTGTTGATCGGTTCTTAAATCGATTAGTTTTTTAAGGCAGCAACTTTTAAAGACTCCATTTAATTAAGGCAATGAAGAATTAACCACTAGTGAAAGCGGGTTACTTCTATCGATTATTACTTTTAACTGGTGTTTGTCAACATATTAAAGTTTTATTGTGTGCTATTACTTTTATATTATTTTCTTTATTAAATGAATAATAGTAAAAAATTGCAATAAGGTTAAACTCAACATAAAAACAATTTTTTTTTTCCCTTATGTTATTGTTATCATCTAACACAGTATTGAAATTTATAAAAATAAAATTTTTGGAAACGTCTAGTGCCACAAAATCGTACCCCCCGAAAGAAGAAAATATGTGCCATTTCTGGGAAGATTTGAATACAACTTGTAGTAGAGGTTTATGCAATATAATTTTATAAAACACAATATTAGCTGGCTAGCCAGGAAAAAAATTATCGAAAACATATACAAACGCAGGACATATTATTTTCTTAATGTATAAATTAGTATAATTATTATCTTACAATCATGTATATTAAATATCTGATGAATCTGGCCAGACCTATTTAGTTTGAAAAGTTATTTTAACATATATAACACTTAGTTAGAGACTTGAAATTTTAAGTACCCTCCTTAAGTTTTGTTGGCTATAAACACATAGAAAATAAATCCTTGAAAGGATAATAAAGACAACTTTTTTGAATAGTTCACTCAACATATAAATTTTTTAATGAAAATGAGTTATTATTAAATTTGTTCTTGCTATTGTTTGTTTGAATATTTTTTTTAAATTTTTATTGAGGAACGATTTTCCATTGGTGACTTTTAATGACACCAATGGAAAATGACTTATGGGCGACCCAATAAGTAATTTTCTTTGCTGCTTAAAATGCCTCTCATAAACGTAGGCTTGTTACAACATTTAGGGGCATTATTATAACTTGTCTTTAGTTAAGGCAGGATTTTGTCGAACCGATAAATAGCTTTGCATTATAAAGCCTTCATTTATTATTTTTTTTATTAATAAAATATTATTATTACTTATAATAATAGTAATAAAAAATAGAAGTTGTATTAATGCAAAGCTATTCATCGGGCAGACAAAATCCTACCTTTAACTAAAGGCAAGTTGTAATAATGGCCCTTAATAACATAACGCGTAACATTTTTCATTCAAAGTGATTTGATCATGTGTCTTTATATTAAAAACGTGTTTTGGGCTTGCACCTTGATGACTACCTGAAGTTCAAAGTTGTACATAAAATTATAACTATTAAAGCGCCTAAATATCTCTGCAACAACTTGACATTCATTAAAGTGTTAACATTTTTCGTTATAAAAATAATGCTTCTTATAATCAATTTTAAATATTTGCAATTTACCTCTGGAACCAACTTTCTTCTAATATATCGGGTGTCCCAACTAGAACGGAATTTTTAAATTTGGCGCCATTCGAAGTGTCATTGTTTGACATTTGAACAATTGTTATTGTTTGCTAGTAGAAGGTACGAGGTTAATAAAAATGGAGCGCTACACGAATGAACAACGCATTCTCATTGTGAAATTGTTTTACCAAAATGGTGAAAGTTTTGCGGTTACAGTTCGCAAATTGCGATCAATTTGGGGTCACAATAATGCTCCAAAAGAGTCAAGAGTAAAGAAATTAATGGATAAATTTGCCGAAACTGGGTCTGCTAGTGATATAAAGACAACTACGCGCCATCAACCAGGTCGATCGACCGAAAATGTCGCAGCTGTACGTGATGATGTCGCTCAAACTCCATCCACCTCAATTCGACACCGAGCTCAGCAAATTGGTGTCTCCAAAGTTTTTTCTTGCCTAGAATTGAAGAAATGAATGTGGAGGGCATGTGGTTTCAACAAGATGGCGCCACATGTCATACAGCCAGAGAAACAATTCAACTGATGCATCAGTCATTTCCCGGTCGTGTTATTTCGCGTTTTGGAGACCAGAATTGGCCGCCTAGATCGTGTGATTTAACACCTTTAGATTTTTTTCTTTGGGGTTTTTTGAAATCGATGGTTTACGCGAATAAGCCGACGACGACTCAAGCCTTAAAAGAGAAAATTGAACGCTGCATTAATGAAATACCGCAGCATTTATGCAAAAAGGGCATTGAAAATTTCATTAAAAGATCGCGTATGTGCCAGCAAAGCCGCGGCGGCCATCTGTACGATATATTGTTCCTTACATAACCTCATTCTGTCTACTTTATGATATAATAAAGTTTCACGATTTTTTTTTAAATATCTGTGTTTTATTTAAAATTTAAAAATTGCATTCTAGTTGGGACATCCGATACAACTCACCAGCAAAGCAATAAAATTCAAAAAACTTTACTTAATTATTTTGCTTATGACGAGAACGTTTATGATTTTTATTTAAGTGTTAAACTTCATTTTCAGTTTTTATTAGTTTCTGATATGTTTAAGCTAAAAATTTTCAAATCTGTACTTAATAACTTTTCTTATTCTAATGCTGTAATTGATAAGATATTGTATCTTGTTGCATTGGCAAACAAATAAAAATAAAGAAAATAATTAAAACATAGCTTGAGTATTGAAAAAAGAGAGAGCTGCGCTAGCAAAGTAGTGAATATATTGCTGGTATTGTAATTCATTAAAAATCTCTGCTTATTCTTAAATCTATAATTTTTATAATAAGATTTATACGAGGGGTGATTACTAAAGTCTGCATGTCACATATATTTTCCGTTGTTGAGGTAAAAACTGATGAAATATCCATTATTTGTCTTATATTCGGTTTTTGAGGATTGCATTAAAAATATACTAAAGGACATACTGTTGGGATTTATAACTATAAATAAATAATACAAACATATTATTTATCCAAAAAATATATCTATGACATTTTATTGTTCCACGTTATTAGCCACAATTTTGTTTTGTTTGATGCCAAAATGAGAGTCTCTAATAACAACTTATACTTTCTTATGATTAACTATTTTTTTTATAAGTAAATCGCTTTCACTCCTATTCAAACCAGATATTTCTGATATATTAAAAATATTTTAACAAACTTTCGTGCTTTTAATATACAAACAGATAGACGGACATAAAAAAAATTCTAAAATACTAAGAATTAGAGGACATATACACTATGGAAGCTAAGACTAACATTTCGATGTGGTACCAACGGCACCACATGTTTTCTTGTTAATTTTTTTTTTGCTCAGGCAGAAAATTTCACATTGGCAACACTGTATTTTTTTTCTGCACTGAAATTTTTTATTAAAAAAAAGTCGCGTTGCTAAACGGTGAAGAAGGGTACGCCATTTAATTTGGGTTAAAGTATAAAATTATTTAAGTAGACTAATAAAATTTTTATTAATTTTTATACCCGCCACCAAAAAAATGGTGGGGGTATATTCATTTTGTCATTCCGTTTGTAACACATCGAAATATCCATTTTAGACCCCATAAAGTATATATATTCTGAATCAGGGTTTGATTTGATGACGATCTAGCTATGTCCGTCCGTCTGTCCGTCTGTTGAAAGCACGATAGAGGTCGCACCGAAAAAGCTAGGAGGCTCAAATTTTGCCAGAATCTTTCTTATAGACAAGGTTTGTTTGGTATTGAAAATGGGCTATATCGGAATATTAGGAAGTGAGTTATAGCTCGGAATGCAAGAGTAGGTCGAAAAAACCGTGTCCTACGAACATCAAATAAAATGGTATTGTGTCCAAATGGATTAACGTACAGTCATGAAACTTCGAATATATATTTCTCGAGTCAAGGCAATATTTCTCACCAAAAATTACTTAAATCTAATTATTAGGAAAGGAGTTATCGATCAAAATGTACGAAAATTTATACCGCACAGTGTATTTTTCAGTATATTTAAAAACAAAAACGTCATAAAAGCAACAAAATTGGATGTACGACTCTGAAATTTTGCACACTTTGCTTTTTGGTGAAAGGCTTTTTTTTAACGGAAAATCAATGTGCCACGCCCACCTCCCATATAATGTTTTACCTAAAATTGATATAATTTCTCTATTAATAAAGATTTTGGAATTATAAAGGGCCATATTGAAACATCTAAAATGTACTCATTCGCAAAAATAGCTTTGACACGCCTACTATAACGCCCACTTTTCACGTTATCTACCGTTAATGAAATTTAAAAGCTCATAAAACCGACAAAATTAGAGGTATGATGATCAAATTTGCTACGTATATCCCCCTAGGCAGTGTCATTATTGTACAAAAAAATTAAGGTGCCACGCCCACTTTTACGCCCACCTCCCATATAAAGTTTTACCTAAAATTCATATAATTTCTCTATTAAAAAAGATTTTGGAATAATAAAAGGCTATATTGAAACATCTAAAATGTACTCATTCGTAAAAATAACTTTGACACGCCTACTATAACGCCCACTAAAACAGACAAAATTAGAGGTATGATGAGGAAATTTGCTACATATATCCTTCTAATCAATGTAGTTGTTGTGCCAAAAAGTTTAGGTGACACGCCTACTATAACGCCTACCTCCCATATAACGGGTTTTCTTAAATTCATGTAATTTCTCTATTGACAAAGTTTTTGGGAAAATAAAGGACTGTATTAAAATATCTAAGTTGTATTTATTAGCAGAAACTTTATTGACACGCCTACTTTAACGCCCACTTTCATTGAAAGACTACATTTACAAAAGCATTTCAGTAGCATTACGAAGTTATAAAGGGTGGTTAAAATTTAAGGGCCGATGTTAAATTTAAATAAAAAACAAATTATTTAGGAAATTATTATTATTTCTTTTTATAATGATAAAATTTGTATGGTTCAATTATGTATTTAACAAAATATCGTCCAAATGTCCCCCTCCCCATCCTTGGCACCACTCTTCTATCTGATGGTCCAAATTTTCAATGACAATGTTATGATCAATTGTTGGGCATGATGATGAGTCGAGGTTGACTGCTCTTTTGCCACACTATCGCAAAAAACAGCAATGCTTCCCATTCAACGAAATAAGAAGGCATTCACAGATTTTCTAACATTTTATACAGACCTGTTTTGCAGAAATTTAAATATTTTTTACAATTTTCCCGATTGTGGACGAATTTGAATGATTATGTTGATCAAAAGAATTACGAAGTGCACAAAATGCATTTTGATTTGAACGCCCATTTTCATAAAAAAAAACTGAATAACTTTAAAGAGTTGCTCATTTGCGTATCTTTCTACAGATCAAATTGAGTAAGTTTGAGATTGAGAAATGTCAAGTGAAATGCAGAAAACAAATTTAAAGACTAGGTGTAGTTCACCTTCAACATCGGCCCTTAAAATTTAACCATATGATTCCATAGCGATTAGCAATATAATAAATATTGTGCTTTAAATGTACACAAAATTGGTGGTGGGTATAAAAGATTCGGCACAGCCGAATATAGTGCTCTTACTTGTTTTAATTCGAAAACGTCTTAGTTATAAAGGTTAAAATGGTTGTTCTTAGGTGTGAAAAATGATACTGAATATATTTATGGTGGAGCAATGTTTTTCTAAAACGTGCTCTTTAATCGTTGCATACAGAAAGAGTTGCGTTTTATGGACCGGTAGTACTACTGACAAACAAGTACAAGATAATCACAATATTGTATTCCACAGTGAGCTATACTAAGACTTTCTTATACATCATATTAATGCGATGCAAGCTTTAGACCTACAGCTTTAGCTAAACGGCTACTTAATAATGTCAAAAGCTCAAAATTTAGTTCAAAGATTTGGTTGACGAATCATTCATTTTGCTGAAATTAAAATTTTGGAATATCGTCGTTCGTAAATTATTGTGTTCTATGTGACATATTAAACCTATACATATAGAACACAATAATTTACGAACGACGATATTCCAAAATTTTAATTTCAACAAATATAAACACAGGTCCACAGAAAATGTTAATTCAAAAAATGGTCATGTCAATTGCCCTCCAAGATTAGGCGATTTATTATCTGCCGATTATTTTCTGTGTAGCTACTGGTTTATGTCGATAAATAAGCAATAATTACGTCAAAACTGTTCATATTTTTTGTGACATACGGTAAGCGATGTTTAAAATAGTGGCCCAAAACAGGACGTTTAAAACGCCCCTCGTCAAGAAAATACGCGGTGGCCATATGCCCAAAATTATTTTCAAATATTATTGCCATACATTAAGCTTTCAAATAAAAATTATTTTTATACCCGCCACCAAAAAAATGGTGGGGGTATATTCATTTTGTCATTCCGTTTGTAACACATCGAAATATCCATTTTAGACCCCATAAAGTATATATATTCTGAATCAGGGTTTGATTTGATGACGATCTAGCTATGTCCGTCCGTCTGTCCGTCTGTCCGTCTGTTGAAAGCACGATAGAGGTCGCACCGAAAAAGCTAGGGGGCTCAAATTTTGCCAGAATCTTTCTTATAAACAAGGTTTGTTTGGTATTGAAAATGGGCTAAGTCGGAATATTAGGAAGAGAGTTAAAGCTCGAAAAGCAAGAGTAGGTCGAAAAAACCGTGTCCCTCAAACATCGAATAAAATGGAATTGTGTCCAAACGCATTAACGTAGACTCATGAAACTTCGAATCTATATTTCCTAAGTAAAAACAATATTTTTCCCCGAAAATTATCTAAATCTATGCATTAGGAGAGGAGTTATCGATCAAAATGTACGAAAATTTTTACCGCACAGTGTATTTTTCGGTATATTTAAAAACAAAAACGTCATAAAAGCAACAAAATTGGATATACGACCCTGAAATTTCGCACGCTTTGTTTTTTTGCGAAACGCTTTTTTGTAACGGAAAATAAATGTGCCACGCCCACTTTTACGCCCACCTCCCATATAAAGTTTTACCCAAAATTCATATAATTTCTCTATTAATATAGATTTTGGAATAATAAAGGACTATATTGAAACATCTAGGTTGTGCTCATTAGAAAAAATAATTTTGACACGCCTACTATAACGCCCACTTTTCACGTTATCTACCGTTAATGAAATTTAAAAGCTCATAAAAGCGCCAAAATTAGAGGTATAATGGTCAAGTTTACTACGTATATCCCCCTAGGCAATGTCATTACTGTGCCAAAAAATTTAGGTGCCACACCCACTTTTACGCCCACCTCCCATATAACGTTTTATCTAAAATTCATATAATTTCTTTATTAACAAAGATTTTGGAATAATAAAGGGCAATATTGAAACATCTAAATAGTACTCATTCGGAAACACAACTTTGACACGCCTACTATAACGCCCACTTTTCACGTTATCTACCGTTAATGAAATTTAAAAGCTCATAAAAGCGCCAAAATTAGAGGTATAATGGTCAAGTTTACTACGTATATCCCCCTAGGCAATGTCATTACTGTGCCAGAAAATTAAGGTGCCACGCCCACTTTTACGCCAACTTCTCATATAACGGTTTAACTGAAATTCATGTAATTTCTCTATTAATAAAGATTTTGGAATAACAAAAGACTATATTGAAATACCTTAGTTGTACTAATTAGCAAAAACAGCTTTAACACGCCTACTATAACGCCCACTTTTCACGTTATCTACCGTTAATGAAATTTAAAAGCTCATAAAACCGACAAAATTAGATAATAATAATAATAATAATAATAATAATAATGATAATCAATGTTATTGTTTTCCAAAAAAGTTTGGGTGACACGCCCACTTTAACGCCTACCTCCCATATAACGGTTTATCTTAAATTCATGTAATTTCTCTAATGACAAAGTTTTTGGTAAAATAAAGGACTGTATTGAAATATCTAAGTTGTATTTATTAGCAGAAACTTTATTGACACGCCTACTTTAACGCCCACTTTCATTGAAAGACTACATTTACAAAAGCATTTTAGTAGCATATTGAAGTTATAAGGGGTGGTTAAATTTTAAGGGCCGATGTTGAATTTAAATAAAACACAAATTATTTATGAAATTATTATTATTTCTTTTTCTAATGATAATATTTGTATGGTTTAATTATGTATTTAACAAAATATCGGCCAAATGGTCGATAGCGCCACTCCTCTATCTGATGGTCCAAATTTTCAATGACAATGTTGATGCTCAATTGTTTGGCATGATGATGAGTCGAGGTTGACTGCTCTTTTGCTACACTATCGCAAAAACCACCAGTGGTTCCCATTCAACGAACTAAGAAGGCATTCACCGATTTTCTAACATTTTGTACAGACCTGTTTTGCAGAAATTTTAATATTTTTTACAATTCTCCCGATTGTGGACGAATTTGAACGATTATGTTGATCAAAAGAATTACGAAGTGCACAAAATGCATTTTGACTTGAACGCCCATTTTTATAAAAAACCTGAATAACTTTAACGCGTTGCTCATTTGCGTATCTTTCCACTGTTCAAATTAAGTTGGTCTGAGATTGAGAAATGTCAAATGAAATGCAAAAAAAACTTGTTGTTTGTTGTGTGTTTCAACATGGGCCCTTAAAATTTAACCACCCTCTACAAAGAAAGTGATACATATTTTATTATAAAGGATTATCCATAATAATTAACAAAATAATAAATATTGTGCTTTAAATGTACACAAAATTGGTGGTGGGTATAAAAGATTCGGCACAGCCGAATATAGTGCTCTTACTTGTTTTTTTTCTTTTTGAGTTTGTTTCTTTACACTTAATTTTCTATATACTTATGTACATATTTCAAATATTTAATTACTGCTCTCAAATCACATAGAAAAGCTTTTTAAAAATTCATTATTTGTATTTAAAATATAATACAAAGTATAAGAACAAAATAGAAATATTGTTTAAATGGTTACATGCTATTTTCTAAAACTTTTGAAACAAACTTCTTTATGTTTTTTTTTTTGTTTTTTTTTTCTTGCTAAAAGTTCTTTTGAATAAAACCTAAACAATTTTATTTCTTTTGCACTTAAAGTCCCAAAGTTCTTCTTGCAGAAACTTCAACACAAGAACATGTGTGGCACACATTAAAATTGCATACAACTAAAGTGAGAAAAACTATTACTACTGAAATGAAATTTTTTTTCCATTTTTTTTTTTTTAGTTTCTGGTTTTAAGTGCATTCTATTTGAGTCATGCTAGTTGCTTTGTATTTTTAACAATCAATTGTTATATGTCACATTCCGTTTCCAATCTTACCTGGCTCTCGGAGATATTGACGCCCCGTTTGCCATCATATTTTGAACTCTGTTTACGTGACAACGACGAACCACTTGCAACAGTACTATTGGCCGATATGTTCGTGCCCAAAGGAGCAGTCAGTTGGTTTTGTTGTTGATGCTGTGTCAGCTGCTGGTGATGGTGTGTATGTAAATGATGATTATTGTGGTTGTGATGTTGGTGATACATGCTGTGCATACCCATACTATTTTCCTGTTGAGCCAAATGATGTTGCAGGCCACGCGAAGAACGCCACAATGCAATGGCAATTTTCGTGTAAAGAACCTGAAAGAACAAGTTGAGAAAGTTATAAAGAAGTACAACAGATATTGCATGAAGGAAAAATGAAATTGGAAATAAAAAGATTTTCTTCATTATCTTGTTAACTTACTGTCATCACTAGCAAAGGTATAACGTAGAGTAAACCAAAATTAATCATATCAAGCAATTTGGAATTGAACATTTTTCGATCTAATACACAAATTTCCTCTTCTCGACCACTCGCCGTGTGGACATTTTTAATGATTTTACTGAAAACGAATTTTGGCGTAGAGTACACAGCGGAGGTGATCCAAACAGTTAAAATGACCATCTGAAAGCAGAAGGAGAAATAATGAATTTAAATGTGAAAAAATATATATGAAAATGAGATTGAAAGTGTAGGAATGCAATAATTAGGAAGAAAATATTTAATTCGTTCAGACAAGACTTAACTATAAAACAAATTAGTTAGAATATTTAATAAGTATTAGCTATTTGATAATAAGTCAAAGGCTGTTGTAGTCCTATACAATTCTGGTGCTTGTTCAATGATTTTGCACAATTTTAGCATGAGAATTTAACTGATAATAATTAAGAAATAAGTGATACAATTATGTTGTGCAGATGCAATGTTAGCCGTTTTTTTTTTTCTTAAGCCAAAAAAAAAACTAATAAGACAACCTTGGGCTCTTAAAACATTATTTAAGAGAAACATATGGACTTTCATTATCCATTACTTTGGTTTTATTTCGATCTCACTGAAGTCATATTTCATTTTCAGATAATTTCTAGTTTAGTTCGAGTTTATTTCTTGTTCAGTATTAGTTCAGCGCACAACATGACAATTGGGCATACGTGTCATAAGTTTAGGCTTTTTGGTGCCCCTCTTTTTCAGCCTAACCTCACCTAATAGTTCATTTGAAGCACGGGTTAAGTTTTGTTGAACAGGTTGATGATCAGACAATCGCAATAGTTGGGATTCCTCATAATGTTTGTTATGGGGGATGTAACGTACAGCTTGTCCTTCTTCCACCTCGAAAAGCTCAATTCTTTGCAAAACCATCTACAATATAGTGTCTTGACACACCTGAACGACTAGGATCTAAACTTAACGAGTATAATCTGAGTATATCCAGTACTATCTCGGCCAGTTAATTTCTAATTTTTCAGTTTGCAAGTTGGTACAGTGATAAGGTAGCCTCAATTGTATCGTATTGTTTTAAAGTGAGATAGAGCAACTATCATCCAGACGCATCTCTGATTTGAATCTGTCAGAATAAACCTGCATGAAATCGTCTTCGATTAAAATTGATATTTGATTAGTATTTGATACCATAATCTTCAGGGAGTTAAAGTTCAATAGTCTACATGATAAAGATAGGGATATTGGACATACTTTATAAAAAGTGAGTTAGAAAAAACCTATACTCACTACTTCAGACAAAAATTGTCCTTGTTTCAAGGCATATGCCAGATATAATCTTTTCTAAATCATTCATTTTCGTTCGGTCAAAATTAACAGCGAAAAAACTACGTGAAAAAATGAAATAAAACTTTAAAACAAATCGAATATCGACTTTCAAAAAATAGCATAAGCTGTGAAGGTCACACTATTTCAAAAGCCATTTTGTAGTACAAGAAAGACTTGAACATTAAAAAAAAAACTGGAAGAAAAAATGTAAAACAGTAAGACAAAAGAAGTTTTAAAACTCTATTGAAGACCACCGAACACTTCTTTTAAAAAAACAGCTTGTAATATTAAACGCTCTGATTCTGTTGAAAGCAGAGCGAAAGCTAATGCTTGGGTGAAGTCGTATAAAATTCAGAAGATTCCAGATCGCAGTGTGGTAAAGATCTTACAAGCAAAAGCACAAGGGAAAAATTTAGGTCAAATAAAAGAAAAACCCTTGTTGTGTTTTAGTAAGTAAATTTTATGAACCGGCAGACTTTTCATAACTCCACAGTCAAGACTTTATGTAGCTGAAGATCTTAATATTTAAGGACAACACTGGATAAAAAATCAAACAATATGCTCCAAGAAGTTTCTCTAGCGGCAGGCCCTTTGCTGTTGCGGAAAAAGAATTCAAACATCAGGCAAGAAAAATACAAAAAAATCTGTTACGGAGTGTCAGAAAACCACAAAACTGATCCACAGTGTACTTAGGAATTATAAATTCTCCTACGAATTATATTTATGGACAGATTCGTCTTTAGTCTTAGGGTGGTTACAGAAACCCTCAAAAAGCCTTAAAACTTTTGTCGCACATCGTGTGACGCAAATACTTAGTGTTGTTAGCGCAAACCACTGGAAACATATAAAAACCGAAGAGAATCCTGGTGATATGGACACTCGTGGCTACACTCCTCAGGATCTAGCCGATAACAAATTATGGTGGCAAGTGCCTATCTGGCTTCAACTTCCTACGTCTCTATGGCCGACTCCAAGAACTTTTGATCCAACAGATTTGGAAACAAAAAAACTAACCAACCTTCATCTTGATGTGATTCGTACAGACGTTCTCGAAGAATTTCCATCCTAGGCTCTTGTATCTAGCCCATGTGGGGTGTATCCTTATAAAAATAATAAGGCCGGGTATTCTTCTTAGAACTAACAAATTTATTTTACAGCTTCTTGCTGTTATATTTTTTTGATTAATATAAAAAATGTTAACAGTTTCTTACTCTTTCGTTTAACTGTTCAACAACACGGAATGCCTTTATATATCCAACCCGATTTGGCATGACGATACTATGAAAAAAAGGTCTAGTGTGATACACAAACAATAAAGTTAATTTTGTACAATGGGAGGCAAATCCACCCAACTGTCCAATACTAAGCCCTGTTGAAAGGCATTGGATTCACAAAAAAAGTTAAAGAACGCAAAGTATCCTAGGACATGTCCGATTTTAAGCAAAAGTAGACCACCTCGTCCTGAAATGTAACGAAAGCAATTATAAATTCTTTAATAAAAGAATTTCTGGAAAAATAGTTATAAATATATTTTATAAATTTGTACGATATTTGAAAAAATTTACGAAATTTTGAGAATTTTTATAATAAATGTTTTAATGATAGCTCAGTCCTAATGATAGCTACATGTCCGTAAGAATGTGGTTTTCATGCATCAATAAAGCTTAATCTTATTACCGAGTTAAAGGCTATTTGCTTAGCGAACAGATCTGCAGGTACCATAGTTTTGATTAAGTTAAACTTAAATTTTGGTTAAATTATAATTTAGTATTTTTTCGTTTCTGGTTCAGTTCCAGTTTCAGCTGACTTTTTTTCTTGTTCTAGTTTAGTTCTTGTTCAGTTTCAAATCCAGTTAGGTTATGTTCCAAATAAATTTTAATTCAGTTCTAGTTCACTTCTACTTCAGTTCTAATATAGTTCTAGTTTAGTTCGTGTTTAGCTCTATTATTTTAGTTCTAGTTTAATAATGTTCCAGAATTGTTTCATTTTAGTTAAAGCTTATACCTGGTGTCCCAACTAGAACACAATTTTTAAATTTGGCGCCATTCGAAGTGTCATTGTTTGACATTTGAACAATTGTTATTTTTTGCTAGTAGAAGGTACGGGGTT
The DNA here is from genome assembly GCA_941918925.1 of Phyto melanocephala. Taxonomy (NCBI): domain Eukaryota; kingdom Metazoa; phylum Arthropoda; class Insecta; order Diptera; family Rhinophoridae; genus Phyto; species Phyto melanocephala. Next base: position 22,262,201 of record OW799236.1, on the reverse strand, counting down.
AGTAAAAATGGAGCGCTACACGAATGAACAACGCATCCTCATTGTGAAATTGTTTTACCAAAATGGTGAAAGTTTTGCGGCTACAGTTCGCAAATTGCGATCAATTTGGGGTCACAATAATGCTCCGAGAGAGTCAATTGTAAAGAGATTAATGGATAAATTTGCCGAAATTGGGTCTGTTAGTGATGTAAACTCCATCCATATGAAAATGAGGCAGGTCAAGCGCAAACAGTCAATGGTGTTCGGTATCGTGAAATAATAACCAGTTTTTTCTTGCCTAGAATTGAAGAAATGAATGTGGAGGGCATGTGGTTTCAACAAGATGGCGCCACATGTCATACAGCCAGAGAAACAATTCAATTTCTACATCAGTCATTTCCTGGTCATGTAATTTGGCGTTTTGGAGACCAGAATTGGCCGCCTAGATCGTGTGATTTAACACTATTAGATTTTTTTCTTTAGGGTTTTTTGAAGTCGATGGTTTACGCGAATAAGCCGACGACGACTCAAGCCTTAAAAGAGGAAATTGGATGCTGCAGGTATTTATATTTATGTATGTATGTATGATCATATAATAATTTTTAAAGTTCATTTCCTTATTTAATCTAAAAAATATTTTATAAAATTTTTAAATTAGTTTCATTGCGTCAACTTACAGAGAAAATTGCAAATAGTAATTTCGTGGCAACATAAACATTTTTTGTATATACAAGATTCCAATCGAAAATTTCAATAAAATTATTTGTGTTATTTTTGCTTTAAATAAAATTTATCTTTATGTTTTGAATTTGAATAATTTTCCACGTACTGCTTTACACATCAATATCACATTGAAATTAAAAGAATTGATTGATATAACAAACATTCATGCAGATATATATACACACAAATGCACATTTCCGTTATCTATTGCTATAGAGAATATAGAATTAGAAAGTAGAAACAACGGGTGGAAAAATCAAATAAATAAATAGAAATTTGTACAAAAATTTATTAACCCACTGACTTAAAAAATATTGGCAGAAACAAGTTCATAGTTTTTCAAGTTCTAAATATGTGCGCAAATGCTCAAAAGTGTTTAAAATATACAATGGAACGTTTAGTATAATATATGTGACTTTCTCCGAGAAAAAGGACCTAGTGTGTCGAAAAACAGGTATGGAATTAAAAGTGGATTCTGGTACCTAAAAGGGTGTAGAATAAGATGAAATGAGTTATGGTGTGTTCTTTTCTGGCCTAAATGTTGTATTAATTCTGCCCTACGGCTTTTGTTGTGTTCTTTTCTTAAAAATATGCAACATTATAAACGGGTGACAAGTTCTTTTGTGATAATGTTGCCATAAACACGGGAAAAAATGTTACATGTCGTACCCTGAATTAAATGAAAGGGTTAGAATACTGCCCTTTTTACCAGCTGATTTTAATAAGAATAAAGAAGTATTTTTGGTGTTAAAAAATAATTGTTTGTCCCAAATTATTAAATTGGAAGCAAGAAATGCAGTTTTACATAAAAATATAGCTATTATCTAAAAAAGGTGAATATTTATGTTCTATTCTACTGACTATAAAGGTAGCATTTTGTAAGGGTGAAGGTGACCTTTGAAAAGTGTTCTACAATAAAAGGGCAACATTGTTTGTTAGAAAATAAACCACCATTAGATTTCTGATAAAAATTTATTTACCCCATAAAAACGTTGTGTCGACCACTAGTTGCAGCTTAATGATCAAGTATCGAGATCATAACAAACAGAGCAGCAACAATAGCAAGGGTATTGTCACACTAAAGGTGAGAAAAAATACGTCACCACATAGACATGATGTCACCAGAGTCGGCACCCAATCATAACTAACCATTCCAAATCGCATCTCCCAACTGAAGGTGTGTTTACAGTGATAATGCGTTATGAAACTTTAAATGCGTTTTTCTCAAAACTTTATTTTCACACATTAGGTTCCTTTTCTCGAAGAAGGTCACATATCGATGCCTTACTTCCTCAACCTCGTATCTTAAAAAATACGGTTTGGACCTTTTCATATCAAACAATTGTTTTATGCTTTAACTAAAAAAGATTAGTATATTATTACTACAAATATACATAAATACAATCAATTCCTTAATAATTGCATTTAAACTTATAACCAAACACCGAAGTATAAAAAGATGAACCGTCTTTTTTTTGTCTCTCCTGAAAAATTGTATTTTTTAAGATACGAGGTTGAGGAAGTAAGGCATCGATATGTTCAATTAATAAAGGGTCCGCCATCTAACGTTTTTTTTCAACTAGTGCTTATTTCGTGAATGGTAACACTTAGCTCATATCTGATTTGACAGATTATTAGTTTAATCCTTCCGCTGAACGAATATGATCGTGTATACGCTTGAACAACGCTGGGAAATATTGCAACATTACTTTAGCCCGCACGCATACATTGAAAAGCCGATACACCTAAAACGATTCACTGTTTGGTTTGGATTTTGGTCCAGAGGCATAATTGGGCCATTTTTCTTCGAAAATGAGCAAGGAGTGGCCGTAGTCAATGACGATCGTTATCGGGCCATGTTGACCGAATTTTTGTTCATAAAAATTGAAGAGGAGGATATTGGCAACATTTAGTTTCAACAGGACGGCGCTACGTGCCACACAACCGATGATACACTTTTTTTCAAAGCATTTTCGAAAAAAAAGTTATTTGATGGACCCTTTATATGCTTAAATAATATACAAGTCGAATCTTATTGATTTTGAAATATTCTGTTTAATTATTAGAAGATTAAAGGGTTTAAATTAATTTATAGCTTGAAAAGGATATGTTCAATTTAAATTTAAAATTTTTCTCTTTATCTGACCACTGTGCATATTTTCAGCATGCATTTAAAGTACAGAAATTTGTAGATATTTTTGTAAGTGCACATGTAGAAAACTTAAAACGAATTGCTCGATATTTTTTTGATTTATGACTTAATATATGAATTTTATTTTAAATCTTGCAAGCACAACACATTACAAATATTTGTAACATATAGAAGTGCACAAGGAAACAAATAGCTCTCTTTCTCTCTCTATGAAATAAATTTAAATAATTTTTTTTTGAAAAATAAATTAAAGCATGTACATATATAAAGGATGGGCCGTTTAAAAGTTAAAATTTAAAAATGCAATAAAACAGAAACCGGTTTGAAATTGCGTCATATTAATTCCATTGTTGGAAGGTACAATTGTTCCTTTTAGAAATAAAATCTTATTTCATTCATATGACTACCGCACTTTTTCGATTGTATGGGGTTGTATCTCGATAATGACATCACGATTGTTGGCCTTCTAATGTTCAATTGCCTCTAGTTTGTCTGCATAAAACTTGTCTTTAACGGCGCCCTACAGAACCTTGGCGGACAACTGGCATCACCATTTCAGCTAATTAAACGGCCATCACACGTTGCACGCAATAAATCGAGCGTGGCATAAGATGTGTGGCAAGTTGCATCTTCTTGTTGGAATCAAACATTGTTCACATCAATACCATGATGAGTGGGCACTTAGAAATTGGTTATCATAAAGCGATAGGTGTCTCCATTGACCGTAATAGTTGCGTCAACCTGATTTTCAAAGAAATAGCGCCAATGATGCCGATTTACAAGCCACGCCAAACGATCACTGCATTAGCTTCTGTAAAACCATGTTTGGGTTTTCTGACAAAATTGCCATGTTTGGAGCTGTCGAAAAGATGTACGACATTTTCGTGCAATTTCCGACCAATTGTCTTTGTTTTGGAAATAAATGTCCAATAAATCCCAACGTAAATCGATCAAGCGTAAGTCGATTAATTTCATTCAGCGCAGATAATCCCAGCAAAAAAAAATTAGAAGTAGTGCAAAGCGAATTACATTTTCAAGACTTCTAAATCAATTATGTGGGAGCATTCATTCTAAATGACTTCCTAACTGCAAAATAATTTCTCATAAATGATGTGCTTAAAAACGAATGCAACATCATGCAAAATATCTTAAAGAATTCATGTAAACAAACAAATTTAACACATGAAATATCCGATACTTGTCAACAAATATGCATGAGTTCCATGCACTTATTACAATGGAATGCAGTTCATTAAAATATTCATGTAAACATATGATCTCCAATGACACGCTACTGTTAAAATCATTAGTGTTTTCACCTAAATTTAATCACTTCGTCACCAGTCGAACCCCTGCAAATTCACTTCTTTGTCATAGATTTTTTTGCTGGGATATACCGAATTTTGTGAACAAATAGAATGACAAATGTTTTGCCAGATTCAAAATAACCACTGGTTCAAATGTAAACCGATAGATGGCCCACCGTTTACATATCAGTGTAATGGGGAAAGTTAACTTTGTATAATTGTTTCACCTTAAATAAGAGACAAATCAATGTCTTGCAAAACTTCTCTTACATTTCAAATTTATCGGTAATACTTTCAAACTGAGGCGACTTCAGATGTAAAACTTCTTGATTTTTTTTAACAAAAGATCAACCTTGTAGTAGAGCCAGCATTCATTCAATAATGCAAGAACATTTGGCTGTAGATGTAAACTGCTGTCGAAACAATATATGTCAAGCTTATCTTTTAGAACCTGTGCGTTTATAAGAATTTTATCGCAACAGATCATTATTAAACCTTGTTTTACAGCTTTCCTTTTTAACGCTGGCAAGTTTATTAGAACACCTTTTCAGTGCTTTTAACATTCATGCGCTGCAATGTTCCCTGTTTTAAAAGGTTGTTTGTAAAACAGGAGTTCCTTTGAAAGAAGTTATAGAAAATCGTCATTACAAATTTCTGAATATATCTAACTCGTTCGGTTGAGGGCGACATAGAGCAATTTTAGTGGAATTACTTGGGAGCGCTCATTCGCTCAGATGCAACAATTTTATTTAAAGACAAAACCATCGTGGTAACAGTAAAGTTTTAGTTATAAATTGGCACAAACACATACAACGTAGTCCTGATAGAAAGAAATTTTTTTTATTTATAAATTTAAAGAATTGCTAACATTCTTGTAGCGTGTGTTGCTGTGAAAGCATTGCGAAGCCAATTTTAATCTTATTTGAACAAATGTCAATTACAAAAGACCTATTCGATTGTGGTTCTTTCCATTAACCTGCACGAGAAAGCGCAATTTCTTATCGATAGCAGTATGATAGTATACAACTTCATTGTTTACATGGTAGGGAGGGTGCAGAAAGTAAGAGACACTTCCATCAGCCAGAGTCGGAGACCAATATGGTCCATTCTGTTAACTTCATTGTTAAAATTAAACACCATCTCAATATGGGATTTATTTTTCTATTTTACTGAATTAATAAAATTCATTCGGATAACCGCAGTTTTCCAGGGCCGGTTTATGGTCGTTTGGCAAGTTAATCGCTCATCATGTTACAAAGAAAATTCGTTTTATAGATGAATTCTTCTTATATAAAATAAACTCCCATGAAAAAGTATTCCTTCCACCTACAATTTAAATTTAATATCCACAAACACTTCGTTGGTTGCCTTTATTAATTCAGAATTGGGCAACCATAGTGCTGCAATCTGGCAACTTGCGTTCCTATGGTAAAGCTTTACATTTTTCACTATATATCTGTGGCTTGGAGCTAAAAGGGCCAATGTCACTTTTTTGCTGTATTGAGTTAATCATTGCATTAGATTTGTTTTTTTGCTCTTTTTCATTATGGTAAAACAACTAAAGTCATACTTCACCCAAAACAGCTTCATAAATAAAATGCTGGCCAATGCTCAATTCCAATTTTCTCAAAAGTAAATATTTTTACATTGGCCCTTTTAGCTCCAAGCCACAGATATGTACTTAGAACATTTTGACGTACGAACGCTGTTTGTATTGTTTACTTGAAAAATTAATGTCGCTAAAAATTGGAAAAATCGTCAGCAATTTTGACGGATTATTTTTCACAACAGTCGATGTGTCTTAAATCAACAACAGGGCATCGAAAAACTCAATTCAATTTTTAGCGATGAAGCACTATCAATGACCAGTGTTACTGAAATCAATCAAGGTCATAGTTTTGTAATCGGAGAGTTTCCTAATGGTCGTTTAAAATCGGTTGTTATTCTGAAAAACATTGATGTAGTTGGTGGGCTGATACAACAAGATTGTCATGTAACTTATCGTGAGATTAAGGCAACCTTATGTATGAGTATGAACAGCAAACATTCAATATTTCAGGAAGATTTGGCTGTTAATAAGATTTGATCCCGTTGGATCGCACTTAATTTGACAATCGCACAACAAGAACTTCTCAAAAAATACAATCGCGGTATTTCAAAACATGTATATGACATCGTGATGGTCATGAATCGTGCATCTAGGCATATGAACCCGAAAAAAAAACAGCAGTCGAATGTATGGATCGTTCAAGACATGCAAAACGCTACAAAATTCATTAAAAATGCCTGTTTTGAAGGTAACATAATCAGAATAGTAAAACTGTTTCGAAAAGGTATGAAGAAAATTATTGATATTCATAAAATATATGTAGTTTGAAATGGAATAAAGACATTTTCTATGATCTGTTGTCTCTAACATAGAAATACAAAAGAAAAGCCTAGTATTACCCTATATCGTCCCACATTTTAGCCATTTCCCTTAGGGCTATTTAATTTATGACAAAATAATTAATACAACCTGCAACTTGTGCTAGTTTACGCTAATAAGAATTTGAATGATATTCATTTTTATTTTCTTATTATTTCTTCTCTTTATTTTGTTCAGTAGTTTGTTCATTCATTCTTTATTAAAGTTGAAAATAAATTTTTCCAATTTCATTTTAATTTGTATAATTTCCATTTATACATATTGATTATTTGGCATTTATTTATTCCATTGAAAATGGTAAATCTCATAAATATTCTTGAATCGATAATAAATTATTATGTTTAAATAACATTTACCTTCATTTTGTATTTTTTATTATTTTTTTTTTTACGCTGCTCTTTTCTCACACAGCAATGCAACATACATGTGAACACATACATGCGTACAACTGCACATACCTAATTATTCATTCAATTACCCTGCAGATAAAGTAGTTAGTGTGTGGTTAGATATATACAAGTTCTCTCTAACTGCAGGCTATTGACATATCTGTCCTTTTTTTATATATCAATCTACTTTAATATTTTTTTATCATAGAACTCCAACTAGTTCATATGTATATGATTGAAATACTTTTTATTGTTAGAAAATGGTGAGTGAGGGAACTCACGTAACACATACTGAAAAAAATTTTAATTCGCATTTAACACAGCATCAAGCGCTATGAAAATATTCTTGTCTAAGCGATGATATGTTGGCTTTGCAGTATCACGCTATACCTACTGCACTAACATACTTTTACATTGAAATAATATTAATAAGATTTATGTTGGCAGAACAAAATACTCTTCAATTCTGCGATGGTAAGTTTGTTTATATTTTAGTTAATACTATAGTTCAGTTAGAGCTAGTTATTTGACTGGTTCAACACGCTACTGATTAAAAATTTACATAGAGGCTACTTTATTTTCAGTCAATCCATGTGAGATTTGTCACTTCTGCTACAGACTCGTTACAACTTGTTGTATGACTGGTTCCAAAATGTAACTAGTTCAAAGTTTAACTACAGGGTATTTGCAAACAACTATATGTATGTTTGTGTTTTCTACAGGAATAAATGCATGATAGAGCTGTGAGTACATTTGGTTTAATTTACACCAACTACATTAAATTTATGTCACATGTGTGTATTTAACTTGAACACAACCACTTTTTTAATATTTTTTTTTCTTTTTTTGCAAGCATGAGTTAACTTTAATGTTTATCATTTCGTATTTTCTCTGCATATTTAATATTGCGTTTAAATAAATAAACAAAATGCATTAAATGAAAAAAAAAAATTATTAAATGTGATTACTTTAATACAATCATCATTATCATTTTAATTACTTCACATTATTGTCAGTTGCCACTGCGAATCGTGTTTGATGTTTATTTGTTTTATTTTACTTGTGTATTGGTGGATTTGAGCTACTTCCTACAATTGGTTAAGGCAAATAAATTGCATTTGTTGATTTTATTTAAAATAGTTTAAATTTTAAAATATCAAGTATTAGGAATAAAGTGTTTCAAAGGTGGTTTAAAAGATTTTATTTTAAATATGGAAAGTATAAAGAAGTAAGTAAAGAAGTTTTTAAGGCCTGACTTAGCTGGAGAAAAGCCAAAAGCAATTTTTTTAGATATTAAAAGTGTTTCCTTAATAGCTTGCTCGCCTTGCTAGTCCTTTTTGCTTTTGCCACTGTGTTTGGTAAATCATTGGTCATTCAGGCCAACGTAAGAGAACGTTATCTCCACATTGCCACAAACAAAATTATTACCTGCTTAGCAGTGACCGATTGTCTAGTGGAATTGGTTTTGATGCCATTTTCGACGCTTTACAAGGTACTGGAGAATATGTGGTTCTTTGGTACAGACTGCTGTTCTATTTGGTGATGTTTGGATGTAGAGTTTAGCACGACTGCCATACCTAATCTCTGTATAATATCACTGTATCGATATTGGACGATAACAGATCCTTTCTCATATCCAAACTACTTATTGAATAAAAACATTTGTTTCTCATATCCAAACTACTTATTGAATAAAAACATTTGTTACGGTGGTGAGCATTTAAGCATATATAGTCTTTATATACTTCAAAGGGAGTGTAAGGGTTTGTCATTCCCTGTGAAATTTTTAAAATTTTTATTGCCGACCCAATAAAGTATAAATTTTCTGAAAGTAGGGGAGTCAAAAAAGCTTTGTCAGTCAGAAATCAACTTTTTAAAGCTCCCAGATATTTCCAAGACCCGATTAAGGTGCCAAAATATCAGAAATATTCGGGAGCAGATCGAAAAATCAGAAAAATGGCTCTATAAACAACTGAGATATGATGAAAAACCCTGGACCACCAATACAAACTGGATGAACGTAGGTTCGAATCCAAGTTAAGACAAGAAAATTTATTTATTTTTTTTTTAATATTTTTTATTTTTTTTTTATTTTTAATTTTTTATTTATTTATTTTGTTTTAACATACAAATAATGGAATGTTTTTAAGCGGATAGTCATTATTTTTATTTAATTTTTTTTTTAATTTTTTTTATTATTTAATTTACTTTTTATTTTTATCTCTATTTTTTAATATTTATTATTTTTTTTATTTTTTATTTTTTATTTAATTATTTTTTTTTAATATACATACATATACATAAACCCAATAAAAAATTTTATAGTGGGATGTTTTTAAGTGGATAAAGTCACTTTTTTTTTTAATATTTTTATTTTATTTGTTTTATTATTTTTATTTTTAATTATTTTACAATGGGATGTTTTTAAGCGGATAAGGTCAGTATTTTTTATTTAATTTTATTTTTTTTAAATTTTTTTAAAATATGTTTAAAAAATTTTTTTTTTTTAATATTTTTTAATATTTTTTTTTTATTTTTTAATATTTTTTTTTTGAAACATACATACATAAACTCAATTTATAATATTACAGTGGGATGTTTTCTTAACGGATTCAGTCATTATAAAGATAATGAAACATAGATGTATGTTTGTATGTACATATTTCATATAAATGAGTTGAATGGTGATAGAATTGTTATTGCATGAATACACGTTGTGAAGGGTATATAACATTTGGCACGGCCGAGTATAGCATATTCCGTTTTTCTGTTATTTTCATTTATTGTATATTTTTTGGTTTTGAAATATTCATTCTGTACATTGTTACACATTTAATTTTGAAAATATGGCAAAAATTATTGTTTTTTTGCAAAACAAAAATTAAAATTAATTTCGGACTAACAAAAATTTATTTGAAGGAACTGTAATGCGGTGTTATTATACTGCACAGTACTGTATATTTTAATTGCACAACTTTTTGACACTTACCCTTAATCTGGCAGCCGTTAAAATCTGCTTGCACGTTATGGGATGAACAATGGCAAAATATCTTTCCATGCAAATCACGACCAGAATAAAAATGGAAGCCGTATAACTGAGAGAGTGGACAAATTGATACATGCGACACAGGAATTCACCGAATACCCAGCTGCAAAGAAATAAAAAAAAACCAAATATTGTAACAAAGAACAAAGCCCAAAAAGATTTAAAATTCTTTAATGTAAACAATAATAAAGTCGAAAAAAGGTCAAAGAGCAGCAGACCGTTAAAAAAATGTAAAATACTTCTTTTTATAGATAAACTTTTCTCTTTACAAATGATTAATTCTTCTAAAGAAAAATTTAATTTTTTTATAAGAGCATACCCTTATAATTTTGTGTTTTATTTTCAAAATCAACATCGGCCCTTTAAATTTAACCACCCTTTCCTTTTCTGAACGGAAATGAACCTAAAATCTTTCATGTATGTTTAAGAATTATCAAAGTCAAAAAGTAAATAACATTTTTATATCAAGTTTAAAAGAAATTATAAGTAAATTAACAATCATACAGTAAATATATCTTCAGGGTTTGTAATTCTTAAAAAACGCTTAGCTTTTACGGCCGTAGATAAGAAAACTTTTTTAAGCTTTATAAACCATTGTTGAGCAAAAATCCTTAGTGTTCTTTGAAAAGTAGCTGGCTTATTCATAAAAATTATTAAAGCTTTATAAAGGATTTTTTAAACCTCTCATAAAGCTGTTTTGAATTTTTATGAATTATACTTTAGGAATATACTTACATGTTTTGTGCAGTCAAATGTTGTGAAAAATAATAACAGAAGTAAAAAATGGTGTTAGTATGTCGTACTAAAAATTTATATATTAATTTCGTTTAGAATAATGCATAAAATAATAAATAATTAATAAATTAATAGCAAAATTTGAAATTAATTGCGTTGTTGTGAGTTGTGTTTTTATAGTGATGCAAATAAAATCAAAACAAATAAAAAAAGCTCGTTATTCGAATACCATTTCTGCTCCTAAGAAAAACAGTCTTGTGGATTCTTTTTTCATTCACAAATAAGAATAATCTGTTTAAAGACGTCTACCCGAATGAATATAAATTCGTTGTTATGTATCGTTAACAACAAAATGGTAAAAGAAGTTTGATGGAATTGCCAGTATAAAAAGTGCACAATATGATTACTTTGCGCTCCCACTGCAAGTTATATGTTGCTGATGCTTTTTTATACCCGCCACCAAAAAAAATGTGGGGGTATATTCATTTTGTCATTCCGTTTGTAACACATCGAAATATCCATTTTAGACCCCATAAAGTATATATATTCTGAATCAGGGTTTGATTTGATGACGATCTAGCTATGTCCGTCCGTCTGTCCGTCTGTCCGTCTGTTGAAAGAACGATAGAGGTCGCACCGAAAAAGCTAGGGGGCTCACATTTTGCCAGAATCTTTCTTATAAACAAGGTTTGTTTGGTATTGAAAATGGGCTAAGTCGGAATATTAGGAAGAGAATTAAAGCTCGAAAAGCAAGAGTAGGTCGAAAAAACCGTGTCCCTCGAACATCGAATAAAATGGAATTGTGTCCAAACGCATTAACGTAGACTCATGAAACTTCGAATCTATATTTCCTAAGTAAAAACAATATTTTTTTTCCCGAAAATTATCTAAATCTATGCATTAGGAGAGGAGTTATCGATCAAAATGTACGAAAATTTTTACCGCACAGTGTATTTTTCGGTATATTTAAAAAAAAAACGTCATAAAAGCAACAAAATTGGATATACGACCCTGAAATTTCGCACGCTTTGTTTTTTTGCGAAACGCTTTTTTGTAACGGAAAATAAATGTGCCACGCCCACTTTTACGCCCACCTCCCATATAACGTTTTACCCAAAATTCATATAATTTCTCTATTAATATAGATTTTGGAATAATAAAGGACTATATTGAAACATCTAGGCTGTGCTCATTAGAAAAAATAATTTTGACACGCCTACTATAACGCCCACTTTTCACGTTATCTACCGTTGATGAAATTTAAAAGCTCATAAAAGCGCCAAAATTAGAGGTATAATGGTCAAGTTTACTACGTATATCCCCCTAGGCAATGTCATTACTGTGCCAAAAAATTTAGGTGCCACACCCACTTTTACGCCCACCTCCCATATAACGTTTTATCTAAAATTCATATAATTTCTTTATTAACAAAGATTTTGGAATAATAAAGGGCTATATTGAAACATCTAAATAGTACTCATTCGGAAAAACAACTTTGACACGCCTACTATAACGCCCACTTTTCACGTTATCTACCGTTAATGAAATTTAAAAGCTCATAAAAGCGCCAAAATTAGAGGTATAATGGTCAAGTTTACTACGTATATCCCCCTAGGCAATGTCATTACTGTGCCAGAAAATTAAGTTGCCACGCCCACTTTTACGCCAACTTCTCATATAACGGTTTAACTGAAATTCATGTAATTTCTCTATTAATAAAGATTTTGGAATAACAAAAGACTATATTGAAATACCTTAGTTGTACTAATTAGCAAAAACAGCTTTGACACGCCTACTATAACGCCCACTTTTCACGTTATCTACCGTTAATGAAATTTAAAAGCTCATAAAACCGACAAAATTAGATAATAATAATAATAATAATAATAATAATAATAATAATAATAATAATAATAATAATAATAATAATAATAATAATGATAATCAATGTTATTGTTTTCCAAAAAAGTTTGGGTGACACGCCCACTTTAACGCCTACCTCCCATATAACGGTTTATCTTAAATTCATGTAATTTCTCTAATGACAAAGTTTTTGGTAAAATAAAGGACTGTATTGAAATATCTAAGTTGTATTTATTAGCAGAAACTTTATTGACACGCCTACTTTAACGCCCACTTTCATTGAAAGACTACATTTACAAAAGCATTTTAGTAGCATATTGAAGTTATAAGGGGTGGTTAAATTTTAAGGGCCGATGTTGAATTTAAATAAAACACAAATTATTTATGAAATTATTATTATTTCTTTTTGTAATGATAATATTTGTATGGTTCAATTATGTATTTAACAAAATATCGGCCAAATGGTCGATGGCGCCACTCCTCTATCTGATGGTCCAAATTTTCAATGACAATGTTGATGCTCAATTGTTTGGCATGAGGATGAGTCGAGGTTGACTGCTCTTTTGCTACACTATCGCAAAAACCACCAGTGGTTCCCATTCAACGAACTAAGAAGGCATTCACCGATTTTCTAACATTTTATACAGACCTGTTTTGCAGAAATTTTAATATTTTTTACAATTCTCCCGATTGTGGACGAATTTGAACGATTATGTTGATCAAAAGAATTACGAAGTGCACAAAATGCATTTTGACTTGAACGCCCATTTTTATAAAAAACCTGAATAACTTTAACGCGTTGCTCATTTGCGTATCTTTCCACTGTTCAAATTAAGTTGGTCTGAGATTAAGAAATGTCAAATGAAATGCAAAAAAAACTTGTTGTTTGTTGTGTGTTTCAACATGGGCCCTTAAAATTTAACCACCCTCTACAAAGAAAGTGATACATATTTTATTATAAAGGATTATCCATAATAATTAACAAAATAATAAATATTGTGCTTTAAATGTACACAAAATTGGTGGTGGGTATAAAAGATTCGGCACAGCCGAATATAGTGCTCTTACTTGTTTTTGATTATTTTTTTGTTTGCATTTACGAACGAGCGAATACTGCGCAAAAATTGAAAAAGTAATTACAAATTTAATCTGTGAATTTGATGATACAACATCTGACAATTATTTCACCTTCGAGGCTAAAAATATTTAAAAAGTAAAATAATTAAAAATAAATAATAAAAAATCACATTTTTTATACTCATTCGTTGCATCAGCCATTTTTATGATTAGAATTTATTATTTACTAGCCAAACCCGGCGCGCGTTGCTACGCCCCTTAATGAATCGAAATGCATTCTGAATTTTAATTGAATATCAAGTGAAAAAACTTTAAAATTATAATTTTTGTTATGGGCGTGGCATTGCCCACTTTTCTAGTCACGAAATTGTAAAGTCATAACAGCTTAATATGTGTGCAAAGTTTCAGAAGAATCGGACCAGTGCAAGTACCTCAAAATTAAAATTGTTTTTATGGGCGTGGTCCTGCCCACTTTTCTTATCACAAAATTGTAAAGTCATAACAGCTCAATGTGTGTGCAAAGTTTCCGAATAATCGGTCCAGCGCAAGTACTTCAAAATAATACCTTTTTTTATGGGCGTGGCACTGCCCACTTTTTTAATCACGAAATTATTAAGTCATGACAGCTCAATATGTGTGCCAAGTTTCAGAAAAATCAGTTTGGTGCAAGTACCTCAAAATTATAGCCTTTTTTTATGGGCGTGGCCCCGCTTACTTTTTTAATCGCAAAATTATAAAGTCACGACATCTTAATATGTGTGCAAAGTTTCAGAAAAATCGGTCCAGCGCAAGTACCTCAAAATTAAAACTTTTTTAGGGGCGTGGTCCCGCCCACTTTTCTAATCACGAAATTATTTAGTCATGACAGCTCGATATGTGTGCAAAGTTTCAGAAAAATCGGTCATGTGCAAGTAGCTAAAACTGATAACTAATTTTTTATGGGCGTGGCCCCGCCCACTTTTTTTCATCCATAAACACTCCCCGGTATGTGTAAAACAACTTACCAAAGTTTGAGCCCGATCGGTTTTACAGTTTCAGAGTCTATAGCTAACACACACACACACACACAGAGTTTCACTTTTATATACTTACTAGCCAAACCCGGCGCACGTTGCTACGCCCCTTAATGAATCGAAATGCATTCTGAATTTTAATTGAATATCAAGTGCAAAAACCTAAAAATTATAATTTTTTTATGGGCGTGGCATTGCCCACTTTTCTAATCACGAAATTGTAAAGTCATAACAGCTCAATATGTGTGCAAAGTTTCAGAAGAATCGGACCAGTGCAAGTACCTTAAAATTATAATTGTTTTAATGGGCGTGGCCCTGCCCACTTTTCTAATCATGAAATTGTATAGTCATAACGGTCCAATATGTGTGCAAAGTTTCACGAAAATCGGTACAGAGCAAGTTCCTCAAAATTATAACTTTTTTTATGGGCATGGCCCTGCCCACTTTTCTAACCACGAAATTATTTAGTCATGACAGCTCAATACGTGTGCAAAGTTTCACGAAAATCGGTACAGAGCAAGTTCCTCAAAATTATAACTTTTTTTATGGGCATGGCCCTGCCCACTTTTCTAACCACGAAATTATTTAGTCATGACAGCTCAATACGTGTGCAAAGTTTCAGGAAAATCGGTCCAGTGCAAGTACCTCAAAATTATAATTTTTTTTTATGGGCGTGGCCCCGCCCACTTTTTTAATCACGAAATTATAAGGTCATGACAGCTCAATATCTGTGCAAAGTTTCAGAAAAATCGGTCCAGTGCAAGTACCTCAAAATGATACATTTTTTTATGGGCGTGGCACTGCCCACTTTTCTAATCTTGAAATTATTTAGTCATCACAGCTCAATATGTGTGCAAAGTTTCAGAAAAATCGGTCTGGTGAAAGTACCTAAAAATTTTTTTTATGGGCGTGGCACTGCCCACTTTTCTAATCACGAAATTATTAAGTCATGACATCTCGATATGTGTGCAAAGTTTCAGAAAAATCGGTCTGGTGCAAGTACCTCAAAATTTTAACCTTTTTTTTATGGGCGTGGCCCTGCCCACTTTTCTAACTACGAAATTATATGGTTATGATAGCTTAGTATGTGTGCAAAGTTTCAGAAAAATCGGTCCAGTGCAAGTACCTCAAAATTAAAAATTTTTTAGGGGCGTGGCCCCGCCCACTTTTCTTATCACAAAATTATTTAGTCATGACAGCACAATATGTGTGCAAAGTTTCAGAAAAATCGGTCCAGTGCAAGTAGCTAAAACTGATAACTAATTTTTATGGGCGTGGCCCCGCCCACTTTTTCCACCCATAAACACTCCCTGGTATGTGTACAACAACTTGCCAAAGTTTGAGTCCGATCGGTTTTACAGTTTCGGAGTCTATAGCTAACACACACACACACACACACACACACAGAGTTTCACTTTTATATATATAGATATAGATTTGCGCCTAATATGCAGTAGTGTTGCATTTTTGAACGGTTGACAATTGCAGCGTTGCCATTGTTTGCATTTTTGAATGTAATGCGCATAATATGCAGTGCAGTGATGTATTTACGAACAGGCCCCATATTTGTTAATATTAATGTAAGTTTAAGGAATGTTTCGGATATGTTTTTATAATAAAAGCATGTTAGCTATAAAACGTCAAGTAACAAATATCTATTTCAAATATACATTAGAAGTTTTTTTTTTTTGTATACGGCCGTATTTCTTTAACAATAAAATAAAATAAGAAATTTTAGAATATTTATGTAAAAAGGCAAGTGTTAATAATTTAGCGAATAAAGTTCGGATAATTTCTATAATACTTATATGGAATGAAAACTCAAATCAGGGGGCAAACTACAACATTCGAACATAATCGAAATTAGAAAATTCTTATTAGAATGTCTATACCTAAAGCACAGCGAACTCGTTTGTTCAAGTAAAATTTCGATCGTGATCAAATGTCGTAATTTGGCCCCTGTTTATTGGACGTGTAGAAGAAAAACTGTGTGAGATTTTGAGTATCCAAAAATAGAAAATGCATTAATTATACCAAAGGTTTTGAATATGAAAGATAAGAAGATAACTGTTTGCAGGCTTATGCTAAACGAGAAAGCTAAAGGTTGGGATAACAGGGACAGGGTGTAGAGTGCAATGGACTTAAAGACACACATAGATATGTATGTATTTATAAGAAGATAAGAAGGTGCTAAAAGGACTTATTAATAATAAATTGGAATGCGCTTAAAGTAAAAAGATTAATCAACGAGATTTCAATGTACTCCAAAAACTAAGGTACCGGGTTATTGTAAGGATGATTAAACAAAGAAAACAGCAAAATAAAACGAAAAATTTTTTTAGTACAATAAATTTTTTTTTAATAATAAATAACAAATAATAAAACAATATTTTAATAGAAAAAAATTTTTTAAAAGGGCAATTAGCTGTCATTCGCAAATATAAACAATCTTGCAAAAATTACCTAGCTTGGTTTTAATTTGTTTATATTAGCGCGAGTTCATTGTATTTATTAGAATTTGTATACACAAGTACATTATTAATTATTGTTAACAAAAACAGTACCATATAATAGTCTCTCGTACTTCAACTCTGCGCATACAACGAACACAAAAAGGGAATTATTATGTTTGCACTAATTTGCAACAACAATGCTCGTGGGCATTTATTTGGCACAAGTCAATCCATGTAGTTTAAAAAAAAGAAAAATTAAAATATAAATATCGTTTGCTTACTTAAGGGGAGCTTTTGTGGCATGTGTATTGTAATGCGATGCAAATGGAAGACATGTGTTGGTAACAGATTAATTTAGAATTTAAATACAAATTTTAAAAGTTTTTACAGCAATATTATTTAATAAAATTTATTTTCAAAAATAACAAACTCATAATCGCCAGAATTTGCGTAAGATTGAGGACCCAATAGCAATAATACTTAATGTGTACCTATCCGTTATTCTTAGTCTACCGCGATGTGAGTTTCTCTAACCTATTTAAGTACAAAGTTCAGAATTCTCTTACGACTAATTAGTAAAAATACTGGGGCCGAATTACGGCATTCGAACGTGACCGAAATTTGAAAGTTCTTATTAAAATCTCTATGCCTTAAGCACAGCGAACTCGATCGTTCGAGTAAAATTACGATCGATATCGAAAGCCGTAATTTGGTCCCAGATGTCTCCATACATGGCTTCATTATGAATGGATACACCCGCTAAGAACGTACGAAGCAGTCGCTGGACCTTTATGTACGAGATCCAGGATTCTTGTATATCCCAACCAGTGGGAAATCAATACCTTGGACTAGCAATAACACCAAGAAGTGAATACTTCGACAATGCAACACACCACGGGGGGGTTATATAGCGTTGTGTATATCGATGGCTTAATATTTATAAAAAAGGCGTAACTCAATTTTTTACTACTTCACGGGAAAAAGAAAAAACTGAATGAAATTTAAAAGAATGTATTCTTTGGCTCACTTAATTTTTTACGGGTGATGTTTGTGAATATGAACCACCAGAAAACATTAAAAATTTGTTTTTGTTAAAAATCAAGATACGCCCTTTTTATATTAAGCCATCGATATATGGCTTTGTCGTTACGTCTGTAATTTCTACAATATTCACATCTTTCCCTATAAAGTATATATGTATTTTCTGAAAGCTTGATACTAGTGGAGTTGATTGACCAATCTCCGTCTGTCGGTCTGTTCGTCCGTCTATGTGTTGGTTGAAATTAGCTTTTAGAAGCCCTTACATATTGCGCAGGGAATGGATCGTTATTGAAATTTAACACAGTCGGCCGATAACTTTTAAGCAAATAGACATGACTGTCTCTGTTTTTTTTTCTTATATATTTATAAAAAAAATAAGCTGCCGTATTCATAAAAAATATTTCATTATAAATAAGCCTTTAATAAACCTAAAACGTTTTTTTCCAGTCCTAAGTTAATTTACAGACATGCTTGCTACTATTTGTGATACGATATGCATCTAGGGCTGTTCCTAGAAAATTGTGAACAATTCGGTCACAAATCGGCATGATATGGGCAAACTTTTTTTGAAAAAGTTTAGTTATTTAAAAAATATATTTATTTTCTTAATCTGATTTTCTGAAAATTCATAATGGCCGCCACTACATAATTACATACAGTTAATTTATTATTTATATATATGGGCCAAATCTAGCACTTAAAAATTTACCCATTAAAGTCCCTCAAAATTGGTATCAAATAAAAGTGATTGACCAGTAGAAGACAGCCAAAAAAATGGTAGATTTTGATATGGCGTTCGACACAAAATGGCGAATAATTTTTGTTTTCTAAGCACCATCAATTTGAGTGTCAAATGAAGGGGCTTGACTAGTAAAATACAGCTGACTATGTAGCAATTCAAAATCAAAAACGGCATTGGAAATCAGAAAGCCAAATGACCCATAATGCTGAATCTGAAATATAGGCTATGCTAGAATGAGGTTATTTTACATATAATGGTAGATGGTATTATAAGATTTGGCAAGGTGGAATATAGTACTCTTGTTTGTTTTGTCTCTAGTGGTTAGTGTTTACTTTTAACTAGAACGGTAATACTTAGTTGAGGTGAGTGGTTTTTGTAGTAAAACATCGGTCTCCTCCAGACTAAAACACAAATGTATCTTGCCAAAGATATAACAAAAAAATTTAAAGAAATGATTCCGATGTTAAACAAAACTATTTTTTTATCGCAATTGCCTTGTAAAAGTACTTTTGGTTAGGAAGTATGCTTTGCAACACATAGTATGTAAAGGGTGTTTTTTTATAAATTAAGTTTTTCGGGCTGGCAGACTGGTTGGTAATTGTGTGAAAAGTATTGAGTATACTGCCATTTCATCATGCAGAAACTCACAAACCAGCAACGACTGCAAATCGTTGAAATTTATTATCAAAATTCGTGCTCTGTGAGAAATGTCCATCGTTTTTTGCGAACTTTTTATGGTCGTCATAATCGACTTAAACAAGCAAAACTGTCGCATCTGGGGTGAAGAAAAGCCACATGGCATCCAAGAGTTATAGATGCATCCCGAAAAAGTTACAGTTTGGTGTGGTGGTATCATCAGTATATTTTTCTTCAAAGACGACCGTGGAAGAAACATTACCGTCAACGGCGAACGATATCGAGCCATGATATGCAACTTCTTTTGCCCAATTGGCTGAGTTGGACTTGGTTGATATGTGGTTTTAACAAGACGGTGCCACATGCCACATAGCTCGTGAAACAATGGACATATTGAATGATGAATTTGGTGAGCAGTTTATCTCTCGAAATGGCCCTGTGAGTTGGCCGCAAAGATCATGTGATTTGACACCTCTTGACTATTTCTTGTGGGATTATGTGAAGTCGTTGGTCTATGTGGGCCAGCAAAACACGATTGAAGCCTTAACATAACACATGTTATTCATAAAATAAAGGCCGAAATGCTCGAAAAAGTGGTGCAAAATGGGACCTTACGAATGCACCATTTGAACCAGAACAGCGAGCAACACTTACATAAAGCAATTTTTAAAAAGTAAATGTCAAAGATAAATTTTTCGATTTCATTAAAAAATTTTTAATATATGATGCAAATTTGAGTGTTTTATTAGATTTAAAAAAAAGCTACGCTGAAAAAATAACGCTTTATATGACAATATTTAAATAATGCAGTAAACACTGATGCTTCAGTTAAACTTAATAATAATAATTTGAAAAATTTACAAAAATTTCATTAAATCATACAACATGATTGTAAGTTGCTTTTAGATTACAATAACCACAACCCATTTTTATCTGTCAGTGTAATTATTTGATTAACAGCAATGCATAAATCACTAGCTGATTTATATTTAAAACAAATATTTCATACACTTCAATCATATCAGTTCAGTGTTAATTTCAGAATCAAATAAGTGAGTGACCTTGCTTTTGCGCATTTATTATGTAACGCCATGATTGATAAGTTATTAATAAGGTTTATTTATGCGACCAAAAAGACAGCCTAGATTGATGAATACTTTTTTTTTTCTTTCGAATTATTTTGTTCAGTAAATTGTAATTACACGTTCAAGTATATTTTTTTTTATTTTAGCTCATTATTAAATAATCAATTTACACATAAATATATACGTAGATATGAACATAAATTTAATTAAATTTTGTTCTTTTTTTTCTTCTACAGGAATAGACATAAATACATTTGTACATGTGTAATTAATTATTTTTTAATAACAAATAGCCTGTTTATGAGTACTTATTTCTCTTTAATTGAAACTATATCATTTTTGCTGTTATTTTTTTTATATTTTTTTTATTTGCCTTTACTCCTACAACTTACATGTGTCAATTTAAGGGAAAATTATTTAACTAAATTAGGAAAACTAAAAATATACACACCTGAGGAAATGACAGCTTGTGCACAAAAAGTAAGCAAACATGTATTAGTGTTATTTTGGTACTTTAACCTTTGGGAACAAGTTGTTGTTACGTGTAGTTTGGATTTTTGGGGCTTTGGTTGGATGGATGCAGAGTACGAAAATAAACTACCAAAAAAACGTTACGTTTGTTTTAGTTGCTAATGATTGTGACATTTTGTTTTGTAGTATTTTTGTTTTTCAGCTCAAAATTAATATTAATTTTTAATTTAAACTTTGCATTAAATGTGATTGAATGCTAAAATAAAATATACCAACTCCTACAAAAAAAAAAAACACATATTTTTACCGTCATGTACATACTTAGACATATATACATAAGTGTGTATCATCACCATATGCTTGTGCTTTTTAAATAGAGTTTTGTTGTTGACACTTCAATTATTAAAATTAAAAAAACAGAGGCATAAATAGTATATTGTTCATATCTCCGCCACTAATAGATGGAAATTGCAGATTTGCAATACCAAAATTTTTGACAGTATTTCAGATAATCTGAAACCACATACGAGTCCGTGCAATATATAAGGCGTTAAAAGAATTGATTTCAACGCTCATACAAACGCACAGACGAACATAGCTTAATCGACTTCTCTATTTTTAAAGATTCAGATTATTAATAGTTTACGGGGCCGCAAAAAAAATACTGTAGAAATTACAAATGGAATGTCTTACCCTTTTACTCTCTCGTGTAGTTTCGCTAACGTCTGCTAAATGATTTATTCAATATAGAAAAAAATTGTTTTTTTTTTTCAGTAATCCTTTGTTTTCAATAATTCCAGCCAAGGGATGGATAAAGAAAGCATAACAAAAATGTAGTACGAATATCAATAATATTAACATGTAGAAAATAAGACAACGAACATTAATAAGAAAAGACAAATTCGAAAATAAATACTATGAGTCCCTAATTCTAATTTGATTGAATTATAACATAAATATTAATTTTAAATTCCATGTGAGTATTCCAATAAAGATTGCTGATGATGAAAACGTATTTGATTTCGAAAATGCATTGCACTCAGCTAACATCGGAATAATATTCGAAATATTCTTAAAATTATTACAATTTAATTTGATTTAGAAAATGTTTTAGGAAGTTTAATTATAGAATAAATGAAATTAAGTTAATGAAAAAAATATTTACAGTAAATTTAATATATAAAATTCGAATCAAATCTTATATATGAGGGAACCGAATTGAGACGTACCACTAGGTCCTTTAAGCGTTAACGTACAAGGAATGGGGGACAGAAATAGACAGACCGAAAATAAGGAACGAACAGACAAACTAATACGGACAGCGAGTAGAGATAAGGAAATGAATTGTAATACAGTTTAAGTTTATCGTTTAAGTGAGCAGCACTATTGTACAACACAAACGTATGAAAACCAATAAAACGTAACCTGAATTTTATAATATTAAAATAAAAGTGTTTTGAGTTATTTATTTAAAACAAAAGGGGGGAATCACCATATTTTCCAAGGAAACCAATCCTACATATATAAAATTCTCGTGTCGTGGTGTTTGGATTAAACTCCCCCGAAATGGCTCGACCGATTTTCATGAAATTTTTTGGGTATAAGGTCTGAGAATCGGTTAACATCTATTTTTCATACCCCTCAATGCCACGCCTTTTTTCACGCCACCTCAGGTAATCCATACTGCTGGACAATCTTCTTGAAATTTTAACATAATAAAACTTACACTAGACATAATAAAACTAGACATAGTGGCTAGGTTTGAGAATCGGTTAACATCTATTTTTCATACCCCTTAACGCCACGCCTTTTTTGAAGCGCCCTCAGGTAGGCCATACTGCTGGACAATCTTATTGAAATTTTCTCATAATAAAACTAAGACTAGACATAGTGGGTAGGTCTGAGAATCGGTCAACATCTATTTTTCATATCCCTCAATGCCACACCTTTTTTCACGCCCCTTCAGGTAACCCATACTGCTGTACAATCTTCTTGAAATTTTCACATAATAAAACTAAGACCAGACATAATTAAGCCAGACATAGTGAGTAGATCTGAGAATCGGTCAACATCTATTTTTCATACCCCTTAACGCCACGCCTTTTTTCACGCGCCTTCAGGTAGGCCATACTGCTGGACAATCTTCTTGAAATTTTCTCATAATAAAACTAAGACTTTGGGCAAATATTTTTTTTACCATGCCTACTTTAACGCCTACTTTTTTAATTATGTACTTGCATCGATATAGTTTTTAATATTTTTCCTCAAACTGTACACAATTTATAGTCCAGTCAATGCAGAAATAAACGTTTGAGTATCGGTCAACATCTATTTTTCATACTCGTAAATATTTAAGGTGCCTCACCCCAAGGGACAATTTATGTCTCACCTCAATAACATCACGACGTCGATAAAATTTTAAACTAAGATAGATCTGCGTACCGCAGAACGTTTTTTTTTTAATGTACTCACAGTAAGTTAGTTATTTTTATTGAACTAAAAAAAAATTTGCTAGAAATAATTTAAATGGAAAACAACGTATGCCGTGTCAGCTAGTATTAATATATTATTATAAAAAATTATTGGTACGACTTATATACAACTTTGTTTTTGAGTGAAACTAACAATCCATTTTGATCCATTTTCATCTTCGTGTTACGTTTTCAATTGGAATCTATTCAGTTTGTGGCCAGAGTTCAGCATTGCTGATTGCACTTGATCAATAAAATTTTAGAACTGCCCAAAGGCATCGGTGTTACCGCCACAACAAAAATCTCCATGATTTTATCTGGCAATACCTTATTGTTAGTTCTAAATACTTAATACTTTTTTTAAATGTAACTCTGATAAACTTAATGATAAAAACAGCTTACGTCGCCATGTTAAAGCCTTCACCAATTTGGATTTTATTTAAAGTCTTTTCGTAAAAAGAAGGCTTAAGCACTGGCTCGGAAAGCAACCAAATTTGTATAAAAAGATCTAGTGGTTTTCATACCAAGGATATGTAACCTAAATATTTTGCACAATGAATCTTAATTATTTTCATTTATTTAGGAATTTTAATAAATTCACCATTACACACATTAGTTAAATAGATCAAGTATTTTATAAAACTTGTGTATTTGGTTTTTATTCAAAATCCCCGTGGATGTTACTAGACATCGCTTCGGCTGGCGTGCCGCTAACAATCGGTAAGCAAAAATTTTGACTATTTTGAGATCGCAACCATCTGCATTTCTTGATTCGCATCCGTACAAGATAATTGCCTTTACACAGATATTAAGTTTGTTGCGACGTGTGATGTGCTTTTAGTTCGGTGTAGTGGACCACAGGCTTGTCGAGCTTTGTTATTACCGTTCTTAATGTCTCTCTTTAAGCCACTCTTTGTCATCATTGTCAAAAAGACAGTTAGTTTTCAATTTATCCTTGTTCTAATGAAAGTTTACTTATTTGTATTTGCCATATTGATTCTCATGGCCTTGATCTTGATTAAGTTTACCTTGAGACTCACTCCACAATGCTGATTCGAATTCTAGTTCAGTCAGTTTCGACTGCATGTCATCGAACTTTTGCGACAGCAAGCATATATCGTTCGTGTAGTTCGGATCTTTAATACGACCATTCAGGCGCTAACTTATTACTCTTGCTGTTGATATAATTTTTGCCGTGATTAATTAATGGCTACATTTAAAAGCAAAAGTGATAGCGGACATCCTTGGCGAACTTCATAATTATTATTACAAGGCAGCTTGTATTCCTATATAGTGCGCCAATGAGCATTACGAGTTTTAAAGGTATTATTTTGCAGTGAAGTGCGTTTCATATGACTCAATGGTTTAGGGTGTCAAAAGCCTTCTCGAGTATCAGATACAATGAAGATCTCCATTTCACTTTTTGTTCTGAGGTTATGCATAGAATGTCGATGGGGTTAATTCCAGTTTTGTTAGGACGAAAGCAAGCTTAGTAGTTGCGAATATCTTAAGCTATTTCATTTGTCAGTCACCTGTTTAGTATATTCTCACTCACGTTATTTACCATGCTTAGGACGATCTCCTTTCTTTGGAATCTTGATTATTAAGCCCACAGTTAGTTCGTTTTTAAGGCCGTTAGTTCGTTAGTTCGTTAGTTAGTTCGTTTTACCGGTAGTTTAAAATTCATCAATAGCTTGACGTGTTAATTGGTCCCTTATGGTGGATATAATTCAAACAACTCAAGCGATACAGTTTTTCCGATAATAAACTTTCTGCAAGTATATTGTTTGAAATTCACTTATTTCAGTTAAACACTCGGGTATGAATACGCACATGAAAACACAATAAATCTTTGGCTTTCGTATAAAGATACTTTTGAAGAAATAAATATTCTAGTCAAAATAAATATTTATAATATTTGAGCTCTTAGTTAGTTAAAGTTAAATTATGTTTTAGCTTAACGCATGTACAGCAAACTCCGAGTTATCTCATAGTAGCAAACGTTACACCACAGGCCAACTACAAGATAACTTGTAGCAAGAAGTTTACGATTATATTGAACATAATTTCAATATCGCTTATTGAATTAACTTTATTATTTCATTTTGGCACAAGGAAAAAGTCCTTTTATCAGAAAAACAACCCGTTAATTTTAATAATTGGGAATTCCCCCAGAAATAATGCTTTACTGAAGTTGAATTTTTAAACATATAAAATTCAGTCGTGCCAAGATTTTTAAGATTCAAGGTCGTTTTTGATTTAGTTAAATAGCATTCCAGCAAATACTCTCATTACAAAATAATGAGTTAAATGAACTAAAAAACAGCTGTTCACCACTTACAATTTGGCATCTAAATACATTATTTTAACACGCCGATTTCATCGGAGGCAAGTACTTACCATGCTCGCTTACAAATAGGGACTTAAAAAAGAAATACCGTTTTAAAAATACCTTGTCCAACCATTGTAAAATACTTATTAATGTAATTTGGCTACCAAAACATCCTTATCACATTCTAATTTTATTATTCCAACTTTTCTAGTAACTTTCCAATATTGTCTTAAATTTAAGAAAATAAACTTTTATTGTTTAAAAATGCAAAACAAAAAAATAAAACCACTTTAACAACTAATTAAACATTAGCCAAAATGGTTTCAATAACATTAATATAAATTTGAAAATATTTTTTATATCGCATAATTTGCCTCCAGCACACTTCATTTATGTAGTCAGCTGTCAGTCAGACTTGGCTTTACGCTGATTAAATTTTACTGTACTCTACTCACCTGTCAATTAAATAGATGGAAAGATTTTGCATGACACAAAAAAGACCAACACAAAAATCTGCCAACGCGAGATTGGCCAAAAAGAAATTGGTAATAGAGCGTAGACGCCGGGATAATGTTACCACAAGAATGACAAGTAAATTGCCTGAAAGTAAAAAAAAGACAAACAAATAATTGAAAAGAATTGATTGAGAAAATTAAAATAAATGTGTTTTGAAGTTATTAAAAGAAAATAACGAAAACATTAGGTTCATAATAGATACAATTTTTTTTTATAAAAAAAATGTTTAAAGCTATTTTAATGGCTTTTAGATTTTATATACAACGATAGCAAAATTTTAAATATTGTTGTTATTGTTGTGGCATTACCAGCAGCCAAACTAAATGCTTTTAATGGTTGTCTGGCAATAAAAATGTGTTAGTATTTTAAAGATTTGAGGGAGATTAGTTTTTTAAATAAGGTTTTGAAGCTGTTATTTTCTTAGAGCTTGCTGAATGTGTTAAGAAACATTTTCATATCCAGTTAGCTGAATAACAAAGCTTTTGCTAAGTTTAACATCACATATGTTTAAAATAAATTTAATTTGTTTGATACTCTATACAGCTTACTGAATATGACAAATATTATACAACTGAACTATTAATAAGTAAATTTGTGTTTATCGTTTGGAAAAACTAGAAACGTTTGACGAAGATTGGGTAAGCTCGAAGGAATGGTGCAAAATTTTACCACTAGGATGGGTTTCATAAGGCACATTCGCGAAGAACATATGCCAGAATCTATTTTTATACCCGCCACCAAAAAAATGGTGGGGGTATATTCATTTTGCCATTCCGTTTGTAACACATCGAAATATCCATTTTAGACCCCATAAAGTATATATATTCTGAATCAGGGTTTAATTTGATGACTATCTAGCTATGTCCGTCCGTCTTTCTGTCCGTCCGTCTGTCCGTATGTCCGTCTGTTGCAAGCACGATAGAGGTCGCACCGAAAAAGCTAGGGAGCTCAAATTTTGCCAGAATCTTTCTTATAGACAAGGTTTGTTTGGTATTGAAAACGGGCTAAATCGGAATATTAGGAAGTGAGTTATAGCTCGTAATGCAAGAGTAGGTCGAAAAAGCCGTGTCCTCCGGACATCGAATAAAATGGAATTGTGTCCAAATGCATTCACGTATAATGTACGAAAATTTATACTGCGCAGTGTATTTTTCAGTATAATTTAAATTTAAAACCTAATAAAACGGACAAAATTTGATGTACGATTCTGAAATTTTGCACACTTTGGTTTTTGGTGAGTGGGTTTTCTGTAGCGGAAAATCAATGTGCCACGCCCACCTTTACGCCCACCTCCCATTTAACGTTTTTCCTAAAATTCATATAATTTCTCTATTAATAAAGATTTTGGAATAACAAAGGACTATATTGAAATATCTAAGTTGTACTCTTTATTAAAAACAACTTTGACACGCCTACTATATCGCCCACTTTTCACGTTATCTACCGTTAATGAAATTTAAAAGCTCATAAAACCGCCAAAATTAAGAGGTCTGATGACCAAATTTGCTACGTATATGCTTCTAATCAATGTAATTGTTGTGCCAAAAAGCTTAGGTAACACGCCCACCTTAACGCCTACCTCCCATATAACGGCTTATCTTAAATTCATGTAATTTCTCTATTGTCAAAGTTTTTGGGAAAATAAAGGACTATATTGAAATGTCTAAGTCGTATTTATTAGCAGAAACTTTATTGACATGCCCACTTTAACGCCTACTTTTACTAAAAGACTAAATTAACGAAAAGATTTTACTATCATATCGAAGTTATTAGGGGTGGTTAAATTTTAAGGGCCGATGTTGATTTTAAATAAAACACAAATTATTTTAGAAATAATTATCATTTCTTTTTATAATGATAATATTTGTATGGTTCAATTATGTATGGAACAAAATATCGGCCAAATGCCCGCATCCACCATAACACCACAACAATTCTCCTGATTGTGGACGAATTTGAACGATTTTGTTGATCAAAAGAATTATGAAGTGCACAAAACTAATTTTGATTTAAACGCCCATTTTTATAAAAAACCTGAATAACTTTAAAGCGTTGCTCATTTGCATATCTTTCCACGGATCAAATTGAGTAAGTTTGAGATTGAGAAATGTCAAATGAAATGCAGAAAATTTATAGACTAGGTGTAGTTCATCTTCAACATGGGCCCTTTAAATTTAACTACCCTCTACAAAGAAAATGATACATATTTTGTTATAAAGAGATTATTCCATATCGATTAACAAAATAATAAATATTGTGCCTTAAATGTACACAAAATTGGTGGTGGGTATAAAAGATTCGGCACAGCCGAATATAGTGCTCTTACTTGTTAAATATTAAATGCGATAAAATCGTGATCACATCCCTTAATTTGTTTGATATTGTTCTATGCCTCTTAAAAAAACTACTTTACATAAAAAAAAACAGTGAAGCTTTTACAAACTGGCTGGCTGAATACACATTAACTTGTACTTATTTTCGTACAACTATCACTAAATAATTAACATATGATTTTAAACCATATTCAGCTGGCTGAATACCAGAAATACATAATTTTTCAAAAGAAATTACGCGATTAATTTTCAAAAATGCTTTAAGCCAAACGTTAAAGATATTAAACAGGAGTCAATATGCTGGCAAAAAATATTTCCTTATTGTAATAAATATAGAAGTGTTTGTAAACTAATTGATAAAAATTTATAATAAAAAAAAATGTTTCTCACTTCAATGTAATTTTTATACAAAATTAATACTAAAACATAAATTGATATTCAGCTAGCTGAATATTAAATTTAAGGCAGTGTATGATTACTATTAATGTAGTTAAAAAGTTATATGAAAAAATTCGTACTTAATTAATTTAACTTTTTAAAAGCTTTGCAGATTTTAAAACCTATCATTAAAATCTTATGCTAAACAATTACTTTTTTTATTATTTTTTTTTACCTATTTAAAAATACATATCCAATTGTTATTCAATATCATATAAATTTCTCAGTTGCTAATCTGTTTATCTTTTAAATTGGTTTTTACCACCATCTCTTTTGTTCACCTTAAGTAATCATACAGCCGTTAGTACGCAACTTAACGCCTGCTTAGGAGTTTTATAAGGTTGGGCATGCATGTTGTATATGGTTGAATTATATGTTTGCTTTTCAGGCAAAACATTACATCATAGATTCACATACAATTATTAACAATATTAGTTAGCATGACTGTATTTTAATCCCCTTCAACATCGTTTTCTGTGTGTGCAAGACGTACACTTGGTATAAGAAGTAAGTACTCGTGAATGTTTTGTGTGTAGGAAATTTATGTCATATTTTGCAGTTATTCCTCAATACAAACATTTGAGTTCTTGAGCACTAGAGCAGTATAAATCAAGGTGAAAGAGCGAATTATTTAAAAACAATTTTTTAGCTTACGGTAAATTTGCTGAAAATTGTAATAAAAATATTGTAATAATTTGAAGAAAAAACAAATAAGAGCTCTCATATTCGCCTGTGCTGAACTTTGAAACCCACTACAATTTTGTGTACCTTTACAGCGCAATATATGCATATTATTTTGTTATTAACAGTAATAATGGAATAATACCTTTATACTAAAATATGTTTTTCTTTCTTTGTGTAATTCGATTTGCTATTAATTTATTATCTTAAATTTATTCTTACAGCGAAACCTTGAGTATTTCCACATTAGAAATGATAGGTTAGGTAGAACAGCCAGCTGTTATGCAGCTTACTTAGGTGCATTATATTGATGCCTTTGTGATACTTGAATAGAAAGGTAGGAATAGAATAGAAAAGAGAGAAGAGAAGCAGACAAGTCCAGAGTCTCTGGCGGGAATCGAACCCGCAACCCCCAAACTAGCAGACCAGCACACTACTGACTAGTCCACCGGCAAACCCTTAGAAATGATACTACTGACTCTTTTTTACTACAATGTTGTACTTTTACGGAAACCAAAGAGGGCATAACACCTCCTACCTTTAAAATTATATAATTAAGGTTTAAATTCATCTCAGATAATCCATAACAGAATTCTGTTTTTTTTAACTTTTGTCCATATAGAAATAATATAAATTTGATATAAAGCGTTATATGGGTTGAGGGCGTTAAAGTAGGCGTGTCACCTATTTTTTTTTTTTTTTTAACTATACCTATATTGACATAAAAAAATTTACCACAAAGCTACATGTGCGAAATTTCATCATCTAATACACATAATTCTGTCGACTTTGTGAGCTATAAATTTCATTAACAGTAAATTATGTGAAAAGTGGTCATTAAAGTAGGCGTATTAAAGTAGTTTTTGCTGATAAATTCAACTTATTTAGATATTTCAATATAGAGTTCTTTATTCTTCTAAAATACATGTCCATAGAGAAATTATATAAATTTGAGATAAATCGTTATATGGGAGGTGGGCGTTAAAGTGGGTGTGTCACCTCAATTTTCCTCAAAATTTCAGAATCCCACATCCTATTTTTTCAGTTGTATTATGTTTAAAATTTACCGAGAGAGACATTGTGAGGTAAACATTTTACGTACATTTTTATCTATAACCCCTTTCGTAATGTATAGATTTCAGCAATTTTTAGCTCAAGATATTTTTTGTACTCAGGAAATATATATTCGAAATTTCATCGCTCCACGTCAATGCGTATAGACACAATTGCATATTATTTGATGTTGAAGGAGCATGGTTTATTAGACCTACTCTCTCATTATGAGCTATTAGTCTTTTTACTCTATATCCATTGCAAAAAAAATTTATCTCCCTAACTTTTAGGGTTCGAGCTCTGTCATGCTTTCAACAGATGGACAGACGGACGGACATAGCTAGATCGGGTCTAAAATGGATATTTGGATGTGTAACACGCGAAATGTTAAAATGAATATATCCCCACTCACAGGTAATACATATTTTAGCACAAAGAGATTATTCTATAGCGATTACTCTTGATAACAATAAAATAAATTTTGTGCTATAAAATATAGATCCAATTGGTGGTGGGTATCGAAAATTCGAAACAGCCGAATATAGTGCTCTTATTTCTTTATATTTATCATATCTCAATATGTTAGCAAATATCAATATACTATTTGCTTCTCAAATAAAAGGTGTAAATATTTTCTTTAGGACTTTTGAAAATAAATAAAAAAAAAATGGGCGATGAAAATCTCTGTCGTGGGTTGTAACGCCTGCGAGTATCTGTTTGCCTTTGGTTGTGTTTTCTGCTGCGTACTTCTCATAATAAAAAATATTGTATTTGCCTTTTTTGAACAATATGACTTTGCAATATTTTATGGCTAATAAAAGTGTTATAAATATTTTATATTGCTGACTTGATATATTTGAACGCAAAAATGTTCTGTTTTATTTAATGGCACTGACTGCTTAAGCATGTACATATGTACATACATATACAAATACATAAGTTATTTAACTAAAGTTAGAGAGTTTACTTTTTGTGCTTGTAATGTAAACAAATAGTTCGCTGTGAAAGCAACTGAAATAATTTTCTTAGAAATCAGAAAAATGTTCAACAAGATTTTTTTTTATTATATAAAAATGTAAAGTGTTAAGTTATAATTGATTTCGTTACATTAAAGATATTTAAAATTAATTTCGTAAGAAATACAAATTTTTTTTCTTAGAATTTCTTTACTAAACAAAATATATAATCACGGCTTGGCATTATCTTAAACACGACGAGAAAATTGTCAAACCGGGAACAGAGTTAAAATTAACGAAATTTAATTTAACGTTTTAAACATAAAATGTAGGTGAAATTAATAGCACCAGTATAATTTACGGACAGTTAAAGTAAAGCCTAAAGACATTTATTGGGCTTATAATCAGGCGGGGTATGGTCTTGCTTAATTTAATTCTCGCTCAAAAGGGGTACGTAAATTCCAATCACATAACAGTATACACGCTTGCCTAATTGGCATGTTGTGCGCTCTAAATCAGCATACTTTCCTTAATAAAAACCATCATCCCATTTCCGGTAATAGCTCGACTAGGTCAAGAAACCCAGTCCTATCCATGTTGTTTCTCAAAGGTTTCTAATGTGATATTCCAAGTACGCCATAATATCCTCGTTAAAGTGCTAGAGTTATACGCCCAAACGCAGAACATTGACAATAATAGTGTTACAAAGTTTAATCAGGTTTTTCGCATTCTCTACATATCATTTCATACGACAGTCCCATGTGACCTAGATGAGTTCTCATCTCCGCGTGACCTCTCCTAAGGCTCCATTCTCTTAATCGGCATATTAATATACAATACAAATGAACTCAGTGTATCTGTTGTCGAGATGTTCTGAAGGAACACAGATAAATCTCCAAAATGAAATGTTTTATGACTAGCGCAATAATCAGGCTCAATGAAAATCTTTAATGACCGCTATGGTCAGTTTCTTATTTGCATAGACTTGGGACTTAAGAAAGCCCAACAACAAGAAGCCTAACAGGTTTAAATTTTACGATCTAGGTGGGCACTTCACATCACTTCCATGTGAAATGCCCTTGCTGTTAAATTATTTATGCTTATTGTCCGATGTAGCTTGAGCTGTGTGGCACTTAGGTCAACCTGTTGAAACCAAATATCGATGGTATCAAGTGTGCTTTTCGTTGATTGTTGATTGAATGGCCAATGTCGTTCTTAAAGAAACATGAATTAATGACTACGTCAGCCAAAACTTTACACCAAAATCTGACTTTTGAAAGGGATATGATACTCTGAGGGATCTCATGTACGTTCATATCGTTTCAAATTCGACACCTTTTTTTGGTTGACATTCGCATTCATCCAAAAATGTTCGTTATTCCTAAAGAAGATTTTTAGATTAAATGTAACTGAAAATGTTCGTTATTCCTAAAGAAGATTTTTAGATTAAATGTAACTGACTTTGGGAATGAATTTGATGCTCTTGAATCTTATGTAGACTAGTTTTGTTCCAAATTCAACAATTTGTTTTGTTGCCATTCCCACTCATCCAAAAATGGTAATTTTTTTAAGAAGAAGATTTCTATATTTAATGTTGCACTAAAGTTCTCCAATATAAAATCCCAACTTGATAAAATAAATTTACCATTTGCACGTGTTGTTTAACGCTCTGTCTGCCAATAATAATTAAGCCAAACAAGTTGTTTAAATTACCGCAAATTCGATTAGCTGCAGTTTCCTTTAAGTGTCGATATCATATCGAAGCACATTTGTTTGAGGTTCCAAAACGTTTGCTGTATTATTGTTTCGCAGGTCCGGAAATTTAACCCACAAGACTGTAAGAGTTGCTTTCAAAATATGCTTGGAAATTTAGAAATGTTTTATTGAACTGTTCGTCGAATATTTGCATCTTCTTCATTTAAAGATTCTTTATTAGGGTTTTTCGTGCAACCAAAACTTTCATTCATAATATTTTAATAAATTGCCCTTTTAAAAAGTTGTTTTTTTTGTCAATTTTAAACCCAACAAATATTTAGAATTTAATCTTTATAAATTTTTTATGATTTTCCAACGTGCATCGTTATTTTTTGTTCATTATGCAATATCTTCGCTAGTTTGAGTATCCGTTGCTGGTAACAAATAATTGCATGCATAAACTTACCACCAACCATCATCCAGGTTCCCTCTAACATTTAATCTATCGAAAAAGGTTTTCCACAATTAGGTGTTTTTAAAAGAAGATCAAGCCCATTTTTTTTGCTAATTTGCGAGCAATCCCTGACCACTCTAATACGATTCTTGACTCATCTACTTTTGATATTACTGATCTTTCCTCCATCAGGGATAAAAAAAATATTTGTAATAATAATTGGGCTTGATTCTTCAGAAAGCTCCTTCAATGTCTCTGTAAACCTGTCAAATTTGTAGGCATACTGGCATTTACTAAGCGCCCTAGACAAATCTAATAATACTTCAATTTCATTCAAAGCAAAAGAAGAAGGGCTGATCCCTAATTTTGAACAAAAATAATTCTAGTTTTTCTTCACATCACCATCACCAGAGTGGAAAGATAGACATGATTATTTCCTTGATTCCAACCAGTAGAGTTTCAAAATTCCTCTGTTATAAAGCAGTGTATATTTCATAAATTATTGCCGCTGTAAAAGGAGCCATATTTAACCCTCAAAGAAAATTTATGGTCGAATATAAAAAAGGAAATACTCCCACACTGAAGGGTATTGAAGATGATCGTAATGGTTTTCATGAAACAAAACAACGAAGTATTAAATGTTTTCGTCATTTACTGTGTAAAAACAACTTTAAATGCATAAATTGTACAGGGTGGCTCAGAAAGACCGAAGTGGTGTGAATTCCTTATAACTTTTAATTTAAGACATATTTTTTAAATTTTTAAAATTTTTTTAAATACAGTAAATTTATAGGGAATATTTTTAGATTAGTTATTAAAAATGATAACCCGCAAGTGATGGCCATTTTCAGCTTCGCACAAATGTGCTCTTTAGAACAAATTTTCCATGACCTTTCGCAAAACTTCCGGTGTTATGTTGTTAATTTTGTCTCGAATATTTGTTTTTAATTCCTCAATAGTCCTAGGCTTATTAACATAACTTTCCCTTTTAAATAACCCCAAAGGAAACAGTCTGGAGCGATTAAATCCGGGGAACGTGGAGGCAAATTAAAATTGCTTCTACATGAAATTATTCTTTCACCAAAGATGTCGCGTAAAAGAGCCATTGTGGCCGTCGCAGTGTGCGCTGTGGCTCCATCCTGTTGGAACCATATTTGCCGATGGTTTTCCACGGCTGGTCTTACAAAATTTTCCAACATGGCCCGATATCGACACCATTGATGGAAATGGCTACATCTCGTTCATTTACAAAAAAATGTGGGCCAATGATCATTTCTGAAGAAACACCGCACCAAACAGTACACTTAACTGGGTGTAATTGTCCTTGTTGTCGAAAACTTGCAACCAGACGGCTTATTGTTGACTGAGAGGGTGCAACCCGCACATTAAATTTACGACGGTATGCACGCTGAGTCAACACAATGAACCGTTGATTTGAAAAGTAAATTTCAACGATTTGGGCACGTTGTTCAGTTGTGTATTGCTCCATTATAAATTGTCCAAGTATACTTTACAAAATACTGAAAAAAAAAAATTACAATAAAAAAGTTATAAGGAATTCACTCCACTTCGGTCTTTCTGAGCCACCCTGTATTTAACTTTTTCTAAAAAGAACAAGCTTCATATTTTAACGTGACATAACATGTACAAATGAAATGGTGTTTTTTGCTAAATTAAGAAAAATGTTCTATTATTTTTTACTCAGCTGTACTGTTCTTACAAAATTTTAACATATAAGCTATAGCCTAGACGGTTATATAAGCGAAGAGTTGATTTATGATGATTTTGCAAAAAATTAAAAATGGCTTATCATAAACTAAGCATAGAACACTAACATCGAACTGTCTGTATCAGATGACTTATAAGCGTTACACAAAAAACACACTACCAAAAACTCTTTAAAGGATTTTATATAATTTAATATTAATACCTTTGAACAAAAGATTCTAAAAGCTTTAAACAGAAAGAAAAAACAAGTAAGAGCACTATATTCGGCTGTGCCGAATCTTTTATACCCACCACCAATTTTGTGTACATTTAAAGCACAATATTTATTATTTTGTTACTCATTATGGATTAATCTTTTTATAATAAAATATGTATCACTTTCTTTGTATAGGGTGGTTAAATTTTAAGAGCCCATGTTGAAGGTGAAGTACAGCTAGTCTTTAAATTTGTTTTCTGCATTTCATTTGACATTTCTCAATCTCAAACTTACTCAATTTGATCCGTGGAAAGATACGCAAATGAGCAACGCTTTAAAGTTATTCAGGTTTTATATAAAAATGGGAGTTCAAATCAAAATGTATTTTGTGCACTTTGTAATTCTTTTGATCAACATAATCGTTCAAATTCATCTACAATCGGGAGAATTGTAACAAATATTTGAATTTCTGCAAAACAGGTCTGTATAAAATGTTAGAAAATCTGTGAATTCCTTCTTAGTTCGTTGAATGGGAACCATTGCTGGTTTTTGCGATAGTGTGGCAAAAGAGCAGTCAACCTCGACTCATCATCGTGCCCAACAATTGAGCATCAACATTGTCATTGAAAATTTGGACCATCAGATAGAGGAGTGGCGCCAAAGATGGGGGGGGGCCATTTGGCCGATATTTTGTTAAATACATAATTGAACCGTACAAATATTATCATTACAAAAAGAAATAATAATAATTTCCTAAATAATTTGTTTTTTATTTAAATTCAACATCAGCCCTTAAAATTTAACCACCCTTTATAACTTCGATATGCTACTAAAACGCTTTTCTAAATGTAGTCTTTCAATAAAAGTGGGCGTTAAAGTAGGCGTGTCAATAAAGTTTCTGCTAATAAATACAACTTATTTAGATATTTCAATATAGTTCTTTATTTTCCCAAAAACTTTGTCAATAGAGAAATTACATGAATTTAAGATAAACCGTTATATGGGAGGTAGGCGTTAAAGTGGGCGTGTCACCTAAACTTTTTGGCACAACAACTTCATTGATTAGAAGGATATATGTAGCAAATTTCCTCATCATACCTCTAATTTTGTCTGTTTTATGAGATTTAACATTTCATTAACAGTAGATAACGTGAAAAGTGGGCGTTATAGTAGGCGTGTTAAAGTTATTTTTACGAATGAGTACATTTTAGATGTTTCAATATAGCCTTTTATTATTCCAAAATCTTTTTTAATAGAGAAATTATATGAATTTCAGGTAAAACGTTATATGGGAGGTGGGCGTAAAAGTGGGCGTGGCACCTTAATTTTTTGGCACAATAATGACATTGCCTAGAGGGATATAGGTAGCAAATTTGATCATCATACCTTTAATTTTGGCGGTTTTATGAGCTTTTAAATTTCATTAAGGTTAGATAACGTGAAAAGTGGGCGTTATAGTAGGCGTGTCAAAGTTATTTTTGCGAATGAGTACATTTTAGGTGTTTCAATATAGCCCTTTATAATTCCAAAATCTTTATTACTAGAGAAATTATATCAATTTTAGGTAAAACGTTATATGGGAGGTGGGCGTAAAAGTGGGCGTGGCACATTGATTTTCCGTTAAAAAAAAGCCTTTCACCAAAAAGCAAAGTGTGCAAAATTTCAGAGTCGTACATTGAATTTTGTTGCTTTTATGACGTTTTTGTTTTTAAATATACCGAAAAATACACTGTGCGGTATAAATTTTCGTACATTTTGATCGATAACTCCTTTCCTAATGATTAAATTTAGGTAATTTTTTGTGAGAAATATTGCTTTGACTCGGGAAATATATATTCGAAGTTTCATGACTGTACGTTAATCAGTTTGGACACAATACCATTTTATTCGATGTTCGTAGGACACGGTTTTTTCGACCTACTCTTGCATTCCAAGCTATAACTCACTTCCAAATATTCCGATATAGCCCATTTTCAATACCAAACAAACCTTGTCTACAAGAAAGATTCTGACAAAATTTGAGCCTCCTAGCTTTTTCGGTGCGACCTCTATCGTGCTTTCAACAGACGGACAGACGGACGGACATAGCTAGATCGTCATCAAATCAAACCCTGATTCAGAATATATATACTCTATGGGGTCTAAAATGGATATTTCGATGTGTTACAAACGGAATGACAAAATGAATATACCCCCACCATTTTTTTGGTGGCGGGTATAATAAAGTTTTTTAAACGTAACCAACTTTTCACATTAATTCTTGCTTTGTATTGTCATAACACTTAACAGACAGAAAGACAGGCAGACAGTTGAGTTTTCTTTTTTTTTTTTTTTGACATATTTTATATGGGTATTTCCATAAATTCTGAAGTATATGAAGGAGAGAAAAAACCTTAGCTTTTCAATATTATTCTTGCAGCACCAGGTGAAGAGGTTTTGATGGTTTGTTGTTTCTAACATAGATATTAGCAATAGTAATGGAATTATGTTTTCATGTGCTTATAAAGAAAATTAAAAGTTTGTCAATTGAAAATTATTACTTAAAATCAAATTTCTTTATTGTGAATTTCTGTTGACAGCGGTCATTTTGGAATATTTGTGTTATTTACTTACTTCGAAAGGTAAATAGTATCTTTATCTAACGCAAACAATAATGTAAAATTAAAATAATTTTCGCTTTTACAATTCCTTATAAAACTGATTTTATTTTTGTTGTTAAAAATACACTACAGCAATTTTAGTCTACCTTTAAGAAAATTTACTTTAAAATTTAATAATAATCGGTCCTATTATGATTAAGCACATATTAACATTTCATGGCGTGGTGTAGGGTTAAGAAAGCCAAACAGTAAAACAAAATGCCCTGGTTGGGATCCAGCCAAACAGTAAAACAAAAGACCCTGGTTGGGATCCTAGCAGAGAAAAAAAAAAATTTTTCATAGTGGTGATTAAGTTTTCACTTAATTACGATTTTTAATTTTCTATCCCTGCGGATCTGTCGGTGGAAGTGACCATATGCTTAAAGGGGCAACATACACATACAACTTCTAACAGACAAAATCAACTTAAAAAAAACAACAACAGCTACGTCAGCAAAAAAAACAAGTAAGAGCACTATATTCGGCTGTGCCGAATCTTTTATACCCACCACCAATTTTGTGTACATTTAAAGCACAATATTTATTATCTTGTTAATCGTTATGGAATAATCTCTTTATAATAAAATATGTATCATTGTCTTTGTAGAGGATGGTTAAATTTTAAGGGCCCATGTTGAAGGTGAACTACACCTAGTCTTTAAATTTGTTTTCTGCATTTCATTTGACATTTCTCAATCTCAAACTTACTCAATTTGATCCGTGAAAAGATACGCAAATGAGCAGATTTTTTATAAAAGTGGACGTTCAGATCAAAATGTATTTTGTGCACTTCGTAATTCTTTTGATCAATATAATCGTTCAAATTCGTCCACAGTCGGGAGAGTTGTAAAAAATATTTAAATTTCTGCAAAACAGGTCTGTATAAAATGTTAGAAAATCTGTGAATGCCTTCTTAGTTCATTGAATGGGTACCATTGCTGGTTTTTGCGATAGTGTGGCAAAAGAGCAGTCAACCTCGCCTCATCATCATACCCAACAATTGAGCATCAACATTGTCATTGAAAATTTGTATCATTAGAGAAAGGAGTGGCGCCAAGGATGGGGGGGGCCATTTGGCCGATATTTTGTTAAATACATAATTGAACCATACAAATATTATAAATACAAAAAGAAATAATAATAATATGCTAAATAATTTGTGTTTTATTTAAATTCAACATCGGTCCTTAAAATTTAACCACCCTTTATAACTTCGATATGCTACTAAAATGCTTTTGTAAATGTAGTCTTTTAGTAAAAGTGGGAGTTAAAGTAGGAGTGTCAATAAAGTTTCCGCTAATAAATACAACTTAGATATTTCAATATGGTACTTTATTTTCCCAAAAACTTTGTCAATAGAGAAATTACATGAATTTAAGATAAACCGTTATATGGGAGCTAGGCGTTAAAGTGGGCATGTCACCTAAACTTTTTAGCACAACAATAACATTGATAAGAAGGATATATGTAGCAAATTTGATTATCATACCTCTATTTTTGGCGGTTTTATGAGGTTTTAAATTTCATTAACGGTAGATAACGTGAAAAGTGGGCGATATAGTAAAATCTTAATTAATAGAGAAATTATATGAATTGTAGGTAAAACGTTATATGGGAGGTGGGCGTAAAAGTGGGCGTGGCATCTTAATTTTCTGGCACAGTAATGATATTGCCTAGGGGAATATACGTAGCAAATTTGATCATCATACCTCTAATTTTGGCGGTTTTATGAGCTTTTAAATTTCATTAACGGTAGATAACGTGAAAAGTGGGCGTTATAGTAGGCGTGTTAAAGTTATTTTTACGAATCAGTACAACTTAGGTGTTTCAATATAGCCCTTTATACTTCCAAAATCTTTATTAATAGAGAAATTATATGAATTTTAGGTAAAACGTTATATGGGAGGTGGGCGTAAAAGTGGGCGTGGCATCTTAATTTTCTGGCACAGTAATGATATTTTCTAGGGGAATATACGTAGCAAATTTGATCATCATACCTCTAATTTTAGCGGTTTTATGAGCTTTTAAATTTCATTAACGGTAGATAACGTGAAAAGTGGGCGTTATAGTAGGCGTGTCAAAGTTATTTTTGCGAATGAGTACAACTTAGGTGTTTCAATATAGCCCTTTATTATTCCAAAATCTTTATTAATAGAGAAATTATATGAATTTTAGTTAATACGTTATATGGGAGGTGGGCGTAAAAGTGGGCGTGGCACATTGATTTTCCGTTACAAAAAAGCCACTCACCAAAAAGCAGAGTG
Source organism: Phyto melanocephala (assembly GCA_941918925.1). Lineage (NCBI taxonomy): Eukaryota > Metazoa > Arthropoda > Insecta > Diptera > Rhinophoridae > Phyto > Phyto melanocephala. The sequence goes on along the minus strand of OW799236.1, from coordinate 22,221,305 downwards.
TGCAAAATTTCAGAGTCGTACATCCAATTTTGTTGCTTTTATGACGTTTTTGTTTTTAAATATACCGAAAAATACACTGTGTGGTATAAATTTTCGTACATTTTGATCGATAACTCCTCTCCTAATGCATAGATTTAGACAATTTTTGGGGAAAAATATTGTTTTTACTCAGGAAATATATATTCGAAGTTTCATGAGTCTACGTTAATGCGTTTGGACACAATTCCATTTTATTCGATGTTCAAGGGACACGGTTTTTTCGACCTACTCTTGCTTTTCGAGCTATAACTCTCTTCCTAATATTCCGATTTAGCCCATTTTCAATACCAAACAAACCTTGTCTATAAGAAAGATTCTGGCAAAATTTGAGCCCCCTAGCTTTTTCGGTGCGACCTCTATCGTGCTTTCAACAGACGGACAGACGGACGGACATAGCTAGATCGTCATCAAATCAAACCATGATTCAGAATATATATACTTTATGGGGTCTAAAATGGATATTTCGATGTGTTACAAACGGAATGACAAAATGAATATACCCCCACCATTTTTTTTGGTGGCGGGTATAAAAAGACAAACAAAAAACTGCTGAACCATCACCAAAGTCACTTGATTTTTACGCATTGCACACATGAAATTCTATAGAGAGTTACACTAAAACAAAAACCATTGTTGTGTAAAGAAAACAGTTTTAAATTGAATCCCACCGAATGAAAAGAGCATATATCAGCTGAAATATACATTCATTAGCTTTTACGCAGGTACAAATTGAAAAGAAGCCAAATGCATACGTAATGCAAACAAAAAAGGATGTTTTTTTTTATTTTGCATAACAACTGGGGAATAAGAAATTTAAATGTAACGACAAAGCAAAATAAAATTGTAGTTTAAAGAGTCTTTAATAAATTTGGATATTTAAAAATTACAATATATTATTACACATTTAGTTTGATTTACAATTTTTTAGGTTGAATACAGTTAATGTCTCTTGAACGTGTGTGTCCACCTACATCTCTAATGTAAGTTCTATGGTTTTCTATGGCTCTACATCTTTTAATTCTAATAGTAAAATGAAATCTAAAACTGGTTTCAACCCTGTTTAGCATGTTATTGTACTCACCAGCCTCTAAAATACAAAGGCGAAGGCTTCTAAAAACTTCTTTATCTTGGATAGTTAAATAGTGAGCATTACTGATGTTCCATATCGCTTTATGATAACCGATTAACCTATGACTATAAATTTTATGATGTTGACGGTGTAGGATTTTCGAAAGACTAGGCTTTTTATATGTATTCCATGAAATAATTTATTTTCTTAATAAGACCTTTTATTATCCGTATATCAGGCAGACATGCTTAAATTGCTGCACGCGTTGGACAACTCGCTGGAAGATAGAGTGCATGGGAGTACAATTATCATTGCACTTGATAACCAGTCTTAGATTAGATGTGTGCAGCGTACGGATATGAACTCGAAACTGGTGCTCGAATGTGTTCTGAAGCTCAATAGGTGTTTTTCTGTGAACGAGGTAACGCTAACGTAGGTTAAGGTTCATGTTGGCATAGATGGAAATGAGGCGGCGATCGAACTTGCATAAAGGGGACCTGCTGTGGTATTCTGCGGACCGGCACCTAGAGTTGCTTTCGAAGGGCCCCTTGGCAGATAAGCAGTCAGGGTACTCAGATATAATCGGAGAAACCTGAGCTGGATAACTGCTTTGGTCACAGGGCATGGCAACTTCAAATATCATCTTTACAGGATCGAGGTTGTAAAGGATGATGTTTGCAGAATGTGCCTTGAGATTGCCGAGACAGCGGCGCATGTAGTATGCGAATGTTTAGCCATGAATGGCAATAGACTTAATACCACTTGCAGGCATACGTTGGATGTGAGTGCTATGGGGGAAATTAGTCTGGGGCAGATGCTGGCGATTACAACGGACTCTGTCATGAGGATTGTAGATAATCATCAGTCTGCAATGTGAAGTCACAAAAGTCTAGAGCAAACGCCTGGGACGGCATGAGACTCAGAGAGATAGGTAACCTTGCAATCTCTAGATAACGAAGGAGGTCGAAAAGGACCCTTTTATGGAAGAGGTATGCTTTGATATCCCCCCACATGCATATGTATTAGACCTTTTATGGTCGTGCACTCAATTTATTTTGGGAATAAGAATGGCCCTTAATAAAACGCCAATAAATTTCCTTTCAAATTTTTAAGTCTATATCGACTAGTGAAATTAAGGAAAACTTGAACTTAACAAACATAGAAATTCAGAAAAATTTTAATTTAAAAAAATTATCTTACATTATTTTTTATAGGGCTAACAAATCTAAACAAGAGCTTCAATGTTATGTAATTCACAGTAATGTTTAATTTTTTTTTTTTTAAATATATAAGTATGGGCATGTCAAGTTTTGCAGCTTGAAAACGCTTGACGTTCTTTTTATGTTTGTCCATAGGTTAGGTTAGATAAGATTTGGCAGCCGCCCGAAGGCATAGCTCACTTGGGTCCTGCGAGAGTCCCGTTGTGATACCGTAGGCACCAACGCCCCGTTCGTCTATGTCCTCTGGCCGTCGTTCCTCAGCCATCCTGTCCTGTTTCCTGTCCTTATCCATTAGCCAAGAAAGTTACTTGTCCAATATGGTACTTTATACATAAACCTTAAAAATTCTTTAATTTATTTGCATCTGGCAAGGACTCCCTTACAATTACAGTTATTTAAAACATTTTGTATAATTAAAATAAATGGTTTATATTTTCGATTGTATGTATTTTAGTCTGTTAAATTTCTATATCGATTTAAACGATTTAATACTTCATATCAATATTATCTTGTTGAGTTTAAAATTGCTTTTGAAGTGCATTCATAATTTGTATGTTAGTAAGTCAACTCTGCACAATTTTGACTATTTTAATGCCATTTTCTATGAATACTTCGAACACACATAAAAACGTTTTATTGCACAAAAAATTGTTTATACAATTTTGTTTAATGGTTAATTTATTTTAGGGCTTAATGGTCTTAGTTTTTTTTTTCATTTTTTGTTTGCAATTCTCTATTATTTTTTATTTTTATAACATTTTTATGCAGCATAACAGTTTATGCAAGTGTCAGATGTGTGGCGGCCACAAAGTGGTGATTATTTTTATGGTCTTTATTTTATGAGTGCGAACGAAAAGCACTGCACATGCATGAACACATGTATGTACTTTGCTATAAAACATTTATTTAATGCCATTAATATTTTTGGTATTAGACAAACAACCACATATGTATGTTAGTAGCTCTCATACACAAACAAAATCAGTTAACAGTGAGAAACAATACCAATAAATATTTAACAATATAATAATTCACATCGCGGAAAAAAGTTTTTAAGAAAATAATAAAAAAAAAAATTGAAACAAAAATCTTTCAAATAGCAACACAATAAATTTTTAAAAATATAAATAAAAAAGTTCTGACATATTTAGAGATTAATTGTAAATAAATTTTTTCTTTTTTACCCTTCACCTGTAGTGCCACTTTTAGGCCTTATATCTCAGTTAGTTTCAAATTGATTTGTTAGGTTTTTTTTTTTTAAACTATATTCGAGATTTCAATTAGCGATTTGGAGTGTACTCTCTGAAAATTAATTAGGAGCATAAGGAACTTAAAGAAAAATATTTTTAAAATGGGTTTCTCTAAAACTTAATATGAATAACCTACGTAGAATATTGTATATAAAGGCTTTTCCAATAGTTACTTGGCAACTTTGAATTTAATTTCTAAGCGCACTATTTCACTGATCATCTAACTGTTACATTTCTTATTTCAGTAAACTCAACATAAACTCATCATGGTAAAGTACACGAACGAAGTACAGATTATAAAAATGTACTACCGGAATTCGGAGTCGGTGACCACAACTTTAAGATCTTTATCTCCAATTTTCGATCGTTATTCTCTTTCTCATTTCTTGACTCAATAACTTTGTTAATAAGCAAAATATGCGTTACTGATCATTTAAAAAACCATATGTGATTCATGAATCACCACTTTATACACAAAAAATAACTGCTTGGTGCGGTTTGCATGCCGGCGGCGTCATTGGAGCATATTTTTTCTTTGACAATAACGATCGTCACGTTACTCTAAATGGCGATAGTTATCGCGCCATGACTACCGATTATTTTTGGCCCGAATCGGAGAACATGGACTTGAACGACATGTGGTTTCAACAGAACGGTGCCACTAGCCACACAGTACTCACTACAAACGATTTATTGAAAAGTAAGTTTGGTGAGTCTGCTAGTCTGGTGGTTGCGGGTTCGATTCCCGCCAGAGTCTCTGGACTGGTCTGCTTATATTTATATTACTTTCTATTCTATTCAGGTTTCTAAAAGGGATCAATAAAATCGACCCAAATAGCGTTGTACAACAGCTGCCTATTCTACTTAACGTAATACCTGGTATTGCCAACACAAGACCACATCCGATTAATGAATGCAAATCATGTGGAATATAAAATTTTTATAAAAACACTTTATATCTTCCAGTACCGCATTTAAAATATAACATGAACACAAATAGGTGTTATTACCCTTACTCTTACTGAATTTTACTTAATTCGAAATGGATTAAGTTGTCAAGTGGGGCATTAAAAAGCCAAAACAACTTAGGATAGGCTAACACGTATGTCCAATTAGCTTGATGTCTGGTATATGGTCCCTCGGCTGTGTAGGAGGATTTCAAATCCGGAAGTCTAAACTCACTTACTGTGGCTATAAATGAGATATGTTAGTGATATCGTGTCGACTGTTGTGTCAAAAATCGTCAATAATCTGTGACTAATTGGCGTAGACAAGAGACAACACATTGCCCCAAAAATAAATAAGGGCAGCGGTTTTAAGTTGCATGATATAAAAGGCCCACTACGCAAAATAAATTCCTAATGAAACGTTTCTTTCTACAAATTCATTCCTTTTAGTTAAACAAAAAGGTCTTAAGTCGCCAACTGTAGTGTTTGTTTAATACCAAACAAAATATATATTTTTTACTTTTTCACTGACAAAATGCGATTACGATTAGAAGCATTTTTGCTACACTTAAAAGCAGTTGATATCAAACTAAAGAGACAAAGATTTTGTTAAATCCAATTAAAAATTAAAAAAAAGTTTTTTTGACTTAATACATTTTTGTGAAACGTCAAAGAATTATTGCATACACATTGACGCTTGTTATACGATATTGTTGAAACCACATTAAGGACATGCAATTATAATGAATAAATTACGGCCCTATAGCGTTCAACACCCACTAGTATATTTTAGCCGGTATAGGAATGAAGGCCAATAACAATAAATCACACCAAACAGAGATGTTCCCTGTTTATAACGAGCTTTGGTAAATAACTTTTGCCTCCATATTCACTCAAAATGTGCCAGTTTTGCATATATAAATTTAGAAAAATCGTTTCTTTTTATTTTCTGTTCCACTGCAATAGACAAATCCAATCATTAATCTGTCCTTAGCATTGTGGTTAAACTTTATTGTCTCAATATTACTCGAAGTATTGAAATAAAAAGATTTAATTATACGACAATGCTAAATCATTAAACTAATGACACTATTATTATCACAACACACTTAGTGCAAGACATATGGATGTTAATTATCTTATACTATTGTAATGTTATACATAGAATGTTGTAATTAAGAGCTAGACAAATATAAGGTCATTTAGGTATTAAGGGTAATTTTGAAAATAACAATTTACAAAATTGCAGACAGGCAATTTGTCTACTTTGCATACAATTTTATAATATTAAAGCAAAGATTTAATTGAAGTTAAATATAATTAAAATTAAAATAATATCGAATTGCTATAAAAATTTTTATTCAATGACAACTGTTGTTGTAGTTGAGTTGTTGTAGAAACTTTTTTTCATTAACATTTTTGACAACATAAATAATGTTGGGTCGGTCGCTTGCTTTAATTCATTTTTGCTACCAATCACTATGTATTTACATGAGATTTGGACTCAAGTATAAACATGACAGCTTTTTGGTTTCGGAGAATTAAAAGCATTTTTGTTTGATCGAAACAAAAACCTAAAAAATTAGTTTTGATTAAAATTTCGACATTTTAACATTTTAACAAATTTTTGTCACAAGTGCATTGACTACTCTAAAACTAAGTGACACAAAAAATAATAGCTTTGTTAATTACAAAATCTAGACTTGTAGTATTAATTTAAATTTTCTAGCAACTTTTGTAGCTCAGTTGTTATTAAAACATTTTTGCACAATTTTTCAGTGCGTATCTATTCTTGAAAATATGACACATGAAAAATATTGCCTTTACTTATGAAAAGCCTTTCGACTGCTAATATCTGTTAAAATTCGTCTTAAATTCAATGTGACAAGCAATTGGTGTTTGTCTAGGATAACGGATTTTAAAGCAAGCAAAAATAAAATATTTTGCTGTCATGTATAATTATAGATGTGACAACTGTGGTAACTTCCAGACAAAAAAAAAATAATAATAAAAAAATACTCTTTTGTCCATATCTCTTAAATTTAAAAACCAGTTTTCAACACACTTAGCAAGACAAAGTCTTCGCTAGATCATCTTGAACAATTTAGAGTGAAGCAAATAAAAATTTTTTCCAGCTTTGTCAATTTCAACTTGCCACTTTTTACTAATTCTGGAGATCAATTTTCAATTAGCGTTAATCTAAAGTGAAAAAACAAAATAGTATTGGTTTTTACTCCAACTTTCATTAGATATTGTTTGGCTATCTCAATTGTAAAGCGTGATTTTATTAACGTTTGGATTTTTATTAACTTTTAAAAAAATATGTTAACGTTGCCCATGGACACGACGTATCGTAGGTGGCCGATCTATAAGTTTGGACTTTTGCATTTTGTACAATAGCCATTTAACGTGACGTTGACTTGACTAGTTCACCGGCTACTATTGAAATCTCAGGAGGTCCCAACCCTTACGTCAGATCCGCACAGCAACGTTAAAAAAACAAGTAAGAGCACTATATTCGGCTGTGCCGAATCTTTTATACCCACCACCAATTTTGTGTACATTTAAAGCACAATATTTATTATCTTGTTAATCGTTATGGAATAATCTCTTTATAATAAAATATGTATCATTGTCTTTGTAGAGGATGGTTAAATTTTAAGGGCCCATGTTGAAGGTGAACTACACCTTGTCTTTAAACTTGTTTTTTGCACTTCACTTGACATTTCTCAATCTCAAACTTACTCAATTTGATCCGTAGAAAGATACGCAAATGAGCAACGCTTTAAAGTTATTCAGGTTTTTTATAAAAATGGGCGTTCAAATCAAAATGCATTTCGTGCACTTCGTGATTCTTTTGGTCTAAAAATCGTTCAAATTCGTTCACAACCGGGAGAATTGTAAAAAAAATATTGAAATTTCAGCAAAGCAGGTCTGTATGAAATGTGAAAACATCTGTGAATGCCATTTTAGTTCTGCTGTTTTTCACGATAACGTGGCGAAAGTGCAAGCAACCTCGACTCATCATCATGCCCAACAATCGAGCATCAACAGTGTCATTGAAAATTTGGACTATCGGATCGTGGTGTGCCGCCTCGGTTGGGGGGCCATTTGGCTGATATTTTGCTCCATACATAATTGAAGCATACAAATATTATCATTATAAAAATAAATGATAATAATTTCATAATAATTTTATTCAAAATCAACATAGTCCCTTAAAATTAAACCACCCATTATAACTTCGGTATGCTAGTAAAATGTTTTCGTAAATTTAGTCTTTCAATGAAAGTGGCCGTTAAAATACGCGTGTCAATAAAGTTTCTGCTAATAAACATAACTTAGATATTTCAATATAGTCCTTGAGTATTCCAAAACCTTTATTCATAGAGAATTAACATGAATTTAAGAGGAAGAAAGTGAATTTAAGGTTAAATTTTTAGGGCCACAGGGTGATCTAAAATAAACATTCTCTGCATCTTTCTAAAACGGGAAATTTATTAGTAAGATTTTGTTTTTTAAACTTCTATAACATTTTGCTTTTAAAAGATTTTCAAACGAAATAAGTTTTGTATAATTTTAAAATTTGTTAGCCATTAGTACATGCAACTAAATTGTTTATAATGTTTAGAGATAATTTTTTTTTACTTAAGTCAAAATTTTCCTAAATTCCCATTTTTAATAGAGCATAATTTCAGGAGAACATAAGCATAAGTTGTTAGCATGCCATCTAGTAGTTGCTAGTAGAGTCATCTATCTTATCATCTTTATCTTATATTTAGCTACAGTACAATAAATGGTGCAGTGTAAGATGAATAAATGCTAATATATATGACTAATATATTTTTATAAAAATTTAAGGAAAAAAGTGTGCGTGGCACATTTATTTTCCGTTATAACGAAGACTTTGACCAAAAAGCCATGTTTGCATAATTTCAGAATCGTACATATAGTTTTGTCAGTTTTATTACGTTTTAAATTTGAAATATACACTGTGCGGTATAAATTTTCGTACATTTTTATCTTTAACTCTTTTCCTAATTCATAGATTTAAGCGATTTTCGGGGAAAAATATTCTTTTGACTCGATAAATATATATTCGAAGTTTCATGACTACGTTTATGCGTCTGGACACAATTCAAAAGTGAAAGTGGGCGTTATAGTAGGCGTGTCAAAGTTGTTTTTGCTAATGAATACAACTTAGGTGTTTCAATATAGTCCTTTATTATTCCAAAATCTTTATTAATAGAGAAATTATATGAATTTTAGGTAAAACGTTATATGGGAGGTGGGCGTAAAAGTGGGCGTGGCACCTTAATTTTTTGGCATAGTAATTAGATTGCCTAGGGGGATAGACGTAGCAAAATTTATCATCACACCTCTAATTTTAGCGGTTTTATGAGCTCTTAAATTTCATTAACGGTAGATTACGTGAAAAGTGGGCGTTATAGTAGGCGTGTCAAAGTTATTTTTGCGAATGAGTACAACTGAGGTATTTCAATATAGGCCTTTTTTTATTCCAAAATCTTTATTAATAGAGAAATTATATGAATTTTAGGTAAAACGTTATATGGGAGGTGGGCGTAAAAGTGGGCGTGGCACATTGATTTTCCGTTACAAAAAACCCCTTCCCCAAAAAGCAAAGTGAGCAAAATTTCAGAGTCGTAAATCCAATTTTGTTGCTTTTATGACGTTTTTGTTTTTAAATATACCGAAAAATACACTGTGCGGTATAAATTTTCGTACATTTTGATCGATAACTCCTCTTCTAATGCATAGATTTAGACAGTTTTCGGGGAAAAATATTGTCTTTACCCAGGAAATATATATTCGAAGTTTCAAGAGTCTACGTTAAGGGGTTTGGACACAATCCTATTTTATTCGATGTTCGAAGGACACGGTTTTTTCGACCTACTCTTGCTTTTCGAGCTATAACTCTCTTCCTAATATTCCGATTTAGCCCATTTTCAATACCAAACAAACCTTGTCTATAAGAAAGATTCTGGCAAAATTTGAGCCCCCTAGCTTTTTCGGTGCGACCTCTATCGTGCTTTCAACAGACGGACAGACAGACAGACGGATGGACATAGCTAGATCGTCATAAAATCAAACCCCGATTCAGAATATATATACTTTATGGGGTCTAAAATGGATATTTCGATGTGTTACAAACGGAATGACAAAATGAATATACCCCCACCAATTTTTTGGTGGCGGGTATAACAAGGGGTACTCAACAAACATTCTTACACTTTACATACCGGATTGACGATGCTATGACACAGATGTTGGTCTCCATTTGCCCACCCAACCATGTCATAGTATGTCACCCATACATTTTACTCTACGACCCTATATCCGCACGACACAACTCACTACTTACCTATCTGTCGTTATCATTGCCGTTACTAATTTTGTACAGGATTTTTTACAGTAACTCATCAATGCCCGTTGTAATGTTATATGGAATTGTAACCAACTTAGCCCTGTATACAAAAGATTTCAAATATCACCACAAAAAATCTCGTAAAATCCCACCTCATTCCCTTTCTCTGCAGATTTGACAACACATCCCAAATTGAGATAAGAAAATTATCAGTTTTCTTGATCATAACGGTAAAATTTTTCAGACGCTTTGTTAACTTTTATCGAAATCTTTCCACGTATGATAGATTAAGAGATATTGCCCAAAAAAGCAAACAAATAATTAAATTATTTTTTTCTAAAACCATTTATGTGCTCTCTCACTCATTGTATTCATTTTCAATACCAAATTTTCTTTCGACTTTATTACTGACTCCCCAAAGTATATATTTCTTAAAAGCTTATGAGTAGGGAAGTCGATTAGGCGATACCCATCTGTCCCTGGGTTGGTTGAAATTAACTTGTAGAAGCTCTCCAATGATGCAAAGACTTATTATTGTGGTATTCGTCTTTGGGAAATATTCAGACATGAATAGGTATTGATATCCAAAACAATCTCCCGACAACTTTTAGAAATAGAAGCAAACACAGCTGCCTCCTTGTTTTTTTTTAATATTTTTACTATAAAAGTTAAAGTTTTTTTCTCAAATAATTAACACAAAACTTTTCGAGATGAATTCATTAGAAAAAGCAGTACCTAAGGATAGGGTGAATATAGAAAATAAATAACTAAATTATAAATAAATAAAGGACACGTAGAATACCTTACGAGCCCTCATTGTCTGTTCGCAAGCCCTTCGAACCCAATGATAAGTACAATGATATTCTCTAGTTTTCACTCGGAAACATCACCCAGATTATCGTGATAGCGTTTACCTAACCACTCAACCCTGTGGTTCTATAGTCTCGGGCATTTACAGACAACGTGCTCTACAGTTTCCAACTTCTTCGTATCTCCACACATCCAACACTAACCCGTAGTGCTGCGATACCATCTAATAATCCTAGCTCTCACGGGACCATGTCTAACCCTTAAAAACCCAATAGTGGCACTCAGACATACTCTATTTAGGCCCAAAAGTACGCAGAGCCCGCCGAGTTCAACTTGGGCCATAAAGACTTTAACACTCTGCAGTCTCTTCTGTTTCTACATGCCATATCAGTTCTGTACGACATTCACGCTTTAATGCTCCCACAATAGTGGCCCATTAGCAACCTTACTATGCCCTCTTTGATTAGTGCCGATCCACTGCTCGCAAGTTCGGCAGCAATTTAATTTTTTTCAGTTAAAATCTTTTTAATCTCTTCAGAATCTGCTTATTGCGGCGCTTCGCTTTGCGTGGTTTCGCTTTATGTAAATATTTTATTAAAAAACAATGATTGCTATATTCGGCAGTGCCGAATCTTAAGTACTCTTCACAACTTGTAGTCATGCAATAACAAGTGTTTGTATCACCATTCATTTCATTTATATGAAAAACGTTGAAATTGTAGTAATTTTGCACGGAATGACAATCCTATATATACCCAAAACTCCCTGTCAAGGGTATAAAAAAATTTATAATCTCAGATATAAGCACTTGACCTTATTTCCCTTAATTTATTTTTATTACCAGCATATACATATCATCTCTACTTACATGTATATATGTATGTATGTATGTATGTATGTATGTATGTATGTATGTATGTATGTTATATGATTTTCATTATTTGATTTGTTTTTGTATATAAATTGTTCATCTAAATGGCAGTTTTTATTATGTTTGTTTGTAACATTTATTAATTTATTTACCTTTATTTCCCAAAAAAAAAAAAAAAAAATAAGAAAACAAGAAAAGGAATATTACACTGCCTAACAAAATTAATTTTTAAAGATGTTAAAAATGCAACGTGGTCTTTAACCACAGACAACACGTAGTAAAACTTTACGAGTGGTTTTTTTATTTTCCCGTCCTTTGTCCTTTTTATAGGGCTCTAAAATTTTGATGGGTCAATATCACTATGGATATTTATGAAAGGAAATAAATCACAGACACATTTCAACATTAAATGAAATGGCTTGAACAGTAGAGCGGACTGTAAGAACCACAAAACGAGCATAAAAAGTCTTAATAAAGTATGTACCCTTCAATATGCTTAAAAGTTTTGATTAAAATGTTTATGATAAAATAATGATGTATTCTGGTTTATTTTTAATAGTTTGTCAAATGTTCAAGGATGTGGAAGGAGAAGATTTATTAAGGATATTTGTTTTTCATTGTAAAGGCGAACTAAGAAAATATTTTTTTTCATCCTACACATTATTCCCTTTCATAAAACATCCGTATTGATGTAAAATAAATTAAGAATAGAAATATTTTACACATTGTATCATTCAAAAATTTAAAGTTCATTAAAAACCCCATTATCGGACTTAATTTTATTACATTTGGTCTGCACATTAATATCTGTATAAAGTTTCACATCCGCAAAATGCTGTTACACTGTGTTATAAAACTATTGTATTAATATAATGTTGTTTCCATGCTAAAAGTACCTTTTTATATTGAGCGACTTAAAGCGTCATGAATAAATAAGTAATAAACTATAAAACTTTGTAGTGAATGGAATTATATTTTTTAACCCGGTTTATAAGAGACATGTATTGTATTGTTGTTAACTGTGTGTTAAGAACAAAGTTAATTACCGGAAAAGGATTATTAACCTGATTTAAGTAATCCAAAGGAGTTTAATTATTTGTTATAAGGTGCTAGCTTGGAAAATTGTGCTATGTTAAATAAGTATGGTACTTTTATAGCTGTATGTAAGAAGATTATATTTTAACCTTTTCTCATGTAAGACTATTACATCTGTGAGAACATATGAAACAATGAAAAAACTTAAAGGAAAAGTTAGGTCAGTACGTAAGTACTGGTCATGGAACCTTAAATATTGATTTCATGGTACTCGAAGATATTTTTGTGGCAATTGTAATGTTCTGGACTTTTTAATACCTGTTTAATACATATTTATTTTACATGTTTTGGCAAATAAAAATTAAAGAAAATGGATTTAAAAATTCTGTATTAATTGTGTTAATTATTGACCTTGGAGAGCAATTATTATTACAATATGCAGATTTTGTTAGAGGATGAAGATAATTAAGATATCTTAATTTATACGACATATTTCAAGTCCTCTCGTTGTATGTATTTTTATACCCGCCACCAAAAAAATGGTGGGGGTATATTCATTTTGTCATTCCGTTTGTAACACATCGAAATATCCGTTTTAGACCCCAAAAAGAATATATATTATGAATCGGGGTTTGATTTGATGACGATCTAGCTATGTCCGTCCGTCTGTCCGTCTGTTGAAAGCACGATAGAGGTCGCACCGAAAAAGCTAGTGTATTTTTCGGTATATTTAAAAACAAAAACGTCATAAAAGCAACAAAATTAGATGTACGACTCTGAAATTTTGCACACTTTGTTTTTTGGTGAGACGTTTTTTTGTAACGGAAAATCAATGTGCCACGCTTACTTTTACGCCCACCTCCCATATAACGTTTTACCTAAAATTCATATAATTTCTCTATTAATAAAGATTTTGGAATAATAAAAGGCTATATTGACACACCTAAGTTGTACTTATTCTCAAAAACAACTTTGACACGCTTACTATAACGCCAACTTTTCACGTTATCTACCGTTAATGAAATTTAAAAGCTGATAAAACCGCCAAATTTAGAGGCATGATGATAACATTTGCTACGTATATGCCCCTAGGCAATGGCACTACTGTGCCAGAAAATTAAGGTGCCACGCCTACTTTTACGGCCACCTCCCATATAACGTTTTAACTAAAATTCATATAATTTCTCTATTAATAAAGATTTTGGAATAAAAAAGGGCTATATTGAAACACCTTAGTTGTACTCATTCGCAAAAACAACTTTGACACGCCTACTATAACGCCCATTTTTCACGTTATCTACCGTTAATGAAATTTAAAAGCTCATAAGACCGACAAAATTAGAGGTATGATGATGAAATTTGCTACATATTTCCTTCTAATCAATGTTATTGTTGTGTCAAAAAGTTTAAGTGACACGCCCACTTTTACGTCACCCTCCCATAAATTCATGTAAATTCTCTATTGACAAAGTTTTTGGGAAAATAAAGGACTGTATTAAAATATCTAAGTTGTATTTATTAGCAGAAACTTTATTGACACGCCTACTTTAACGCCCACTTTCATTGAAAGACTACATTTACAAAAGCATTTCAGTAGCATTACGAAGTTATAAAGGGTGGTTAAAATTTAAGGGCCGATGTTAAATTTAAATAAAAAACAAATTATTTAGGAAATTATTATTATTTCTTTTTATAATGATAATATTTGTATGGTTCAATTATGTATTTAACAAAATATCGTCCAAATGTCCCCCTCCCCATCCTTGGCACCACTCTTCTATCTGATGGTCCAAATTTTCAATGACAATGTTATGATCAATTGTTGGGCATGATGATGAGTCGAGGTTGACTGCTCTTTTGCCACACTATCGCAAAAACCAGCAATGGTTCCCATTCAACGAACTAAGAAGGAATTCACAGATTTTCTAACATTTTATACAGACCTGTTTTGCAGAAATTCAAATATTTGTTACAATTCTCCCGATTGTGGACGAATTTGAACGATTATGTTGATCAAAAGAATTACGAAGTGCACAAAATGCATTTTGATTTGAACGCCTATTTTTATAACAAACCTGAATAATTCTAAAGCGTTGCTCATTTGCGTATCTTTCTACGAATCAAATTCAGTAAGTTTGAGATTGAGAAATGTCAAGTGAAGTGCAGAAAACAAATTTAAAGACTTCAACATAGGCCCTTAAAATTTAACCACTCTCTACAAAGAAAGTGATACATATTTTACTATAAAGAGATTATTCCATAATGATTAACAAAATAATAAATATTGTGCTTTAAATGTACACAAAATTGGTGGTGGGTATAAAAGATTCGGCAAAGCCGAATATAGTGCTCTTGTTTTTTTTGTATTTGTAATTTTTTTCTAGTGATGCCATGTATTTTTTTACAGCAATTTTTCTCTTTTCCAGTGAAGGCACCAAAATAATCGAAACATGTTGAGTGGAACAAAATGAGTTAGAAACATTTTTAAAAGATGTTGAAAAATGTTGATACACAAACCTGTACAATTCATATTGGAAGATGTTAACATCTTGTTGATTTGATGAAAGATGTGAGCAAGTGTAAAAAGGCTATTATTGGAAAATCGTTTACGAACAAAAAAGAATGTTAAATTCAATTTTCGATTAAGTCAATTCCAATAGAAATACATAACAATTTCAAGTAAATTGTATTACTGTTTTCACTACATTCAATAAAAGTCCTAAGCACAAACAGAGATAAGCAGCTTTCAACTGTGCTATCAACGCGGTTGTTAAAAAAATATGAAAGATTCATAAAGTCGATTACAACAACTACAACTTTTGAAAATTAAAATAACTTTTGAATTTTTTGTTTAACGGCAAAATTCACGTTCTGTTTACCACGCTTATGTTGCACATGATCGTCCATCTAAACAGCTAATAGACTATACAATGGACAATGTTTATCCAAATTGAGCCCTTGACATGCGTACCGAAGAAACAAACGTCGCTGAAGATGCAAAAGTGACATAAAACTTAAATTTATCGATCCAAAGCCGTTCTCAGCAAGTCAGTCTCGGCCCTTCGGCTACTTGGAAAATTTTAAGAAAAAATCTTGGCCATATAAAATCTAACTGTTTAAAGCATTTTAACGTATATTTTATTATTTGAATTTAAATGAAATAAATTGTTGTTGCTTCTTTTTAACAAACATTTTGTAATTGTAAACTAGTCCCATTTCTGAATAATTGTGAATTGATTTATTGTAAAACCGCTTTACGATTAAAAAAATGCATTAACGATTTTTTGAGGAAACATATGAACGAAACATATGGCAACATAGGCAACCTAGGGATTTCGGGTCACTCTTTTACACGCACTCGATCTAATAACAAGTCTCCAAGCTTACCTCAAGCTTATTGCGCTCAAGGAATCGTCATTGTAAAGAAAATTACCTATCAAGAACCAAAAGTTTGTATAATAAATTGCAAATGTGAGTGCCATTAAATAAGCATAGCGGTGTTCTTATTTACTTAAGTTGAAACAGGTTCCTCTCCTGTCCTCATTTAAGTATCGCCTAAATTCCCTAGGTATTCAATAAAGGCAAAGTATAAGGTTTTTTTTAATCACTCTGAGTATAGTTCCGATAATACATATTCGTGTTAACATTCACTCATATAGGGTTAACACTTCTAAGGATTTATTAATTAATTCATTACTTCTAGTTGTAAATTTAAAGTTTGGCCTTGCATTGCCATCTTTAAACACTAACTGATAAAATAATTAAAGACAGCAGACTACCAAATGTGTCGTGTGTTTGGTGAATGGGCTGAGAATCGTGCGGAAGTTGAACCAGATTTTTATCGTCAAATTATTTTTATAGATTACGCCTTTTTCTGGCTTAACAGGTATCTTAATCTGATTCAACCTTTACGATACTAAGGCGATGTTAGTTTAAAAATTCTAAATACAAGGGTAATACAGATTACTAATGTTTGTTTTAAATGTCATAAGTATCTCTTTCATCTTTTTTAAAATTTTTATTTACACAGTGAGGTTGACAAAAAAAAGCACTAAAAGCCCAAAACCCATGACAGGTATACACGTATGCCCGATTGGCATGTTGTGCGCTTATAGTGTTTTGAAGCCACTGGTATTTTAATACCCTTCACACAGTGAAAAAGGGTATATATAGGTTTGTCATTCCGTGTGAAATTTCTACAAATTTAATTTCCAACCCCTTAAAATATATTTTCTGAAAGCTTATGAATAGAGGAGTCGATTAAACTCTGTGAGTCTGTCTGTATAACCATCTGTCTGTCTAATCGTCTGTCTGTGTGTATGTTGAAACCAACTTTTTGAAGCTTACTGACATCGCCTGGACCCGCGTGAAGTATGAAAATATTGGAATTATCGGTATTGAAAATCGGAAAAATCGATACATAAATAACTTTTTCACAACAACAACAACATACAACAACAATAACATACATACATAGATACATACATACAAACGTGGTATTCTATTAGAATAAAGGTGGCATCGAATCCCAGCTGAGCCAAAAAAAAAATTTTTTTTATTTAATTTTTGTATATATATATATATATATATATATATAATTTTTGTATTTTTTATTTTATATATTTTTATTATGTTTTTAATTTTTTTTCTCTTTTTTTTATTTTTTATTTTATATTTATTATTTATATTTTTATTATTTTTTTATTTTTTTTAACTTTTTTTTTATTTTTTTATATCTTTTTTAATTAAAAAAAAAAAAATTTTTTTTATTTTTTTATTTTATAATTTTGATTATTTTTTTTAATTTTTTTTGTTTTTTTTTATTTATTTTAATTTTTTTTTAATTATTTTATATTTTGTATTTTTTTTTAACTTTCTTTTTAATATTTTTATATCTCTTATTTTTTTTAAATTTTATTTTAAAATTTTTTTTTATTTTTTTTTAACATACATAAATTCATAATTTCACAATGGGATGTTTTTATATATGTATGTTTTTTATATATATGTACGTATTTCATATTAATGAGATGAATGGTGATACAAAGAATTGTTATTGCATGACTACACGTTGTGAAGGGTATATAAGATTCGGCACGGCCGAATATAGCAATCATTGTTTTTATTTTTTGTAAATGTTTAGAAATATTTCAATAAATCCTCTGCTTTTATACCTCAGTTTATATTCTATTTAAACAAAATTATATATTTATTGTATTTAGGATATATTTGTATGTTGTGTTAGTAACACACAGTGTAAAACTTATTATAGTACTCACCAAAAAAGCAGCAACAAAACACCAACGTATACAGTGTAATGAATATAATTTTCACATCCGTACGATCAAATATATATTCGGAAGTATTTTCGCCAGACATATCATCGAAAGTATCATTTAAACTAATGGCATTGTTGTAGGAGACTGTAGTAACATTATTGTAGTTGCTATCGTTGTTATTATTGTCGTTGCTAAGACCGGAAACATCGGATACACCATTTAAAATAGTACTTGCCGTTGAATTGATGTTGTAGCTAAAATCCAAAATAGCGCTATAATTAACATTGTTAACGATGTTGTTGTTCATGACATTAGGGCCATAGCTGGCATGATTAAAAGTTAAATTTGTTGGTGCTTTTGTAGCCAAAGTTGTGTATACGGCTAATGAGTCTGATAGCGATGAGGCTGGTGGTGATGGTGATGCTGGTAATGATGAAGATGACGATGGCGTTAATGTTGATAAAATTGCTGATGCACCTTGTGCATACGCAATAAAATAGTAGAGTGTTGCAAAAATGGAAATTGCTGTTGAGGCTGTTACATGCCACACCAGGGAGCCAACTAGATGCTTTAATAAATCGCTATATAATGCTAGGACAATGGTGGAGGTGGTGGTAGCAGAATTAACTTTAGGAGTAGGACTTGCCTTAGTTTTTAGTTTGGTATTGCAACTTTTGTTTTCATTTAAGATTTTTTCTTTTTCTCTTCTCTTTCTAAACCTGCCACCACGCGACTCCACCTCCTGTTTATGACCAACTTGAGATTTGCACATGTTTCTAGTTCTTAGACACTCACATACCCATTCAGCTGCATAAATATTTATAAACTTTTGTTGCTCTCGACTTAGTTCAGCAGTTGTTGTGTTAGTAGTTGTAATGTCTGTATGTTGTAGCAGTTTTTCATTGTCTGGCATTGACTTTAGATTATCATTAGCCATCATTAAATAGTTTCCGGTATTATCTTTGGCTCTTTTTTACTTATTTTCACTTGGTGTTGTTAACAGCAGCAAGAAGTTTTTTATTTGGCCATTAATTGTTGCTCTAAATTTTTTATTTATTTAAATTGTTTTTCTTTCTTTAATTCTTTAATATATTTTCCGTTGTTGTTATCACTTAATTTTTTTGTTTCGTTTAATTTATTCGTTGCTTATTTGCAAATTTAATCATCACGTCTTTTGAAATTTTATTTACAATTGTAATTTCTTAATTGAGTTTCGTTTGTTGCTTGATCTATTGGATATCATTACGTTTATACCTGCAAAGGAAAATCAAATTTTTATTGAATTTTTAAGAAATCTAAATGTGTGAGTGAAATAAAGTTTTGTAGGTTATCGCAACTATTGTAAACAAATTGTCCTTTTTTTCGTTTGGCTGATATTTTACAGCAATAAAATGGTCAATTAAACGCAGAATAAAACAAAAAAAATAAGTGCATTATTCGTTGGTTTTGAATCTTATATACATCTCACTCTTAGATATGTTTTGCTTATATCCCATTTTGTTCCAGTGAATTTTTAAAAACTTGATAATGGATCATTTGTGTTGATCTTAAAATTGTAAATTTTCTTCTTGGACAACAAAGTGGTTATACTAAGTACCCTTGCTATTTGTGTCTCTGGGATAGCAGATCAAAGCAACAACATTGGCGACAAAAATATTGGCCTACGAGAGAAAAAAATATTATTGGCGATAAAAATATTCTAAATGAAGCTTTAGTTGCACTCAAACCACCGTTGCACATCAAATTAGGAGTCATGAAGCAGTTTGTTAAGGCTCTGAATCACTATTGGAAGTCATTTATATTTAGATCAACACTTTTTTAATAAACTTTGCCAACTGCAATAAACCACTTCTTACAAGCAACTAACTTCCGATATGAAATTGGAGTGCAAAAAGAAAAAATAACGTTCTGAATAATATTACACAAATAAAATTCCCGTTAATCAACTAGCAATAACACAAAAAATAATATTTTCGGAATAAACGGAATGACAAACTGATATATACCCTCCTCACTTACAGTGGAGGTGTATCGGCTTTTCAATGTATGCGTGCGGGTTTTTTTTTTGCCTTAAATGCGACAATTTTGCTTGTTTACATACCCACCAAGATCAAAATGAGCTTCATCTGAAAAGATGATTTTTTTCTGCAAGATCGGACAAAGTAATGTCGCAATATTTCCCAGCGTTGTTCAAGCGTATACACAACCATATTCGTTCAGCGGAAGATAAAACAAATTATCTGTCAAATCAGACATGAACTAAGTGTTACCATTCACGAAATTAGCACTAGTTGAAAAAAACAGTTAAATGGCGGACCCTTTACTATTTTCGCATGATAATTTAGGGAAAAAATGTTTTTTTTTTGTTTTTGCCACGGCACAAAATGGTGGTCACAATGGAGATGTATTGGGTAAATATAAGAGAAGAGTATTTGACGAGATTATCTTTAGGGCAAAACATTAGGCAGTTCGAGGCAAAAAAAATCATACATCACTCTTGCGTGCCGTTGTAAATACTTTAAAAATAAAAATATCAAAAAAAAAATTTTTTTTTTTTGGAATTTTAATTGCAAAATTACTTTTGTTTAAAAATGTACGATGAGTTTTTTTTCTCCGTTACGTTCTAGTGTGCATAATTGTGGTCCTAAGTCATTTGTCAGGCGTACTGCATGCGCTGCTGTCTTAGCATTCTGTAATTCATTCTGTTTTCAAGCTCAACTGGTTACCAGTAGCATGAAAACTGTTGCTAAATATTAAGTCACATAATGTGAAATTTTTCTTGCAAAACTTAGACTAAAAATACTCACTGTTTTTATTTAGACTATCTGTTGAATATATCATTCTAGTTACAATACGATATATCTACAACAAAGAGTTAAACACACCAACGGCGCTATATTCGGCAAGAATAAAAAAATCTCTCTAAAGTCAGGCCACAATCAAATAGCCAACGAACATTTTCGTATCGTAAATTGTTACCAAACACAGGCATCCTTTGATCAGTGTTGGCAGACGTTATAATTTTAGCAATTTATGTTCTGTTTATTTTCAAATATACTGTATTATGATCAACAAACAAAACAGTAGTACATAGTGTTTTAAGCTCTTTTAATATTATTTGAATCTAGTCTGCTCCATATTATATCCCATTATATTTTGGAGCGAAATATTTGGCCGTGCCAAATGTAGGTTTTTTTTTTGTACCAGAAATTATATAATTTGAACTCTTAAACAAAACTGCTTTTATTATAAATTTAAAATATTTCGTCATTGTAATTAAAACATTTATATCGTAAAACGTTGGGCTGTGATGACATGGAGGAGCGTTGGAAGAAACACAGTAAGACGAAATTACGTTCAAAACATCAACAAAAAAATTGCTCGAAACTTAAGTGAACAAAACACACAACAACTTCCCAAACATTTTTCTCTATAACATTATAAATATAGGGTGGTCCAATCGAAGTGTATGCTGTTAATTGTGAATCGAACGTCAATATGGACAATATATGGTTCTGACAGGATGGTGCCACTTGCCACACACATTCTTTTCCAAGAGAAATTCAATGGCCGTGTTATCTCACGTCATGGCGATGTTAAATTGCCGCCACGATAATGTGATCAGACACCGTTAAATTTCTTCTTTTGGGGATATTTAATAAAAAATAGTATGTCATTAAGGCGAGAAGAATTCCAAAGCTAAAAGATTAAAAAATTTGGCACATTAACGACACTGAATCTCAATTGTATCTCAGCATCATTAAAAATATGCGAACAAATAATTGTCATAGAGCCTTCTAAAGGGTCCGCCAAAAAACTTTTTTTTTAAATGCTATAAAAAAGTGTAGCTTCGGCTTTGTGGCACGTAGCGCCGTCCTGTTGAAATCAAATGTTGCCAATACCCTCCTCTTCAATTTTTTGAACAAAAATTCGTTCAACATGGCCCGATAACGATCGCCACTGACTACGGGCACTCTTTGCTCATTTTCGAAGAAAAATAGCCCAATTATGCCTGTGGACCAAAATCCGCACCAAACAGTGACTCGCTTTGGGTGTATCGGCTTTTCAATGTATGCGTGCGGGCTAAAGTAATGTCGTTATATTTTCCTGCGTTGCTCAAGCGGAAGGATAAATCAGACATGAGCTAAGTGTTACCATTCACGAAATAAGTTCTAGATGAAAAAAATGTTAGATGGCGGACCCTTTATAATAATAAAAAAATATTAAGATAATTCGCTGAAAATTGTTTGCTTTATTTAAAAATTATAAAGTGTATTTTGGGCGGACCAACGTGTACAGCAACTTTGATAACCACAGCAAAAAAGAGGCTAAGACTACAATATCATCTTTAATACAACCAATTTATAATGATCTTCTTAGGTAGAAACAAATGCCATCAAAAGAGCAACAACATTTTAGGATTTATGCTATTTCGAACTTTAAAATTCTTTATCCCACTGTTTAGGTCATATCTAGTCATTAGGTAATCACAATTTCATATTCATATATAGTTTGACATGTAAATAAAACTTTGAAAGCTGAAGTTTCAAATAAATAAATTAAAAATAATCAGCTGACGAACCAAAATTACCTGATGAATAAACTATCCTTGCCCATTGTGATATAGAAAAAGTATTGTTATATAGAATTCCCCAATACCGATTACAACAAATTTTATCGACAAATCGAAAAATTTTCTTAAGTTATAACAATATTTTTATGAAATTAAATTTGCAAATAAAATTTATTTTAATTTGAAATAACTCCGCGCGATAGTTTTAAGTGTTAACTTATAATTAAAATATTAATCTTTGGAATATATTTTTATACCCGCCACCAAAAAAATGGTGGGGGTATATTCATTTTGTCATTCCGTTTGTAACACATCGAAATATCCATTTAAGACCCCATAAAGTATATATATTCTGAATCAGGGTTTGATTTGATGACGATCTAGCTATGTCCGTCCGTCTGTCCGTCTGTTGAAAGCACGATAGAGGTCGCACCGAAAATGCTAGGGGGCTCAAATTTTGCCAGAATCTTTCTTATAGAAAAGGTTTGTTTGGTATTGAAAATGGGCTAAATCGGAATATTAGGAAGAGAGTTATAGCTCGAAAAGCAAGAGTAGGTCGAAAAAACCGTGTCCTTCGAACATCGAATAAAATGGAATTGTGTCCAAACGCATTAACGTAGACTCATGAAACTTTAAATATATATTTTCTGAGTAAAAACAATATTTTTCCCCGAAAATTGTCTAAATTTATGCATTAGGAGAGGAGTTATCGATCAAAATGTACGAAAATTTATACCGCACAGTGTATTTTTCGGTATATTTAAAAACAAAAGCGTCATAAAAGGAACAAAATTGGATGTACGACTCTGAAATTTTGCACACTCTACTTTTTGGTGAGTGGCTTTTTTGTAACGAAAAATCAATGTGCCACGCCCACTTTTACGCCCACCTCCCGTATAACGTTTTAACTAAAATTCATATAATTTCTCTATTAATAAAGATTTTGGAATAATAAAGGG
The DNA here is from genome assembly GCA_941918925.1 of Phyto melanocephala. Lineage (NCBI taxonomy): Eukaryota > Metazoa > Arthropoda > Insecta > Diptera > Rhinophoridae > Phyto > Phyto melanocephala. The sequence goes on along the minus strand of OW799236.1, from coordinate 22,197,867 downwards.
CTATATTGAAACACCTAAGTTGTACTCATTCGCAAAAATAACTTTGACACGCCTACTATAACGCCCGCTTTTCACGTTATCTACCGTTAATGAAATTTAAAAGCTCATAAAACCGCCAAAATTAGAGGTATGATGATAAAATTTGCTACGTATATCCCCCTAGGCAATATCATTACTGTGCCAGAAAATTAAGGTGCCACGCCCACTTTTACGCCCACCTCCCATATAACGTTTTAACTAAAATTCATATAATTTCTCTATTAATAAAGATTTTGGAATAATAAAGGGCTAAATTGAAACACCTAAGTTGTACTCATTCGCAAAAACAACTTTGACACGCCTACTATATCGCCCACTTTTCACGTTATCTACCGTTAATGAAATTTAAAAGCTCATAAAACAGCCAAAATTAGAGGTATGATGATCAAATTTGCTACATATATCCTTCTAATCAATGTAATTGTTGTGCCAAAAAGCTTAGGTGACACGCCCACTTTAACGCCTAACTCCCATATAACGGTTTATCTTAAATTCATGTAATTTCACTATTGACAAAGTTTTTGGGAAAATAAAGGACTATATTGAAATATCTAAGTTGTATTTATTAGCAGAAACTTTATTGACACTCCTACTTTAACGCCCACTTTTACTAAAAGACTACATTTACAAAAGCATTTTTGTAGCATATCGAAGTGGGTGGTTTAATTTTAAGGACCGATGTTGAATTTAAATAAAACACAAATTATTTAGGAAACTATTATCATTTCTTTTTGTAATGATAATGTTTGTATGGTTCAATTATGTATTTAACAAAATATCGGCCAAATACCCCCCCCCCCCCCCAATCCTTGGTACCACTCCTCTATCTGATGGTCCAAATTTTCAATGACAATGTTGATGCTCGATTGTTGGGCATGATGATGGGTCGAGGTTGACTGCTCTTTTGCCACACTATCACAAAAACCACCAGTGGTTCCCATTTAACGAACTAAGAAGGCAATCACAGATTTTCTAACATTTTATACAGACCTGTTTTGCAGAAATTTAAATATTTTTACAATTCTCCCGATTGTGGACGAATTTGAATGATTATGTTGATTATTACGAAGTGCACAGAATGCATTTTGATTTGAACGCCCATTTTTATAAAAAACCTGAATAACTTTAAAGCGTTGCTCATTTGCGTATCTTTCCACGGATCAAATTGAGTAAGTTTGAGATTGAGAAATGTCAAGTGAAATGCAGAAAACAAATTTAAAGACTAGGTGTAGTTCACCTTCAACATGGGCCCTTAAAATTTAACCACCCTATACAAAGAAAGTGATACATATTTTATTATAAAGAGATTATTCCATAGCGATTAACAAAATAATAAATATTGTGCTTTAAATGTACGCAAAATTGGTGGTGGGTATAAAAGATTCGGCACAGCCGAATATAGTGCTCTTACTTGTTTATTTTTGTTTTATGTGAAACGTATATCCCTTCTAAGTACTATATAAGTTAAAAATACATATCATGACCTCTGTACGCGGAATATGCCTAGAAAGGTGTGTACAATAGTTTTGGTTACAAAAATGTAGATATTTTTTTACAAAAACACATTTGCTTAATTTAAAAGGCAACCAGAGCGTTCTATTGTTATAATGCCAATTTCTATTCATTTTATGATATTATAATATATGACAATACGACAATACGATACTATGGACATCTTGTGAATAAACTAATTATTTATTTTTCATTATCTTTTTTAATTTTTTTTTTTTTTTTGTTAATATAAACAAATTTAATGGGAATGAAGCCCCTGTGTTATCATTCTCCGATCAATTCCAGTACCATTGAACGTTGTATCTCCAGGGCAAGGAAGATAAAAACAATCAACTCTACTTGGTAAAAGCTGTTTAGTTGAAACCAGTGCCAAAGAAATAGTCAGCACAAAAAGCAATAAGAAGGTAAACTGCATTCTTATAATTATGCGATTAAATATGAAACTTAAAAGTCAACAAGAAACTAAGTTTAACAATTACAACTGGTGATGTTAATAAAAAAAATTCCAGCATGTATCTCTATATATAAAATTTTTATACCCTTCTCACAGTAAAAAGGGTATATATAGGTTTGTCATTCCGTGTGAAATTTCTACAATTTTCATTTCCGACCCCATAAAGTATATATTTTCTGAAAGCTTATGAATAGGGGAGTCGATTAAGCTCTGTCAGTCTGTCCGCCTGTCCGTGAGTATGTTGAAATCAACTTTTTGAACCCGGGTGAGATATCAAAATATCAGAAATATTCGGGAGTAGATCGGTATTGAAAATCAGAAACATCGGTACATAAACAACTGAGATATGAGGAAAAACACACGACCACCTCGATTTTTTTTCACAAAAACACAATTACAACAACAACGTACATACATACAAACGTGTATACTGGTTAGAGAAAACGTGGCATCGAATCCCAGCTGAGCCAAAAAAAAATTTTTTTTATTTTTTTTTTATATATTTTTTTTTAATTTTTTTTTTAATTTTTTTTTTTATTTTTTATTTAATATATTATTTATATTTTTATTATTTTTTTTTTTAATTTTTTTTTGTTTTGTATTTATTATATATATTTTAATTATTTTTAAAAATTTTTTTTTTATTTTTTTTTTTTAATTATTTTTTATTTTTTTATTTTTTCTTTTAACATACATACGTAAACTTATAATTTTAAAATGGGTTGTTTTTATATATGTATGTTTTTTATATGTATACACGTATTTCATATAGGTTGAATGGTGATACAAACTACTGTTATTGCATGACTACACGTTGTGAAGAGTATATAAGACTCGGCACGGCCGAATATAGCGCTCTTACTTGTTTTTATTTTAAACTAGCCAATCCCGGCGCGCGTTGCTACGCCCCTTAATGAATTTGAATCGCATTCTAAATTTTAATCGAATATCAAGTGCAAGGCTAAAAACTATAACTTTTTCTTTATGAGCGTGGCACTGCCCACTTTTCTAATTACGAAACTGTATAGTCCTGACAGCTCAATAAGTGTGCAAAGTTTCAGAAAAATCGGTCCATTGTAAGTACCTCAAAATGATACCTTTTTTTATGGGCGTGGCACTGCCCACTTTTCTAAATACGAAACTATATAGTCATGACAACTCAATATGTGTGCAAAGTTTCAGAAAAATCGGTCCAGTGCAAGTACCTCAAAATGATACCTTTTTTTTAATGGGCGTGGCACTGCCCACTTTTCTAATTACGAAAGTGTAAAGTCATGACAGCTCAGTATGTTTGCAAAGTTTCAGAAAATTCGGTCCAGTGCAAGTAGCTAAAACTGATAACTAATTTTTTATGGGCGTGGCCCCGCCTACTTTTTCAATCACGAAATTATAAAGCCATGACAGCTCAATATGTGTGCAAAGTTTCAGAAAAATCGGTCCAGTGAAAGTACCTCAAAATTAAAACTTTTTTTAGGGGCGTGGCCCCGCCCACTTTTCTTATCACGAAATTATTTAGTCATGACAGCTCGATATGTGTGCAAAGTTTCAGAAAAATCGGTCAAAAATGATAAACTAATGATAAAATGATAACTAATTTTTTATGGGCGTGGCTCCGCCCACTTTTTTTCACCCATAAACACTCCCTGGTATGTGTACAACAACTTACCAAAGTTTGAGCCCGATCGGTTTTACAGTTTCGGAGTCTATAGCTAACACACACACACACACACACACACACACACACACACACACACACACACACAGAGTTTCACTTTTATATATATAGATTGTTGTACAAGTAAACGAGTCATGAACATATATTTTTATACAATAAATACTTTCGATATGTGGTTAGAATTATAAAAACGGCTGCGAAATGCGGTTTACAAAAATATCTTAATACGATTTAGGCACACAGCAAGCAAATACCACAAAGTTTTGGAGTAGATTAAAATACTTTTTATATTTCTTGCTTTCTCGGGCAATGATCTTATTGCTTTTAATAGATTTTAACTTGAAAGAAAAATAAAACGTAGTTCCATTAATTTTTTCTTTACGAAACCAAGGGGTTTCACAGTTTATTTTTTATTTAACAAACAAAATAGTATTGCCACATAGTTAAAACGAAAATTTGCAGCCAAACCTAAACAAGAGCGGCAAGCGTTTTTTGACTGTTAATAATTCCCATGTTCATACAATTTGTATGAAACAGACTAAAATACCGCGGCGGCAACGCTTTTAATTTGGAAAATCCTATTTTGACAAGACGCTAGGTATGGAAGTTGGCTGCAGTACCACTCTGTGGTTTTCATGGGTAACCGCGTATGTTCATTTTATACGATTTTGAGTTAATAATGCCATATTGCTTGGTTTTAGACGGCCTTTACTTGGTTTTAAAAATTTCTCAAATAAGATGGACCCACTCCCGAGGGGTGCTTTAATACCATGTGAGATAAGGCCATGATGGCTTTATCTCTCATTCAATAGGGAGATTTAGCCTTGTTTTTTTTTTAATTTGAATGGGAGGTAAAGCCATAATGGCCTTATCTCACATTAGCAATCTTAGAAAATGACTTTATCTCTCATTTTAGTTTTGAAGAACTTTTGCATTTTACTTTGATTAATAGTTTTCTTATTTTTATAATTAATTAACTTTTATTCTTGTGACGCACGCAGGAAAACTTTATTCAGCGAAGCCACCTGCCGCGTCCAACTGGAAAAGAAAACCCGTAAGCACGGCCGCAGGCCGCAAAGCAGAAAATCTTTAGTTTGCGAAGCCAGATTCCAATACTTTACTTTAGTGTTTCCGGGAAAAGACATTTTTTTATTCTTGTGACGCACGCAGGAAAACTTTATACAACGAAGCCACCTGCCGCGTCCAACTGGAGGAGAAAACCCGTAAGCACGGCCGCAGGCCGCCACACACAAAAACTTTAGTACGCGAGGCCAGATTACAATACTTAACTTTAGTGTTTCCGAGAAGACTTTTTTACAGAATGTTATTATTATTGGAGTCTGGCTTCGCATTTCCTGCGTGCGTCACAAGAATAAAAGTTAATTAATTATAAAAATAATTATAACAATATTCTGAAAAAATATGGCTTTATCTCTCATTTGCGAAAAAAAATATGGCCTTATCTCTCATTTCGCAAAATTTTAAGTATGGCCTTACCTCTCAATGATTGGGCAATAAGGCCATTATGGCTTTATCTCCCATTCAATTGAGCAATAAAGCCATCATGGCCTTATCTCACATGGTATTAAAGCAACCCCCCCCCCACCAAACTCCGATTATATTAATGGCATAACAACGTAACTTCTATGTCTATTAAAAAATCGCTCAGCATTAACACGGTTTTGTAGGTCTCCTGAAAAATTTGATTTTAAGACATACGTGGTTGCCCATGACAACCACAGAGCTGTTCTTGTTTTTTTTTTTTTTTTATTGTTTAAAAGTAATACCATTTAAGCTATTTTCAGGTTAATCTATCGATTTTATTTCTATTAAGTAAGTTTAATAAAACACCATAAGTTAATATTACTGTTCATAACACAACATTGACGCTCTTGTTCAGTTCATCGGAATATTACGCAACGCTTGCCGCTCTTGTTCAGTTCGGTCCGATACTCTGAGAAAATGTTTAGTAGACATTTGTAGTTGTTTCTTTAAGTATTTTTCAATATGATAAAATGTAAAATTTTGTTTACTTCTAAAGTCATATAAACCAAACAACTTGTTCCGTATTTGTATTTAAACAGATATACAGGGTGGGTCATGTCACCATAAGATCTGAGAATTTTAATAGCTTTCTTTTTTTTATTATTTTTTCTCAGATTATATAAATAATCCATGCAGAGATGCAAAACTAATTAAAGAGCCAGAATAATAGAACACTTTCAAACGTCAAAATTTTGCTTTTTAAGGAAGTGATTCATGATTATTTTTTTGAACAGGGTGTCCGCCGGGAAGGTATACTAGTTTGCTTTTTTTAAATTGTTGATAAAATGACAGAGAATGAATCCTAAATTGATAAATTTTTTATTTAATGTAGGCAATTATGTATGGAATACAATATCAGATAAATATCCGCCTCTCTTAGCCTCACAAATGCGAGCCCTTTTGAGTATTTTTTTCATTACAGTTTCACACATTTTACGCGGTATTTCATTAATTTGATCACGAATATTTCATTTCAGTTGTTTCAGTAGCAGTCAAAGCGTGTGCGACATACATGTAATATTAAGAGTTTATTTTTGCCCGGTAGCTTGAATTAGTGACCGTGGATCTAGAGAAATTCCGTACCGAATCTGAAATATTCTCATTCAATCACATACATAGTACAAACCTAATGCAGTAAACAAATAGCCTATGCCTATGCCTGGCTACAGACAAAGAAGATTATTTTGACGCCATCATAGCTACACGACCACCGTAAAGCTAATATCTATTTTTGTGCGCTACAGAAATAGTGCTGCCAATATCTAAAGAATAGTAAAATGAATGTAAGTTTCAAAATAAAAACAAGTAAGAGCGTTATATTCGGCCGTGCCGAATCTTATATACCCTTCACAACGTGAATTCATGCAATAACAGTGGTTTGTGTCACCATTCATCCCATATGAAATACGTACATACATATAAAAACATACATATATAAAAACGTCCCATTGTAAAATTATAAATTCACGTATGAATGTTAAAAAAAACAAAAAAAAAAAAAATTTAAAAAAAAAAAAAAATTTAAAAAAAAAAAAAATTTTAAAAAATTATTATGAATATAATATATACAAAACAAAAAAAAAATAAAAAAAAAAATTAAAAAAAAAAAATTTTAAAAAAAAATAATAATAAAAATATAAATAATATATTAAATAAAAAATAAAAAAAATAAATAAAAAAAAAATAAAAAAAAAATAAAAAAAAAATTTAAAAAAAAATTTTTTTGGCTCAGCTGGGATTCGATGCCACGTTTTCTCTAACCAGTATACACGTTTGTATGTATGTATGTTGTTGTTGTAATGTTGCTTTTGTGAAAAAAAAATCGAGGTGGTCGTGGGTTTTTGCTCATATCTCAGTTGTTTATGTACCGATGTTTCTGATTTTCAATAGCGATCTACTCCCGAATATTTCTGATATTTTAGTACCTCACCCGAGTCCAAGCGATGTCGGGGGGCTTCAAAAAGTTGATTTCAACATACACACGGACAGACGGTCAGACGGACAGACGGACAGACTGACAGCGCTTAATCGACTCCCCTATTCATAAGCTTTCAGAAAATATATACTTTATGGGGTCGGAAATCAAAATTGTAGAAATTTCACACGGAATGACAAACCTATATATACCCTTTTTCACTGTGTGAAGGGTATAAAAACAAACAAATTGTTAAACAAAAAAAGTTTACTTGTTTTTATTAAAGGGTGTGCTAAAAGTAAAGCAAAAATTTTAACTTATCGTCATTTGTAAAGTGAAGAACACAAAAACAATTTGACAGCATAAATCATAGCTGGTTTCAAAAATGCATTCAACTCGGCTAGTGTTGACAAAACATAAATTTTTAAATTATTATTTAATTATCACAAATAAAAATTCTTTAAAAAATAAGAATGATAAAAATAAACTGGAACCTGAATTAAACATTTAAATATTGATTTAAACAGAAAAGTTTAACAAATAAAATAAATTAAAACTGACAGATTAAAAAAAAATCATAAAAAATATGGTCGAAATAGTGTTTTAACTTTGCGATCATTTAGAAAAGTCACGTAGACTGAGTCATATACTTGGGTTGTCCAAAAAAACAAACCGTTCAGGTGTCAATATCGAAGCAGCCGGTTACAATCCAGGAACCTCATCTCGGCGTCGTGAATAAGAATTGCAAATTTGAAGAAGCTCTATACAGTGTGTACTACTTATCTACAAATTTCAAACTGCGGCCGCCAAACTTTCATTATTTTTTTGAAATATTTTAAATAATGAAGATACGTTGTTCTTAGGTGCAATGCTCTAATTTTACTCCCAATTTCAATATCTAAAATGTTGCTGTCGTTTCCGGCGCGCCGAGGCGTCATTTAAAATTTTTGTTGTTGTTGTGTGCACAATTAAAGGCATAATTAGTTTGTACATTCTGTGCTATTATGAATCTGCTGTATTGTTTGTGATCAATTGAATCAATCTGCATGTGTGTGGCTTGTCGTTCCTTTCTGTTCTCTTGGGGACAAATCTGTAGAAAATTTAATTCAACGTTAAGGGTCGGTCATTGAGAGAGAAACGGCTAATATTAAAGTACCTTTATTTTATAGCTTGCTGCAACAGAGAGTTTTGATAAATTTTACCCGACTTTTTTTATATTTTTTGAACAAATAAAATTTATTTTAAAATAAATTTATTTTATTTGATTATTTTTTTATGGTAAAATAAAACACTATCTTTACTTATAGATGAAGTCTGACACCGCAAATTGCTTTTTTATTTTATCGACCCCTGTGCGCGAAATTATCGTATGTTACAAAAACAAAATTTTACAGTAGATCGTTTTATTAATTTTAAATAAATAAAAACGTAAATAACACTGCTACGACGTTAAAATGTAAACAGTGTTATCTCCATAACTAAAACAGTTATCGTATAATATTTTATCAGCAGTTAAATTAATGGATGTCGAACCACCTGGCATAAAAAAGTCGATTTCCAATAAAAACGTAACACACGATAATTTCGCGCAGAGGTCGATATGAACATTGATGGAAAAAAATATAAGAAGCTGTTTCTGTGAGTTAAACTTGTAAGGTAAGATAGATTAGCTTTTTTAGAAGAAGTAATTAAAAAAATTAAGCAACCTTATGGCATGTCACAGAACTACAACAGAAGATAAAGACTACTGAATCCTTAAGTCTGATATAATCACAATGCCAGCCATTACTTTCCAGTTGGCCTTGTCTTCAAGACATCCTAAACGATACATTGCCGACAGCCTAAGGCAAATATTCATGACCATATTATCATGTTCACTATCATTAATGATTATATAAAAAAAAACAATGTCATAGATGTTGTTGACGAGCATATATGTATGGTATGGAAATTATTTTCAACAATACTGTTTTCAATTTGGTTAGAAAGAAGTATTCGTGGATTCCACGTATATGGTGCTTTACCTAAAATGCTTCCTCCTATCCGTAAAGAGTACAAATAATAATTTGTTAATTTAGTTTTTTAGAGAAGAAAAATCCTTAGATTTTTCCTTACCGATCATTAATTGCCGAAATTTAATTGTAAAAATATTTTTTTTAACAAAATGACTTTTTTTAATTTTTTTTAAATAATTTTTTATTATTTTTTATTTGATTTTTTATTTTTTTTTTAAATATTTATTTAATAAAACAGAATGTATCCTATTCAACAATCCGCCAAATTTTTTCCTCAATATATTCCAGTATCTCCATACCCAGGACAGGGTTCTCTGAAGCAGATAATGTTTGGCTTGATGTGTGTCCTTGCTATGACAAAACAAAGCACGATCAAGACAAGTAGCAATAAGTTCCCGTAATACATTTTTCTTATATACAATTATATAAACTAAGTTAATTTTTAATAATTTCTGCAAGTAAACTAGTTGAAGCTTTGATAAGCAAACCTGGATTTTTATATAAAATAAGTTGTTCTAATTTGTTTTTGTAATAATGAAAGTCTTATCAAATTAGTCAACATTAATGTTAAAATTAACTTTGTGGTTTAGACAATAAATAATAAAAATGAGTCATTTAAATCAGTGTTCCACAACATGTGACTGTTTTTCTGTTTATCATGGATTTTTTTTATTTCTAAAAAACTTTGTTTTAACGGAGCTTTTTATAAAAATTATTTTAATTTACAAATTTTTTTCGCATGTTTTGTCAATCATTTGATAATTGGCTATTATTAAAAATCTCAAAAAAAATGTTTAACTAATATAATAAATCATTCAGAGTACGCTTCCATAATTCTTCAATATTATTAAAATAATAAACGTTTTGCGTTAAACTATAATAATCAAACAATGATGAAGAGATTGGACAAATAAATAAAAAATGGAAAAATTGTTGGTTGATTTTTGAACAAATATTTTTGTTTTTATTTAAAATTCTCATATCGTTATGCGAATTCGAAAAAAATAACAAGTAAGAGTGCTATGTTCGGCCGTGCCGAATCTAATAATACCCTTCACCATCATGTACATATGTAGGTATAATCCCACATCGTAGCTTAATCTATGTTTAATTTTATACACCATTTTTTCTTATTATTTTCGACAGCATCCTTGATTTTGAATTTTTACGTAGTTAAGTGTATTCTACTAGTCAAGCCCTTTAATTTGATACCCATATTAATGGGGTTAAAAAAATTTTATCCGCCATTTTGTTTTAGACGCCATCTTGGATTTTAATTTTTTTTATAATTAACTGTATTCTATTGGTCAAGCCCTTTCATTTCATACCGATATTGAGGGGGTTAAGATTTGACATATGTATATATAAGTTTATTGTCCGCCATTTTGTAGTGGCGGCCAACATGAATTTTAATTTTTTTATAGTGCTTATATTGCGCTGGTCAATTCAAGATGATACCAATATTGACTCTCTCGGTTGCATAGAAGCTGAAAAAAATTTAATTTCGTTTGTAAATTTATGCTAAATAAATATTTTTAAAAATAAATTTTTGCCTATAACTTTAGCTATTAAAGCCCGCTTTATCCAAAATTTTTCACGAATATCTCTAGAGGCATATTATATCTACAAATAATGGCAAAGGTACCTATAAATTATTCTATGGCTAAAAAATTTTAATTTTGGTAGTAAAAATATGGGAGCAACAGAGGCAGTCGTGTTTATTTGCTCATATCTCAGAAAGTAATGGAGCGATTGTGTTGAATTTCAATAATGATCCATTGCCGAATACTTCCAAGATATTAATATCAAACGCAGATCTGTGGAACATACGTTGGCTTCTAAAATTGATTTCAACCAACACTAATCATAAGCTCTCAGAAAATATATACTTCATGGGGTCGGAAATGAAAATTGTAGAAATTACAAACGGAATGACAAAGCTATGTATACCCTTGTGCACCAGAGGTGAAGTATATAAATATATATAACATTTATTGTAAATAATTTTTATTCTGGCTTAAAGCTAAAGGTCCATACCACGCGTTCTCGCGTCAGCACATTCTACGCAGTTAATATCGCATACGCTTTCTTCATTTTAAGTTACGTACATGCTTTTTGCGCATTAAATAATACAAGTTAAGAGATGGCACTCATTATGTAAATGTCATCGATAACCAAAATGCAAATTTTGTTCATGAATAAATTTTAAAAACAATTTAATTTCATTCTTGCCAATATTTTGAACTTTATTACTAAATCATTTCCTTATTATATTCTCCCTTCTGTTGTACAGAAGCTGAATATATTTGAAGATTCTTTTTAAATTTCAGAAAAAACACCAAAGCATTTGGATTTTTGTGCTTATATCTCAGTTAGTTTCCAAACGATTGGTTAGTTTTTCTCCGTAATAGTTTTTTGAGACTACGGCTTGTAATTTGGCGTCTTTAGTATGTTCAAAATATAATTACGAGCTTAAGTAATTTATATATATTTACAAAAGGTATACATTTTTAAAAACTATTTTTGCCTATAACTTTGCCCATAATTAACCGGTTTGTCCAACATTTTTAACGAATGGCCCTAGGATATAACTTATCCAACGGATGCAATATGTTGATTTTTATGCGAAAAAACAGAGGTTTTCGTGTTTTTTGTTTATATCTCGAAAAGTTTAAGCACTATTGTGCTGGATTGCAACATCGATGTATTCCCGTTTAGTTGAAATATGTGGGAACTATAGACAGATCTGTGCTACATGTGGGGGTTATTAAAGTCTTCACTAGCCATATGCTCTTAAAAATTATATTTTTTATGCAGTCGGACATAATGGAATGACAAAGTTATATACATATATCCTTAAGGTTTTGGTATAGGTTAAAAGTACAAAAGATATATGTCTATCAAATATAGTATGGAATTTCATAATATTCAGCTGGCTGAATTATAATTTATCATTATTATTATTATTATTATTATTATTATTATTATTATTATTATTATTATTATTATTATTATTATTATTATTATTATTATTATTATTATTATTATTATTGTTATTATTAAAGATCAAAAGATCGAAGGCTTATTTAAAGAACGAACAGGGAATCGGTAGCGGCAAGACGAACGCATACCATGCGAAGGTGGCAAGACAGATGGGACAGCGAATCTCGAGGCAGATGGACAGCGAGGCTGATAACAGACCTTGATAAATGGGTAAACAGAAAGCATGGCGAAATAAACTATTTCGTAACACAGATGCTTTCTGGACATGGATACTTCCAATATTAGCTACACAGAATGGGAAAGGTAAACACAGGAACCTGTATGTATGGAGACAACTGCATAGACGATGCAGAGCACACTTTCTTCAAGTGTGAGAGATGGAGTGTGGAACGACACAAGCTAGAGGAAACATAAGGGGAAATATCCCCGGAAAATATCGTGGATCTCATGATAGAAAATGAGACTAATTGGGATCACGTGGCGACATATGTTGAAAGGCCACTACGCGTGAAAAAGCGGGACCTAGACGTAGGCATAACGACGGCTGTTCGATAGAAACAGAGGAGGAGCCCCGCCCTGAAGCAATGTAAAAGCGGTCCCAGGGTGGAGAACGGCTCGAAAAGGGGGGTTTTTAGTGGATGCAAGCTCCACATACCAGTACTGTGACGACAGTATCTGAGATGCGTCAGGCATTTCCCTCCCTTCCCGAAAAAAAAATAAAAAAAAAATTATTATTATTATTATTATTATGAAAACTTAAAGCTCTTCAGTATTGTATAAGAAAACTATTCAAAATGAAACTGATCTCTTAAAATATGAAATGGAAATAACGAATTACGGAAAATGGTCTGAAACAAATTAAAACAACGATGTATTTCTTTAAATTATATTTTATATTATATTATTATATTTTCTTGAATAACTAATAATTATATTAATAGTTTATTTTTGTTTTGATTATTTTTTCCAAACAAAATTCAGCTTCATTCCAAAATTACACAATAAAAGTTTTAATTTTGCGAGCTACTAGAAGAGCACATGTTTAACGATTTACAGTTATATTTTAAGAAATTCAACAGTGTCAACCATAACAAAGTTACGTTATCAATGTAAATAACAGATCATTGCCATATAAGACATCGTTCTTATTATTTTTTCCAACACCGTTCATTCGCTGGGTAGTTATTTCTTCGATGGATAGTAATTTATTTAAAAGTTAATTGTTTTTAACAGCAATGCTTTTAATAATGCTTAAGATATAAAAAAAATGGTCCTTGGTATACAGAGCACAATATTTTTCTAACAACTATAGTTATCATAAAATTCAGCTTGCTGAATATAGTCTAAATTTTGCTTTATGCTGCTATAAGTTAAAAAAAATTTTATATATTAAATATTTAGTATTATGTTTTATCATTCAGCTAACTGAACTACATTTTATATTTACATTTCATTAAGTTTTGAATAAAATATGTGATAAGCTAAAATTCAGCCAGCTAAATTTGGTTTTCAGCATAAATAAGATTCATTAAAATTATTATTTCAATAAAAATAATTTTTATAACCAGCTTAATTTCTCAATCTGAGTATGATTTTAAAAACACTATATGCTGAAATATATATATGAGAAAAAGATATTAAAATTTTTAAAAATTCAGCTATCTGAGTGAGAGCAAAGCCGAACAATGTATATCTTTTTAAGTATTCGAATAACTGAAAAACATCTTAAAAATATGTGCATATGCATGTGCAAGAAAGATCGTTTCATGATAACTTTGTCGTATTTTGGGCAAGTTGTAATAATGGGTGATTCTTTAAGAGCTATAGGAAAGTTAAAAAAAAAAACATATAAAACTCAGAAAATTGCATTAAATCTTTATTTGAATCGATAGAAGGGTCCATATAATTTAATGTTTGAAGATTATTTAATGCAAATGTTGACCGTGAATGCGCCTCAAATGATCCATCCGCTTAGTCCAATTTTAGCGTACTCTTTCCAACATTTCGGCCGGCATCTCAGCTTCAATGTTGTATTCCAATGCGTCAATTGAAGCGGGCATGTAGCGAAAATAGTTAATTTAATTTATTAAGAATTTTTGGTTCGTGAAATTTATTAAATGACTACTAAATAAAGCGACTTTTAAATTGTATAATAAAAGTCAAATCTTTTTACTCACAAGAGAAAATAAATAATTAATTTTTTTTAATATAATCTGAATTAGTTCAAATTTAAATATGTTTCTTGAGTGCATCCAGTTCTTTTTTCCAACAAGCATTATACAAAGCTTTATTAAGTATGGCATAAAAATAAGCTATCAGGTAGTCTACACTTATTACAGTACTTGTAAAAGTTTTGATTTAACTTTGACTGAAATATTTATCTCATCCCCTCTTAGGTGAATAACAATTAAAAATTACGCATTAAAAAAGAATAACAAGTGTGTGGAATAAATTTCCATTATATTACTCTTAATATGCAAATAATATAAACATAAGTATGTTTAATGTTACACGTTTATAGTATAATAAATCAGAACATCAGTAAATTGCTAAGATAAAAAGAGTTGTGCTCACCCCTTCTATTGAAATATTTTAAGCCTGATGGCTTAAACGGTTTTTAAAATGTCATAACTTGACAGGTTAAAAACACATTTATAATATGATACTAAGTAAAACGAAAAACTCCACGGGTGTTTCACATTTGTTTATCATATATAATCGCATATATGATAAATAAACACTAGAAAATGACAATAAAAAAACTTGCTGTTACGTGCTCTTTAAGTATTAGCAGAAGAACGTGTAGGAAAATGTATAGTTAGAGATAAAATTACACACATCAATTTGAATTAATTTGCGTCAAGTTAAACTAAAATAGGACAATTTTAATTCATAACTCTTCGCAATGGTACAGATTATTAGAGTTGTCCAAACCGGTTTCTGGGTAATTAAAAATATTGTTTTTTTTTTAAATTTTCCTTTTGTTTATTATTATTATTTTTTTAATTATTAGACAACCCGGTTGTTATGTCTCGAATAGTTCAACAATATCTATATCGGTACATAAACAACTAAGATATGAGCAAGAACCCACGACCACCTCGATTTTTTTTCACAAAAACAACATTACAACAACGACATACATACATACAAACGTGTATACTGGTTAGAGAAAACGTGGCATCGAATCCCAGCTGAGCCAAAAAAAAAATTTTTTTATATTTTTTTTAATTTTTTTTTTTTATTTTTTATTTTTTATTTAATATATTATTTATATTTTTATTATTTTTTTTTAATTTTTTTTTTATTTTTTTTTGTTTTATATTTATTATATATATTTTAATTATTTTTTTTTTAATTTTTTTAAAATTTTTTTTTTAATATTTTTAAAATTTTTTTTTATTATTTTTTTTTAACATACATACGTAAATTTATAATTTTACAATGGGATGTTGTTATATATGTATGTCTCTTATATGCATGTACGTATTTCATATGAGACGAATGGTGATACAAAATATTGTTATTGCATGACTACACGTTGTGAAGGGTATATAAGATTCGGCACGGCAGAATATAGCGCTTTAACTTGTTTTAAGGTAATATTAAAGACAATATTAATTTATTTTTATTAGTTGAGTTTGTACTCGTATCAGCTGATTTATGTAGATTTAAAATACCACTTTTTGTTGTAAATGGCTGTTTATAGAAGTGATTAAACAAATAACTCTGTGATAAAATATTTTTACACATTTTTTTATAACCGATTTCTAACCACAATTCAATCACAAAGTTTTCGATTAAATATGTTTAATATTTTGTTTGCAACATTTATATTTATTAACATACATATCGTCGGCTTAATATGCAAACCCTCTAACTCCCTTTCAGGAAATTTTACAGGAGAGACAAAAACCTTTTTGTATTTCATATTTGTAGCTTGAGAGGAAAATCAAAAATATAGTTGGCCATACATTCTTCATGTATGACTACAATCTACAAAAATAAAAAAACAAAAAAAACAAATTGGAGTTAGTAATAAACACTTAACTAAAAATGTACTGTCTTTAGCAGTATTTCTTACAAAAATTTTTCCGTGAGAGGATTCGGAAGTTTTTCTTATCAAACCTTTTTTTACACTTTAAGACTTAAATTGAATAAATACTACATGCTGGTCGACGAGATGTATCTTTCTCTAACACACGGCCTCAAAATGTCAATTTACTTAAGAAGTGGATTTAGTAGGTTTGCACTTTAAGCCGACGATATGTCTATCTATTTTTAATTAATTGCAAATGTCAAGAAATATGTGGATATTTATTACAAAATAAAAATATCAATTTCAATTTTAGTATATATCAGGGTGATCGACGATTCGATGCTTTTCAGAAACCGGTTTTCGAATAGTTTAAAACTTAGAATTTGAAAAGAAAAACCGGTTGCTTTTTTGTTTTCTGATTTTTCGAAATATTATGAAAAATAAATATACTCGAGACCTCTATCCGCCTGCCAAATGAATGCAGTCTATTTTAAGCTGAAAAATTTGCCGCTAGGGAGGCTTGTAAGTTACTTCGAGGCAGAAATATTCGTGGTAATATTGCAATTTTTGTCAACAGTCAGGCGGAACTTCTGTCACTCAAGGCATACACTGCCACGTCTCCATTAGTCAGTTAGTGTAAAGCTTGGTTTTTCACTATGTCATTTTTGTTGTCAAATTATCTGAATTTTTGGCAATTGTATGAAAACGGGCCATATTATGGCGTCATCTATGTTTGCAGTCAGTTATGCACACAAACTGCCATCTAAACTAACAGTGAAAGTGAAAACGCCAAACTTCAGTTTGTCAGCAGATATGGCAGCATTTTCTTTTCAAAGTAAATTTGACAACAAGTTGTCAATTATTTTTGTTTGTCGTTCGTCAGTTTTTTTGTCAGTTTTTAAAATGCAGTGAAAACGCATTTGACGCAAACTGGCATCTGCCTGAGACATAGCTCTTTTTTGGATCCCTGCCCATAAGGGCTACAGTAGTAATGGACGGTCAGACAAGCTACCTAAGAAAGGATCTGCTCTTAATATCTCCAATGTGAATTCAGTCGCAATTTCGTAAGACTATTAAAAGAGAATTCTTGCTTGACCTTGCTGATAATAGAATCTGAATACATGCAGGGTTGCAAGATAGACGTGGCCCTCCTTTTTAATGAGACGAATGGTGCAAGTTATCAATCTATATCACGCGTGTATTTTTAACAGCTCACTAGCATGCTAGGAAATCATGCGGAACGACTCCAACTCCCCTTTAAGGGCCTTTATCGCAGCCGCAAGAATAGGGAAAAGGAGAAATCAGTTTTCCAGATTATCTGTGAACATCCTGCGCTGACTGCGAAGAGGTATAGATTCCTATGCAAAAACATCACTGGACAACTTAGGGGCTGTATGTGCAATTGAGCTAAATGACCTTTCGAGATACATCGATGCGACATGGTGGTCTAGTACTCCATATCCCTTAAGGTGGGATCACATGATTGCCGCAAATGCACCAATCTGACACAATTTTTATTGTGCTGAATTGGCGCACAATAATCAGATTATTCCGATCAAATACTTTGTAATCACACGAGTGCCTCACTTTATACAAATTTTATTGTTGCAAGATGGCGTAAAATGCTATAGGGACAAAAATCGCCACATTTCCGTCACACGATTGTTCCTGCTTGTAGCAACGCTAGCTTATTTTGTTGTCTGTTTTGTTTTTTTGTGCATAAAAATGGTTTGTTTTTTATTTAAATAAGAGAATTGCATCTTCTTTGTATATTGTGTGTTTATTTGGTATAAAAAAATTTATTTATGGTTTTGTAGAAATATACTTACAAAAACAAGTATGCCTTCAATAAGGAAAAAGAGATATGCTGGGGGTACGCAAAGCTTAACTGGCTTAAATTAATATAATTAGAAAGTATAATTATGAATAAAAAAAAAACTTTTTTTTAATCACAAATAATTGAATATTAAAATATTGGCGCGTATTGTAAACTTTGATTGCCGCTAAAGAACACAATAAATATTGGCACACTTTTGACATTTTTATTGCCGCGCTGTTGTATTTAAAGTGGTCACACGGTTGCCCCATCAGAGTTGCATTTGACTGGTTAAAATAAGCACAATATTATCCGCGATTGTCACATGTATCAATTTATTGTGCAATCAGACGATTGGCATACAAAAATTATGAAAATTGATGCATTACGGCTATCGTGTGATCTTACCTTTAAGATCTTTTGTTTAAGGAGACCTAATACCAACGAGTGGTGTGGTGCTGTCAAAACGGTGTCATTAAGACACCACTTGACAGTTTGCTTGTTGCAAAAAACCATGAGAACCATTAAATTTACAACGGCACGTTTGATTACAAAAATATGTATATAAATTTAAAATTTGAAAAACGACATTTGAAAAATCAGCATTTGAAAAAAAACACCAGTTGAATGAGTCAAAAAAAAACGGGTTTTCCACCGGTTTTAAAGGCGAGCCGATCACCCTAGTTAATACATAGCTGATGTTATTGTGCGCAAAAAGAAATGTGCCACATTAATGTATATTAATTGAATTGTATATAAATTACAGTTTATTCTTTGCAGAACATTCGCATCGTGCAGTTAAACTTATTTGTTTTAATATTATTATTATTAAATTTTTAATGTGAATCATTTTTGTTTTGGCTTAAGTTCATTCATTCTTTTTTTATTATTAATTTTTTTTTTTATATAATTCAAATTAAATTAAATTGCAACCATTTGGAGGAATATTCTTTCTAAAATTATTTCCGATATTAGCCGAGTGGAATGCATTTTCGAAATCAGCTACGATTTTATCATCAGCACTCTTTATCGGTATACTACTATGTAATTGAAAATTCCTATTTATGTTACAATTTAATAAAATTTGAATTAGCGAATCTTAGTATTAATTTTCAAATTTTGTTGAATTTTTACTTCATCTATTAAATGACAATTCTTTATTCAGCATGTTCATATTCTTTAATATTCGTAATACATTATCGTTATGTTTTCAATAAGAATTCATTGTTCAGTGTCTCTTACCTAGATGGACTTACATAAATGAAAATGTAAATACAACCTTGCTTTCAATAATTCCAACCAAAGGATGGATATTGAAAGCATAACGATAATGTATTTCGAATATAAAAGAATATGAATATGCTGAATAAAGAATTGTCATTTCATAGGTGAAGTAAAAATTGAAGTTGATTTGCCGTAAAAATTTTCATAATGCGGGGATAGAAATAAATTAATTATAATTTTAAGTAAATTCTGTCAATATCTAGTGGCGAAGTATATTTAGTTTTGTATGGGAAATCTAGTGAAAATTAATTGGGTTTGCTCAATATCTGCTACTTACCAGATATGACTTAGGTGTTAATGTAGTATATGGGACTTAAATTTTAACATTCAAAATATTAATGAAAATTCTTAAATACTTTAGTTCTGAAAAGTTTTGTTTCTGCTAGCTGTTTTCTATGTATTGCAAAAATATAATAAATTTTTATTTGCATATTTTTTGGTTATTTACAAATTTTTGCTACAACTAATGTTCATTTGCTAATATTCTACTATTAGTATGGTTCAATCTTTAAACTTCTGCATCATAACAGTGCCTAACTGTAGCTGATATGAGAAACATTTGTTTGAAAGCATACAAAACTGTTTGTAATGATAATTTCATGGCTCAAATTTTATATTTACGTTAAAATTTGGTTCATTTTATTTCTTACAGTTTCTTTTAAATAAAATTAGTTGACTGGTGCTGCCTTAGCCATAACAAGATAATTTTGAAATACAGTTTCTATTGCTTTTTGCTATTTGACTGGTATGCAAAAAACACTCAAAACAATTCTCACCTTTAAGCAAATGTATGTGGATTCTTTAAATTCAAATCTGATTTTATATGGGCAAGCCTAATATTACGCTCGAAATTAATCGGTGTATACTGATACATGTCATCATAAATTGAGAATGATTAGTTCGTTTTTAATGAAAACATCAGCAAGTTTGAAATTTTTCTTTAAATTCGCTAAACAACATTTTTTTTTTTTGTAATTTCAAGTGTTTAGGAAATATTCTGAAATAGCGGGGCGATATATTTTAACTACTATTTTTTGTTTCCAAGAATTTATTTAAAAAAATTATTAGTGCAAACATTTTACATTTTTATCATTTCTAAGAAAGGTAGGAATATTGCAAGTGAAATAACCTATAAATTATACAAAACGTTGGACATACGTTGATCTTATTCACGATTAAGTGAGGAAAAAAATATATTTGTCAAAAAATGTAGTGATTTCATTACAAATTTAGTTTTATTTATGTAGCAGATTAGGTTATGTTTAAAAGGAGGGGCATTAAAAGCCCAAACCCCTGGCAGGTATACACTTATGCCCAGTTGGCATGTTGTGCGCTCCATATGGAAAACGGAATTCCCAAACAAAAACCATAAACATAATTCCCCATAAATAACGGATTGGTTTAAGAACCCAGTCCCTTCAGTGTTACTCCTTATGGATCTCCAGTTCGAGTTCCCCAGGTATTCCAAGTTCGGCATAGTATCCATTGTAAAATCCTCGCGCCTAATATGCCCAAACGCAGGATAATGACAGAGGTAGTGTACCAAAGCCTCATCCTCTTCCTCGCATGCTCTACATGTTGTTTATGTAGTAATACACAAAAGTAATCAAAATAAAGAAAGTTAGAGAAATGTATATCGTTACCTACAATGCAAAAAGAACTAACTAACAAAAAAATTGAAATGATTTTTTTAATTTATAATTTATTATTTATTTTAAATCTATTTTTAATTTATTATTCTAAAAGAGCCTTAACATCGTCGCTTATAACACTATGCTTTTTCTGGTTATATGAAGGAGTCAAATGTGATATCATGGGTCTGATGTTACCATCATTCGGTGCATAAAGTCTTCGTTCGTGTCAATTCGACTTAATTTTCTAAGGAGTGTTACGATTTTTCTGAGCCCCATGTGAAATAGAAAAACTTTCCATTGTCATAAAACTCTTGAGGCTTAGTTCCAGTTGTAATTAAAAAACCGGAGAAAAATCTTTTGTACTTTTCGTGTTCGTCGGCACTTGTTGAATGACAGAAATCGATCAATGAACACCTGTAAATACTACGTATTTTTCAATATTTTACTGACAGCTAATTATGAATGGGCGCCTACTTCTAAACGTTCCAAAACATGAGTAGTCATAAATGTGGGCGCAATTTCGGAAAAAAAATCATGTAGGTAGCTAACGGAAAAACCCAAATAATTAAATAAGCGCACTTTACTTTTTTTCTTTTAATTTCTTTTAATTTTTCTTTTAATTAGCGCTTATTGCTTTGCTACTGCAATCATAAAAATCAAATAACTTTTTGATTATTACTTTTGTTTTTTAATCTAAGAATCATAAAAAAAGTTATCAATGTTTTCGATCAAATTTTTAAATTCATACCTTTACTTAATCTATATATATAAAAGTGAAACTCTGTGTGTGTGTGTGTGTGTGTGTGTGTGTGTGTTAGCTATAGACTCCGAAACTGTAAAACCGATCGGGCTCAAACTTTGGTAAGTTGTTGTACACATACCAGGGAGTGTTTATGGGTGAAAAAAGTGGGCGGAGCCACGCCCATAAAAAATTAGTTATCAGTTTTAGCTACTTGCACTTGACCGACTTTTCTGAAACTTTGCACACATATCGAGCTGTCATGACTAAATAATTTCGTAATAAGAAAAGTGGGCGGGGCCACGCCCCTAAAAAAGTTTTAATTTTGAGGTACTTGCACTGGACCGATTTTTCTGAAACTTTGCACACATATTGAGCGGTCATGACTTTATAATTTCGTAATTGAAAAAGTGGGCGGGGCCACGCCTATAAAAAAATTAGTTATCAGTTTTAGCTACTTGCACTGGACCGAATTTTCTGAAACTTTGCAGACATACTGAGCTGTCATGACTTCACACTTTCGTCATTAGAAAAGTGGGCAGTGCCACGCTCATTAAAAAAAAGGTATCATTTTGAGGTACTTGCACTGGACCGATTTTTCTGAAACTTTGCACACATATTGAGTTGTCATAACTATACAGTTCCGTGTTTAGAAAAGTGGGCAGTGCCACGCCCATAAAAAAAGGTATCATTTTAAGGTACTTACACTGGACCGATTTTTCTGAAACTTTGCACACTTATTGAGCTGTCATGACTATACAGTTTCGTAATTAGAAAAGTGGGCAGTGCTACGCTCATAAAGAAAAAGTTATAGTGTTTAGCCTTGCACTTGATATTCGATTAAAATTTAGAATGCGATTAAAATTCATGAAGGGGCGTAGCAACGCGCGCCGGGCTTTTCTAGTCTATATATATAAAAGTGAAACTCTGTGTGTGTGTGTGTGTGTGTTAGCTATAGACTCTGAAACTGTAAAACCGATCGGGCTCAGACTTTGGTAAGTTGTTGTACACATACCGGGGAGTGTTTATGGATGAAAAAAAAGTGGGCGGGGCCACGCCCATAAAAAATTACTTATCAGTTTTAGCTACTTGCACTTGACCGATTTTTCTGAAACTTTGCACACATATCGAGCTCTGATGACTAAATAATTTCGTGATAAAAAAAGTGGGCGGGGCCACGCCCATAAAAATTTTTTAATTTTGAGGTACTTGCAATGGACGGATTTTACTGAAACTTTGCACACATATTGAGCTGTCATGACTTTATAATTTCGTGATTAGAAAAGTGGGCAGGGCCACGCCCATAAAAAAAAAGTTATAAGTTTGAGGTACTTGCACTGGACCGATTTTTCTAAAACTTTGCACACATACTAAGCTGTCATGACTTTATAATTTCGTGATTAGAAAAGTGGGCAGTGCCACGCCCATAAAAAAAAGTTATCATTTTGAGGTATTTGCACTCGACCGATTTTTCTGAAACTTTGCACACATATTGAGCTGTCATGACTTTATAATTTAGTGATTGAAAAAGTGGGCGGGGCCACGCCCATAAAAAATTAGTTATCAGATTTAGCTACTTGCACTGTACCGAATTTTCTGAAACTTTGCAAACATACTGAGCTGTCATGACTTTACACTTTCGTCATTGGAAAAGTGGGCAGTGTCACGCCCATTAAAAAACAGGTATCATTTTGAGGTACTTTCACTGGACCGATTTTTTTGAAACTTTGTGCACATATTGAGTTGTCATGACTATACAGTTTCGTATTTAGAAAAGTGGGCAGTGCCACGCCCATTAAAAAAAGGTATCATTTTGAGGTACTTACACTGGACCGATTTTTCTGAAACTTTGCACACTTATTGAGCTGTCATGACTTTACAGTTTCTTAATTAGAAAAGTGGGCAGTGCCACCCTCATAAAGAAAAAGTTATAGTTTTTAGCCTTGCACTTGATATTCGATTAAAATTTAGAATGCGATTAAAATTCATGAAGGGGTGTAGCAACGCGCGCCGGGATTGGCTAGTTGTGAATAAAAGCGAAACGCGATCATCGATTTTCATGATTTATGTCTCATTTTGTTCATAAGTTATGCGACTTTATGTGAAAGTAAAAGGACTTGACACTTTTTTACCATTTTGAATTTTATATGAATTAAAAAAAATAAATTAATTTTTTTGGGCAATACTTATTTTTTTTTTTCATACATCTATATATATAAAAGTGAAACTCTGTGTGTGTGTGTGTGTGTGTGTGTGTGTGTTAGCTATAGACTCTGAAACTGTAAAACCGATCGGGCTCAAACTTTGGTAAGTTGTTGTACACATACCGGGGAGTGTTTATGGATGAAAAAAAGTGGGCGGGGCCACGCCCATAAAAAATTAGTTATCAGTTTTAGCTACTTCCACTTGACCGATTTTTCTGAAACTTTGCACACATATCGAGCTGTCATGACTAAATAATTTTATGATAAGAAAATTGGGCGGGGCCACGCCCCTAAAAAAGTTTTAATTTTGAGGTACTTGCACTGGACCGATTTTTTTGAAACTTTGCACACATATTAAGCTGTCGTGTATGGCAACAACTGCAGGTCCAAATGTTTGGAGAATAAAGGGAGTTTTGTTATATGTTTATAAAATTAAACAAACAAAAAAAAAACTTAAGTCTCTGCAGAGTTTATATTTTCAATTTTAATATAGTGAAATATCCTACTTTTAATTAAAAATAAAAAGAAAAACGTTAGCTCACATAATAAAAAAATATTCGTTTTGAAATTATTATGTTTAAATTAAGTTGGTTCGATAAAACATACAAGTAATGAGTTTGAGACGGCTATAAAAAAAATTAGCAATTAGATCGGAGTAATTCTTTTTGATTTGATTGAACCATTTAGTGTAAAATTTCAAAATATCACTGCATATTGCATGCAAGTGTATGTTGACAATTTGCAAAATCCCCAGTGTGCGTCGTGTTTAACTGTAATTGTTTAAAAAAAATATTTGTTAAATAAAATCAAATAAATAAAGAATTTATACTACAAGCATATACTTACAAATATATATATTAATATACTATAGAGGATATAAAATGAATAGTGTAGAAACCACAAACGAAATGATAAATTAACAGCGCTTTCGTGTGAAGGGTATAAACATTAACTC
The DNA here is from genome assembly GCA_941918925.1 of Phyto melanocephala. NCBI lineage: Eukaryota > Metazoa > Arthropoda > Insecta > Diptera > Rhinophoridae > Phyto > Phyto melanocephala. The sequence continues at coordinate 22,173,038 of OW799236.1, read as the reverse complement.
AGCAGCAGTATATTTATAACAACTTTTTATGAATCACGACTTCGTGGCTCCATTTTTTATATATTTTTTTTGAATTCGTTTAATTTCTTTTTGAACAGTTAGTTAGTTACGCATTAAATTTTTTTAAATATATTTTATTCAACTTGTCTTGCTTCAGTCTTTACAAAATCATTTAGACATACAGTTTTTATTTATAAATTTTCGCTGTTTAATTTAAAGTTTTATATTACTTAATTTTAAATATTAAATTAAATGCAATGAATCTACTCAATATAAAACTTGTGGGAATTTTAGTATTAAGCTTCATTCTGTCTGTGGAGAAGGTTAAGAGTACTAAGCCTTGGGAAATTGTTTGTGTCAGAGAACCCTGTCCATAACATATATACATATAAACATGTTATTTTAACTTGGTGAAATGAAAACTATAAGGAAATAAATAACAAAACGTGTTTTTTTTTGGGTAAACTGTGCATATTGAAATAAGAATATTTTAAAGTAATAATAAAAATAAATAAATAATAATATTATTGTAAATAAAGAAATAAAGAGCCAAAAAAAATTCAAAGTAGGGAGCCAATATTTGATAATGAAGCTCCGACTTTTCTTTAAGAACTCACATTCAGAAATCTGAACATTCACCGTATTCGTTGGACGTTTTTTAGCCTTCTTTGATATCTTTTTCAAGTTAGATCTTAATAACAAAAACTTAAAATTAACGGCAATTGATCAAAATTAAGTCATATGGGCTAATCCGAAAATTTTTAAACCAAAGGCAGAAATTTAAAGTTGTCCAAAATCCAAATGCTTGTTATTGGAATAATAGGATACATATTCAAGCTTCAAAGTATATAAGCAATAAGGTTTTACGGTGGTTTGTTTGTCCTTGGCAGAGGCTAGCCTAAACGTACCTCTTGCTTTCATTTATTTTTGTAAAAAAGGCTATTTTTCATGGTAAAACAAGTAAGCAAAACAGTCGTTTCAGTATTTAGCGTTAAGCAAAACTTCAATTTGTTTTATTTTCTTTTATTTAAGATAAAAATCATATTTGTAAGTTATCCAAAATATATTAACAATTTGAACTAAAAATGGGTACACTGTGCGTAACGTCCGTAATGGAAAATAGGGTTTTTTAAGTTTAACAGAATGAATTTTAATAATTTTATTTTCCAAACTAGCTTTATAAACAGAGTTTTTTATGCACTTCAATCTGATGAAAAAAAAAGAAATACCTTTATTACACTATTTTTTTGAAACATAAATGACAAGGTGTGAAACGTCCGTAACGGCATGAAAATACCCAAAAAATTTATTTCAATATTATGAGGCGGAAGTAAGCGTTAATAATGATTTTTCACCTGCGGAATCTGAATCTGGGCTTGAAATTGCTCTAGGTTTCCGAGAATCCGAAAAACTTCACCTCAAAGTAACAAAAAGTGTGTTTAAATGACATGCGCTCCCCAATTTTGCAACTTAAATTGAGATGAATTAATTTCAAATTCTTCTGAAACCTTAAATAATTCCTAAAAATCAATAATAAGTAATTAATAACCATGTTGTAAACCGCAACCTCGATGTCCCCCTTCAAATATTTGGCGGTACGCCCATGCATGCAATGTTTACGTACTGGATTTTCGTTTAGAGATTAGGAATTTTTTTGCTACTTCGCATGGAAAAGGAGCGGTGGACGGTGTTCGCCCTGTTGTTAAGCGAAAAGTTTTTCAACTAGTAAAAGCCCAAAATCTCATCTTAAAAACGCTCGAGATTTTCACAAAATAGCAAAAAATGTAAATGGCGTTTTCTTAATTTACGTTGGTAAAAATTATGTCAAAACTATATCTGACGAAATATCAAAAACATGGGTAAATGTATAAAATATTCTAGCTCTTAAATCATATCATTATTTTTCAGGTTTTCCCAATGACAATACTATAAAAGTAGTTCGAACAGCTGGGTCTATTAAGCATAAGATACAATGTTAAACAGTTAAATGAATGTAAATGAATATAAGCTAATATAAGAGTAATGAAATATTCTATAATTTTTTTTTGTAACTTATAAATTAATAATTACAAGGTTAAAAAGATTTTTAAATACATGAATGTTTTTTATATACACAATTTGGTTTAATGGAAAAAGTGTAACGTCCGTAACGTAACGTCCGTAACAGACAAAAATTAAGATTTTTCTTTAACGGGACTACTTAGCCTTCTTTTCTAAGCAGGATTGATATCGTCTTACATTCCACTTAATTTCTTGTATATGAAATTTTTTTGTTTATTATGCAAAATTAGCTAAAAAATGTGCAAATGCACATAAGCCTCAAAATCGACTTCCATTTTTTGTAACGTCCGTAACGGAACTTTAAGCTAGCTAGTACTCCCAAAGAACTGCATTTTGCAAAAAATTTCATGAAAATATTCGAATGTGAAAGCCAGCTGTGTCAATCTTTACAAGCAAATTTGTCCGCAACGTGTTATTTGTTTAGTTTTTTAAATTGTATCACTTTTAATTAAAGTCACGATTTACTACGTTTAAAAAGCTATTCACTAACTAACTAATTGACAATGTGAAATAAAATGTAGTACACGTAAAGAAAAAATATGGTTGTGGTAACCATAATCGAAGAGCAACATACTATGATTGAATTGTATGATTATCGTTAAAACATATAATGGTTACCATTTATCATTATTATGTTTAATTGAAGTATCATTCACTAATCATATAATGACTACAATTGAAATCGACAATCCTGGCTTTTTTACGGCAAATTATTGTCTTGCTGTTAAATGATAATTATTTTGAAATTTTTACGAAAAGTGACCCTTAAATGATACAATTCAAACAAATGCTTGATTATCGTGACAAAATATATGATGAAATTAAACAAAAATAACTATTACTTGTTTTCGACAACCAAATATTGTTATAGAAATTATAATATGACCGTCGTGATCATGTGGTAACCATGGCTTTTCTTTGCGTGTAATTAACTGTATTCTACTAGGGGGCTCAAGAAGTTAAATTTTAAAATACCAGTTTTGGCCAATATATATAAATTTATTATCCGCCATTTTGTAGTGGCGGCCAACATGAATTCTAATTTTTTTAGAGTGCTTATATTGCGCTAGTAAGGTACTTTCAAATGATACCAATATTGACACTCTTGGTTGTCTGGAAGCTGAAAAAATTGATTTTCGTTTGTAGATTTTTGGAATATGTATATATTTAAAAAAAAATTGTACCTATAACTTTACCGATTAGAGCCTGCTTTATCCAAAATTTTCTCGAAAATCTCTTGAGGCATATTATATCTACAAAATGTACCTATAAATTATTCTATGGCTAAAAAATTTTAATTTTTGTGGTGTTTATTTGCTCATATCTCAGAAAGTTATGGGGCGACTATGCTCATTCATTCTCGGATATTAACAAAAAATAAATACCATACACAGATCTGAGGAAGAAATAGTTGCTTCTAAAAGTTGATTCCAACGAACACGCGGACAGACGTTCAGATGGACAGACACTCGACTTCTGTATTTATAAGCTTTCAGAAAATATATACTTTATGGGGTCGGAAATGAAAATTGTAGAAATTAAAAACGGAATTTCAAAGCTATATATACCCTCGTGGACCACATGGGCATTATGGACATGAAAATCTTTAACAGCTGAAAAACGTTTGCTGTTTTATAAACAATTTTAGAAAAAAATTATATATTTGGACCATTCAGTTTGACTTTATTTGTTTAATAAACATTTTATAACAAAAATTACAGTTATTGCCGGGCATCATTTAAAATCATTTTATCTATTAGATAATAAAACTAACATACTTATGTATATTCTTTTTAGTATATGTTTCTCAATGAAAATAATATGGACATGTTTGCTTTGATTAAATATTTATATTCTATTTATTTACTCAATTGTCCTTTCCATCAAATCAAATGCTTTTAATGAGTTAAACAATACATCACTTCATATGTGATTACAATCAACAATTTTTTGTTTATTTTTTATACCCGCCACCAAAAAAATGGTGGAGGTATATTCATTTTGTCATTCCGTTTGTAACACATCGAAATATACATTTTAGACCCCATAAAGTATATATATTCTGAATCAGGGTTTGATTTGATGACGATCTAGCTATGTCCGTCCGTCTGTCCGTCTGTCCGTCTGTTGAAAGCACGATAGAGGTCGCACCGAAAAAGCTAGGGGGCTCAAATTTTGCCAGAATCTTTCTTATAGACAAGGTTTGTTTGGTATCGAAAATGGGCTAAATCGGAATATTAGGAAGAGAGTTATAGCTCGAAAAGCAAGAGTAGGTCGAAAAAACCGTGTCCTTCAAACATCGAATAAAATGGAATTGTGTCCAAACGCATTAACGTAGACTCATGAAACTTCGAATACATATTTCCTGAGTAAAAACAATATTTTTCCCCGAAAATTATCTAAATCTATGCATTAGGAGAGGAGTTATCGATCAAAATGTACGAAAATTTATACCGCACAGTGTATTTTTCGGTATATTTAAAAACAAAAACGTCATAAAAGCAACAAAATTAGTTGTACGACTCTGAAATTTTGCACACTTTGCTTTTTGGTGAGAGGCTTTTCTGTAACGGAAAATCAATGTGCCACGCCCACTTTTACGCCCACCTCCCATATAACGTTTTACTCAAAATTCATATAATTTCTCTATTAATAAAGATTTTGGAATTATAAAGGGCTATATTGAAACTCCTAAGTTATACTCTTTCGCAAAAATAACTTTGACACGCCTACTATAACGCCCACTTTTCACGTTATAAACCGTTAATGTAATTTAAAAGCTCATAAAACCGCCAAAATAAGAGGTATGATGATCAAATTTGCTACGTATATCCCCCTCGGCATTGTCATTACTGTGCCAGAAAATTAAGGTGCCACGCCCACTTTTACGCCCACCTCCCATATAACGTTTTAACTAAAATTCATATAATTTCTCTATTAATAAAGATTTTGGAATAACAAAGGGCTATATTGAAACACCTAAGTTGTACTCATTCGCAAAAATAACTTTGACACGCCTACTATAACGCCCACTTTTCACGTTATAAACCGTTAATGTAATTTAAAAGCTCATAAAACCGCCAAAATAAGAGGTATGATGATCAAATTTGCTACGTATATCCCCCTCGGCATTGTCATTACTGTGCCAGAAAATTAAGGTGCCACGCATACTTTTACGCCCACCTCCCATATAACGTTTTAACTAAAATTCATATAATTTCTCTACTAATAATGATTTTGGAATAATAAAGGGCTATATTGAAACACCTAAGTTGTACTCATTCGCAAAAATAACTTTGACACGCCTACTATAACGCCCAGTTTTCACGTTATAAACCGTTAATGAAATTTCAAAGCTCAAAAAACGGCAAAATTAGAGGTATGATGATCAAATTTGCTACGTATATCCTTCTAATCAATGATATTGTTGTGCCAAAAAGTTTAGGTGACACACCCACTTTAACGGTTTATCTTAAATTCATGTAATTTCTCTATTGACAAAGTTTTTGGGAAAATAAAGGACTATATTGAAATATCTAAGTTGTATTTATTAGCAGAAACTTTATTGACACGCCTACTTTAATGCCCATTTTCATTGAAAGACTACATTTACAAAAGCATTTTAGTAGCATATCGAAGTTATAAAGGGTGGTTACATTTTAAGGGCCGATGTTGATTTTAAATAAAACACAAATTATTTAAGAAATTATTATCATTTCTTTTAATAATGATAATATTTGTATGGTTCAATTATGTATTTAACAAAATATCGGCCAAATGGCCCCCCATCCTTGGCGCCACTCCTCTATCTGATGGTCCAAATTTTCAATGATAGTGTTGATGTTCAATTGTTGGGCATGATGATGAGGCGAGGTTGACTGCTCTTTTGCCACACTATCGCAAAAACCAGCAGTGGTTCCCATTCAACGAACTAAGAAAGCATTCACAGATTTTCTAATATTTTATACAGACCTGTTTTGCAGAAATTTAAATATTTTTTACAATTCTCCCGATTGTGGACGAATTTGAACGATTATGTTGATCAAAAGAATTACGAAGTGCACAAAATGCATTTTGATTTGAACGCCAATTTTTATAAAAAACCTGAATAACTTTAAAGCGTTGCTCATTTGCGTATCTTTCCACGGATCAAATTGAGTAAGTTTGAAATTGAGAAATGTCAAGTGAAATGCAGAAAACAAGTTTAAAGACTAGGTGTAGTTCACCTTCAACATGGGCCCTTAAAATTTAATCACTCTCTACAAAGAAAGTGATACATATTTTATTATAAAGAGATTATTCCATAGCGATTAACAAAATAATAAATATTGTGCTTTAAATGTACACAAAATTGGTGGTGGGTATAAAAGATTCGGCACAGCCGAATATAGTGCTCTTACTTGTTTTTTTCTTAAATAAATAACCCACTTCTGTTAAATAGTCTACTACAGGGATATTTAGTACACAAACATATTGAAAAATACCCAGTGACATAAATTACAACAAAATCAATCTTATTAAACGCATATATATGTACTTTTAGTTGATTTTTTGAACACTCTTCACAGTTAGTGTAATGGATTTCATATACAAAGTTTATGATTTTGTTCGAAATTTTCAAAAAATATGTTTGCGACCGCCTAACAAAACGTATACATATACTAAGATAGTTTCCGCAAGTTGACTGAAATAACTTTTTGAAAATCACTAAGTGCCTTAAGGGCTTGCACTTGCACAGTATATTTTTTTGAAAATTTATATATTGAAAGCGACCAAAATAAACTTATTTAGTGCTTAGATATAGGAAAAACTTAATCAGTACCTTGAGTTTTCACTGAAAATTATATAAAAGTAATTTATTTCAGCTGCAGTACAGTATTCATATTTTTATACCTTTAAGAGAGCGGTTTGTCATTTCGTGTAAACTTTCTACAACATTAATCTGACCTTATAAACTATATATTTTCTGAAAGCTTATGAAAGGGAGGGAGTATTATAGTCTCTCAGTCTGTCATTTTTTTCAAGACACCCTATATTGACACCACTTGCATGTGGTATCTGAAAATCAGAAATCTTCAACAGCAGATCGGTATAGAAAATCAGCACAATTATCCCAAAACTTTCTGAGATGTGAGAAAATAATTTTTACTGACACAAAAAATAAAATGTTTCAGCCCTAGGATAATTTGTAAGTTGACTCGCTTGTGAATATTTATCCGATATGCCTTTACAGAAATTTGGGAATTACACACAAATCGTTCACTAATCTGCATAGTTGAAGGCTTAGGCTTAATTTAATAAAAAAATAAAATGTATTTGAAAAATATTTTTAGAAAATTTTGTATTAAATATTTGAAATTAAATAAATTAGAAACTTATTTTTAGTTTTATTAATATGGGGGTAAAAATATTTGCAAGAAAACATATATATTTTGTAGGTCCTTACCAGAGGGTGTTGAAATCAAATTTTTCAAGCCCGCAGACATCGCCTTGAGCCGCCTTTAAATTTAAATTATCAGAAATATGAAACAGCAGATCGGTATTTAAAATCAGCACCATCGATTAATAACTTAATAAGATTCGGCAATTTTGTGCTTTTGTGAAGCTAATCAGATGGAAGTGTACTTAATCGGAGAAAATTACCTTTTTCGAAAAATTGATATTGGCTTTACTTTGCTCCCTTAGCTATTTAACGTTTTTTTTTTTTTTTTGTCATTCCATGGTTTGTTTGAATGAGTTCCTGAGTAACAAATATTTTATACGTATCGAAGTGGAGGTATTTTTCCAAAACTAGTTGCGTAGTACTTCGTTTGAGTTGTTAAGAGCGCTAACGAATTGATATTTCAATCAGCAATGTTCTGAAGAGACAGACCCAGCTTCTTCAAATTTGTTGACTACTCTATTCAAAATATTATCTTTATTATTTGGAAGTTTAACTTCTTACCTACTAATGTTTATCGTCTAATTTTAAAAACATTTTAAGAATTAAAAAAAAAAACACAAAAGATTTTCGGAAACGATTGAAACGTTTACTTGAGCGATAAACACACTGCTGCTTAGAAGCTGGCTGTGACATCGGGCATTACTGCTTCGAAAATGAGATTGATCAAGCTTGAGGATATGGACCTGAATGATATGTGGTTCGAACAAGGCGAGAAATTTAATGACTGTGTTATATTACTTCGAGGCGATATTAAGTAGCCTTCACGAACGTGTGATATGACACCGTTGTTCTCCTTTCTTTGGGGATATTGAAAAAAAAGTGCATGTCGATAAGCCAAGAAAAATTCAAGAGCTAAAGGGTAAGACAGTTCGGGACATTAATCACATTTAACCTTAATTAAATGTCAGTTTCAGCTGTGGCTAACATTTGGCCTATATATTGTTCCACCCATAATTCTCATAGTTCATTCCTTCATAATAAAAAAAAAATATTAAGAAAACCCTCCTAAAACTTTTTGTTTTATTTACAATTAATATCGTGCGTTTTGGTTATACCACCCGGTATTACAAACACATTGTAGAAAACATAAAAAATATTAAGTTCCATTTAAGTTAAGACATTAAAACTTTTACATTCACATACAAATTGTTCTTTGGATAAAGTTTTAATGTGCGTTAGGGGACCTGTCAAGCAAACGGAATATTATCGACATTATTAAATAACACTTTAAATGACTTTGGGGAGGGAGATGTGAATGAGGGAGTGAGTGATATTAATTTCATTAGTATTACACATACGACTTTTTGATTACAGCTGATATAATTAGTACTACACGATGTTACTTGTTAACCAAAAATATATATGTAAGTACCTTGTCCATGTAGATGTGAATGTATTTATAAAACAATTTTTATTGGCCATACAATTGTTGACAAATAAAACAACAACACCATGAAAGAAGCATGAAATACTTGAAATAAAATTAAAATGGTTTAACAAACACAATTATATTATATTTATATAAAATTAATGACCTCAACTTGTTGGCAACAAAAGTTTATTTGATTTTTTTACGATTCCAACAAGGACATCAATGACATGAAATGATTTCATTTATTAACCTCAGTCAAAGTAAATCAAACACACAAATATCATAAACGAGAGCTTCAGAAACAACAAGAGAATAGTTAGCCCCCACACACGCATACTTTCAAGCATAAATCATTATTTATTGAACGGCTATTATGAAACTTGAGACCAATTTGAATTTTATCCTGGCGAAAGGCAAACACAAGGCACAAGGAAATCAAAAACCAAACACACGAAACACCCACTCAGCTAAGATGACAATTCGTGGATAATAAAACTATAATAAATATTCATAGTATTTACTTTGCAGCCAACATCAGGTATAACTAACAATGGCAGCATAAATCGTCCTTAAAATGAAACTTAAACAAATTTAAGAAAAGACAACAGGAAAATTATTCATTTATGGAGTAATATTTGCTGAGTAAAATACGAAAAGAGAAAGCAGAAGGGTAACAGTTAATGTATTGCGATTTTATGCCTTTTTCACCCAACACCAAAATACAAACCAAAATACAAAAGCTTAAATCAACTTTTGTTACAATAGCTCACGCTTAACTGCCTTTCGCCTAGACTCATAATGCAGAGAAGAGCTTTTAATCCCACTATTAGCAATTATTTAGTTTGTTCAGGAGTTGTCGTGATTTTAAGTTGTTTCTTTAATCAAAACGAAAAAAAAGAAACTGTTATGGTGAACAACTATTTAGAGCTAAAGATAATATTTTAAATATAAAGCAGCTGGTAAAACAGCTCTAAATATACCAGCCGAAACCGGTTAAAGTTTTGCTGGTCCTCACAAAATTTAATGTTATTCCTAAAAATCAATAGATCGGAAAAAAATTAATCCTTAATTTGTTAGCTGATCTAATAAACAGTTAATTTAAAGCAGAACAAAAATGTATACAAAACCCCTTTAAAACGAGAGCTTGTTTAACTCTCTCTCTCTATTTTTTCTTCTTTGTACCATACACATATATAAATCAGTCTTTACAAAAACAATACACACCCAGACAGCAATTTTTAAAACTTTTGATTAAATTCGAGACTTTTTCAACTCCTCTGCGCGATTAAAAATGCAGAATGTGAGCTTATTTTCTGGTCCTACAAGAAACTTTGTTCGGAAGAAAAGCGTCTCCAGCCGCGACTTTTCCTTATTTTTTATTCATTAATTAATAACTAGATTAATTTTTTCTAGTCAGTTTAGAGTCATTTTCGATCCCTTTTATTATGTCTACTAAAGCCTTATTCGATTCGTTTTCTAGTCATTTATTAGTCATATTTCACTTAATTTGTGAACCTTCTTCAAGTCATTTATCAGTCATATTTCTAATCGCTCACGAGTATTTTTTGGCTAATTTTTTAGCCTTTTTTCGGTAGTGTTTTTATAGTCATTTATGATTGTTTTTCGAATCATTAATCAGTCATATTGCTTATCAGATCTGTCTCTTTTTTACTGATTTTTTAGTCGGTTTTCTTAATCTTATATTTACACTGACGTAATTTCTGAAAAGGACTTGATTTGTTATATTATTCCTTAACCCCGTAGCGGTAGTAGAATAAACAAAATCGAGTCGATTTTTAAAATCACATTTATATAAACCTGGGGGTGTTTAATCATCTATAATGATCACAAAATGCACAGAATAAGCATATTTCAAACACTTGCATGATCTGTGTTCGATCAATCGGTTTTTAATCTTCCAGATGCGCAATTTATGATAGTAAATAACGGTTGATCGATTTGTGATTACAATAAAATTTGTTATTGTATTTTAAATAAAACTCTTTCTAATCATTAACGCGAATCATTTTCGAGTCCTGTTTTAATCGTGTAAGTGACTTATCAATTTTTAATCATATAAAGTACTCAAAAAGGCTCACAAAGGTGTTTGTTTTTAAAAAGATAATCATCTTAATGCTAGCTGGGCATTAGTTTGTTAAGTTTTTGTTTTCTTAAGTACATGTGTGGCCTGCTTATGTATTAGTAAGAATTTTAAAAGCTTAAAAAATTGTAATAGGATTTGTCTGTGTCAGAAAATTTCTTTTATAATAATCGATTGTGTAATGTAAGTTTAAACTGAGTCAGTTTTTCTCGGGAATAATTTTCAAGGATACGGTTTTTATTATGATGTTTTACCATGATCTAAAATTAATAGAGGCTTGAATTTATAAATTTTACAAAAATTATTTTTGCCTATAACTTTGTCGGTTAGTATTTGATTTATCCAAGATTTTGGAAAAAAATCTCTAAAGGCATATCATACCTATAAATATGTAGTTACAAGTGTCTCTATAAATAAACTTGGGGCTGAAAAATTTAGATTTGTGTGTTTGCTTGCTCATATCTCAGAAAGTTATCGAGCAATCATGCTGAATTTTAACATAAATTTATTCCAGGGTATTTGCAAAATATAGGCACCATAAACAGATCTGAGTAACATGTGGGGGCTTCTAAAAGTTAATTCTAACCAATACACGGACAGACGGATAGACAGATGGACATGGCTCAATCGATTTCCCCATATGTATTTAATGTGGTTGGAAATCAATACTGTAGGATTTACAAATGGATTCAAAAAGTTAAATGTATGTTTTACCGACACTAACATGCATTTTTGAAACCAACTACTATTTGACCAGTGATTACGAGTCGGGCCTACAGCGGTCACCACTGACTTTAACTTTCTAACCAGCAGCGGTTTTTTTTAAGAAGTACGGACCAATGATTGCACTAATTTATAAAGCACACCAAATCATCACTTTTTCTGAATATAATGTGAGACCCCATACAGTTACAGACATACAGTTGAGGATTGTTATCACTCCAAATACAAAATTATCAAACAAAATGGAGCTACAGCACTTATGAAAATCGCGATCACGTATTTCGATCAAAACCATGATTTTCAAGATAAATTTGCACAATCTGAGAGCGTTATTCAAGCTTTAGTCTATTATATATATGTTCAGGTCTAGATCTTTCGACTGTTAATTTCTTAGAAGTTCTTCTTTGTTGTTGTTTAACCACACAGCATCCCAAATGGGACTCTTAGAATCACAGGATACATTATATAAATTGAACTTGTATATAAACAATTGACAATTACTAAACGCACAAAATGTACATATTTGATATTGTGACTTAAGCTTTTCAAATCATGTATTTGCTGCTTCAGCAGCTTGTCAAATTTAATATAATCCTTAGGGAACATCTAGACGTCAAGAGAAATTTTATTTCTTATTTAAATAACATAATGTCTTACATTTTAATGACATTATTTATAATCAATGGATGTCAATCTTACTTCTATACAGCTACATCAAACATAAGCTTTCTTCTTCGACACCATTTACAGCCCATTCATGTTAAAAGCCAGAAGGGAATTTTTGCACGAATTTTATTTGTTACAAATATTTACGAAATTTCCATATAAATAGATTATTGTAAGCGGCAGATGTCATAACACTTCACTGTTGTCATGATAATCATAAAAATTTTCTTTCAATTTTATCTATCAAGAAATTACGCAACATGAAGATAACTATAGGAAATCTCTATGGAAATTTATACTTGACAAAAGCAAATTGAAGTGGATAAGAGACATTTAACAATAACTTATGTTATTGTATATTTAAAAAAAAATATTTTTTTACTATAAATGGCTTTCTACGGAAAAAAATCAGTTGATAATATGTTGTCTGCGTAATAAACTTTAAGTTTGAACTTTGATGTAGACACACAGTTGACAAAGGGAGAATTAATACAATTGTATTATAACAGCTGAAAATTGTCCATCTCTGCATCCAACTTATAACTGATATTTATTCTAAATTATTTTTTATACCTTCTTTAGTTGCAATATTTTCTTCCTCACAATTTTTTTTTTTTTGTATTACAAAAGCATATAAATTATTTAGTGCATTAGCCGAGCTACTTTATTTAAATAACACTTAGGTAGAGTAAACATAAATATAATTGTGCCTTAGCAAATTATTTATTGGCCTGACTTATTTGAATCTACATATTAGCATAAATTCAATATGTTTTTCGTCTACTGAAATGTCTAACCTTAATCCTATTTTCCCCTTGTTTTATTTATTTCAGTTTTATGTATTCCTTAACCTATGCCATCCCTTTGTTCGTCCTTGGCAAAAAAAAATAATATAAAATTGAAAAATTCTCCTTGCCATTATCTACAAGATTTTGTTTGATTTCCATTTTTACCAAAATATATTGTTGGATAAACATATTTTACGGGTTTAGTAAAGAGGAGAAAAAAGGCTGTCAGAAAACAAAGATTTATAAATATTTAATCACTTGTTTTTATAAAATTTAACAGAAAATAAATGAAAAATAAGAAGCTGCATAAACTTATGTCTTAGAAAAAAAATACAAATAATCAAGTTGTCATCCCGGTAGTTTTTATTGCTATTGAAGAGAAATCCAAAGACAGTATTTTTAAGAGTAGTATGGTGTGTTCGTGTAAATTGAGCAATAGTTTGTTTAATAATGTTAATTTCGGGAGTGCACTCTACATAATTCCAGTTTATTTAGAGGAGTTAAACCAACATTTATAAAAAGTAATAGAGCACGGTAGGCAGCTTTTTTTATACCCCTCACATAGTGAAAAAGGGTATATATAGGTTTGTCATTCCGTGTGAAATTTCTACAATTTTCGTTTCCGACCCCGATTAAGCTCTGTCAGTCTGTCCATCTGACCGTCTGACCGTGTGTATGTTGAAATCAACTTTTTGAAGCCCCCCTAGACATCGCCTGGACCCGGGTGAGGTATTAAAATATCAGAACTATTCGGGAGTAGAGCGGAATTGAAAATCAGAAACATCGGTACATAAACAACTGAGATATGAGCGAAAGCCCACGGCCACCTGGTTTTTTTTTTAACACAATAACAACATACAACAACAACATACATACATACAAACGTGGTTAGGGTAAACGTGGCATCGAACCCCAGCTGAGCCCAAAAATTTTTTTTTTTATTTTTTATTTTATATATTACATATTTATATTATTATTTTTTTTAAGCTTTTTTTTAATATTTTTTTAATATTATTTTATATTTTTATTATTTATGTTTTTATTATTTTTTTTAAATATTTTTTTAATATTTTTTTTTTAAATTTTTTTTTCATTTATTTTTATATTTTCCTTATTTTTTTAATATTTTTTTTTTTTTTTTTTTTTTTTTTTTTAATATTTTTTAAAATTTTTTTTTAATATTTTTTTAAATATTTTTTAAAATTTTTTTTTAATATTTTTTTAAATATTTTTTTTTAAATTTTTTTAAATTTTTTTTTTTATTTTATATTTATTATTTATATCTTTATATTTTTATTATTTTTTTCTTTTTTAATTTTTTTTTAAATTTTTTTTATCTTTTTTTATTTTTTTGTTTTACACAGTACAACATTTTTCAGTTAATTGATTGCCAACTCAATTCTGTGAACTGTATGTGAAATAAGACCCAAAAAGAAGAATTTCTGCATCATTCGTTTTGTCTTCTTACCTGCGATTTGAAGTTAGTATCGATTTGAAGTTAGTACTATCGTATAGGGGAATTTGTCACGTTTTAGGCCCTGTTGTTTGACATAGCTCGACAACCACTAGCCCAATTTAGTTGAAATAAATTTTAAAAAATTAAGAATTACAATTCCCTTAATCTGTTCATATATTGTTTTTCTATACAAGTAACACTTTCGAAGTTAAAAATGAATGTATGAAGGGAAAAAATTATTTTTTGCCTAAAAATTTAAATTTTTTTTTTTTTTAAATACATAAAAAATCCAAAATGGAAAAAAGTTTCAAGTCTAGTTATTTTTTCGCAAAGTCACATAACTTATGAGCAAAATGAGACAAAGATCATAAAAATCGATGCACGCGTTTCGCTTTTATTTGCAATTGAGTAAATGTATGAATTTCAAAAATTTGCTCGAGATATGCGCAACATTATTTGGAGAAAACATTGACACCTTTTTCATGATTCTGAGAAATAAAAAAAAGGAATAAACAAAAAGTTATTTGATTTTTATGATTGCGGTAATAAATGTACGTGGACAATTAAACGGAAAGTGGACCTTTTTATTATTTTGGTTTTTCCGGTGGCTACCTATATGATTTTTTTACAGAAATTGCACCCACATTTAAGGGTGGTCATTATTTGGAAGTTTTGCACAGTTTGAAACGTACAAGTGCTGAATCAGGTATATAGCCAGCCGCCCTTAAAATATGCGCCCATTTATAAGTACCTGGCAGTAAAATATTCAAAAATACGTAGTATTTATAGGTGTGCATTGATCGATTTTTGGCATTCAGCCAGTGCCGACGAACGCGAACAGTAAAAGTGATTTTTCTCCAGTTTTTTAAAAGTGAATAACAACAAAACATAAAATATATCAATATGGAAAACAACAAGTGCCCATATTTGGATGAATATTGTTACGTTTGTGGTCATATCGTCCGAAAAATACAGAAAAAAGATCGAAAAAATTTGTTTACTGAGAAATTCAAAACCGCGTATTGTAATTATTTCGATGAAGCAGATTTAAGTGGTGCAAATTTTACGCCGAACACAGTGTGCAACAGTTGTTATACTGCCCTTCTAAAATGGATTCACGGAAAAAGTAGAAAGTTATCTTTTATGAAGCCAGTAATTTGGGTGGAAGACACAACTGGACATGATGAATCCAGGTGCTATGCATGCATAAATTTTCGTCCTGGATTAAACAGACAACAATTGAAAACAAAAGTATACACTGCTGCATTTACTGCCACACTTCCAGTGCAACGCCCTGCTGATACCGATGCACCTAAACCTCCGAGTGCGGATACTGTGTCCCTGCTAGCCGAAACCGTTTTCACCAATCCGACCAATTTGGATGATGCTGATTGGATACCCGATATTGAAAATAGTGCACCACAACCGCTACCACAAATCGAAATGGATTACATTGTGGCCAAGCTGGGACTATCACAACACGACTCCGAATGGCTGACATCATTTTTGAAGAGAAGAAAACTCACACAGCAAAATGTCAGCGCAACATCATACCGACAACGCCAAGCTGATTTTCAGAAATTTTATTCCGTTGACGAAGCAAATACGTTCACGTACGGCCATGATATCCCAGGTTTAGTGAAAAAATTGGGAATGGATTATATCGCTGGCGACTGGCGTTTATTCAACGATGGTTCAGTTACTAGTTTGAAGGCTGTGCTGCTGCACAAAAAAAATAAAAAACCATGCATTCCATTGGGATTCAGCACAACTATGAAGGAAACGTATGAAGCATTGGGCGAAATTTTGAAGAAAATCAAATACGATGAACACAAATGAAACATTTGTTGCGATCTGAAGGTGGTCAACATACTACAAGGGATTATAGAAAAGGGCGGATATCCAAAATACTTCTGCTTCCTTTGTAATTGGGATTCACGATACAAAGGAAATCAATATCAATGTAAAGATTGGAAAGGAAGAACTCCCGAGCTCAACAAACAATTAAAATTACGCAATGAACCTATGATAAAGGACCTGGATGATATTTTGTTGCCACCGCTCCACATGAAACTGGGAATAGCTGGGAAATTCGTTGAAGTGGTGGTCAAAAAAGTTAACGGCGCCTTTGACTGTTTGAAATCCATCTTTCCGAAACTCAGTGATGAGAAAATTAAAAACGGTACGTATCGTACTCTGTATTTCAATATTGTCATATCTAAATTTGTTAATTTCTATACATTCGCATTACCAATAATTTTTTCGTTTTTCTTATGTATTTAAAACAGGTATTCTCAATGGACCTGATATTCGGAAATTGATCAAAAGTGATTCTTTCACACATTTGCTTTCAGAGCATCACGACCACCAACATGCATGGAACGCATTGAAAGAAATAATAGAAGGCGTTCTAGGAAAGAACCGTGTCCAGCGAGAAGAGATACAGCAACGAGTGGACAGGTTGCTGTTTTATTTCGAAAAAATCGGTGCATCCATGACGCTGAAATTGCATTTCTTGCACCACCACCTCGATACTTTTTTGGCACAATCACCTCACGAATCAGACGAACAAGGAGAGAGGTTCCACCAGGTGACCATGCCATTTGAAAAGCGGTTCAAAAGCAAAAAATTGGATGCATTGCTTGCGGAGGTTTGTTGGTGGAGTTCCACAATTATGCAGTTTGAAGAAAGCACCGAAGATGAAGACATTGAAATTGGTGGACACAGTGAAAGAAACACGCCCTTGAATAGTATGTGTATCTCGGATGACGATACAGACTCAGACCATGAATATGAACAACCTACGAAGAAAACAAGATCATCAGAACCACAAGCGTCAACTTCTACAAGGATGGATATTGCCAATAATTGAAAAAATGTTCTAAATTTTGCTTTTATGCATATTATAATTGCGTATTAATTGCATATTATTTTATTTTCATTAAGTTTTTATAAATAAAGTTTTTTTTGCATGATAATTTTTTAATTTATATTTTTATTTTTATTTTAAGGGTGGTGGCTATAACTGATTTTTGAAATTCATACATTTACTCAATTGCGAATAAAAGCGAAACGCGTGCATCGATTTTTATGATCTTTGTCTCATTTTGCTCACAGGTTATGTGACTTTGCGAAAAAATAACTAGACTTGAAACTTTTTTTCATTTTGGATTTTTTATGTATATTTAAAAAAAAAAATTTAAATTTTTAGGCAAAAAATAATTTTTTCCCTTCATACATTCATTTTTAACTTCGAAAGTGTTACTTGTATAGGAAAACAATATATGAACAGATTAAGGGAATTGTAATTCTTAATTTTTTAAAATTTATTTCAACTAAATTGGGCTAGTGGTTGTCGAGCTATGTCAAACAACAGGGCCTAAAACGTGATAAATTCCCCTATACGATAGTACTAACTTCAAATCGCAGGTAAGAAGACAAAACGAATGATGCAGAAATTCTTCTTTTTGGGTCTAATTTCACATACAGTTAACAGAATTGAGTTGGCAAATCATGTGTTGTACTGTGTTATTTTTTAAAATTTTTTTTTTTTAAAATTTTTTTTTTATTTTTTTCAACACACATACGTAAATTTATTATTTTACAATAAAATGTTTTTATATATGTATATATGTTTTTTATATGTATGTACGTATTTCATATGATATGAATGTTGATACAAACTATTGCTATTGCATGACTACACGTTGTGAAGGATATATAAGATTCGGCACGGCCGAATATAGCACTCTTACTTGTTTTTGTCTCTATTTTGGTTATGTTTCAACAGGCTTTCTCAAAACATTTGAAAGAAAGTAACAGCATATAAGACCTACAAAAAATATCCTTTTAACTTTTTTCTGCGCAACAAAAAAATGAAATGAATCTGTCTGTCGACATTTTGGAGCGTGTATGAAAGAATTTTCTTAATATAAAAATCAATATTAAATGATTTGTTTTACATAACTGGCTAGAAAATCAAAGGAGTGCTTAAATCATATGCATATCAGTGCTAACAACGGTGCTGAATATTTTTATGAAAAGCGTTATTTAGTCAGATTTATCTGTTTCCTATATTTCCTTACTTTTGGAGGAATTTCGACAGAACGTGTGTATGTGTGTGATTATCTCATAGGACACATCATGATTTAAATTTATATTATTCAATGAGAAATTTACGTGATAATTGAAAATCATTAAGAAAGTAAACATATGTGAAGGTGAGAATGTGAGCTATCTACATTAAAATTAAAGATATAAAAACTAATAACAATTTTTTTATTAAATTTAATAAAACCAAATATTTTTTTTATTTCTTAAGTGCCACCCTGTTCATAAAAAAGCCTTTAACTTGTTTTATATAAATAAAATTTTTTTAATTCCTTAATTTTTTTCAAAACTACAGGGTATAATGGCAGCACTAAACAAATACCTGGTTACATATAACTAATAACTACAAAGGTATTGTTTTTCGTTTCGTTACTATACTTCTTTGGAACGAAAAGAAAAATTTAATAATAAAAGTACACGCAATATAAAGTTATTATTAGCAAATGAAAGTGCTTTATTTGGCCCTGACGAATCTCACAATACCTTTCACCAACATGTTGAAAGTGATCACATATTAGCTTAGCCTAGACTGAAGAATTAATATTATGTAATTTTTTTAATATTTTCTTATTTTTTACTATATTCTACTTGTCAAGCCCTAGCCTTTGCTAACCACATTAATGGGGTTAAAAAAAATTATTAATTTACCGTATTCTAATGGTTAAGCCCTTTCAGTTAATACCAATATTATAGGGGTGAAAAGGGGACAATCGCATTACTACTAAATTTGGCTCACCATTTAATATCTAGAATGCCATATTTGATTTTTAATTTTTATAGCTCAAGGCATTTCATTTAATATCCATGTTGGCTCTCTCTTTTTCTTTAAGCACTATGGTGCTTATATCTCGGTCAGTTTCAAAGCAATTTATATGTATGTTTTTCTCAGAAACAATTTCTAATAGCATTTTTTAATTAACTTGTTGGAAGGCATGGGAGATTGTGAAAACATCAAACTCATTAATAAAATTTTAAAAATTGTTAAATTGCGACTGTTTCCATTGAAAAATTAAAATACAATGAGAAAACAGAAATCATTACTAATTGTATTAATTGTTGATTTGCGAAAACAAATCCAATTATAAGAAAACATTATACAATTACAAATTCTTTTACTATTTATTAAAAATAACTGATTTGTAATATATAATAAAAAATTAATTTACGGACGTATTAAGGCATTTTTTATAATAAATATATGTGCACATACATACACACATATGATGAAATTTTGAAGATGTTTACGATTTTCTTCTTATTTGGTGTCGTTTTCCACACCAAAATAATCGAAAAATGTTGAGAGGTATAAAATGAGAAAAGAACGTCTTTGAAAAATGTTGACACAAAAACTTGTAGAAATCTTATAGCAACATGTTAACATCTTTGGAAATTGATGGTAGATGTTAAATGTTGATCAGTGTAAAAAGGTTATAAGACCACGACTTATAACTTAGTATCTCTAACGTGTCAAAAGATTATTTGATATAAAAAAAAAATAAATATATGTTTTCTACGGCTGGAAATATTTAATTATTTGAGGTAAAATAACGGAAGAAAACCGAGAGATATTTCAGAAAGTTATGGGGCGATTGCATTGATTTTCAGTGAGTATCTTCTCCCGAATATTTCCGATATTTTTATGCGGGTCTTGACGATGTCAGGTTTCTTCAAAAAACTTATTTAAACATACACATGTACAGACGGACAATATACAATCGACTCCCCTGTATATAAACTTTCAGAAAATATATACTTTATGGAGTTGAAAATAAATATTGTGGAAATTTCACACGAAACGGCAAACCTATATATACCCTTTTACACTGTCTGTGAAGGGCATACAAACATGTACACGCCAACAAAATGAAAACATGAAACTTATAGTATTCTTTGATAAATATACCTCCGCACATATTTTACTATTGTGTTTGCCTTTTTAAGATTTTTTATTTTTTTTTTTTTGTTTTTTTTTTCAAAGATTTATGTTCTTGTGCGGCAGAAATTACATGTGGGAATTTGAACAAATTTCGAAAGCATACAAAACTCAGACTCTGACAATGAGATATTTTCAGTTAGAACATCTGTTGTTTGTTTACTTCATTAGTTTGAAAAGGCTTATTTAGGAATTTATATTTTAGTTTAGATAAAAACATGAAAATATAATTATTTTGGAATAACTTTGGCAAATAATGTGGAAAATTTTAATTTATTTACTAAAATAAATACGCAGGATTGTTGTATTATTTTAAGGGAAATTTGTATTAAAAAATTAATTTTAGAATTTATGAGAACATTTTCAAAATGGTTTGGTATTTGTTAGTTAAAGTTTATTTGTTGAAAAGAAAAATATTGCTACAACAGACACTATGCTTAGAGCTAAACCTGAAAAAAACCTTACTGACACACACACATAATAATTCGATCTGACGTACGGCAAAAGGTCTTTTTCCTAAGAGTTCTGCTTAATTTATGTGAATTGTTTCCTATATCCCAAGTGTTAGTTATTTGATAGAATAATTACTACAACATAGGAATAATACAAAGTTATCGGTTAAAATTAAAAACAAATAGTTTTATTTCATAATTTTTGAAGACGATTTTACTTCTTTTATCCCATAAAAACTCTCATGCTTTGAATTGTACCATATTTATTTATCAAGTAATTGCAGTTCGGAGAGAACTTTTTTGTTTATATTTTCTATATATTAACGGTCTTATTCATAACAAAAAGTTAGCCACAGTTTATACACTACGTACAACGAGCTGCTGACTGGAATGCCGACTAAGCTTGGCAGCTCGTTGGCTTAGAGTTTATTCATAAGATAGTTTTAAATGTCTGCCAACTTTTCATAATTCAATTCTGAAATTTCATGATACTCTTCAGTTACCATTGTTTTTTATATCATCCCTTATTTTGAAATTTTTTTGTTTTTCCATCCATTCTAACAATTTATAAAATTTAATATTAAATTAAAAAAATAAACGAACAATATATTTTTCGTGCACAAAAATATGTATTCTTTTGCTTGTTAAATTTGTTTGGCACAGAACAGCTGTTTTTCACAAGTCGGCAATCGCTTGGCAGCTCGTTAAGAAGAGTTTAGCAAATCGTTAGCCAGAGTTTGGCATGTGTGTTATGAACAAACTTTATGCTAGCTTTATGAGAACTTTTTGTTATGAATAAGGCCGTAATTTTGATATTTTAAATAAATGAGAGAAGAGAGGAAATTGTTTTTTATCTATGGTCTTTGACATATGAAATTTGTAATTAATTACATTTGTTTTGTTGTAGTCAAATACACATTTTTTTTTTATATTTTTAAATAATTTACTTAAAAATAAGAAGCAATAAAAAAACAGTGTTAAATTGCAAAAATAAATATTAAAAAAAGAAACAAACAAAAGAAATAAAAACATACGGTTAGTTACATGTGTAAATAAAAACATAAGAAAAAACCAATTTAATAAGTTTTCTAAATATAAATTAATTTAAACATCAAAAAAAAAAAAAAAAAAAAAAAAAAAAAAAGTAAATTTCTCATCAACACCACCAGCAACAAGAGGAGGCCCAGCGAAAGATCTTTCGACGAGGGATTTCCAGACAAAATGTAAGTCTTTTATTTTAGTATTATATTTACATTTTCTTATTGGTTGCAAAACATCATCAATTTTTGTTCTAACTATGTATAGTAATGAATTCCTAAACGTTTGCTAGAGTTAATATTTAAAGCCAAAATTGATGATTGTAAGTTACCAATACGAAGTAAAAATAAAGTGCATCACGGGTGGATCAGTCGTTTGATTCCATGAGGTTGTGTACTATTTTAAGACACCTAACCTAAAATTTTTTTGGAGTCATGAATAATTAAATGCTTATTCATTGGTACTCGAACTTCATGTACTTTGATTACTGATCTTACCTATTTTACAAGTTTTCGTAAAGTTGTTGGTGGTACAGAGCGAGCGATTGAGCCTAGCAACTGCAACGTCTTTTAATACATATGTAAATTTTAATTTCTCTTAAAAATGTTTCTTTAATTAAAATTTCTTTTGAAATTCTTTAATTAGTCTTTTGGTTACATATGTAATTTTTTTATTTAGTTTTTTTTAATTATTTCATTTAAAATAAAGTTTTTGTTGTTTATTAATTTTTGCTTTAATTTACTTTCTCAGCTTTGTTTTGAACTTTTTTTATATACATAATTACATACAAATTTACATATATATGTATATTTACATATTATTTTTCTTCATCTCTTTTTTTTTATTTTCATATGTAAATATGTATGTATAATTGTAGAACGTAAATATTTAAAATTAAAATTTGTTATTGCATTACATTACAACATATAATAGCCTAATTTTACCAAGCGTAATTAACTTGGGAGTAGCGTAAAGCTAGGGTCGGGTGCTAATAAACCTAACGTCCCGGATTCGGTCCCTGTGTAAGCCACAGTAGTTGGTAGAATTTTTTTTCTTATCTTTTATTTATACATATTATTTTTTTTACGTTTTTAAAACCTGTAATTAAATAAAATTACATAAATTTGAAATTTAAATATTTATTTTTGCATTTTTGTTTATTTATATATGTAAATATTTTTTTTAAGCATGAAATTTTTTTAAATTTAAAAATTTAAATATATTAAATTGTTATTTTTTTTTTTGATATTATTAAATTATTTGAATTTATGCATTTATTTATATGAAGCAAAATTTTTCTAATAAAAATTGTATATATATTAATTTCATAACAGAAATGAAATTCTAAAATTTTTTATTGACTCCTGACTGGTAGTCGAAAAGCAAGAGAAAATATGGGATCATGCACAAATTCTCAGCTCTTTATAGCATGATCATGGTTGGGTGGGGAATTAGTACGTGTATACAGCTACACACGTACATACATAGTCAGCAAACTAAACTAACAAAAACATTCTTGGGTCTTTTAATTTCCGTTTCCTGTTACTATCTTCGTCTCTTTTAATGTTTTTTCTTATACCCTATATACATATATGCATGCAAAATTAAAATAATTTACTGTGTAGTTATGCTAATGTATCGACGTTACGTAGCCCCGAACTCCGCCGATTGCCGACGAGACAGAAGCCGGATACACTTGCATGCTAACGCTACAAGTAGTCGATTTTAACACCGTTTTAGCTTAATAATGAACGTTATATGCTACAAATTTAAAATAAGTGAAGAAAAAAATAATCCGCTGACGAATCAAGACTACCTGTTGAATAAATATGCCTTGCTTTGAACCCAGTAAAAACTAGCTAACGACTTGCTCTTACTAAACAACATACTTTTCAATGAAGTATGTGTTACTAAGAAGTACTTTAGTAATGACTTGACTAATAATGTTACACATACTTTTTTGTTAGATGCTAGCGAAATTTGCTAGAAGCCATTCAAATACATAATTTGTTATAATTCTCATTTAGTTTAACACGCTTAGAGTATAAGTAATAATATTTTTGACATCAGCGGTTATTAACGTTTAAAATTAAATTAAAACTATATTTGTTAGAAAATATAGAAATACTTCTCGCATCTTAAATTAAATATATGTATGCATGATTAAATAAATATACTTTTTTTTGGCTATACAAATTTCAATAATTGAATTTAAATTTTTTTTCCTATATTATGAGTAAATAAATTGTTGCCTTTTAGCCTCTATAAAGCCAATTCGGCAATTTCGTCGGCATTTATTCTTCTATTTCTTCTACAGGAATCGAAGCATTAGCAACTTTAGACGAAAAACAGACAAAAATATGCCCTTTGTCGTGTATTAACCCTAGCCCTTATACCCAGCTTTTGTTACGTAAACGTATACCCAAGTACATGTGTGGCCAGTAAAAATTAGTTGCGTTTTTCCTTACAATTTATTAGCAAAAACTTTTTTTATTCATACAATTGGTACTTTAATATATTAATTAATATTTTGACTGGTTAGAATAAGTTTGCGTACATAGCATAACTTTTATATTTTAAATCTGGCGACGTTCTGCTTTGCGTATTATTAAAAAAATATGGCAATATTTACAGCCAAAAAATCGTTATAAAATGTGTTCGAATTTATGGGACTTCATTTTTTAACATCAAGTCCTTACAAGCAAAAATTAGTATTTGCTACTTCTACTGTCGAAAGCATTAAAGATTTTCCATTGTTGTTAGAAAAGTTGGTTTTTAAAGTCTATTTTTTTGAAAAAAAAAAAAAAAAAAAAAATTGATGGCAAAGGAAACTTTCAACTGTCTTCGAGACAATATAAGAGGTGAATTCAAATACATATGGGTGTAGCTGAATTCGCTGCACGTGATGGTACCATATGATGCACGCAACATCACGCCAAGCTAGACAACCAAATATTTTGAGACAACGAAATGGCCCAGTAGAGTTTACAGCTACAATGTCCATCGTGAATACATTCGAATGTTGAGTGTATGCATTCATAGGAGTGCTTATTATGACTGGTACCAACCATAGTAAAAGCAAAAGTATTTCAGATTTATGGTCGGTACAAAATTGTCCACTTTATCGTGCTGCAATTGGCATCAATCGATTCCAAGCAATTCTGCGATTCATAAGGTGTGATGATTCAAACAGAAGAGAAATTCATCAACAAACTGACTTAGCTGCTCCAATCTCCGAGTTGTGAACCGTGATGAACTATAATTTTGAACCAAGGAGCTATTTATGCTAGTCATTGAAAGTCAGTCAGTCAAGGTTCACGTAATGCGCAACTACAACACGAAACTTGGCATAGCGAATTTTGTAAGTACGGCCATGCAAGAAAGAGTTGACGCTTCACTTTCAACGTCTGCAGCTCTTGGTATGCTGCTTTTTGTATTATATTCACGACGAGCACAAAAAACGTACTCGTAACATATGCTTTAATTGTAAACGGCCATCACGTGTGCAACATTCAAGAAACTACTTCATATGCGAAAATGGCAATAATGGCGACAAAACTTTAATTTAAGTTATAATAAATAAAATAAAAACATAAATTTACATAAAACAACAATCATTCTTTGACTTGTATAGTCAATTCACACAATTGCATTAGTGCCCACATCTGTACTTGGGTATACGTTCTTGGGGGTCTCGACTTTAGAAGCTCATAGCTCCTCAAACACTTGATCTAGGATAATAATTGAGGTGTCAGTTAACTCAGATTTCATAAATTTTCTTAGATCTAAAGTTTCAGTAAAAAAGCATAAGCCGTTTAGAAGGTGCATTACTCAGAAGTGTCAATGGCCACACCTGTACCCGGGTATAAAGACTAGGGTTAATAAGAAACAAATTTTTCTTCGACTCACTGTTATAAACAAAAATCAAATATAGACTTATAATATGGGACGTTTTTTACAATCGACAACTTCGGGGGAGTAAAGATTTTATTTTTACGTGTTGTTCCTAAGTAAGTTTTCTATTAAGTATTTTTTTTGCTAAATTGAAGGTAGAAAAGAAGTTTTTATATTTTCCCCTTTCAAGCCATTCAGTAACTCCAACATAATGTGTTGTCTGTAGTTTTATTCAGACTTTGCAGTTTTAGTTTAGCCCGAATTTGAATTAACTACTATGTCGAAGGTGACACACGACGATTTATATTGCCGAACTTTTTCCATTTTTTCTTTTGAACTTGCTTTTATGTTCACACTCGACGATTCCTTTGGCGATTTTTCTGTTTTGTTTAGTTTTATTTTCTTACAAATTGTCATTTGTGCCCAGCGTTGCCATAATCATGATTTTGTCATATTTTTAAGGATCTTTTTTTGCTAAAATATGATTTATGATTTTTTCCCCCAATATAATGAAGTTTATTTTTAGAAATTATATTTTTTTTTGTTGTAGATACGAAACATAATTTTTCTACAATTCTTATCAACAATCAATTTTTAAACCAATAAAGTTTTATATCAGCTTGTCGCAGGACTATTAAAAACAAGTCGAACTCTATCTGTGTTTTTAAAGTATACTCTCAACATAATAAACAAAGTTAACATAACTTTTAAAGCTACATCCTCTCAAATACAAAGAGTTTATGATGAAATGCAATGTCTTTATCTTAAAATTGTAGATAATTTTATAAAACCAAATTACGTTAACATCAATTTTATTAATGAACTAGATTTTTGAATTGCTTCGTTTACAAAATGAAGATATTTATTTGGTCGTGTTTGTAAAACAAAAAAATTTCCAATCTTAAACTTGAAGAAAATGAAAAAAAAATTGTTGAAAATTGTTCTTCATTTTACATTGAGTTGTGTAAGCAAATACTGCAACGATTTGATTTTAACCATAATTATTTTAAAGAACTTTTTTTCATTTTTTTTGTGTTGATCCTTTAAAAATAATTAATAGAAAAGTAGCTTTTTTAACAGGCTTAATACAAAACTTTTCCAATTTATTCAATTGATAAGAATGATGTTCAAAACTTAGAAAACGAGTTTAGAGAACTACGTCCTCTCCACTTTGACGAACACTTTACAACTTTAGATGATCTAAGTTGTGAAGAATTTTGGTCAGAAGTCTCAAAAATAACTCGAGATGACAAAATCTTAGCTTTTCCGACTCTGTCAAAATTTGTCCTATTTCTTCTGCAAATGTTGAATGTAAATTTTAAGTTTTAAATTTAAATAAAACAAAATATAGAAAAAGATTAGACACTTAAGGGTATATTATATTCAAAATAATACTTTAAGTAAAACGATTGTTCATGCTATATTTAAAAATATATGAAGGTACACTCTAAAACTTTATACCAAATTTAGGATCATATAGTGTGTAAATTATTGTTGAAAAAATTCGTGATGTCTAAAATTAAATCGATTTTGTGGTTATTTGTAGCAAAAAAACATAATTTGTCTAATTTTACTCAAAAAAACAAATATGCCGTTAAAAGTGTTTATTTTTAAACATATTGTGTTTAAAAATCAGCTGCATATGCCTAAGTAACATCAAAATGTTGAATATTAAGCATATCTGTCTAAAAACAGCAGAAAAATGTTTAAACAAAGCTACAAAAGAAAGAAGAAGCATAAAAGTGTAAACGCTTCAATAGAAGCACGTCATATTTTTCGATAGTGATTAGAACAAATTTATTGTGTTTAAAGTAATTTAAAGTTTATAATAATTCGTTTCTTTATGTAGTATTTATACTCTGCTTAGATTATATGTTATAAAATAGTGATAAGACAAAGTTAAGTTATAAAATTAAAAAATGTTTGTGTGCAAAATTTTTAAAAGAAATTGTAAAGTTTAACCGGTTAACGCCCAACTTTTTAAAAATATTTTTTTTTCTTTTTTTTTTTGAAAAACGGTTTTAATTAAAATAAAATAACACAAGAATTTTAAAATTTATTTATTTTTTATAAAAATTATGAAAATATAGCCTGTCCTATAAATAGGACGCTGGGACTTAGAGGAATCATAGGTGATATGAAACCAAATTTAAGTTATTGTCTTATTCAAATAAAACGAAGATTATTTTGCATGATATGGAATAAAACAGTCCTTGCAAGGTGTTACATCACATTTAGCGCAAAATGAAAGTGGTTTTGATTTACAGTTTTGTCCCTGACATCTTCGCTGTTTCTATCGTTTTTTCATAAAATGTCCTTTGTTATCATATCTTACATCTGAAAAAACTTTCGTGGACGATGTTCTCGGTCTGCATACAAACGGTTATTTAGATATCTTCAAGTAAGGAACAGTGACAGATCTTTTGAACTCTAACAAACTAATTCTATTTTCGTTTACAAGTTTGTAAACAATCCACGAATTCACCATAGTCATATCTATACGTGTAATAAAAAGAGATCAGTACCATTTCTTGGCTCTAATATTTGTTGCGTATTTACCCACCAAACAGTCTTGTTGATCCACTCCACTTGTTGTCATTTCATTTTGCGATAAGTATTTATACATTTGCATCGAATCACTAATCAAATAAACCTCGTTCTTTCTTTCCAAGAGTTTTAGAGTCTTAAAGAGGACATTATGAAAGTCTGTTCTCCCTCAAAGTCGCACGGAATCCTAGCTGCTGCAAATAAAACAGTGAGTCTCTACTGGTAAATAAATTTTCAGAATATATTTGATGACTTGTGGATTCTGATATACCATCTAACATATCTATTGCTACTCTCGATCCTAATGCCAAATCTTCACGATCGATTTTCCCATATCTAAGTCAAAATTAAGGCAATATTCACTCAGGCTCAAATATATCAGGTAATTTGTATTGCATTATAAGTTCTCCTGGTATGTCAGTGACTTCCAAATCTCCTATGTTGTTATCATCGACGTCGTCGTCATCAGTCAGTTCATCTGGTTCTGGTAAAAGAACAATTATATCGACATCTTTAGATGCCATAAATGTAGAATCATTTAAAATATCGTACAATTCTCGTAAAAACAATGGCTTGTATTCATAGTCGCAAACTAAAGTCGGCTCTTACTAAAGTTAATCTTTAAGTTAAAAGCTTTTACTATCTTTTTGGTATTCATAGTCAGAAAAAAGTATACTTTAAGTTGAGCTGGCTTTAAATGGGTGTCAACTCTTATTTGGTTAACTCTGGCATACAATTTCTTTTTAAAAAATAAAAAGTGGCAACTGGATCAGCTGCTTTTCTTTTGTTTACTTTTGTTGAAGCAAAAAATAAAAAATAAAAATTTTAAAACGTTTTACATCTAAGTATGTATAAAATCAAAATTTACTAAAATAATGGACAAAACAGAAATGGTAAGTCTCAATAACATATTTATGTATGTACATACACATGTACATATGTGTGATATATTTTTAGTTTGGCATTTAATAAATGTTTTACTTTCAGAAACTGAAGAAGCCAAAAGATGCAAATTGGAGTGCTTCTCAGAAAGAATGCCTCCGGGAGTGTGTAAACGCACACTTGGATGTGGTAGAAAACAGAGGAAATGATATTTCATTAATACAGAAAAAAACAATTCGTGAAAAGCTAAAAGGGAAACGATGCTTTCATTTTACCAAAGCTTAACAAAAAACGAGTTGTAATTTTGTCAAATCTGTAGCGGGAATAAAAATCCTCATCGCTTAGGTCGAAGGGATTAAATCTATTTTTGTAATTTTTAGGCTTCCTTACACAAAGATCATCCTCACAATCACCAGTTATTGAAAAATCTCTTTCAAAATCTTAAATTCTTGGCATTTTTTTATTTTTCAATAAATCTTTTAACTTTACAATGAACAGCTGATGTTATTGTAAATAGAGTTAACAACAGGTTCAGCTGGTTTTAAATTTAGAGCCGACTTTAATGTCAAAAACCAACTTTAAGTTGTCTATGAATGACTTAGAGTAGACTTTTTTAAGAAATTGACTTAAGTACTGTAAAAGTCGACTTTTTTGATGACTATGAATATGCCCCAATGTTTTTCTATACATCCTTAGATAAAATAGTCTTAAGAATTTTTGAACTGAAGTGAATAATATCAATGTAATACCGCGAAACAAAGACTCAACTACACGCAATATCCAATGCAGAAAATGATGAAGATCGACACATAAACTTGAAGTACTAAAAACGAAAAAAAAAATATATATGTTTGGACAACGTCAACAAACATCCATATGAATCTCCCAAATATAAAGCAGAAAATAGCGCGTAGTAAACAACAAACACGATATACTGAAAATTTTAAAAACTGTTAATATTTTGATAACGTCAAGTACCAGCGTCATATAAATAGGACAGTCACAATGCACCATCTGTTTTTTCAAGTATGGTATTTTTTTTATTTTAATAAGTATATAAACAGTTTGGGTAAATACTTTTTAATTTAAATAATAGCATATAATTTTGTTAAAGTTTGTGTTATATGATTTATAAACATATTTATAATGTCGCCCAAGATTCTTAAAAATGCACTAAGTTTATTTATTTTTCACTGGCAAGTTATAATAGAATGAAAAAGCAAGCATACCTATAAAGATTTTTTGGTATTACACCTAACGAATAAAAGAAATATTTTTAGAATAAAAATTATATAAGTGACAAAAAAACATATTTTTTGTAATGTCCTATAAATAGGACGCTGGGCTATAATGGGTTAAGAATTAAAAATTTGCATTTGTACTCACATAGAGAAAAAAAAACAATGTGTTTAAGTGTTTGTATTTAAAATGCGGAAAAATATTTAGCAATTATTACTACGCAGTACATTTTACATGGAATCACTCTTCTATGGGCCTCGACCGCAAAAATAATTTGCGTTCTCATATTCAGATCAGATGTTTGCTGAACTTTTGCCATTTCTTTTACGCTCATCTTTAAAGAATATAAAGTAATGTTTGCATTTTCTGAAACCTAAGTTTATAAGACTCTTAAATATATATCCTTTTTGTATTTCATAGTTTGGCTCCACGAATGGGCGAGGTTAAAGGCAATATAGAAAAAGTTACTCCCTGGATACCTATAGTTGGTAAACGTCATTTTTATACTTGATTTCAATTAAAAAAAAAATTGTCCTAAATTAAATTTTTCATTTGTACTTTTAGAAATATCCATAGAGAAAGGTCGTACATCCGCTGCTTATATTTGGTTTGAAAAGGAGATTACATCGAAGGCGAAGGATTTTAATATATGTACTTGATCTAGTTTTGCAGTTGCTTTGCTATTGTTATATATTTAAAATTGTTTATCCTAAGGATATATCGCAAACTTTTGAGTTCTTAATGAGATATTTTTTTAGATTTTATCCCTTGCAAATGATAGGCAAAAAGCTTCATATTATTATATATTATTTGTGTATAATGTATTGTTTTAATAAATGTAATTTTACAAAATACAAAAATTTTACGCATTTTTTATAAAAGAAAAAATATAAAAAATTAAACAAAAATGGGAAGAAATTAAACACAATTTGTGTAAAAAATTTAAACATTTTTTGTTCTAAATTAAACAAATTATGTTCAAAAATCAACACTATGTTTAAAAGAAATAGTTGTGTAATTTAAGGTCGACAATAGCTTGTAAAGTGTTGCCTACTATTATCGACCTAATTTTCAGCAAAAGTGTTTTAGAGTGTATAAATACAAATATGAAACCTATTCTGTATAATAATAATGATGATTCCTTAAATACTTTAATTCATAAGTGTTGTTTTTTTATATTAAAACATTCAAGTTTTTTATGTTTCTACATATCGAATGATAGATATGCAATTTGAATATATTAATATACTACAGAGTATATGTCAATTCGATTTTATTCACAAGTTGCTATATGAATATGTATATTTATTTTAATATCAATTTAATATATTTTTTGTTTTAAATAACTTATCTAATAAGAAAACAGTTTTCTAAATAAATTATTATTGTTTTTTTGTGATTGTAAAAAAATGTTTGAACTTAAATATTTTGATGATTTTCTTCTTCAAAATATGATTTTTTTTGCCTTAAATGATGATTTTCTCTCCAAAGCTTCTGGCAACGCTGCTTTTGCCGTAAATAGCAATAAGAAAACTAAAAACATACATAAAATAATATAATTGATTTTTATTAACGCTTTCATTTAAAATATTTTTACTAAAATATTTTCTTTGTGCTTTATTATTTTTAAATATTTTAAATGTTTAATTTGTGACGTTTTCAATTAAAATTTTAAGTTACTTACACACCAAGAAGCGAAACACCGAATGAAAAGAAATGTAAAATATTCAAAACAAAAAAAAAAACTTGCTTCAAATAGCCGAGTACTGGCGATTATTTTTCCCTTCGTTTTCTCCTCAACTAAAACGGTAAAAACATTATTAACTCAAGAATTGCCCAACTATAATCGTCGTGTGTGACCATCGACTAACCGAATTTTCAAATAATATTTTGCATGTTTTGATGAAATAATTTGGCGAAAGGAACATTGTCCTTTGATTCTGCCATGTTCTTGGCAGTTATAAAATATTTTAAGAAGTAGTTCAACAGTTCAAGAATAAGATCAAATTTTTCGTTACTACCCAGTTGTTTTCGACAAAAACGGGACGTACTTAAAACCATTTGAAAAGTACTATGTACATCTTCATTTCTTTTACTCCCATGTAAAAGTTTTGCATACAGTCATAGAAAACAACTGTGTAAGACAGCTTAAGAACTACATATGAACATCATTAAGTAGTTCTCTTTAAGGGTAGAGCAATGGGTGTGGAATTAGTTTTTTTGAGCATACAATGAAAATACCATTTCCCGTATATAGTGGTGCAGTATATAAGAAAATATTTGCAAAATTTTTAAAGGGAGCAATTTAAAACTTAATATTCTAAACATACATATTTTGTTAGTAAATAAAAATACACAAAATTCCTTAAACGGTCTTTTTTTAATATATTTAAATGTCAACAAAAACTAAACAACTTTCACTGAATTACGATTTTTATGAGAAGAGAAAACAAGTAAAATATTTATTTTATGCATTTAATTTTTTTCCACTTCCTTGTCAAACAAGAACCCTTCTATAGATTTGGAATAAAAAAAAAAATCTTTTTTATCCCAAAAATCCAGGATGTCATAAACATACATATTTAAGGACAAATATATGCATGGCTATGCTTTGATAAATAACCATAGGCCGAAGAATTAACCAAACAGTGGTTAAGAAGAGCTACTAAATAAAACTGTAACTACAAATGGATTTTCTTTTGCAATCACAGACCTTTGAAACAATAGGCAGAACGTTTGCTATTTTCTGGCACTGTTTTCAATAAAATTTATTATTGCCAAAAATTTTTGTTGTTCCCTGTAGGGTTGTAAACAATATTGTATAATGAAATTCTAATATATATAGAACATTAAATTCCTAAGTTTTGTTTACATTTCTCCTTTGCTCCTCCTTTTTTCGTAAGTACATTAATTCATACACATGAATATTTAAAATTAGAAAATGAAATGGAAAACAAATTACGCATGATTGAATAAAATTGTTCTACTAAGTTTTCTTTTTATATATTTTTTTTGTTATTTGTAATACCAAAAAGAAAAAGTTATCTGCGACCTTTATTATATGGTATTTAAATATGATATATTAGCTTTTGGCTATTCAAACACGTTGTCATATGTTTGTCAAATCACTAATGATCTTGTTGAATGGAGTGCTAGAATGGGAAATTATATTGTCATACACTCAAAAAATGGCTTACATTTATTCAGTGGCAAACACTTTATGAACATATATAGTTAACTTAGTAGTTATCTACATACCGGCATACATATGCAGATAAAGGCATAAAGGTAGAGTCATGAAAATTCGCCTCTCTGATGTAGACATCCATTAAAAGCCATGCCTGACTATCAAATTTAGTCGTTTGATATGCCAAAAATTGTATGTGTGTTCAGAAAGTCCCTTGCGCGAGAGACCTACCTAATCTTAAAGGGGTCAGGGATTGATGGTATGGACAAAAAGTTCACATTACCAACAGACTTTTTGACAAGTGTGTTCGATTTGATAATCTTTTGAACATTTTCATAAAATAGTAGTTTCTGTGTGATCAGAGAGTTCTGATTAGACAAGTCTCTTGCGCAAGTTAGTTTTTAATTTTTTTTTTTAACTTTCAGGCACAGCAATTAACTTGCCCAAGTTTCGTATAAAAAAATGTCAAAATCAAATTTTTAGTCAACTTCACAAATGCACAAAATTCACTTGCCGAGTACAGGCAAGTGTGTACTCAAATATGAGCAATTTTTTTCCTTCCTTCCAATTTTCTTGCGCAAGAGACTTGCCTTATCTGAAAGGGGTCAAAGAGTGATAGTGTGGACAAAAAGTGCCCATGTCTAATAGACTTGACTTGGTAGGACAGTCAGTCGCAGCCTTAAGATGAGATTTTTTTGTAATTCGTATGTTAAGGGAGTAAAAAGGGTAATACATGTATAACCTTGGGTACAGATAACGTTGAAAAATCACTCTAAGCTAACAGCTTAGTTTTGAGTTTTCAACTAATGGGGCAACAACGGGTAAAAATTATATTGTAATACCTTTTTAATAGCCCGTGAACTTGTACTACATTAACATAGAGAAAATTACTTATATAACGAAGGCATTCACGTCACCGACTTTAGTTTTGCGAAAATGCAAAAATTAAAAATATTTTTTTAAATACAACAACAACTATTGTTCATTTAACAAACTGTCGTTGATAATTTCTATTTGTTGTATAAGACATCTAATAAAAAATTTTGTATAATAACTTTAACTATATTAATAGAATTTCGTCTAAATGCATTAAAGCTGCAAAAGTAAGTACTCCGTGTTTCTACAATATAAATAATTGAATTTCTTACAGCCTAAGACTTCTACGAAAAGTTGCAAATTGAGCGTATGTGTTCAATAATTTCACACTGAATTTTACTTTTGCACTACCTTTAACCTAGTGCGTTAATACTATCATGCACAACAATCGATTTTTTTACTCTGCCGCGGAAAGGCGCTCAACTTAAGTATCTTAACATTTGGAAACCACGGCTGTTAGTGTTTTGGTTTTGTTCTCTGAACAATGAACACCATAAAGTTAAAAATGGTGCTCACGAAGGACCATAGTGATATAGCTTAGCAATTTGGCATTTTTGCAAGAGTAAAACCAACAATCTGAATACTTCTGTTGTGTAACTTACCATGCTAAGAAAAATCTTTATACAACTTACAGACTTAGGACTTTTTTGTAACCTTCACAATATAGTGTAAAGGGGTATATATGGGTTTGTCATTCCATTTGTAATTACTACATTTAGAACCCAATACAGTATTTTTATTTTTGAACCATATGGATAGAGAAGTCTATTTAGCTATTCGTCTACTCGTCCTTGTAAGCGTTGAAATCAACATTTTTAAGCTCCTATATATCCTATGAACTCTCGTGTTATATTAATTTATTAGAAATTTTTTCAAAAATTTTGGTATTGAAAATCAGAATTTTTTATCCATTACTGGCTAAGATATAAACAAAAACCTCATATGCCTCAGATTTTTGAATAAAACTTAAAAAACAATATTCTATTAAAAAATAACAACAACAATAGTAGGCGGTATTGATATATACTTATGTATATGGTAACAAACAATGATGGTAACAAATATATGGGGCTTTGTTGTAGTTGGTATATTTTTAATGATAATTTATGTGTATGACTGTGTGTAAAGCGAAATTAATTTATTAACTGTACTTTTCGCGAATATGATTAATGAGCAAAAAAAACGTGTTTGTCTCTGTAAGCTGCTAATAAGTCAATATTGCTGATTCTTAATAAGAAATTTCGCAAAAGTATTTCCAATAAATGAATACCACAATCGAATCGATTGGATATATGGGGGCTTCAAAAATTTGATTTCAACGCTCGCACAAACTTATAGACGGACTCAGCTAAATTTAATTCAGAATATATATACTTTATATTTAATACTTTATGTTTAAGACAAATCGTAGTTTACGGAATTATTTTCTTCTAAACATGTCGAAATACGTCAGTATATAAAAATTATTTAATTTCGTGAGCAAACTTCAATGTGAGCCGATTTTAAGTGAACAGGGCTTAAGCTTTTGTTAATAAATTATAGTTCATATTGGGAAACAATTGTCACAAAACTTTTTTGGTTGTTGATGACAGAGAGAGACAGGGAGTTTTATGTACAACTCAGGGTACACTTATACAAGGTGGCGGTGCCAGCCCGGCTGACTATTTTTTTGTGTTCTGGAGAATGTCAAACTACATATTTAAAAAAATTATTTCAACTTCGGAAATTGTCAAACTCCATTCATAAAAAAAGAGAGACACAAATTGCTCTCCTTTACGCTATCACCTTATGTAATTACAACATGGTACAACTTGCATATAAAGGAATGTAAAAAATTACATGTTGTAGCAAGTAAGAGTGCTATATTATGATAATACCCTGCACCATCATGTACATACATAGGTATAATCGTAATCATAGCTTAACCTCTATATCATGTTATACGCCCGTTTTCCTTATTATTTTCGACACCATCCTCGATTTTGAATTTCTACATAATTATCTGTATTCTACTAGTCTAGTCCTTTCATTTGATACCCATATTGATGGGGTTAAAAAAATTTGTTCTACCATTTTGCTTAAGACGCCATCTTGGATTTTACATTTTTTAATAATTTACTGTATTCTACTGGTCAAGCCTTTTCATAATAACAATGATAACAATATTGAGGGGGTTTAAGAAGTTACATTTTAAAATACCAGATTTGGCCCATATATAAATTTATTGTCCGCCATTTTGTAGTGTTTTAAATGTTTGCCGATAAAATCAAAAAGTGGTTGAACTTTCGAGAAAGTGTCTTGCTGTTGTGGTTTGGTATTGCTGCATCGCTCTCGAAGTCGGCTATATCGTTATGCCTAATATCTCTCTTAACAAGCTGACCATTTAGCGAATCGTTAAGGCATACCTTATCGTTATCATCATCGCCTTTGTTATTTAAGCCCTGGGGTTATCGCAGGGTGCAATGTAATTGATGTTATTTCCTCATCATACCTCTAGTGCTGAAGTTCTTCAAAAATGTCGTTAAACTTTTATACTTTTCGGTTTGACTTACTGCACAAACAAATTATAAAATATTTTGCCACCATTATTTTCAAAGTACAATACATTTTGCGCTGTCATGTAGAATTACGCGCGCTTATTATTTATTTGTTGGTGAAGTAAAACGTTACCTTAAATCATTTAAAATTATAGATAACTATTAAACTGCATGTTTATTTATGTACAAGTTTCTGTGCTACTAAAAAACCATCTTTGCAAAGAACTCAAAAGCCAACTAAAACACTTGGAACAGCTTTCATCAACTGACGTTTTTAAGCCGTCAAGCTACATAAAAAAACATAAATAGTGATAATAAAAATAGTATATATGTATGCCATGAAATGCACATGCATAACGGTAGATTCCTCTAATTTGTTTTGTGCAAAAACTTGGTTTTTTTACTAACATAATATTACGAGTGTAACCAGAAGAAAATATAAATCAACTAAAAAGAATAAAAAACACATACACAAATAATAGTTAATAAAGTTGTTTATTTTATTTACATCCCGTGATGGTAAATATAATTTGATGATATTTCCTTAATAATATATTACGCCTTATCACAAACATACACATTTTCCTAAAATAAAAAAAAAATTAAAAAAAATACCTCTATCCTTCTCTAATCCCAAAAACGTGAGTGGATAAGGAAGTATTACGTTTATGAGCTTTTTGGAATACTTCAAAAGGAATATTTCTGGTATCATTTGGTAAAGCTGGTATTTGTAAAACTAGCATAGAAATTAAACTGAATGTACACACATACTTACATTTATGAGGCTCAATTTAGAAAAATGTCAGACTTGCAAGTGCTGCTATTTGATGGTATTAATACCCCAAAATCCTAACATACAAATATACGTTCGTTAAGAGAAAAGTCAATATAAATAAATTTAATATTAAGAGAAATATGTTAAACAAATTTTGTACTGGCTGATTTATGATTGGTGCCACCTCCTATTTATGGCTTATTTAGGGAAACTAAATTACAGCCAATAAAACGTAAAACGTGCATATAGTCCCACGTACATATTTTATTATAATTATATTAGTTAGTGTTACAATCAAAATTTATATTCCTCTAAGTCTAAGATAAGCTCTAGTACATACACATACATGGCCTGCAGCCCATATAAATACATACATATTACATGAGTTGGTAAAATTAATTTTAGCTTTAAATATATAGGTTCATTTAGTTTTTATAGGCTTGTAGAAAGGTGAACTAGGTTAACACACAATCGTGATGATACTTATCAGGTGAGAATACGCCCAACATATCATGGAGATTTTGATTCCATTACTGAGAAACATTAAAATTATTATGAAAGTAATTTTACGACGTGTTTTAATTATGAAATTATTTTCAAACTTTTGTACCACCATAATGAAAATTATTTGCAGTTTATACAGTATACAGTTTAAATTTATTTTCTCTATATTTTTCTTTCACATAAATTTTTATTTATTAAATTAAGTCTAATTTTTCCTTTAAGTAAATGGCAACTCTAAAACATTGCAGCTGTCACATGAGATTCTTCCGATTATTAACTGTGAAATACCTTAGTTAGGTTAGGTTGAAAAGGAGGGGTATAAAAGCCCAAACCCATGACAGGTATGCACTTATGCCCAGCTGGCAATATCTTACAAAAGATGTTGGTATGTAGGTAGGTAGGTAGGTAGGAAAGGGGGATGCAGGAACCTAGATCTATATCCAACAGTCACACTCGTAGACCAATATGGTACATTGTGTTTCCCTTTATAAGTGAAAGGTAGAGAAGAATTGATTAGATAAAGACAGTTCCTTAAAATATAGTGAATGAAAATAAGAAAAAGTTTTAAGTAAATAAAATAGAAGAAAGAAATGTAGATTTCTTAACCAGCCTTATTGCATGTTCACCATCCACCCAACCCCTATGATGAAACCAATGATATTCTCCAGTTTGCACTCCAAAACATCAATCAACTCATCGTGAAATCGTCTATCTTAATACTTAACCCTGTAAATCTGTAGCCTCTGGCGGTGACAGACAATGTGTTCTACAGTCTTCAACTCCTCCTCATCCTCACACATGCAACAATATCCCATCTACTAATCCTAGCTCTCACAGGACAGTGTCAGGTTAAAACTCTAATAGTGGCCCTCAGACATGCCATTTTAAGGCCTAGAAGTAACGTAAAGTCTGATGAGTTCAACTTGGGCCATAAAGTCCCTGTCACTCCCTTCTGTTCAGTCCCTTCTGTTCCTCCACATCATATTAGTGCTGTCGTATACCCACGCCCTACTAAGCCCAAAATTACGAAGGAACAACGCAGTATGGTTAGGTTAGATTCGGCAGCCGCCAGAAGGCATAGCTCACTTGGAGTCTTATAGGGTCCCGTTATGATACCGTAAGTACTAATGCCCGTTTGTCTACGTGCTCTGGCCGTCGTTCCTTAGCCATCCTGTCCTGTTTATGGATCCTGTTGTGTGGATCTTTCCCAGATCACCTGCGAAAAGACAATTTTTACTAATAAGTATTCGCTGACCTATAATCTGGTGTCTTAGGTCTCTGAATGCCGGACAATTACAGAGAAAATGTTCAGTTGTCCCCTCCTCTTCCTCGTTATCGCAAATTCTGCAGAGGTCATTGTAAGCGATATTTAACCTTGTCGCACAGGCCAGTGTCCAGTAATGACCGCTATGAGGTTCCTAAGGGGGATTCGGGGCATACTCACCGTGTATTGCATCCTATGTGCATCTATGTCAGGCCAGATCTTTCTGGTTTCCACACAAGTGGGTTCTCTCACCCATCTATCCTTGGGCTCCAAATAGAATCGATGCGAGATTAGATGCTTCCTTTTGATAAGGGCATACCCAAAGCACAACTAGATTGAACCGAATCTAAGGTGGTACTGACTTATTATTAACATTAATATCCCCATGTCCTGGAACCCACACAAGGGTAATCCCGGGCAATTTTCGATGTGCTGTACACACTCTCCAGGGGTCTAAACAACGCAGTATAATTGTATAAACTTTTTTGACATAATTTGAAATTTATGCTGTGACTACTCGAAAACTTAAAGGAATCTTAAATCCAGAAGGTGCATCTAATGTGTCAACCATTTAAAGAGCGATCAATAAATTTGAAGAGACTTGGTCGCCTTTGGATAGCAAGACTCCTAAGCGTCAACGTATCTATCGGTGTCTTAAAAGCAATGCTATTGTAAATCAGACAGTCGCCAAAAACCCGTAAACATCAATTCGGCATCGTTCCCAACAACTTTAAATTTCACGAAGAACTAAGCAGCGCGTTTTGACATAACATCTCCATTTTCATGCGTACAAAATGTATGCAAATAATGGCACAAAGTGAAATCAGTACCAATTTTTCGAAATAAAGTCGTCTTTTTCCATGAAGCACATTTTTAACTTAATGGATTCGTAAATATACAAAATTGTTTCATGCACCATGATAAACAATTGAATCCACAACGAAAAATTGTGTGGTGCGGATTTTATTTAGGCAGGGTGATTGGGCCTTAAGTTTCTGAATTGAAATTGCAGTGACAATAAACTCTATTCATTAAAAGTTTGTTGTAACAGAGTTCTTGTGGTCTCAACTGAATGGCATAAATCTGAACGACATATGGTTTCTAAAAGACGGCGCCACCTGTCAACCCTTATATTAATAAATTCATTTATTGTAGCAATGATTTCCAAATCAAATTATATCAGTAAATATTGATCTCAACTGACCACTAAGTTAATGCAATTTAATGGCGCGTGATATTTTTAGTCTGCGAATAAACCAGAAACAACTCCTCAGCTCAAATTCGATATGCAACCAGTTGTTGTTGAGATCCAGATAAATCTCTGTGAAAAGGTCATGTTTATGAAAGCATTAATTGTCTTTCAATATTGCTATGGCAGCCATTTGATGGCTGTTCTATTTCTTACTAATTCGGAATATATCTTCCTCATAATCTAATAACAAATAAATCACAACTCTCTTAAAAATACGTAATTTTATATAGAAATAAAAAAGTAAATTCTTACTAAGACACTCTTCGTAAGAGGTCTTTAACAGATTAAATTAATAATCCCAATATTTACAACATATAATAACATCCATAAAATATTTGTATCTTTATACAAAATACACACACACACATACATACATACATACATATGTTATTGCCTTATTCCCACATGTTTAAATTCCGTGATTGCTTTTGCCCTTCCTAGGTTTTGCGCAACCAACTTGTTAAAGTTCTTGTTCTTTTGTTGTTTTATATCTAGTTCAAGCACATACATTTGTACTTACAGAACTCCTACATTACCTGGTAAGCTCATAAGCTCATAACCTCATAGTCCTTATTCTATTTTTGTACAATTCATTTTCTACACACTAAACTAGCAACGTTATTGCATAATTTTATTGCATATGTAACACACACTTGCATTAATACGTTTTACAAGCAATAAAATCTATACGAAAATCGGATTATGATAATATTTATGATGGTAATGCTGTTGTTGTTGTTGCTTCCATTGTTGCTAGAGATGATTGGTACGAGTATGTCTGTATGTATGTATAAGGATTTAGTTAAATTCTACTCTATGTTTTACAGCTTAACAAAATTTATCGTTGCCATTTAAAATGCCAGGAATAACTTACAAGACATTCTAATTTAATAATTTGCATGTTTATTAACATGAATAAAGTGTTTTTGTTTTTCTTACGGTAATTATTTAAAAAGATTATATTTTGAATATAAACAAAAGCTTACAGCCGTATGCAAAAACAAATCCCTAATATAGATTTAAAATAGATATTTGTTACTATATATTTTAAGGCCAACATGGCTTTGTTCGAAAAACGTATGCGAAAACAGTATTTAAATTTGCATTAATTTTAAAAAATTAATTGCAACTGGCATCCTCCGACATTATTTCTGAGAAAAACTGAAAATCGTTTTGAATTTAATTCAGATACAAAAGCGGAAGTACAACTAACTGTTTTTCATGAAATCTATAAACGGTAACCAATTTTATTCAACTACTAGGCAACCCATACATCAGCATGAGTTACAAATAAAAGGGATTATTTTGAAAAATGTTTGCAATATATAAAAATTAAGAATTCATGAAGGCTTGCACTGCGAAATAGCGTACAATAAATTTTTATGGAGATCACAGCTAGTATTTAAAAATTTGCCCGCTCTATCCCATCAATATTGGTGTCATATGAAAGGACTTGACCAGTAAACTTTAATAGAGTTAAAATTTATGATGGCATCTATAAAAATAAGGCGAATAGACGGGTTGAATATAGAAATTACGGATTTGTTCCCTTTAACTTCCATAATATTAGTAACATATGAAAGAGCTTAACCACATC
The DNA here is from genome assembly GCA_941918925.1 of Phyto melanocephala. NCBI lineage: Eukaryota > Metazoa > Arthropoda > Insecta > Diptera > Rhinophoridae > Phyto > Phyto melanocephala. Next base: position 22,130,341 of record OW799236.1, on the reverse strand, counting down.
GCACAGAAGAGTATTTGGCCTAAAAAGCTGGCCAAAATTATTAAACGTGTTTTTTGAATTGAAAGTTCTAGTTTTTTGATAGTTTTAGGTGTAGTATGATATAAAAAATCTAGTGGCAGATTTGAAAAAATTACACTGCGCAACAAAAGTAAACTGCGCAAAAAAAAATTTTTTGTCTCTGCTAGATATAAAAGTATGTGGACTATATTAACTTTGATGCCCTTAATTCAAATCTGTTTTCCTCTTTTCTCTAGTACGTAAGGATTTTCTGTTAAAGGCGTGGCATTTTTCACTCTCAAAATCGTTGGGTTTCCTAATATATTTTGTAATAACTTGAAAACGATTTTAATAGCAGGAGGATCAGAAGATGCACCGGAAAATTCTGCTTATACTAACCAAATACATTTCTTTTCTATCTATTACTATTTCGGAGTTATTAAAAATGTAATGGCGGAAAAAAATTTTTTCCTGCAAAATTCGTTAAATTTTTTGTTTTCAAAATGTCATAAAGAATTTAAAAACCAAAAATTTAAATTTTTAAGATTTTTCCAAAAGCCATATTCCTAAGGAATAAAAGTCGGCATGATTAGTAAAACTCAATTAACAAATGTTGATTTTAAAGGTTTAAGCTCATTCTTAACAGACTGTATCTACATGGATATATATTATGATTTACGGTCTAATTCAAAAAAAATTTTGAAAATTGTAAGGCTCTTATGAAACTGTATTTTTGTTTTATTAAAAAATGCTTTATTATATTTATTTTATATTATTTAATACTTAATATACGGAAAAGTTAAACTAATAAAAATTCCTCAATAATTATTGTGTCGTATGTATATCCTTATTAGCTGCATCATCGGTGTCAGAAAGAAGTGTGATGGTTTCTGATTAAAAAGCTTTTTTATTAATCCGTTCTCTTTGCGTACTGCTGCTTATAAAAGAGTCACTGCTCAGAAATAACCTATTCAAGACATTTCGATTTGTATCGCTTCTGCTGAATTTCCTCGAATAATTCGTACGATATAATCGTAAGTGCTTATTTCTGACCTCGGCAGCTTCTTCTGACAATTGGATGGTAGCCTGATACTTGGGTGCCCATGTATTTTTTATGTACCTGCATTTATTTTTTGTAAACTTATTTTTGTGATAAATGCTTTTAATAATTATTCTTATTAGGTACGGTATATATTTTTTTAACATATAATGTTTTGTAGAGCAGGTACATATATAAAAATATCCTTTATGAGGATGCGTGGGATATTCCCTTATAACTATTATCGATAATAAAGAAATTTTCAAATTTATAATTATAGACAGGTACTAATATTTTAAAGTGTTAAAAGTGATGTGAATAACAGTTTAAATCAATAATTCAAAATACATAAAAGTTGATGACGATATAAATGTATAAGAAAAATTGCCTGATGAGCAAAAATGGAAGAAATGTGAAAATTTAAAAAAATCGTCAAAAATAATGGCGCAAACTTGCGTAAACTTTTTTTTTCTGTTTCTAAAATAAGAGATTTCAAATTTTATTGCGGTATCAAACATAATTCGTAGAGATGCTAACCTCACTTTTGAAAATCTCTTCTTTTTCTTTTTTTTGCAAAAAAAGTGTATATTTTTTTTTAGCTTTTGAACGAATTGTTTCAACATGAATATTCAACATATTTAAATATCTTTTTTTTTTCTATATTAAATAACTTTTGCTCAAACCTTTCAGCGAAAAAAAAATCATTGTCAAACCTTTATTCGTTTAGCCGCAAAAAAAAATATCATATAAACATCCAGAAACCGAAAAAAACATTTAAATCTCATATAATTTTCTTCACTTTCCTGACTTTAGCAGGGTCTCAGAGCTACAAATCGCAACTAAAAGTGTTAAAAATTTACAATATAATGTAAAATATTGTTGTCTGTCGAGCTGCGTACTTAGTTCCTAAGATTTCTTAAAATTCAGTTTTGCCTTTTTTGCCAGCTTTTCTGGTCAAATACTCCTCTGTGCATCAGTTGCGAACAAAACGGTGAATCCTATTTACTAGATTAGAATACACTTATCTATGTTAAAGTTAATACTACAAAATGGTGTCGGAAATAATAAAGCAAAATGGTGTTTAACATTCATTCTAAAATCTAAGCTACGCTGCGACGTCATTACACCCTTTCACATTATGGGGAAGGGTATTATCAGATTCTTTACTGCTGAATTTATCAATCTCAATTGTTCTTAGCTCAACTTCATTCAATCGCATGTTCATTAATTGTAAAAAACATTAAATAAAAATAAATAATAAAAAACCATTAATTAATATAATGAGAGAGAGAAAATGAAGTACAAAATCAACAATATTGTGTCACCTTTTCCAACGAAATTGTCGATACTATAAGAATAAAACAAATATGTTACCAATTCATGCTCTAAACACATAGACGACAGCAGACAGCAAGCAGCAATATGTCAAAAATAAAATCCATGTGTTTAAATAAAAACGATTATTTTGAGGGAAGCACAGCAGCACGACTGCGCAACAGCATTTGCTGCTGCTGGCAACTTAAGGTGAATTCACCCATTTGTTCTGAACAAAATTTTTTCCGGAGAATAACATTTTTTACTGAGAGTTTTCTGCAGAACGATTCACCCATTTAAGAAAATTTGTCCGAAAAAACAAAGCTGCCATATAATATAAAATGCAAACAGTTGTACAAAGTGGAAGCACCGCTAGCAAACTATGTAAATAAATACAAACGTAAATTATTTCATTAAAATATATGTGAAGAAAATGTCGGATAGAAGAAAACTAAAATTATTATTTTTAATTGAAGTGCATAAAGTCAATTTGTTTGCAAAAGAAATTTATAAAAAAAAATCGAAAATAAAAAGAGTCGCTTCTATTTCATTCCATAAACCCTGTTTTAAATAATTATTTTTGTATGCACTATTGCTCATGTCATACAAACATTTTCTTCCTGGTTTTTTAATTCTTCTATTAATTTTTGAGCAATATTTTCATTAAATTCCATTTTAATTGTTAATTTTCGGCAAAAACAATTTTTGTATAATAAATGTACTGACACTGTGTGATGTGGCAACCAAATTCAATTTTCATGTAAATATTGAAAAATAGTGGCATCCCAATTCAGTTTCTTCTGAACAAGAATTAAAATTAAACCAATTCAAGAAAAATCTTTCTGAACAAAATAATCTCTCTCTCTCTCAAAAGTAAAACATCAAACTCAATACAAAAAAAATTTGTTCTGAACTAAAATTTTACGGGTGAATCCAGCTTTAGGCTATTTTCTATTTTGTCGGGCAGCAATAAACAAATAAAGTGTTGCCATTATATATATTAAATTGGAAAAATAACAACAAAAACTTATTTTTAATATTAAACATAAAAGAACATTACAAGAAAACAATAATAAATATATTGATGTGTTTTTATAGTTTTTCGTGATATTATTAAATTTTTTTATCAATAACTTAAATTTTATTCATTATCAAATATATAAATATGCGGCATCCCTGAACTTTGTATTGCTCAAATACACATTAGCTGATTATTATGTTGTTGCTGTCTTCAAAATAATTATGAAGCTGACTTCAGAGCAGCATTTGAAGCCGTGAAGTTGTAAAGTCTGCTGGCGTCTGTGTGTTTAGAGCTTCAGGCGGCCAACTATAAACATTGTCAATGAGCCTCTATTATTGGACACTGCGATTTTGTTCAAATTGCTAAATGTAAAAAATAATTAATAATTTAAAAAGATTTATTCCAAAAAATCTATGAATACAACAAAAAAAGTTATGCTTTTAAAAGTTCTTTCTTTACTAAGCAGATATCGCCAGTATTTGCTAGCCCTCTTTTTTCATAAAATACACTTAAGATGAAATACAAATTTAATTTAAATATTTTACTTAAAGCACATTTTATATTTATATATTGACTTCAAAAGCAAATTAGATAATATTTATGTAAGTAAGTAAAACTTAGCTCAAGCGAATATAATATTCTAACTGTTGTCTTAGAGCTTTTGCAATCACTTTCATCTCTTAAAAGGGAAGCCACTAATAAATAATTATAAATATTTAACTACTATCACAATCTATATGTGACACACAAAAGATTAATAATAATACTCGCTATTCTGCAATCTGATGGACATAAGAGGTATTATATTATTGACAAGCTTACTTTACTTTATGACATATTTCTATTTTGAAGGGAATACTATATAAATAATTAAAGCAGTAATAAGAGTTACATAAGCGTAACAAGGGTAGGTTGCAAAGAAATTTAAAGAAAATTTTAATTGTAAAGTTGTGAGTTTTGTATAAAGCATAGAGGGCTGTGTTCTTAGAAAAAGTGTTATTGAGGGTTTTCTTTTGTATACTATTACAGCGTCATCTATATTAAATTTTTCTTAATTAAGTTGTTATTGGTAAAGCAATGAAAGAGGTATTATCCACATTTAACTTTAAATTTAAGTAAAACTAAATTCAATATTCGACTGTGGCAAATATTAATACTTAAAAATTCCCATCCATAATAAGTACTTTCTTGCAACAAACAAACGCAGAACGACAGTCATCAAGTTTTGTTTTTGTAAACAAACATGCTTGCTTAGATTGTTGTATAAAAATGCTATATTTGGCCTTGCCGAATCTGATTATACCCTTCATCCTCATGTACATATCTATAGTGACCGCATCATAGCTAAGCATAGATTTCATATTTTATGTTACACGTCATTCTGCTTTATTATTTCCAACGCCATATTTTACTTTGAATTGTAACATAATTTACTGTTCTACTTGGCCCTTTTATTTGATACTTGTAATAATACGGTTGAGAAAAAAATTATCCGCCATTTTGTTTAAGGCTCCGTTTTGGATTTAAACGTTTTCATAGTTTACTGTATTCTACTGGTCAACCCGATTCGTTTTATTAAAATATGAGGTCGGACATTCAAACGTTGCTTAGTGAACTCCCCTATTTATTAGTGTTCAGAGAATGTAAACATTCAATGGTCTGAAATGTATATTATAGAAATAAGGCAAAGAATGCCAAAGCTGTTATACCATTGACACCTCTGATGAATGGTATTCAAAAAGAAATATTGTATTACTTTTATTTTGATTAATAATTCGCTTTTAGTAGTTTTCAAAAATAACATTTCTCCAAACATATCTGTTAAAAACATGTCACTACTACAGGCTGGAAAGTTAAGGGCAGGCCGCAAAATCATTCCTCCTATGTTGGAAATGATGTTACTTTTAAAAATTTTTTGATTGAAAGTTGTGTATACTGAAACAATACCTTTTAAATACAATAACAACTTTTTTTATTTAAATATACCCAGCGATAAAAAGCAGGGGTTAACAGGCTTTAAAAAAGGCCTTGTTTATGTTCATTTAGCGGACGCAAGGACTCCTGTTTCCACTACAAACTCACTGATTTTAAATACGAGTTGCTTCCACATTCTCTTATAAAAACGGAGTTTCTAAAAGACCTTCTTGGAAGCCTTTGAGTAAAGGCTTTATGATTTTTAAATTGTAACAGACTGTTTAAATTATTAAAAGTTGTATAAAGTTTTCATACATATCTTAATTTTTTCCTAACGGATTTGAGTATAGCACTTTTAAGCTCATTCGTCAGTAGCGTAAAATGCAACTAAATGTATTCTTGTTTATTCTTAATTGTTTTATTATTCATCTTTTTATTCCTTTTTGTTTTATCTGGTTTTAGTAACGATTTGAAATTGTTTTTGCTGTTGCTAAGAATACAAAAATAAAAAAGAATACACATGAAAAAATACACCCTGTTTACTTTTCCCACTGGGTATTAATATATTAAGTTTTGTAAATTTATGACCAGTTTTTTGTGAAAACCGGTTTTTTATAAGATCCGGTTTCTCAAAGTCGTTTTTATTAACAACAAAAAAAATTCTAGTAAATCACCAATTTTTATAAAAAAAACCGGTTTTTTTGTAAGATCCACGTTTTTGTTAAAACCGGTTTTTATTAAAACCGGTTCTTGTCTAAGAATTTCTTTTGCAAGGACTTTTTTTGAGTTTTAGCAAAAATAGTTTATATGGGTAAATCTTTTATTTAAAAAAAAATACTTATAGCATAATGATTTAACCAACTTTTTGTTAGTCAAAATCTGGATTTCCTATTTAAACTGAATTTTTCTATAAACTGGAGTTTTCGGTTAAACTAGGGATTTTCTTAGTAAGAGTATATCTGTTTTAAGGTTTTTTGTATAAAGGCTTGTGCTTATAAACTTATTCTTCGTGCCAAAAAAAAATCTCTAGAGACTAGTTTGATGTGCAAACATCCTGTTTTTGTTTTAAAGAATTAAGACTTACACTAAAAAACAAGCAATAAGTATCCTCTCATTGAAAGAATTAATTTCTAAAATATGTTTGAATGTAATCAACTATTTTTAATGATGTGAAATAAAACTGAAAAAGTACGGTTTGTGAAAAACTAAATGCAAATATGAATCTTATGTTTTAAAAACTATGATTTTTTATAAAAAATAGAATGTTGGCAAAAAAAATTATTATGTTAAATCATTTTAAAGGACATTTTTTAATTTTTTTTTGAGCTTCTAAGTAAAACGTAAGTGTCTGTATGTAAACTGTTATTGTAAGGACATATATATATATATGAAGTATCACCTTCAATTCATTCGTAAATGTCAAAGCTTAGATGCTAAGCAACCTTCTTAAAAATTCTTTTTAAGTTTTATGGGAACAAACAAATTTTCACATTTCACTTTACCCCCTCCGAGAAGAGATGAGGGCAAACGATGAACTCATTTGAATACTTTTCATTAATGTATTTTACAATTTTATCTAAAAAAATATACAAAACTTAAAGAGAATATAATGCAAAAAAATGTATGTATTTTATTTCATCCGTTTTTACAGCAACAACAACAAAAAATGCAGTCAATGTTACTGCACCGTAAATAACAATTTATCATATAACAAAAATATAACAAGAAAAAAATTATCTATTTTAATTAAGTAGGATATGCAGAACATCATCATCATGAGAGAAAGGGGAGGATGACAAATGCTCAAATAGGGAAATAAGAATAACCATTAAATCATACAATTTTAAGACAACCTAAGTAATGATAAAGTGTGTATATGCCATTTGACTCTTGATTAAGAAAACTGGTTCTTATTTTAGGTGTACGAATATAAATAAACTCCTCAAGTTTTAATGATCTTTAAAAAACTCTTTGTTAAGATATTTATTTTTTAACGAATCAAACAAATAACAACTCATCATAAGAAAAAACTTTTTTGTGTACAGTCACACAAAACTTTGCAGACTACCCTCGCTTAATTGTCATACACCAGAATCATATGAATAAGCGTATTTTTCATATTTCGCTAATAATTGAAAAACGTTTTGCTATTATGTCAATACGTATGGGTAAATATATGATTAAAAAAATTGTATCGTGAAGCACAAATTTTCAGTCATGCAACAAGGACATTATTATCGTGACAATGACAAAAAAAGTTTATAAAACGGTGAAAACATTATAAATACATACACAAATACAATATATAATAAAAAGAAAATGTTAAAACAAAATGTTGTTTGGAAAAAAAGAAGAAAAATTGCCACAAATATATAAAAAAAATTATGCCGAAAAGTACTTTGTTTTCATTTACCTCCTTTATAGGCTGGAAAAACGTGTCATTTTTACGAATGAAATCAAATTAAGCACAAAAAACATATACAATAACAATAAATTGAAAGGTGAATATTTTATAAAATCAGCAAAAAAAACTTTTGTTTGTACGAAGAGCAAAGTTCAATATTTCCTTTTCCCTAACAACATGATATACAAACATGTACAATATTGTCGCATTATGACAGAGTTGCTCTACGTGAGATGCATACAACATGCGATTACACAATTTTAGGATAATATATCAAAACGTCTCAACAAGTTTCGTTAATTTACTATTTGAAATGAAGTTGTTTTTTGTGTATCCTTAACTACCTCTGATGAGGGCGAAGTATATATATTGTGTCCGTCTGTCTGCGGAAAACATTATCACGAATAAACTAAAAGACTATTGAAAACTTAATTCCTTCCAACTACTCAGAGTTCTAGGAGTGTGGTATTTGAAATATGTTAAGTCGACTTGGCAGAAAGAAGTCATATAATATTGTATATTTTATTGTATCATTAGCATTGACTTAGCCTAATTACACTGCGGTTCAATATTAAAGCCGCACGTAAAGAATTTCTTTAACTAGGGTGATCGCAAAAATCGATGTCGGAATTTTGTTTATCCACAAAACAATTTATTTTTCTATATATTAAAATAGCTGAAATTTGAGCTAAATAAAACGACGTTAATACGTGGCTCAAAAATTTATAAAAATTTATAAAATTTTGCCCAAAAAGCTGACATGTGAAGCCATAACTCCAGAACGGTAAATAAAAAAAACTCCGTTAATAATTAAAAGGAAAGCAAATATTGTTCTTAAAAATTTATATTCTGTAAATCATTGTTATTATCTTAAATCAAATAGTGTAACAAAAGCTTTTACCACCAAAAACGTGACCTAGAGCCACTAAGTGCCCCTTTGGTATTAAAAATATTCTTAGAGTGACAGGACATTTCGGACATACTTGAATAGAGTTGTGACATATCTAGTGAAAGCTGCTGATGTGCTCATTACAAAACTAAAGCGGATAATAAAATTTCTTTCTCAGTAGCGATGCTACAGGGGATGAAATATGTTAAAATGCCCTTCCAGTATAAAAATATTCCGTTGAAAGCCCTTGTTAGGTAGATTACTGAACTAATTGACAATAAATTTACATAAAATTGCTCCAATATAGTTTCTTATATAATTTAAACGTTTGTCTTCTGAATATAATATACAAGTACTTGGAAAATTTTTTTAAGTGTTCCAAGTTTCCAGTGAATCCGATTATAAGTGTTTATTTGTTATAGATATTTTTAATTTATTTGTAAACAGCTTAAAATATTCTTCGCAAATATAATGTTCAAACAAAAAAAAAATTTTTTTGAATGATATGTCTGGTATATAAAAACATTTTTAAAATGTGACCAGTCAGCATTTTTAAAATATTAATGATTTTGCAGAAGTGTTCGAGTAATCTTCTTAAGTGTTTAAATCATTTTTCTATGCGCCAGTGTTTAGACAACAATATATCGTTAAAGCATTTGATTATAAATAATATTCTGTTAAGCACTTTTTGTTGGTCAACTTCGACTTCAGCTTTGTTATTTTCCAAAAGAAAGGTTCATTACAAATACGGTTTTAAAATTTTTATCCAACAGAAATTGGTTTAATCTTCGCGTATATATACAAAACAACATTAAAAATAATAATAACAATAAACAATTTTTATTATTTATTTTTTGTTGCCAAAAAATTAAAGATTTTTGCACATATTTTTGCTTGTGTCAAATTTACTTTTCTTTTGGTATTAGATTATATAAACTAATACTTGATCTAATACGCAGTATTCAATTCAATTCAACGCAATTTCATTTAATTCAGTCCGATTAATTTAATATCGAAGACTTAATTTTTTTTATATAATAAAAATTTTTTAATCTTTGTTTCATATTTTGCTCATTCGTTTTCATTTTTATTTATTCAATATTTTGTTAATTCATTTTATGCCTCACATTTCTTTGAAAAACACAAATTTCAAGAAAAAAAATTGTTTGAGGAAAATTTATTTTAGAATGGTTTACTGAACCTAATTTTTGCTCACTACAGACAGAAAGATAAACATTTTTTAGTCGACTCATAAAGTTTAAGTCGATCAACTACATACTGAGATTGATTTGATTTGTTTCGATTAATCTCTTTTGATTAATTTTAACGCATTTAGGAAAAAATCCCTTTTACTTAGACACAAACTTAACTCGGGGTCTACACATTGCAATACTTATTGCGGAAATTGTCAAAGTTTATTGCATCCATAGAAATTGCGACATGTTGACCGCATATTGCCATATGTAGCAACTTATTGTGTAATTTTTGCTTTGCTATTTGCTTGAGCAATTATTGCCGCTATGAGCTGCCAAAATCGTTCCATTTTCCTTGAATTCCTTGTTTTTCTTTGCAGAAACAAAAGAAAATTAAAATAATTGTACCTGATAATAATTGAGAGTGAGAAATTCCAAAAAAAAAAAAAAAAACATAAAAGTTGCAACAAAAATATCAATAGTTGTTTTTTAATTTAAGGCTCAGATAAATTTTTCATAACCGTGAATATATTTTTTATTTTTATAAAAAAAAGTCAAAAGAAAAGATAAAAAAATTTTTTTTAATATTGAAATAAATATAATGAATTTCTTACTTTGGCAATAGAGTGACTTTATTCTGCCAAGGTTTTTGCTTACGCTTAGCATAAAAAATTGTTACGTTTGACACAAACATTGAGCATATATACGTATACGCAATATCTATCGATGCGTTGATTGTTTATTATGTATACGTACACAGATACGTTAACAATATCTGTTGTGTTCACAAAAATTTTTTACATTTATTAAAGCATTTTTGACAAATGTTGTACAGCGATTTTTCAAAAAAGCCTTTAATAAACAAAAAAATAATTTTTTATGAATATGGCAGTATTGCTTCAGCATTAAACACATAGACCACAGCAGGCTATATAGCTACCACAGCTACATATGCAGCTACTTCAAAGTGCCGCAGTGTAATCAGCTACATAATAAGTTTGAATACGACAGCAGCACCATAAACATAAACTTATGTATGTTAATGTGTATATATAATACTTACAAAATTAAAAGCAAATAAATTTATGTGCTTAAAATGTCGTTATTTGTAATATAAACATTTATTAAATCGACATATAAATTTTTTGGATGTCGTTTCCTCGTAAAGAAAAAAGTGTTTTTAAACAAAATTAGTAAATCTTATTCTCAGTCTGCTGTTTGCCGCTCACAATAATAAAAGTTAGTCTTAATGCGTGCCACCGTTATATGTAGCCGTGCTGTCTTGCAGCTGTGTTGGTGTCGAAATAATCGTCTCTTTATAAACGTGTAAATTTTGTTTCAAATAAAATAGAGTGGGCAAAGAATACTTCACAAACTATTTAGAAACCTCCACAAAAAATTCTTATGCAAAATCAACGCGGTTTCTTAAGCAAATCTCACTAGAAAAACTACCATTAGGAATGTCCACGTTTAATTTTTTCTCGTCGAAAAAAATTTTCTGCAAACAAAACTTCTAAAGTATTTTTTGCAAATGGCGTAGCTGTTCTTACCTGATTCTAGTTCAAACTTATTAAAATTGTAAACATGCTTTTTTATGCTGAGAAAGACTATGGTATCACAGGATTTACAGTTCTTTATTTCATTTTTTATTTTCTATTTTTTTATAAAATAATTTAGTAGCGTGTCGTATAGTATTTTTTCAGATATTGTAAATACTCAATAATAATGTGTAAAAACGCAGACTGCTGACTAAAATTTGTTTGAAATAAAATTCACACGTTTGTATAGAGATGATTATTTCGACACAAACACACCTGCAAGACAGCACGGCTACATATAACGGTGGCACACGTTTAGACTAACTTCTATTATAGTGAGCGGCAAACAGCAGATTAAGAACAAGATTTACTAATTTTGCTTAAAAACACTTTTTTATTTAAGAGGAAACGAAATCCAAAAAATGTATACGTCGATTTAATAAATATTTATATTACAAATAACGAGATTTTAAACACATAAATTTATTTGCTTTTAGTTTTGTAAGTGTTATATATGCATATAAACATATATAACATTATGCTTATGGTGCTGCTGTTACATTCAAAGTAATCATGTACCTGATTACACTGCGGCACTTCGAAGTAGCTGCATATGTAGCTGTGGTAGCTATGTAGCCTGCTGTTGTCTATGTGTTTTATGCTGAAGCAATACTGCCATATTCATGAAACATATCTTTTCTTTTTGTTTATAAAAGGCTTTTTTGACAAATTTCTGTACAACATTTGTGAAAGATAAATTTAAATTTATCAATAAAAAAAATTTGTATCAACACAACAGATATTGTTAGCGTATCTGTGTACGTATACATAACAAATAATCAACGCATCGTATATATTGCGTATACGTATAGATGTTCAATGTTTGTGTCAAACGTAACAATTTTTTATGCTAAGCGTAAGCAAAAACCTTGACAGAATAAAGGCACTCTATTGCTAAGGTATGTCTTTTCGCATTGAGTGGAGATCAAAACATAAGAAATTTATTTAAAAAATTTAATACTTGTTGTGAAAATACTTATTGTAGAATATAAATTTTTACGAATAATTATTAGTTTCTTTGACTTTTCTAAATAATATGTAAAAGTTTTTTTTTAACCTTAAGGTGCTTTCAAAAATAAAAAAATTTCTTGATCTACTTTATATTATTTGATCAATATTGCGCTACCTCTATATGCAGCATCATCAGGATACGAGTTTTTATTATACATTTTCTTTTGTTGGTTTAGTGTCTTGATATTTAACTTTTTAAATTTTTAGTTTTATTATAAGTGAAAATAACATGCACTAGGAATCTTGAAGATGCTACACAAAGAGGTAGCGAAATATTGATCAAATAATATAAAATAGATCAAGAACATTTTTTATAAATTTTTACTTTAAAAGATTTTTAAATTGAACAAATTTCAATAGTTTTTACAAACTTAGACTTACCTGTCTAAATAAGTATCAACAAAGGCTTGGCCGTTAGCGATAAGGTAAGTTTTGATTTTTTCATAAGTTCCTATAAGAAAATAAAATTTAATTATTTTTAATAAATTTTCAAAATTATTTAAATAAATTTTTTTTAGAAATAATTACGAAAAAGTTTTTAAATTTGATTAATAAATGTAGTCCACAATTCGTAATTATTTGCACATCATATTCATTCCATAGGTAATCTTTGTTTTGACAATACTTTTTCTTAATTTTTTTTTATGAAGTTTGATATTAAAAATAACAGTGATCGTCAAGAAAAACCAAGTCGGTGGCTCGAACCTTGTGAAATGAAGAGATTGATTTTACCTCGTCCAGTTTTTAATTTATGCTTAGTTAAACAAAATACTGATATTGCAATATCTAATAAGTATTTGTTAAAACCAAACTTAATGATCTTATACCTAAATGACTTATATCGTATAAACTGAAATCCCATCCTGACTTTAATATCATTAAAAATTCCTCATCAATTTTTTATATTGCGGCTAAACAAAAACTTTAATGGATCACGGCTTGTTTGTCTGCAGCAAATTAATATTTTTAAAAAATAAAACAACAGCTACGCAACAATCTCAATTGATTTGTCATAATTTTTTTAAATTTTAAAGCTTAAAACAATTCTTGCATACCAATAAACTATTAATACAACAAACATTATTTTTAAAACCAATAAATTTCATAACAAACTGGGTATTTTTCTAGTTAAATTGCTAGGTTACCGAAAAACAACTTATTCCATTGATTTTCATTAAATTCAACTTGAAACATATTCGGGGCCGGTACTTTCATATGCACAGTAGGTATAGTAGGCATAATATTGTAATTTTCTGATAGTTTAAATTAAGAAAAAAAAATACTTACTGTAAACAACAAAAACAAATAACTAAAACACGAAATACTTATAACCCCACATTCATCGTATCAACAAACACTGATATTTTACTTTTCTAAATATGATCTTATAATTGAAACCTACATAATATATACATGTACGTATATATCTTTCGTACCATTTACTCATTCCATATGAACAGTACTTTTAATACAATTCCAGTATAAACACTTTGCTAAAGATGTGGCTTGTATTGTGGAAAAATACAAATGTTGGATGCTGTATATCGTCAACTAAATGATGTAATACTTAACGTATTAGTGCGTAATTTGTCGCGTATCGTAGATGTTAAACTACCACGAGACACAGGCAGGAGTTTTTCTGAGGTAACATTGCAAAGTAAAGAGAGAAATTCTCCAGCGACTTAATAGTAGAAGGCAATGGTGCCAACTTTTTAGTTCGCAAACAAATGTGTGTTGATTTTTTTCCTCAAATATGAGCGAATTGGCCAGTAGCTACTTTAAAGTTCACCAAAGCTGATGATAAGTCAGTTGCTTGGCAACGCCTTTTACCCACTAGACTCGTAGTTTTATTGCCTTAAAACGATAAACTAAGCTCTTTGGTATGAATCAATATCACATGCTAATGAGTTGTTGAACATGGCTCCACATGATGATGCCTGAAATGAAGCTTTCTGTAATCAATATCCCAAAAGCGATTTAACCGACAAAGCAATGAGCACTCTAAATGCCATAATGGATCAAAATGCTTCAGCTATAATACAGTAATATAATATGCGTTATTTTTTAAACTATTATTTAAATTTTTAATCAGGCTTGAGTTCATATTTTTAATATTCTTTATTTTTACAAAGAATTTTCTTTTAATTGTGATAAATGAAAGAATAAATCTTGAAAAATTATATTTTTACCGACACTAGCATTTTCGAAACCAGCTACGATTTCATCATCAGCACTCTCTGATCGGTGGTTACATGTTGGTTGTAAATATCATCTATTGAACTCACGGGACTTAAGTTAATTGAATTCGGTAACTAATTTTTAGTTTTTCCTTTTTCATATATTTTACCACAATGAGTTCAAATTCAATAATATGCGTTATATAAAAGTAATATCATATTTTGTTTGTATTAAACTATAAAATAGTGATCATTTTCTAAATAAAACTTTGATTAATTAAGGATGTTAATTAAATTTTATTTAATGAATGTTTTTTTGACAAAATTATGAATTAAATTCAAAGGCGACTGCATTTGTAATGAGTAAGAACTTCTTATTGCATTCAAGTTTCAATTTCTTAACAAATTTACAGTTTCGTTAGAAAAACAATATTTTTATGGCATTGGTACAAATACATATGCACACATTGAGTTGCATAAAATTTACCATATATGTTTCATTATGGCAACAATTTTACTGACTGTTATAGCAACATCATAATCATAAAGATTGCTGACTGACTGACGAAAGATGGCTGAAATGTGAGAGATGTGAACTAAAGAGTTCGAACTGTTTCATATCTTTCACCTTACTGAATCATTCTATTGAAATAACTCTTTCATGACCGACACAACTTTATAGGCTTCAGAATTTTATTTTTTTTAACATGCTCCGTAATGCCAATAGAAAACTTTTTTTAAGGGGTTCCAAGCAATACTGCGTTTTGTAAATCCCTAAATTATTTTTTTTTTTAGTTTACCGCAGTCACTTTCTTTTTAACAAACTAATAAATTTATTTATTTAAAAAATAAACAAAAAAACGCATGAATCTAATTCATTGAACTATTTATACATGCACTTTTAATAAGGCATACGGTATATAATTGTCGGTACAGACTAGTCACTATAGAGTTGGAAAAAAAATGTTTCACGTTA
The DNA here is from genome assembly GCA_941918925.1 of Phyto melanocephala. NCBI lineage: Eukaryota > Metazoa > Arthropoda > Insecta > Diptera > Rhinophoridae > Phyto > Phyto melanocephala. The sequence goes on along the minus strand of OW799236.1, from coordinate 22,114,808 downwards.
ATTTATTTTTAAGTTATTAAAACTTATAGAAAAATTAAATTAAAGGTAATAAATAAATAATTAATTTTTCTTCAAATCAAACTTGCGTATAATAGAACGAATGGAACAAACTTTTTTTTAATTAATAACAAATCTCATGGTAGTGGTTGAACTTCCAATTTTCTGTTTAACACAAATTAAAATATACATTTTCCTAATCCGTGCATTATTCTAAGATAATCTGGTAACAACATGATAGTGCGCAAATAGCACAACTTACCAGCATGACATTTGGCCGAAATATTTTTTGTACATACACAAAACGGATTCTTTAACTTAGCCCGAAAAGTCCCATACTTTTGCACAATGCCACTCCTCATTTGTGTGGATCAACAGCCTAATATGGTATTAAGAGCAACACATACAAATGTTTTATTTATGTTTAAAAAACAATTTTTTAAACATTTCACACCAAAGCAACAAGCCCTCTAATAAAGTGTACGAATATAAAACATAAAAAAAGTTTATTTCTGTTAACTTTTTATGAGAATTCCCTTTATGCATTGTTTGCTTGTTTTATTTTGTTTTTAGTATAACAGTTTTGCATACAAATTGGTTAGAAATAGGCAAAACTTTAATCATTTTAAGTTCTTGTACAAAAGACTACATGTTGTCTGTTGTAAATTTTTACGATTTAAAGTCAACATTATAGTGTATTCTCTTATCTTTGAAGATAAGGAAAAAGAAGGAAAAAGAAAAACTAAACTTAAAAGTAATTGAAAAAACTCATATACTTTAAACGATCATAATTTTTTTCACTTCAGCCATTTTCGGCTGTAACGAATAGCCTATACCTTTCATCACTACGTAAGCTTCCATTAACAAGAGTTTTTTGTATTGTCTGGATTTTATCGGTTTATTTCTTTAGCACACACTATAACCAAACTCATTTTTAGCTAAGTCAAAAACCATTAATATTTAAGGGTTCGCTTAGTGAAGACTTATTTTATAATTTTTAACCTCTATAACAACAGCAACATGCCTGGGTATTTTTTGTAACTTAGAACCCCTGTATGTTCGAAAACAGCCAAAGGACCGTTCTAAACTTTAGTGGCGTTCTCAAGAAGAGTTTTTGAAATTACATTTTAATGTTTGAGTTGAATTTAATAATAAAGGCTTCATACAGATATTGGCACCTTTCGTTTTATATCTCTTATGACAACAGCTGCATACTCGAATATACATGCATAGCCAAGTGCTTAAAAATATATTAATAATGCATACGTGTTGCAACAGATTTTTAAAATTGTATAGAAATTAACTAAAAGCTCAGTTAAATAGTAAATGTGCAATTAAAAGTTGTTACTAAAGGCTGGTCCATTTAAAAGTTTAATTATAAAAATGTAGATAAACAAAAGCGGTTTGACATTTTGCAAAAATTTTTTTTTTTTTTTTTTTTGTTATGAAGTACAATTGTGTCTGTTAGAAATAAAATATCATTTCATTCATATGACTGCCGCGGCCAGCCTCATAGTACCCTATTCGATTGGATCAATTTGAGAGCACATTTTCGAGAGTAGGGGATTGTATCTCGGCAATGGCATCACGAATGTTAGCCTTCAATAGCTCAATTGCCTCTGATTAATCGTCACAACAAACCGCGGAAAATAATCCAACAGTGTCAAATCTATGCTTTTTGGTGGCCAGTTTGACTAATTAAACGGCCATCAAACGTTGTACGTAGTATATTTATTGTGACATCACGCACCTTCCTGTTGAAACAAAGCATCGTACACATAAAACCATGGTTTGTCTTCACAAGACTTGTCTTTAACGGCGACACATAGAAAATATTCCAACGGTGTCAAACTTCAGCTTTTTGGCGGTAATTTTGACTAATTAAAAGGCCATCAAACGTTGTACGCAATAAATCGATTGTGGCATGAGATGTAAGGCAAGTTACACAATCCTAATCAGTACCATGAGGAAGGGGATTAGAGAAATTTATTATCATGGTGCGATAAATGCCTCCACTGACCATCATAGTTACGCCGCCCTCATTTTCAAAGAAATATGGCTCAAAGATGCCTCTGCTATACAAGTCGCAACAAACAGTCACTCATAATGTGTGCATTGGCTTCTTTAAGACCACATTTGGGGTTTTTTAATTCTAAATATAGCAATTTTGCCCCACTAACCATTTCTTCTACAATATTTTCGTACAATATCCAAACACTTGTCTTTTGTTTGTGAAATAAATTTCCAATAAATCCTAACGTTGCTCAAGCGTAAATCAATCGAGCGGAAATAATATACTGAAATTTGTAACACAATAGAATGACATAAGTATTGCTAGATTTTAAATAACAGCTGTTTTAAAGTTAAACCAATAGACATCTTACCCTTTTAATATCAAACTTTTAACTACAACTTTTTTATTGCGGCTTATAAATGTGCGGTTTGGGTCTTTAGCTTTGTGGCCAAAATTTTAAAAAGTTATCCTTTGTTTTTAGTCTAGCGTCACGCTATTCATTATCTTTTATAACACCATCAATTGCCGTTAAAGAATCACTTTTTATAGCTTCAATGGCTTTTTAATATGGCTTAACGTCGGCAGTTACACGCAGTGCTATACGTGATGGTGGTAGCACTAGGTTGACTTAATTTTGCCCACTGAACGCTGACATAAAAGTTTTTCCAATAAGAGTGATATGATTTCTTTAAGAAACAAACACACTTATTGTTAAGGATATTCAAAAGTTTTTTATTTAATGTAAAGTACAATCGATACAACTAAGTTCTTAATAAGACGTCTTTCAAATGGCCTCCACAACTTCTTCTGCAGGAACGAATTCGATGAACCCAATTTTCGAGCACTTTGCAACTAAATGAAATCGTATGTCATGAATAGCACGTTCAATATTGACTTGTAAAAATTTAAGAGAGTCTGGTTTATTTCATAAAACCAAAGACTTTAAATAACGCCACAAGAAATAGTCTAATGGTGTTGAATCACAACCTCTTGGCGGCCATTCAATCACAATTTCTTGAAGTAGTCAAATCTTCAAACTTTTCTCGCAATAATTCATATTCAATAATTCATACGCACTTTGCTCGAAAGCTCGTGTTATCTTATCCCTTGTTATTAGGCCTTTATTATTGAAAATTGGGAGCTACAAATTAAACTCCCAAGTTCACTCAAGACACAGAGTAAATTTAATTCCACTTACATTACGAAGCCGACTCATTTACCTATAAAAATTTACAATTCTGTATGAACACATGCAAAAAGCAATATAAGAATAAGTTTAGGGGGTCGTAAATACAAATTTGAAAATTTACAAGTCAAATAAAAAACTTAAGTTATCACTTGTACCGAAGGGTATTGAAACATAATTTTTATGTTCCAAAAACATACATTAAAGTGACAATAAAGTAATAAAAACATTTATGTACTTATTCTACTGCAAAAGTTCACAATCTAAGAATTTTTTTAAGCAAAAGTTTTATAAAAGTCGTACATTGCAATTCCCATATTCATAATGAATTTTAAAATAGCTAAAACACACCATTACTGTATTCGCAAGGGATGCTAAAATGTCATATTGTCATAATGCTCTAGGATTTTGCAATATTCCAAAACAACTTGTTTATACTTCTCAGGCAAAACTGTCTTAATTGTACCGTCATTACCAGTCAGATACCTTAGTCAATCCTCTTGACTAAGTCATCTATATGAAACATTTGTTAGCCAGTATGAAAGTGGTCTAAGTCAGAGAAAAAATTAAATTCGTTGAGCAGTTCCTCCAAACCGTATTATTTTAAACTAAATAAGTTCAATGTGATCTTGATGAGGTTGTCAAAAACAAGCAATTTACGAAGGGTTGTTATTTCAACATTAAATGTAATTCAAAACAAAAAAATATTGTTTGTCAGAACTAAAAAGGAATTTACTTAACGAAATTTTGACAAATGGTGAAAAATACTTGAAAATAAAGGGTCCGCCATATAACGTTTTTTTTCAACTAGTGCTTATTTCGTGATGGTAAGACTTAGATTATGTCTCATTTGATAGAAAATTAGTTTTATCCTTCGGCTGAACGAATATGGTTGAGTATACGCTGGGAAATATTGCGAAATTACTTTGGCCGATTTTGCCAAAAAAAAACAATCATCTTTTCAGTTGAAGCTCTTTTTGTTCTTGGCGGGTATGTAAACAAACAAAATTGTTGCATTTGGGGCACAGAAAACCCGCACGCATACATTAAAAAGCCGATACACCCAAAAGGAGTCACTGTTTGTTGCGGATTTTGTTCCAGAGTCATAATTGGGCCACTTTTCTTCGAAAATGAGCAAGGAGTGGCCGTAATAGTTAATGGCGATCGTTATCGGGCCATGTTAAACGAATTTTTGTTCACATAAATTGAAGAGAAGGTTATTGGCAACATTTGTTTTTAAAAGGACGGCGCTACGTGCCACACAGCCGAAGCTGTGGCGAACTATTATAATTACATCTTTCAAAGATACGTAAGGAAAAGGTTTATTTGCTCTGAGGTACTAAAAAAGTGGTTCTTCTTATAATATAACATTATCATATGACCATTGAACACAAAGCATTTTATATTTCATGAAAAAAATCCTTCGAAAATTCCTCTGAAAACAAATCAACCGAGTACGCAGTTCTACTACTTTTTGTCTGTAGTTCTATATGTCTAATAAAAAAAACTTGATTTTTGTTGCACAGTATAATTAAAAATTTACGAAAAAATGGAACTCCATTGTTATAAATTGCCAACAAGGAAAATCTTAAAATGCGCTGTTTTATATAAAGTCTGAACAATGAATAAGAATTAAATAAAATTTCATATTTTATTCATGCTAACATAAGGGTCATTGTTGAGAAAAAATTAAACAACATATATTCAACATAAAAAAGTCTAAATACAAACTATGTTTTTTTGCCAAATAAAAACATAAAGCGTACTAGCGTACAACCGCCCTTACCTTAATGTATCATCATGAAACATTAACAAGTAAGAGCACTATATTCGGCTGTGCCGAATCTTTTATACCCACCACCAATTTTGTGTACATTTAAAGCACAATATTTATTATTTTGTTACTCATTATGGAATAATCTTTTTATAATAAAATATGTATCACTTTCTTTGTAGAGGGTGGTTAAATTTTAAGGGCCCATGTTGAAGGTGAACTACAGCTAGTCTTTAAATTAGTTTTCTGCATTTCATTTTACATTTCTCAATCTCAAACTTACTCAATTTGATCCGTGGAAAGATACGCAAATGAGCAACGCTTTAAAGTTATTTAGATTTTTTATGAAAATGGGCGTTCAAATCAAAATGCATTTTGTGCACTTCGTAATTCTTTTGATCAACATAATCATTCAAATTCATCCACAATCGGGAAAATTTTAAAAAATATTTAAATTTCTGCAAAACAGGTCTGTATAAAATGTTAGAAAATCTGTGAATGCCTTCTTAGTTCGTTGAATGGGAACCATTGCTGTTTTTTGCGATAGTGTGGCAAAAGAGCAGTCAACCTCGACTCATCATCGTGCCCAACAATTGAGCATCAACATTGTCATTGAAAATTTGGACCATCAGATAGAGGAGTGGCACCAAGGATGGAGGGGCCATTTGGCCGATATTTTGTCAAATACATAACTGAACCATACAAATTATATCATTATAAAAATAAATGATAGTAATTTCCTAAATAATTTGTGTTTGATATAAATTCAACATCGGTCCTTAAAATTTAACCACCCTTTATAACTTCGATATGCTACTAAAATGCTTTTGTAAATGTAGTTTTTCAATGAAAGTGGGCGTTAAAGTAGGCGTGTCAATAAAGTTTGTGCTAATAAATACAACTAAGATATTTCAATATAGTTCTTTATTTTCCCAAAAACTTTGTCAATAGAGAAATTACATGAATTTAAGAAAACCCGTTATATGGGAGGTAGGCGTTATAGTGGGCGTGTCACCTAAACTTTTTGGCACAACAACTACATTGACTAGAAGGATATATGTAGTAAATTTCCTCATCATACCTCTAATTTTGTCGGTTTTATGAGCTTTAACATTTCATTAACGGTAGATAACGTGAAAAGTGGGCGTTATAGTAGGCGTGTCAAAGTTATTTTTACTCATGAGTACATTTTAGATGTTTCAATATAGCCTTATATTATTCCAAAATCTTTTTTAATAGAGAAATTATATGAATTTTAGGTAAAGCGTTATATGGTAGGTGGGCGTAAAAGTGGGCGTGGCACCTTAATTTTTTTGTACAATAATGACACTTCCTAGGGGAATATACGTAGCAAATTTGATCATCATACATCAAATTTTGGCGGTTTTATGAGCTTTGAAATTTCATTAACGGTAGATAACGTGAAAAGTGGGCGTTATAGTAGGCGTGTCAAAGTTATTTTTCCGACTGAGTACATTTTAGATGTTTCAATATAGCCTTTTATTATTCCAAAATCTTTTTTAATAGAGAAATTATATGAACTTTAGGTAAAACGTTATATAAGAGGTGGGCGTAAAAGTGGGCGTGGCATCTTAATTTTTTGGCACAATAATGACATTGCCTAGGGGGATATACGTAGCAAATTTGATCATCATACCTCTAATTTCGGCGGTTTTGTGAGCTTTTAAATTTCATTAACGGTATATAACGTGAAAAGTGGGCGTTATAGTAGGCGTGTCAAAGTTATTTCTGCGAATGAGTACATTTGAGATGTTTCAATATAGCCCTTTATTATTCCAAAATCTTTATTAATAGAGAAATTATATGAATTTTAGGTAAAACGTTATATGGGAGGTGGGCGTAAAAGTGGGCGTGGCACATTGATTTTCCGTTAAAAAAAAGCCTCACACCAAAAAGCAAAGTTTGCAAAATTTCAGAGTCGTACATCCAATTTTGTTGCTTTTATGACGTTTTTGTTTTTAAATATACCGAAAAATACACTGTGCGGTATAAATTTTCGTACATTTTGATCGATAACTCCTTTCCTAATGATTAGATTTAGGTAATTTTTGGTGAGAAATATTGTTTTGACTCGAGAAATATATATTCGAAGTTTCATGACTCTACGTTAATCCGTATGGACACAATACCATTTTATTCGATGTTCGTAGGACACGGTTTTTTCGACCTACTCTTGCATTCCGAGCTATAACTCACTTCCTAATATTCCGATATAGCCCATTTTCAATACCAAACAAACCTTGTCTATAAGAAAGATTCTGGCAAAATTTTAGCCTCCTAGCTTTTTCGGTGCGACCTCTATCGTGCTTTCAACAGACGGACAGACGGACAGACGGACAGACGGACGGACATAGCTAGATCGTCATCAAATCAAACCCTGATTCAGAATATATATACTTTATGGGGTCTAAAATGGATATTTCGATGTGTTACAAACGGAATGACAAAATGAATATACCCCCACCATTTTTTTGGTGGCGGGTATAAAAATCATAAAACAGCAAAAATTTTCTTTGTTTTAAAACAGAATTGAAGATGACATTTAAAATTTTCTTTTTACATAAATTGCTTTAAATTTCACTAAAATAATGGAATAACTTAATGTTAAAAGATTAAAAAGGAACAACTGAAGTGACTAGTGGTGGCAGCAGCTATGACGACCCCATTATTGCATTAACATTTAGACATTAACTTTTGAACTTTTTGATAAACTCCTGTTTATTAAATAAGTATGTTCATAAGTATGTTTATGTGTATGTATGTGCCAGAGACAGACAACATGTTTTGTAAAAAAAAATTTCCTCCAATATTTAAAAATTTGTTTCGTTCTTGATCTTGTTAGAATGTATTTTTCGCATAAAAACCCGATAGCGCTGAACAAAAAAAAATTTACGAAAAGTTCAACCTCTCAGCGATTTTCTTGGTCGGTTTCAAATTAAAACCCTCATTTTACTGATATACTCTAATGTGTGATGGAAAGGTTTTATAATTGTGGCTTTATCGTCAATTTTATCACAGAAACGAAAAAAAGAGATCTAGAACATTAATTTTATCGACAACATTCTAAATAAGGTCGGTTTGTGCACATGGTTGTTTACTGCAAGCGAATAGTGAAGAGGAGTCTGTATGACAAGACCACATCACTCGTCAGTTCCAATGTATCTCAGATTAGATTCAAGAGTAGAGTTTATATAAACAGAGATTTCCGATGAATTTAAGTAAACTGCAGAATTAAGTGTGACACGCCCACTACTATGCTCATATCTTACATAAAGCAAAAGAACAATATAATAGAGTATTTTTAATATAAGTAAAGGATTCTAAGTATCGCAGGAATTTGTCGTGCTGTATTATACTTGATATAAATGGGCGGATAGTATATGTGACATGCCTACTTTTAGAGTCAATTGCTAAAGTATGACTTGTGAACATAGATAATTTAACAGAATTTACAGAAAATTTTTGCCGCTTTAAGTTATATGTTTTTGTGATTATAAAAGTAGGAAGAGTCACGCCCACCAAAAGTAATATTTTTACATCCACTTCTACTTACCCAATTAATATGAAATTGTGCAAACACACTGAATTTCTCAGGTAATGCAATATAGTAATTATAAAAGTAAGACGTACAAATACCATTTTGATAAGTGTAGATCTTTAACTATATGAATACAAAAACAAGTTTTTTGTAAAACATATTTTCCTAAACCTGTCTATTATTTACACTTGCTTAAATGTTGCTGTTGTTTTTTGATTCATGTCCTGTTATGATGGACATACATATTTGTTGTGTATGATCATGTTTGTGCAGTTAAAAGAACGAAAGCTACGTAATTTTAACAATATGGCTGCATTTCATATATTCGTACACATAAATAGCCATAAAAAATATAACAACCACATCAAAAACCAACACAGTTTGTACCATCCTGGACATATATACACACACAATTACCTTCATCCTTTGAAATATTTTCAAATAATGACGGCACGTTGTTTTATCATGTAACGCTGTCTAAACTCTCAGCTGAATACTATCAGCATACATATGGACACACAAATGCTCTAGTTGTATTGTTATATTATTGGAGTAAATTGAGTACAATAGTGGTTCAGTTATGGAGCCATCTGAAACACCTCTTGCAACCTGTAATGGACTCGAAATAACTCCATTGCTGGAGACATATTGCGATCTATTTGTTAAGTACGTTGACATTAATCAGATAGCAGTTTAAGAAATATTAAAAATTTTTAATCGTTTTAAACATAGAATTGAGTGAGAGTCAAGAAAGACCAAAAGCGAAATTCTTCCATCTTCCATGTTACTCCTTATTTTTTTAATTACATCACTTAAGGCTGTTAAACAGATGTGTTGAAGTCTAAGGCCTGATTGACATTCTGTAAGCAACTTATTTTGATTAACACATTCAGTAATCTCTTAATATATAACTTTTTCTAATACTTTGGAAAGCTAAGGAGAATTAATATTGGACAATATTCCCCAGCAAAAACAAATCGAAATTTTGTAAGCATTACATACTTTTTCTGTTATACATACGCCCTTTACAGTAAGCACATATTTATTGCCTTAACTATTGCAATACTGTATAACAGAAGATGTTAAATTTGTTGATAGCTTTTTTTAAGCGATACAATTTTACTCATTCCCTTACAGAAGAGCATACTAAAAAGCACAAATGTATGAAATAAGTAAAAACTTATTATTTTTGTGACAAGTAACAAAAATGATATGAGAATCGAAAAAAATTTAACGACACAATGAGAAATAAAACATAATTTGATAAGACAATAAGGTAAGCCCAGTTCTACAACAATAACATATTTTATTTTCTTACTGTGAAACTTTGTAAGTTTTTGTATTGAAGTTTTTCAGTTAGAAAACAAAATTATGTACAACAAAAAAGATCAGCTGGGCTTTAAGGTATACCTTGTATAACTGCACCCTGATAATTTAGTTATTATAGACGTGAGCGCATCAGTATCAATTTTAAGTGAGATTAAAAAAGTAATATTTAAAACAATAAAAACCAATTATTCGAGCACAAAGTATTTGTAATTTAACACTTATTATTTTTATTTTATATGTAAATATATACATATTAAACACTATTTGATTGTTCTTTTATAAAAACATAAATAAATTTGATATTAAACAAATTCTTTTGACTTATTTTGATAAGTAAAACACAATGCGTTATTAAAGCGCCTCTATTTAGGGCTTTAATAAAAGAACTTTTTATGACATTAAAACTGTGCTGAATATCATATATTTATCTTTCGCTTCCTAAGAGTAATGAATTTTTCACTTACGATATTATTAAATTTAAGCAGCTCATGATTTAAATGCATATTCATTGTGCTGAAATAAGCACCTTAAATGAAATGCTTCTAAGTGGAACATCTCAAACAAATATCATGCCATACGTAAATAGGTTTGTAAGCCAATGGCATCTTGACTTTCTCTTACAAACCTGCTTACGTCGAAGCAGTAGTTTTTGCTGGGTCGTTATCTGTCTTTCGTACTGGAATAATTTTATTTTATTCTATTAAAAAGTGCTTGTGGTAATAATTGTGTTATACAATTGGGTAATAAAGTGAATTTTAAACGGAAGTATTATCTTTACGAATTAAGGATTAATATCATCTAGACCGACATTTGATTTAACTTTATGAAACCTTCTCTAACATCTGTTAGAGTAAGGCCTTTGAAATTGAATTTAGGAATGAATGCCTCATATGATGGGGTTTGAACATAAAGACCAGTGTTAATTTTTGGCTGGAGTATTTTAACAATATCTTCGCCGGTAATGGACTGATTGAACCAATATTAACCAGTAATTTTGTTATGTGTATATCTTATAGTGTCGTTCAATTTCCGATAAAATGGTACCACATATGGGTCGGTGGAATTGGTAGATTCTTTGGAGTAAATATACAAATTATCTAAGCAAAAAACAAATTCAAAACAATTACGAATTGAAAAACTATATTTTAAAAAAGGCGGGAAAATATATATAATTTTTCCTACACATTAATACATTACAAAAACAACAAAAACTATTTGAGCAACATTTGCAGTATTTGTCTTATAATTAATTCATTGTGTAGTTGGTACTTAAATAATTTTCAACATTTCTAACATATTTCTGCGTTTGCAAATATTTTCTTTGTTTAAAGTTAATGTACTTTTGAAATCAGTATAATGATTAGAATTAGCGCATTGCAATGATAATGATGTTTTTTGTGTAAATGCAGTGTTCCTGTATTTTTGATCAGATCTATTACTGAGCATAGATTAATTAATTTAATAATAAATAAATAATAACAAGCGCAAAAATAATAATATCTATATATATAAAAGTGAAACTCTGTGTGTGTGTTTGTGTGTGTGTGTGTATGTTAGCTATAGACTCCGAAACTGTAAAACCGATCGGACTCAAGCTTTGGCAAGTTGTTGTACACATTCCAGGGAGTGTTTATGGGTGGAAAAAAGTGGGCGGGACCACGCCCATAAAAAATTTCTTATCGTTTTTAGCTACTTGCACTTGACCGACTTTTCTGAAACTTTGCACACATATTAAGCTGTCATGACTATATAATTTCGTGACTAGAAAATTGGGCAGTGCCACGCCCATTAAAAAAAGGTATAATTTTTAGCTTTTTGCACTTGATATTTAACTAAAATTCAGAATACATTTTTATTCATTAAGGGGCGTAGTAACGCCCGCCGTGCTTTTCTAGTTTAAGTATAAAACGAAAATTGTACAGTTGTTACAAATATTAACTTAAATAATTAATTTTATGGTACAAAAGTGCTATACAGTACTACCCAGCGCGGATTAAGCAAACGTGTTTTGTTTAACTTTTTATTAACATGTATGACTTATTAGTTTTATGGCTGCCAAGACTCTTGGCTTATTAAATAAAATAATTTCTTTAAATATTCTTAAACGTCGAACAAAACTTCAGCCCACCTCCCAGTCACTCAAATCCATAATTAGGTGCTGAAATAAGAAATTAGCTGGATGTGAATATGTTAAGCATGAAACTAAATGTCGGGAATTCTAAGCAAAAAACTTGCAATATTACATTAGATGAGATAGAACTCTGCCGTAGAAAAATGCTGCTAAAAAAGCGTAATTTTTTGCTAGACTACTTTAAATGTAGGTGATTCGGTTTCCCTACGAAAAAAACGAATGTTAATCAAAACCATATTTTAAAGATAAATTAATAATCATTTCGTTAAAAAATAATAAAATTTTTTTTATCACATTAATAGACCATTAATATCACATCGCAAGTTGTTTCATAATTTAATAATGTTTTAATGCGACATTAAATTACACCTGCGACATTAACATATTCGGTAACCAAACATCCTAATGCTAATTAGTTTAAAACAAACAAAGAAAGACGCTATTAATTTCTATCTATTTAATTCTATTCATACGCCATAATTTTCCCCTTGAAGCAATTAAAAGCTATGGTAGAGATTTGTATTCTTTATGCTAAAATTAATGAGAAAAATTGTATCCTAAAATATATTACATTTTTACATGAATATTATACTTCTTGAAATTTTAATAGTAAACAGAGTTATTGGTGGGTAACAGAAAATGGCGCAGCCGAATATAAAGCTTTAACTAAACTGAAAATGATTACATTAAGAACGATTTAAATAAATTACTAATCTACAACGATATAGGTTTTTCCATTTCTCCACACTTTAAAGGTACACAAAATTACTCCCATTGGCATTCTCTGGTATATTTATATACAGCTTGTTTTTAAGTAAGATTATAAATGTTAGCATACGTCAAAACATAAGATTGCGTACATTGCGTGCTACATGAAACACGTCATTCAAATAGCAAACTAAGAACAAGAGCAAGTAAAGACAAGATACACGAAATACTGGGTAAATGTCTAAATAATGTTTTCAGATCTTAAATTTTTTATTAAGTAGAACTACACTAACAAGCAAGAAGTTTAAAAGGCAACTTTTATAAATTTGTAAATAAAATTTACCCGAAGTCAACTTTAAGTGAAATAACAGTAACAGAGAATTGAATTAAGATTTTACAAAAATTAACGGAGTATAAATTGTACTAACTTAAAAAAAATTGCTTTTTAATGTGTTCTTTAAAAAAAAAAATTGGCTTATTACAAGGCACATTAACATTAATTCGGTACCCGTATGGAATCATGTAATGGTTTTTTTTATTATAAAATTTAACAGTCGTATAAACTTTTTTTAAAATAATTTGTCGGCACCTACCAAACAAATTTTTCTTTTTATTTTTAATCTAAAATAAATAATTCACAATTCTAGTTGGTTTAAAATATTTTTAGAAAATACAAAACCGAGAAAATAAAGTTTTTATATTGAAGTTTATTAAAAATTTTTTAAATTAAGGAATTTCTTTTTTATTTTATTGTTGAACTTTAAATGTTTTAAAGACTTTATTATTTTAATTCTGGCTCTAGTTCATTTAAATACTAAATTTCTAATCATTATGTGAAGAAATCAATTTCTATTTGTGCTACGGTTTCATCATCAGCACTCTTTGAGCGGAATGTCTTAGTATTGGATGTAAATATCATCTATTAAAGAAAATTTAAGACGAAAGAGAAAATACCCTTCACAGTTATGTCCAGCGGTATAGATTCCTCATCGTTGTTCAGCCAAGATTTGAGATTAAGTGTTATATGCTTGTTAATGACAAAACACCTCAAACTTTGGTCCTTAATTCCTAAAAAAATTATCATTATTTTTCTAGGTTAAACATACATAAATGCAACTTAGGTACTCCAAATTGGTTCAAAGAATTGAGTTCTTTATTCTCCTCCAGATTTCCAGCCTACACAAATAAGAGAAATAGTGTCATTTCGCTTTTATATTTCCGGTGCCATCTTTGATTTTGAATTTGTACAGAGTTAGTTTAATTCTACTTGTTAATTCCTTTGATTTGATACCCTTATTGATGGAGTTTAAAAAAATTATATGCCATTTAGCTTAGGGCGCCATCTTGGATTGTAAGTTTTTTATAGTTTATTGTATTTTCTGCCTAAAACTTTTTGTTTGAATACTGAAGCGGTTGAAGTGGGTTTATAGCTAGCTACTCTATTTCACCCATAAATACAAATTTACATCTCCATTTTATAGTGGCAGCCATATTGGATTTTAATTGTATAGTATTTTATATTTTACTAGATAATCCTTTTCCTTTAAGTTTCCTTAAAAATGCAAATGAAATATTGCTTCTCTCAGTTATCTAAGACTCGATTTTTTTCGGTGTAATCAAAAAAAAAATCGAAGCTTTTTTTATGTGCTTATAACTCAGTTGGTTTTAAACCGATTTGTCAAATTTTCTCGACAATAATTTATAAGACTATGGCTTCAATTTTGAAGTCTCTAGCCTGTCACTAAAACAATTTGGAACTCTATGAACTTGATATATATAAAAAACTTTTTATTTTTCAAAATAATTTTTGGCTATAACTTTGTGGACTACTAACGGCTTTGTGCCAGATTTTTTAATCAGGCATATAGTACTTACAAATAGTTACAGACTGAAAAGTATTGATTTTTTTGGTAAAAACATGTAGACAAACAAAGGCAGTCGTGTTCATTTGCTCATATCTCAAAAAGTTAAGAGGTGATCGTGCTAGATTTTAATAACGATTTATTTCCGAATATTTTCAAAAGATTGACAACATATAGATCTAGGTCGCATATGAGGCCTTCTAAAAGTTTATCTAAACCCACACACGGACAGACGGAAATTACTCAGTCGATTCCCCTGGACTCCAGCTTTTAGAAAATTAATGCTTTATGGGGTTGGTAATACAAATGAAACAACAAAGCAATATATATATCCTTGGTACCACAAGTGAAGAATATAAAAAAAAAATGTGCCTTTTTTTTGTTAATGTATGTGATGTGTGTTTTTTTGTATTATCGAATATCGAAGCAGACCACCACTATTTCAAATGGCTTTTCAACACCCACGCTCCCTAGTTATTTCATGCTGACAATCCCAGTGGCACAGTTCTTTGTTATTATCATCATCTTCGTAAGATTGAGTTCACTGTAGGGTGATCGACTCGGTTTTACAACCGGTGGAAAATCCGGTTTTTTTTCTTTCAACTGTCGGTTTTTTCTAAATTTTGATTTTTCGAATATCGAATACACCGGTTTTTTTTATCCGAAAAAGCCGTTTTTTTAATTTTTTTAAGTTTATTTTCATATATATTTGTACCTTTTGTCCTTAAATTCAACCAATTAAAACCAAATTAGTCAACTGCATTCATGTCAGTTATTGCGTTATTGTGCAGCCAAACGTATAAATACTGTAAAAATTTTATATTCATATAAAAATTTAATTATAATCTGTTTTTACAATATTTTTTAATTTTTTTTTTTAATAATAATATTATATATTATATATTCGAACCGGTTAACCGGTTTTTTCTCAATTTTCAAAATAGCAACCGGTTTTTTTTTAATTTAAAATTTCAAACTATTTGAAAACCGGTTTGTAAAAAAAAGTAAAAAAACCAATCGATCACCCTAGTTCCCTGGCAGCATTGACACTTAATAAGTTTCTGCCTGTTATTCTTAGGCTATCGCAATCTTTGTCTGTCAAACCTCTATAAGTACGGGTTACAGAAAAGATACTCATGTCACTATTTAAGCCCTTATATTGCAATAAACGCAAGGCTCCACCACTCCATCATTGTGATATGACCCGGCGATAATAACAGATCATTGGCATGATTGAAATACACAACAAAAACAATTGAAGCAACTTATTATCCTAACTATGTGCTCAATTAATGAACTCGAAAATTTTTTTTAAAGAAGCAGACAAAAAACACCGAGAAAAATTTAATTTAATTTAAAAGTTTGCATTTACAAAATCATTTTTTACAAGAATTTCATTGACAGAATATGTGTCTTAAATTTCTATGAAATATTTTGTTTGTTATATTTTATGTTACTTTTTAGAAACCATTTCTTCTCATAAACAACCATCAGTAATTACGGTTACATATAAGTTTTTGTCAAAAATTATTATCATTTTAATAACATTCATGTTAAGCGTGTGTGGCATTTAAAATGCTGTTTAAAAATATATTTTCCTTGAAAATTACATTATCTTACGCACGAGTAATTATAATAGAGATAATAGAGAAAACGAAAAACAAAGACAAAATTATATTTCGCCAGAATTGGCAGAATTTATTTAGCTCTAGAAATAAACCAAGATTTGTAAACTATTAAAACTCTTTTTTGGTTTTTGTTTTCTTTGTATGTTTAGGGTGTCCAACATTTGATTTTAGTAGCACAGTTTTTGCAAGCGATTTGTTTACATTTAAAAGTGAAATTCAAGTTGCATTTTTTTTTAAATACATACAAATTTAAATTTAAACCCCGATTTCCTTTTCGAATTTAATTGTTATAGGGTTTTCCATTTATCTTACATTAAATAGACTTTCATCTGCATGCTTATAGGGGCATACAAAATAATACTCTGTAAGCTTTGTATATAAATACTGTAAGTACCCTGTTATAATATTGGACTACGTGGTCCATTTCAGCTAAATGGACTACTAACAACATGGTCCTATGTAATGCAGTTATGTGATTTTTAAACAAAAGATTATAGTTAAACGACAAGTGTTCGTGTTTTAACGATTACATAAATTGTTGTCAAGACGTGTATAATGGTCGTGTTATATGGACCAGGGTTTCTCCATACATTAAGGTGATCTTTGGATTACAGAGTATACTTTACATGCGTGTTTGGACTAGTCGCGTTATATGCAGGGTAGTACCATAAGTTATGCCAGTATTTGTGTTATACATAATAGCTAATAGCTAAGGAAGGTGAAGCAGGAACGATATGAATTTTAAGTATGAAAAAAATTTCATTCCATTTGGAATGCATAACAGGCCTGAAGGGAAATGATCCAGTTAGCTATTCTGGTGCATACAACGACTCTTCTTTGCTTAACCCTAGCCCTTATACCCAACTTATATTACGTAAACGTATACCCAAGTACATGTGTGGCCAGTAACAATTATTTACGTTTTTCCTTATAATTTATTAGCAAAAAATTTTTTTATTCATACAATTTGTACTTTAATATATTATTTAAAATTTTGAGTGGTTAAAATAAGTTTGCGTACGTAGCATTACTTTTATATTTTATATCTGGCGACGTTCTACCTTACGTATTATTAAAAAAATATGGAATTTTTTACAGCCAAAAAATCGTTACAAAATGTGTTCGAATTTATGTGAACTTTATTTTTCAACTGTCGAAAGCATTAAAGATTTTTCATTGGTTTTTAAAGTCTATTTTTGTGAAAATAAAAAAAAAAAAAAAAATGGATGGCAAAAGAAACTTTTAACTGTCTTCGAGACAATATAAGAGGTGAATTCAAATACATATGTATATAAAAAAATAATATAAGCGCACGTGGACGATATATATCCGGAATTTGAAAATATCAAAGGAGAACATGTACAAATCCCAATCGAAGTTACATATTTGGATATTGAACAAGCGGAGCAGAATATCTATTATGACGATAATCTTGATAATGGGGAAGATGATGACCAGGAAAGCAACACTAAGGATGGTCCAGTGCAAATAAATTTGGGTTCAGCTGAATTCGCTGCACGTGATGGTACCATATGATGCACGCAACATATGCCAGCACCCCAAGACAGAGAACCAAATATTTTGAGACAACGAAGTGGCCCAGTAAATTTTACAGCTACAATGTCTATCGTGAAAAAAACAAAAAAGCGGAGGCTACATACAGAGCATACAACGCCATTCATCCGGAGGGTTAACTTAAAATTTAGAATCCTGTCATAATGAGCGAGTGTTTGCATTCATAGGAATACTTACTATGACTGGTACCAACCACAGTAACGGCGAGGTATTCCAGATTTGTGGTCGGTAGAAAGTTATCCACTTTATCGTGATGCAGTTGGCATTAATAGATTCCAAGCAATACTGCGATTTATAAGGTTTGATCGGTCAGTCAAGGTTCAGGTAATGCGCAACTCCAACACGAGACTTGGTATAGGGAGTTTTGTAAGTACGGCCATGCAAGAAAGAGTTGACGCTTCACCATCAACGTCTTCAGCGCCAAGTGTGCGGGAAAAAAATCCAAGTTTGAATCTGCTTTTTGTATTATATTCACGACGAACACAAATTACGTACTCGTTACATATGCTTTAATTGTAAACGGCCATCATGTGGGCAACATTCAAGAAATTACTTTGTATGCGAAAATTGCAATAATGGCAACAAAACTTTAATTAAAGTAATAAAAAAGAAAATAAAAACATAAATTTACATAAAAAACAAACATTCATTAATTTGTATAGACAATTCATACAATTGCATTAGTGGGTGTACTTGGGTATACGTTCTTGGGGGTGTCGATTTTAAAAGCTCATAGCTCCTCAAACACTTGATCCAGGATAATAATTGAGGTGGCAGTTTACGCAGATTTCATCCATTTTCTTAGATCTAAAGTTTCATTAGAAAAGCATAAGCCGTTTAGAACGTGCATTACTCAGAAGTGTCAATGGCCACACCTGTACTCGGGTATAAGGACTAGGGTTAAGTCGTCAATATTTGTTAGTACAAAATATAATAAGAGTATGCAATAAAACCATTAAGTCAAACATAAATTTTCTGTTAGGTAACGAAGCTTTACATGTTTACATGGTGTTCTCTTAAGGGCGTTTTTTTAACTGCCAAGTGTTAAATGTTATACTTGGCTTGTTTCTCGATATTAATGATCAGTTTTTTCCAGTAAAATTATTATAGATAGATTGACTGATAAGACAAAGCTCACAAATTATCAAAATTGACTTTATATCTCATTCATAGATTCTGCGAATATTTTACAAAAAGTGTATATCCTGCAATGAGGCTCATTTTTAAATTTAACGGTTGGTTAACAATTTAAATTGCGGCATGTGGAAACCAATTCACACCGGCTCGTACAGACTCCATAGAATTTATAAAAAATGTACGTTTTTGACAGTTTATATTCCGGTGGCATCATCGATCTTACTTTTTCTAACATGAAGCCGGAGCTCAAGTAACGCTCTAAGGACTTGGTTATCGCAACACGATCAATGATTTTTTGCTTCGAAATGTAGATGAGATTGATTAAAGCGATATATGGTTTAAATAAGATGGCGCTACATGTCATTTGGAGGCTACCACCATTGATTTATTGACATCACAGTTTATTAATAATTTGATTTATATAAATTAACCTCGCAGTTATTTTCTCTGGGTTTACGTGAAAACAGTGGTTTTTGCTAATAAACCAGAAAAAATTTATGCTTCGTAATATATGCTAGAAAATTTAGTACTGTAAATGCCTATCACCATGAAAGCTGATCATGACTGGCAACCAAATTAGGTTCAAAGGACCATTTACAAGCAGCCGCTGTCGAGGCACTTGTTATCTTTATATAATGGTACGAAATCAAAGTGTTGACACCATATTTGGATATCGCATGTATTCAATTTTTTTAAATTTGTTCTGTATAGTCCTACTATGGTTCGGTATTCCGCAATCCTTTTCCACATAAGTGGAATTTCGGGACACCCTATATACATGCACATAAGTATGTATATCTTATCACGACTTTTTTGTCATGAATTTAAGTTTCTTTTCTATTGACAGAGTTCTATTATTATATTTTTACAAATATTTTTTATTTTTATTTGTTTTTTAATTTTTTGTTTGTTTTTACTTAAAAAAAGTATTTAACTTCTCAAGTTCAAGGTGTAAGTATTTTATTACGCTAAGCACTGAATCTAAAGAAAGGAAATATTTATCGTTTTTTTTTTTTTTGCAGAATAATGTTTAGCGAAAATTTTCAATTCAAAGGTATTTCATCGTTTTTTGAGAACTCGGAAAGAGGAAAGCAATAGATACCGATAGCTTTGTCACTGCTAGCCAGTGACGCCAGAACTTGATTAGCAAAAATGGCTACAATTCTGGAAAACAAATGGCTAAAAACAAGCTAAAAAAAGCTAAAAAAAACGGCTAAATCTTTTATATAGAAAGTTTTCAATATTGGAATAAAAAAACAGGAAAAATGTATTTTAAAATAAAAATAATAAAATTTAAGACCATTTTTAATATGATCAGTATATCTTTGATTAGTTATAAAGTATAAAAATTTTTATAATGGTGTTTAAGGACCAATTCTCAGTAGCATCTAACTCGCTATTATTGTCATCATAACTTTCTTTAGATCCTATAAATTTAAGATAATTATGTGACACTTTATATTAATGACAGCATTAATCAATCCTTTTTAAGCCTTAAGATGCGGCAAAGAATAGAGAAAAATAAAATATTGGTCTTTCAAAATTAACCAAACTCTCTTTAATTTGTACAAATCAATATTGAACGTGTCATTCATGACATACAACTTGAGTTAGTGGAGAAAGTTCTCGAAAATTGGGTTCATGGAATTCCTACCTGCAGAAGAAGTCGCGGAGGCCATTTGAATAACGTTTTATTTAGAACTTAATTGTATCGATTGTTGTTCACATAGAATAAAAAACTCTTGAATTTCCTTAACAATAAGTGTGTTTCTTAAAAGAAATCATATCACTCTTATTGGAAAACCTTTTACATAGCTAATGTAGCCACCTGCTGTTGTTGCTCAAAATTCATTGGATTAAAAGGTAAAGGCTTGGTCTTGATAATGTATTCAAATATATCCAAATGCATTTATGTGTTTTTTTGTTTAACAGTGAACAGTTAAATCATATATTGTTAGATTATTTAATTTCCCATTTACAATATTTACAAAAAGCTTTCCCTGAACTTTCAAGTTCTGTAACCCATTCTTGTAATTTTAGATGGGATAACCATTCTAAAGCTTCTGGGAATATTTTGTACTCATTTTACACTTTTTTTTGCTCATTTTTCTTAAATTTATTTTCTTATTTATTTTATTAAGTACACATGCTTGATTGCTTTCTTTTACTGATTGATGGTTGGTTTGTTTATGTACTATTTTAAAGAGGTTCTCATCTAAGCAAATTTTTAAAAGTTAAAAAAACATTGTTTTATAGTAGCGTTTTCACTAAACAACAACAAAACTTAAAAGCTGAAAACAAAAAATGTCTAAAAAAAAAGGCTAAAAAATATCTAGAAATGTCTAAAAAAAATTACCTATAGCTAAAATCAAATTTTTCTAGCTAAGCGTGTTCAAAAATGTCTAAATCTAGCCATAAAATGGTTAAATTGGCAACACTGGTGCTAGCAGTCATTAGGGTTTCAATGTCAAGTAAAATATGTTTAAAACATAATTTTACTATTTTAATTTTTTTTTTAATTAATTGATAATGTGTTTGCTTTTGGTAAATTTTCAAAAAATCTTTGCATTTCAAAGAAGTTCAGAGAAAAAAATTTTACAGAAAAAAAAATTTAAGTTAAATTTTATTAAACATAAAAAATTTACTTATTATTTAGGGCATTGTTTTAATCAATTTTAAAATGTTGTCTATTGGTTGCTGGGTTTAAGCTGGTGTATATGCATGTCACTGGTGCTTATGCCAGATCATCAGTAGATCTTTAAACCACAAAATTTATGAAAAAGTTAAAAACTGTAACAAGCTTTATTTAAAATTATCATAAACAATAATAGATTTTAAAATAAATCGAGAAAAAAAATGTTAAGCCCAACTAACAATTTTTATTCCTGTTAATTTAAATTCTGTTAAATATTCTAATTAAATATTTTTTAAATAATGTTAAGATCTTGTCCGTTTGCTGGGTTTTCAAGTAAATTTAAGCAGATAAGAGGAAACCCTAATATCTTGCATCAATTATACTTTCCTGTAAAATTCTATATAGACTCCTCAAAAGTGTCAAGAACCACTAAACGAATCACACATGTTTATAAACCCTTTCTATACGCACTACCACAAAACATTAAGCTATAAATATAATTTCAAAAAATCCATTAGTTTAATACAGTTCTACTCGGAAAACTTTTATTAAAAAAAAAAACGAAAATCCTCTTAATGACTCCACTAGAATACGGCTAATAAAAATAAAATTTTCTTTTATTTTTCTGCAAACTTAATGCTCCATTAAAAACGACTGCAGCATTAAGTGGGCTGTTTCAAATAGTTTTAATTGCAGCAAATTACAACTGTGTTGGTAAACATTTGCGGAAAAAATAAATGAGAGCAATAAACAATTCTCTGGAAAATTTATTCTATAAACGTTTGTCTGGTTTACAAAATAAATATGTAATAAAGAAATATTTAGTTAATTATCAACGAACCATTAGAGAAACACACATTTGAGAAAAGAGCAATAATTCACAGAGATTTATTTTTTACAATTGAAAGGATTAAGGAACGTTTTCTTTATGAATTACTAAATAATGAGCTTTAAATAAAAACGCGTAAACGCGAAATCTATGTGTATGTGAGGAGTCAACATACAAAGTGGTATGAAAAAGAAAAAATTAAAAAATAACCCAGACACAAACTAAGGCAGAATTGACATTATAATACAAGTCATAAGATCTATCAAAAAATATGTGTAGAGTGAACAGAGTAAAACACAGTAAAAGCATATTATAATCCCAGCAGAAAAACTGAGACAAAATAAAAAAAATTGTCTGAAAGTTTTAAAACAAACCGTTTTTTGTTTTTGTTTACATTTATTCAACCCGTTTTAAATAAAAGAGTATTTCATTAGATCAGAGAGGTATTTTAACAAAACCTTTGGCAGACACATTATTTGGTGTAAAGCTTCGTACACACGGTTGTCAGATCGTACAATATTGTGTGAAAAATTGGTAGCAAATACCTTACAACCGTGTGAACTGGCAATTTTTGCATAACAATGTTGGCAGAAAAGTCATTGTCATACCATTGATAGACGGCAACCTGACAACAATATTGTCAGATATATTGCAATCGTCTGAACAACCTTCATCGTTATTGTCAGACCATTGAAACATGTTGTCAGATAATTTTATATTGGCAGATGTACAAGTTTTGTGCATATGACAATGGCGTCATTGTCATACAAGTTAGTGATGTCAGATGTATATAATGTTGCTTTTAGTATTGTTGAATAGAATGTTGTTTTTAGGAATTTTCTTGTACTTTCTATTATATTTATACATAAAAACAATTAAGAACGTTATATTCGACCATGACTAATCTACTATATATGTCACCAGCACTCGCTTGAATTATGCAGATATTAACTTTATCATAATTTACAAAGAAAAGTTGATAGCAAAAATATACATACATATGTTTGTAGTATATGCATAAATATATATAAACACTATAATCATAGACGTCTATACATACATATACAAACTACATAATCTCGGACTTCTATACGTTCATACATACTTGCATATACGAAATAATACATGCTAACTATGCCTTTTCATTTGATACCAATATTGTAGAGAGTAAAATTTTAATTATCAAAATATAATTATATTTATTGATTTATAGCGTAATCTATTTTACTATTCAAGCCCTTTTATTTAATACCCATATTGAATTACAAATATGTAATTCGCCCTTTTGTGTTGGACGCCATCTTAAATAACGAATTTTTGTTAAGCCTACTGTATTTTACAGGTCAAGCCCTTTCATTTGATACCACTATTGATGGCGGTAAGTTTTTAATTACAAAAATCATATTATGTATACAAATTTGTTCGATATTTTGTCATGGCGTTCATCTTGATTTTTATAGGTTATACATGCTATTCTGTATTCTACTTGTCAGTTCCTTTAATTTGATCCCAATATTGCAGGGGGTAAATTAGATAAATTTTTAATAACTAAAATTCACTCATTATAGAAATTTGTTCGCCATTCTGTCATGACGGCCATCTTGAATTTGAACCTTTTTCATAATTTTTTTACATAAATTGTATACTAGGAAAAATTTAGGAGATTTTTTTAAAAACGTGGGAATTTTAAGTATGTATCTTCATATGGCATCACTGCAAACCCCTCTTTCAATGCAACAGCTGTTGTGGAAAAAAAATTGTTAATTTTCTTGCGTGTTTCTTGTTTCAGTTTAGATTTGTGTCAATAAGTGGAGAACAAAATGAAAATAATAAAAATTATTGTAAATATGAAGAGGACGGTACAGAGTATTCCATTTTTAAATTTGTGAAAGCTTTTCTAGATCCCCAGACGCTATCGGAATCTAAGATTGTAAAAAAAACATGACCAAAGCAATTTCTGACAACAGATCTGCCAATTTTTTTTATACAGTCATCTGACAACCGTCTAAACTTACAATTTTTTATCGGACAACATCGTCAGATAATGTTATTGTCAGAACAACATCTGCCAATGAAATTGTCAGCTTTTCTGACAAAAGTCTTACAACCGTCAGAACTGACAATTTACCTTATGGAAGCAATTCTTCATTGTCATTCCATTGTTAGCATATGTTTAGGTGTAGCAATTAAGTAAAATCTGACAACCGTCTGTACAGAGCTTAAGTAATGTTACAGCAATTGCAAAAACAACATGTATATTTTTTTTCTATTGTGTTACACAGAGTACAAAAAATGAATTCTGTAAGATCTGTTTAACTGCAAACGCCATAAATTTTTTCATTCATCAAAAGCATTCAAAAATAAAAGGAAACAAGTAAAAATGCTATACTCGACCGCACGAAAGTTACGTGCCATGTTATATGCTATTTTGCTTTATTAATTTAGAAGCCACTTTTGATTTTTAATTTTTACATAATTAGCTGCATTATAGTCATTAGCCAAGCGCTTTCATTTGATATCCATATCAATGGGGTTGAGAATTGAAACTATCCGCCATTTTGTTCTACTTGCCAATCCCTTTAATTTGATACCCATATTGTGAAGGTTGCTGGAGCCAAAAAACTTATTTACCATTTTTTATCCATATAGCCGATCCTTTGTTGCATTTCATTTTATCTTTGTTATTTTTTACTGTATTCTAATGGCAAATTCCTTTCGTTTGTTATCAAATATTCAGGCGGTTGCAACTATGATTAATTTTAATTATTAAATTTGACCCATATATAAATAAGTTGATGGCTATTTAGTAGTAGCGGCTACATTTGATTTTTTTTCTAGTTTTTAATATTCTCCTAGTTAAGCTCTTTCTTGTGATACTCATACCATATCCTCTATATTTATGATGAAGTTAGAAATCTCAGCAAGACTTAGCGTTGTCACTCTTTTTTGTGATTCTCATATCGATCCTTTATGTTCATGATAATGATAGAAATCTTAGCAAGACTTAGCGTTGCCATCTCGCATGGGCAGTGCAGTGTGTAGGCTCCAAAAATTGTTGTTTGGATATTTTTCAGTGCGAGACACAGTGGTATATAGTCTCCTCCTCCTCTGTGTTGAGAAAACTTTTACATAGACTACAGGTTAGAACCATTATTACGGCACGATTTGTAAATCTGCTATGAGCAGTCACAATATCTTCCAGATGTTTTCTACCATATTCAAAAAAAACACTCTACGTGCGCTACGAATCTCTACTAGGCCAACTATACATAAGATTTTAAAATACATAAAAACTATATTTTTATCGTTAATATCTCACTCACATCTTGTTTATTAATTTTAATTTTTTTTATATACCCGCTTTCATTGGTTTAGTGGAAGTTTCTGCAAATAATGCCAGACTTTTAAAAAAATTTTTTTATCATCTACTTCTAGTATTAACAAGTAATGGTGCTATATTCGGCAGTGTCGAATCTTATATACCTTTCGCAATGTGAAGTTATGCAATAACAATTTTACCACTATTAATATATGTATGTTTAATTATCTTTATATTGACTGTATCCGTTTAAAAAAATTCCATTGTTAAATTATAAATTCAGTTTATGTATGTAAGAAAATTAAAAAAAAAAACTTTTTTTGTCTTAACTGGGATTCGAATCTATGTTCATCTAGTTTGTATTGGTGTGAAAGTAGTCTAGGTTTTTTCATCATATCTCAGCTATTTAAAATTTTCAATACCGATCTGCTACCGAATATATCTGATATTTTGGTATCTTACACGGGTCCTCGAATCGTCTTGAGGCTTAAAAAAATTGATTTCAACATACACACGGACAGAGGGCCAGACAGACGGACAATGCCTAAATGACTCCCCTATTAATAAGCTTTCAGAAAATATATACTTTATGTGGTTGAAAACTAAAATTGTAGACATTTCACACGGGATGGCAAGCTTATATACACTCAGGTCTTTTTTTATGCGGTATTTTTTTATGGGAATTTGAATTTATGCGGTTTTTAAATATTCAATTTTTTTTTATATAAAAATAATATTTAGATAACTGATAACACTGGGCTTTGATATTTCTGTTAAGGTTTGTGCTTTCTGTAAAGTTTGTAGACTTCTGTTAGGGTTTGTACTTTCTGTTAATTAATACGTTTCATGCGAAGACCAGCAGCGATTATTTGAAATTTGGGATTTCCCTTATAGATTTTGTAAGCAGGCGACGAAGAAATGTTTTAACGTACGTTTGCAGTTTAGTCATTGACAGTTGAATTTTGCATTAAATTTAAAATATTTTTTGTGGTGGAATTTTACAGAGATTTTTAAATTTTAATTATCGAAGGTGTTGATGCTAACATAAAATTTTTGGATTCGATTTTAAGAAATTGATATGGAGAAAAATAAGAAAAAACGATAAACGATTTCTTTAGAGACCAAAATCGAAATTTTGGACCGCTTAGCAAATGGAGGTAAAAATAAGGCTCTAGCAGACCACTTTAAACTAGGCGAATCATTAATCAGAGTCATAAAAAAAATTAAATTTCCTTTTTTTATGCGAATTTGGTACATTTTTAATACTTTGATTTTAATTTCTGCGATTTTTTTAAATTCCGGAACGTATCCCTAGTTTTTGTATGGAGCTAGAGTCTTTTTTATGCGATTTTTTTATGCGGTTTTATGCAGAACGCATCTACCGCATAAAAAAGACCTGAATG
Organism: Phyto melanocephala; assembly: GCA_941918925.1. NCBI lineage: Eukaryota > Metazoa > Arthropoda > Insecta > Diptera > Rhinophoridae > Phyto > Phyto melanocephala. The sequence goes on along the minus strand of OW799236.1, from coordinate 22,087,722 downwards.
TATACCCTTTTTCACTGTGTGAAGGGTATGACAAGTTAAAGACAAACGTAAATTTTCATTAAGAACATTTCGGTATTCCATATCTCAGCCCAGTGAAAAAATTTAAAAAATTTTAATGTCAGAGAAAAGAAAAATAAAATTATATAAAGAAATAGTTTATTATATAGAATAGTAAGGACCTAATATCTTTGATATTTCTTTTACGTAAATGAGTACAAATAGGAATCTTAAGAAATAGTTAATTTGTTATTTAATTTTATAATTCTATGTAATAATTAACTCACTATTTAATTGCTTACTCCCGGTTGTACAGCATCGACACTCAATCACTCCAACTCATACACTCTAATTAATTAAACTGCCACTGATTAATTAGCTCATTTACGCAGACAATTAAAATGTAAAAACTATTTGCAGCATTGAGAAGTTAAATGGTGACAATTTTAATTAAATTAATGCCATCCGATTTCAACTCTAATATAGAAATTTATTTAAGTAATTATAACTGAAGGTAATTAAGATTCACCAATAGCAATAAAAACAGCAGCATAAAAACACATAAAATATATAAACATATCGTTGGTCACAAGTAGAAACGCCCTAACTCTTCTCAAAAAATTGTCACTTTACAGGAGAAGGTAAAAACGTAATGGAAACTGCATGTAACTTCTTTTAAAAAATTGCTTGTAAAACTGTTATTTTTTATAGCGTTTAGTTTTTCTGTCAAGATGTATTTGTGTGAAATGTATTAAAATCACTGAAAATAAAATAAATTTCTTAAGAACACGACTTAGGCCCTTTCTACCTCTGACCAGCGTTATAAACTTTTATTGCTATTTAAAGCACATAATTTCGCATAATCACTGAAGCGAAAACAAAACAATTTACCAGACGCTTTTTTACGTACATATTTTAAGCGAAATTTTATTATTATTATTCTTTGTAACTAAATTTATACAACAACGAAAAAATCCAATCAAGTAAAATAAAACCAAGAAATATAACGATTAAAGCAGACTTGATTACAAAATAATTTAAACATAAAAATTGCAATTAAGATTATTAAAAATCAAACGTTTTGTTAACAATGTAAATGTAAGTATGTCATCGTTGTTTTATAGCCTCTATAACATTTTGTAAATAATGATAATACTGTTACTTTATTATGTTATAAAAATATGTTTGTACGTTTGTATATACAATATATTTTTAAAGTGTATACTAGATATAGAACATTATCATGAGTTATTTGTAACACATATGTAGAGCTCTCTTAATGCCACTTGGTAAAAGTTGTACTGCGATAAGAGACTTGTAGTCATTAATTTTAAGTCAATTGCTGTACGCATACAAATGATTGAGTTTTTATTATTTTGAAGTGCGCTACATTACAAAAAAAACATTTAAAAATACAGCAGACAGTTGTCCGAGGCCTTCGGCCACGGACTGTCCCTGCAGCCTGTGTCAGAGATACGGCCATTAAGTTTAACGTAGAATACGCCATCCGATAAGACATAAAACATATATAACAATAAATGATAAATAATATAAGCAAATGAATTTATTTATTTGATAGTTACTTTTGATAATATACATGTTAAATTCAAATTCACATTTAACATTTTGTTTCACTTAAATACAATACAACAGCCGAAGGTTTGTGTCCACACTAAAACAGCAGCATAGTTTGTGTTCACGCTACAACCTCAAACACTCAACCAAACACCACACATATGTTTGAGTGTATGTGTTTAAACAATTTTCATTTGCGAAATTTAAATATTAGGAAGATATCAACCAATATGAAATGTATATCAAACGAAAGATAACATCTTCATTTACCTACAAAAAAATTTTTAAAAAAAGTTATCTCGCCGTTTCCTCATAATCAATGAAATAAAGATTACAACAATAACAATCTGACATGATTCCCTAAACCGTAAGGTAAGACGTATTATACGCCAAAAGATCAAAAGTTTACAGAAACCTTGCACTAAAAATACCAGATTATCGGCTATAAAAGCTGTTGCAAACTTGACAGCACATTACAGGCACTAGTAAATATATTTATTTGTTCAGACAACAGTTTTTCTAAAACTTAAAAAAAAAATATAGAATAAATATTAATAGACCCACCATTTTATTTGGGCAATGACAGAAGATAGATTATTTAATATTGGTGAAAAACAAGAAAGACCACTATATTCAGTTGTGCCGAATCTTTTATACCCACCACCAATTTTGTGTACTTTTATGGCACAAAACGTATTATTTTGTTATTAACAGTAATCGCTACGGAATAATTTCTTTATACTAAAATATGTTTCACTTTCTTTGTATAATTTCGATATGCTTTTAAAATATTTTCACAAATTTAGTCTGTCAATGCAAGTGGGCGTTAAAGTAGGTGTGGTAATGTAGTTTGTGCTAATAAATACAACTGAGATATTTCAATACAGTCGTTTATTCTTGCAAAAACTTTATCCATAGAAAAATTATATGAATTTAAAATAAAGTGTTATATGGGAGGTAGACGGAAGTATGGAAGTAGGCGTGTCACCTTCATTTTGTGGCATGACAATCACATTGACTAGAAAGCTATATGTGCAAAATTTCATCATCATACCTCGAATTTTGTCGGTTTTATGAGCATTTAAATTTTATTAATAGTAGATAACGTGCAAAGTTGGCGTTATAGTAGGCATGTCAAAGTAGTTTCTGCTAATAAATACATTTTAGATATTTCAATATGGTCCTTTTTTATTCCAATATCTTTATTCATAGAGAAATAATATGAATTTGAGATAAAGCGTTATATGGGAAGTGGGCGTAAAAGTGAGCGCGTCACATTTATTTTCCGTTACTGCAAAGGCTTTTCTCTAATAGCGATGTTTGCAATATTTCAGAATCATACATCTAATTTTGTAAGTTTTATTAAGTTATTGATTTTAAATATACCGAAAAATAAACTGTGCGCTATAAATTTTCATACATTTTGATCTATAACTCTTTTCCTAATGCATAGATTTAAGCAATTTGTAGGGATAAATATTTTTTTGCTCAGGAAATATACATTTCATCGCTCTGCGTTAATGCATTTGCACACAATTGCATTTTATTCGGTGTTGGAAGGACATAGCTTTTTTGAACTACTCTTGCATTACGAGCTATAACACGCTTCCTAATATTCCGATTTAGCCCATTTTCAATACAAACAAACCATGTGTATAAGACATATTCTGACAAAATTTGAACCCCCTAGCTTTTTCGGTCCGACCTCTATCGTGCTTTCAACTGACAGACGGATGGACAGACGGATGGACAGACGGATGGACAGACGGATGGACGGACGGACATAGCTAGATCGTCATAAAATTAAACCCCGATTCAGAATATACTTTATATACTTTATGGGGTCTAAAATGGATATTTCGATGTGTTACAAACGGAATTACAAAATGAATATACCCCCACCATTTTTTTGGTGGCGGGTATAAAAACTGCCAAGTGTAGTGGGCTCTACGCTGAATAATATATAAAATTGTATTATAAATTATATGCACAAAAATGTTCTAACAAAAAAAATTGTTTTTTCATTCTTCATCAAGCTTTTCATGTCCAGTAGAAAATATGATTATTGTTTTACGTCGTTATCTAGCAGTTGTTCATATTTAGTTTTGTTTATGCAAAAACAACTGTAATGCAAAGTGCTTTAAAGGCATAAGTTTTTTTTTTTATCCAAACTTTTACTTATCTCTGCAACAGATGGTATTGAAATAATACTACTCATTAATATCTTTATTTATTCAGTTTTACTATGTGTTAAGCTTTCCAACACAGTTGTTAAACTTTAATATATACTTTGTTTTTAACTTGAAACTATCACGTAATAGTCATAAAATGAATTTAATGTTTATCATTATCAAAAATATTGAAAACGAAAAACTAAAGGAAATTTATAAAAAATGTGTATAAATCATTTCAAAGGAATACATATCAATAAATATGTACAGCAATGTTTTTTTTTATATCATTTTAGTACGTAAAATAAAATGTTTGTAATGCTGAATCACTATTTTGTATGCATAAAAGAAAATATGGGAAATATAAATTAAACATCATAACGATAAAAGCAAAAAAAAAAAAAAAAATAACAAATTCCAAAACGAAAAGCAATATAAAGAATTTCAAATTTTTTTTTCCTCTTAAATATTTATGAAAATTGACCAATAAAAAAGAACTGAAGGCAGAGGTTAAATATTTGTAAGTACATATAAGTAGTTCGACTATTATTATTCCTTTTAAAAAAAATGATATACTTATATATGTTTTTTTGACCTGTTGATGAACTGCAAATTGGTTAAATAATCAAGCTCAAGGTCTGTTTTTAATAATTTTCTTTATTATTAATTTCGTTCAATATTTCGCCATCCAACGGTTGGCATCTTCAGGAATCTTAAACTATTACATAAAATAAAAAACAAAGTCAAAATTTTGTTTAAATATATTACGTACAAATATATAAAATAAAGAACTTACAAACGAGTGACAATAATTAAATTAACAACACAACATAATTGTAACACATTTAATATTGCACTAATTACCAACTTCTTTTGTTTATTAAGTGTTTGTAGCTTTGTGATGAATTCTCAATATCAGTTTGAAAGTTCAATCGTTGTTGTTGTGGTATATTTATGATATGTAACATTTCAAGTGTGTATCTCTTATTGTACCTCTCTTCAGTTTGTAATATTTGTACATTTTCAAAATCTGGTGTGTGTGCTCTCTCCACACAGTGGGCCGAAAGTGCAGTTTTATGTGTCAAAATACTACTTCTACATCTTAAGTCTGATTTGTGGCCGGCTATTCTAGTTTTTAATTTATTTTTAGTAGTGCCTACATATACCTTATCACATGTTGTGTTTTCATTCCCCGTACATTTTATTCTATATATTAAGTTCGATTTATCATTTTTATTAATTTTGCTTTTTGTTTTTGAAAAGAGTTTTGTCAATGTATTTTCAGTTTTTTGAGCTATTTTACATTTTCCCTTATCGTAGATGTCCGAATTTAAAATTCTTTCCGAAATATTTGGTATGTATATCATTGATTTGTAAATTTCGTTTGTATCTTGTATTCTTAGTCTAGGTGTTTTATTTTTGTTATCTCGTATCAGATTTTCAATGATATGATCAGGGAATGCATTCATTTTCAATATTTCCTTAATTTTCATTATGTTGTCCCGATGAAACTGTTTGTCACTAATCGTTAATACTCTACTGATAAAGTTGTTTGCTGTATTCATAATAATACTCTTAGGATGGCTTTTATTTTGAGTTTATATTTAGATATGAATTTTCTGAAATTGTATAAAGTACATTTATATTACAACTAACCCAATTACATAAAAAATTTAACCTATCCCAGCAAAAAATATAAAAGTTAAGCAAAATGAATAACATTTTAAGGACTTTTAAATCAATAATGCAAAAATTATTATTATTAGAATGGAGTCTATTTCAAAAATATATTCATAAAAAGACATAACTTCGAATGGCTCGTTTATATTTTCATTTAAATTATATAACTTCGTAATGATTTAGGCACTGCACAATCAATTCCTAGTCAGAGTTTGTTTGCTGACATCGAACAGAAAAAAACAAGTAAGAGCGTTATATTCGACCGAATTTGATAATAACCTTTACCTTGTACATGGGTACAAACTGACAGTCACATTCATTGCCAATCGATTGGTTAAGTCCAATGTTCATACCGCCACCGTATTTTTCGGCTTAAAACGGCTCAAGAAAGCCGTTTTTTTATCAACTTCAGTCGACTTTAGAAGAAATTTTCTTCAAAACAGAAGTGAAAAACTTAGTAATATATTACCGTTAGATTTTCTTTGAAATTGTTTAGTTACGTCACTGAAAATTTGGGCCGCCGATTTTAATTTGTTATAGCCGCCGCTTAAAAACTACTCAGTCGTCGTCATCAAAAATGTTGCCTCGGCTTGTTTTACTGACTCACAACCGATACTGTTTCCACTGTGTAGATTTTAGATTTTATCTAATATGCCATTTTCTTTATTATTTCCTTCAACAACTTTGATTTTGAATTCTACTAAGTAGTCAAGCCATTTTATTCGATACACATATTTGAAGGTTTAAAAAATTTGCTCCGCCATTTTGTTTCAGAGGCCATTTTATACTTTTTAATATTTTACTACATTGTGCTGTTCAATCCCTTTTTTATGAGCTATTATTATGGGCGTTAAAATGGATAAAGCAGTAATTACTATATTTGACTTATATATTCGCAATTTAATCTAGGACGCCATTTGGACTTTTTTCTTTTCAAAGCTAACTATGTTACATTCATTTCATACCCATATTGTTTTGTTTCACCATATTGTTTCAGACGCCATCTTAGATTCTACACTTTTTTAGTAGTTTACTACATTGTACTGGTCAAGCCCTTACATTTGATAGTAATATTTTGGGGGTTAAAGGGGCACAAATCCTGAACTGCTATTTATGACTCATATAGGTGCCATACATACTTAATACTGTTGAATACTGCCATACTGTTGCATGATCCTTGGTGCACTAGTACGATTGGTGTCCGGCTATAAATATTTCACAAAGACTATCTCGGGGAGGTCCCTCCCATCAACCTAGCCCAGATCTGCATCAATAAAAAAAATGGTAACAAAAAAAAAACTGTGATCTAAACAAAAAAAAATAATTTTTGGTAAACCGGTGTTGTAGGAGACAGATGTCAGCTCCAGCCGCCCTTCCCTACCATGGTCAACAATACTCCACCTCATGTTATGATGACCCCATAAATACTCAAGCCCTTGCATTTGATTCCCATATTGGTACTCTAGGTTGAGCTGAAAAATATCGATTTCCGTTTGTAAATTTTAGAAAAAACACCAACGAAAAACCACTTTGGTGATTATATCTCAGTTGATTTTAAACTGATTTGTAAGTTTTTCTTAGAGATAATTTCTGAGATTATGGCTTATAATTTGTTATCTTAAGCTTTTTTTAAAAATTTTTTTTTTTGGAGTGTGAGAAAATTTTATATATTTCAAAACTATATTTTTTTTTTCAAATAATTTTTGCTTATAACTTTGCCGGTTAGTAGTACCAATTTGTCCATCATTTTTCATAAATATCTCCAGAAGCATACAAAATCTACAAAAAGTAACAACCGTGTCTATAAATTTTTATATAGCTGAAATTTTTAATTTTTGTGCTAAAAATAAGCGAAAGAGGTAGTCCTGTTTCTTTTCTCATAACTCAGAAAGTTATGGTGTGATTAAGCTTATTTCTAATACCGATATTCTTCCAAATATTTCTGATATTTTGGTATTTTACACGGGTCTTGGCGATGTCGGGGGCTTTCAAAACGATGATTTCAACATCCACGCGGACAGACAGTCCAACGGATAATGCTTAATCGACCTTCCTATTTAGAAGCGCTTAGAAAATATATACTTTAAGGGGCCGAAAATAAGTATTGTATAAATTTCACATAAAATGGCAAACCATAATATACATTATACCATTAAGGCCATGTCAGATAAAGCTTTGTCGCTTTACGTTAAGGCTTTAAGCAAATACAACTTTGACAACATTGTCTACTTATAAAAGTGGTTAGAAATCTTTACAAAAAAATATTTGTTATTTTATTTTAATAAAAATTTATTTAAAGTTTAATAAAATTTTATTATTACATACGAATTTAAAATGAAATTTATGAAAATTATACCACCAGTTGATTGTCAAAGCGCGCTAACTTTTCGCTAACTTTTCATACTTTATGCGACATTTTTCGTAAAAGTCTTTTAACATCAATATATATTAATAGTATTGCTTGAACTATTAGCTCTCCTACTGTCAACAATTTACTGCATTAGCACCATTCATTTTATTATTGATAATTGCTAGCTCAATATTTATTTTAGAAAATGCAAAATTATGCCGTTTGATTCGTAATCAAACACGTCCATGTACTGAAAAAATCGCTTAACAGAAATTGTTTTTTCTTAAAACAGCTCTTAATGAAATTATTAAGTAAAGCTGCTGCTAGCATTTTTGTATGCTTTTTATATAATTCACCGTTGCTTTATTTTATTGTTGTGTTCTAGCGATAGTTGTGTTATGTTCTGTTTGTTTTGTTTTTTACTGTATAAACTAATAAGTATGTATATAGTGATTGCAAGTAGTATGATTTAAAATACATAATATTAGGAACATTTTGCTCAGCTCTTTAAAAAAAATCTTAATTAAACAGGAAAGAGTGCCATATTCCGCTGCACCGAATTTAGTTATTTTCTTCACTATAATGTACATAGGAAGAGTAACCATATCGTAGCGTAGTGTAACCTAGATTTCAGATTTAATATTACAAGCCATTTTAATTTATTAATCTTATTATCTACATAGTCAAACCCTATAATTCAAAGCCCATAGTGATGGTGTTGAGAAAAAAATTACCCTTTACTTTGTTTCGGACGCCAACTTGATTTAATTTTTTTTTTACAGTTAACTGTATTCCGCTTCCATTTGATACTAATATTGAGAGAGGGCTGAAAGTGGTACATTTTGTAATACTAGATTTTTTTTTAGAAAAAACTGCTAGCTGTTGCATTTTGTGTTTATCTCACTTAGTTTCAAATCGATTTGTTAGCTTTTATCATAAATAATTTCTGCTACTACGGGTTGGAATTTGGTCTCACTACCGGCCCAAAAATTATATTAGAGCATGAAAAGTTTATATATTATATTAATGCTAAAAATATTGGAAAAAAACAAAAGAAGTCGTATTTCTTTGTTCATATCTTACAATCATATGGACCTATTATGCTATCAATAGCCCTTCATTCCTGAATATTTGACATTTCTTCGCTAAGGCATATAACATCATAGTATAAGCTATAATGTAGTCACTCTATCTATATACATTATGGCGAAGGGCATTATCAGATTTGACACTCTCACTTGTTTCTGATGCAGCGATTTTCATATATAATAATATACAACTTTGCGGTCCCGGTTCCGGTAGTTATTAAAGTTATAACAAATTGAAACGTTCTAGGTAATAGCAGAGCTTCAAACCGCTCTGAAAATAATTTCTTTTTGAATATAGAAATATATGGCATAAAATCTTAAAGGAAATATATTTCATATATCGTCTAAATTTCTTGATCTTTTTTAATTGATTATATTTGATTTTTATTTAAGCTTGAGATTACTTTTTCGTTTTTTTTATAAAAAGTTGTTTATTAACCAATATTTCGCTACCAAACAATGGGTAGCTTCTTCTTCCCGCCTTTTTTAAAAAATAGTTTTGTCAATTTGTAATTGTTTTGAATTTGTTTTTTGTTAATATAATTTGTATACATATTTACCCTAAAGAAGCTACCCATTGTTTGGTAGCAAAATATTGGTTAATAAACAATTTTTTATAAAAAAACGAAAAAGTTATCTCAAGCTTAAATAAAAATCAAATATAAGGAAATATATTTCGTAATATTACTTAAATAAAAGTCAGAATTTATACTGTTGTTAACGTAGCAACAATTATCATAAAGAAAAATTAAGCCACTTAAGCTATAAAAATTGAAATAAATACTCTTACACACTCCAACACACACAAACGAAAAAAATTTCCCTTTCCAGCTCTAGAGTTTACTTTAATAATAATAAAACTCTTTACTAATGCCTGTTCAGTTTAGATTATTCACCTTTGTCACTCTAATGCAAAGTAATATAGGTTTGAATTGCTGTTTTATTATTTAATTTAATTTTTTTTATTTGAGATTTGGTATACCACCAAAGCTTCTGAGGCACTAAGGAAGAAGTAATATTTTTGTTGTGAAAATCTCTAGTTTCGGAGTCATTTATTATAACAACTTTAACAACAATTTGTTGCTACCCATGTCACGTTAAATATAATATACCGCAATTATTATGTTCACGTGCTCATTTAGTTCTGCGTCACTTTTTCCCTTTGCCTTTAATCAATAAACATTTTAAACGTTCTATTTCATTAAGGGTTGCCATAGCTATTTGTAAAAAAAAAGAAGGAAATTAGTAGAATAAATTTAACTAAATGCCGGTGAATTTCAATCGTAGAATGTGGAACGTAGTAAAATGAGACCATACACGTTTTCTGCCTATTCTTAAAATTATTACTTTTGTATTGCCTTTAATTGACAACAATTAAACGACATATCGTTGGCTTAATATACAAACCTGCTAAATCCACTTTTCATGCAAATTAAGATTTTGATGACGTGTGGTAGAGAAAGAAACGCCTCGTCGAACACCATGTAGGTTTTCTTTAATTTAAGTCCTGAAGTGTGTAAAAATGTTTGATGAGAAAAACTGCTAAATCGTTTCACGGGAAAATTTTTGTAAGAAAAACTGCTAAATCCAGTACATCATTAGTTCAGTGTTTATAACTAACTCTTATATTTACTAACGATTAATACGATTTTTATTTTTGTAGATTGTAGTCATACATGAAGAATACCATAAAACAACAATATTTTTGGTTTTCCTCTCAAGCTACAAATATGAAATATAAGAAGTTTTTTGTCCCTCCTGTAAAATTTACTAAAAGGGATTTAGAAGGTTTGCCTATTAAGCCGCCATATGTACTGATATGTGCAAACTTATTGAAATAACATGATGTCTTATGGAAAAACTAAAAACATTCACACCATTCGTTCAGCATTCTTTGACGTTTGTAAGTAAAGTTTGTTAACACATATACTTTTGTCGACCCCTTGTAGTATATGAAAATATTTAAATTTCTTAAATTTACCCATAACAATTAACAATTTGGTAGTACAGTTCAGAATATTTTGCTAAAGAAACATCAACAAATAAAACATTAGAAAAATTCTTATAATGAACAGAAATGAACATGTGCTGAAATTAATTCCACCAACATAAAAACCATTCATATCAATCGTTTTGCTGCCTTTGGGACTGTTCAATATGCAACGCATGATTCTTTATTCGTTACACTTCATTTATTTGAATTCTTGTCATGCATTCCTTTACTGAATTGATGAATATTTTCGACAAAAGGCTCGTTTTTTGAGATAATATTTATTTATTTATTTATTTTTTTATTTATTTGTAGTAACTTTTGCAACAAAACATTTTCCTTAATAAGTAGAAATCGTATGTCGTTATAATCCAAAATAGTTTACACGAAAAAGATGCAAAAACAAAAAAAAAATAGATAAACAAAAGGTTAAAATTATAACTATTAAATAGCACTATACTACTATAATATAACTAAATACAGAAAACAAAACAAAAACAAGTAAGAGCACTATATTCGGCTATGCCGAATCTTTTATACCCACCAACAATTTTGTGTACTTTTATAGCACAGAATTTATTATTTTGTTATTAACGATAATCGCTATGGAATAATATCTTTACACTAAAATATGTACCACTTTCTTTGTATAACTGCGATATGCTAGTAAAATGTTTTCGTAATTTTAGTCTTTCAATGAAAGTGGGCGTTAAAGTAGGCGTGTCAAATTAGTTTCTGCTAATAAATAAAACTGATATATTTGAATATAGACCTTTATTATTCCAAAATCTTTATACATAGAGAAATTATATGAATTTAAGATAAACCGATATATGGGAGGTAGACGTTAAAGTGGGCGTGTCATCTAAATTTTCTGGCGTAACAATGACATTGTCTAGAAGAAAATCTGTGACAATTTGAATCATCATACCTTTAATTTTGTCGGTTTTATGAGCTTTTAAATTTCATTAACATGAGATAACGTCAAAAATTGGCGTTATAAATAGTAGGCGTGTCAAAGTAGTGTCAGCTAAAAAATACAACTTAGGTATTTCAATATAGTCCTTTATTCTTTCAAAATCATTATTCATAAAGAAATTAAATGTATTTAGAATAAAGCGTAATATGGGAGGTGGGCGTTCACATTTATTTTACGTTAGTACAAAGCCTTTGATCAAAAAGAAATGGCTGAAAATTATCAGAATCATACATCTACTTTTGCCAGTTATATAACGTTTTAAGTTTTCAATGTACCGAAAAGAAATATGTATAAGAAATATTCTGACAACATTTGGGACTCCTAGCTTTTTTGGTGCGATCTCTATCGTGCTTTCAACAGACGGACAGACGGACGGACATAACTAGATCGTCATAAAATAAAACCCCGATTCAGAATATATATACTTTATAAGGTCTAAAATGGATATTTCCATGTGTTACAAACGGAATGACAAAATAAATATACCCCCACCATTTTTTTTGGTGGCGGGTATAAAAACTAATACAAAAAAGTAATTATTTTGGAAAACATAAAAACAAAAATTTTAACACAAAAGCATGATTAAAAAGGAATAAAAAAGGAATAAAAACAAGTCATAATAACAGTTATTTGTTATGAATAAAACATTAACAGTTCTTTTTTGAAATGTGTGACGTTGCTGGTTTCTTTAATTGTAGTTGGAAGAGAATTCCAGAGAAGTATTGCAGTTATAAAAAATTGCCATTGAAAAAATAATGTGTGAGGGCGGAATTGAATAAGATTTTTGTTGCTTCTGAGTCGACTAAAAATGTGCGCTTAAAAAGGTATAATGGCTGACGAGTGCTTATAATTTTATGCACATATACCAGTGATTATATTTATAAGAAGTCCTCAAACAATACGCGGTATACATATTTTTTTGGTGAAAGGAGTTATGTTAATGTAAGTACCAATTTATGCCATAACTTTTAAGGTCATAGACGTATCTTATGATGTTGGTATAAGTAAAGTTTAGCTTACTGCTTGAGTCACAACTTGCACAAATTTCACATCTATAAGTTAGAGTTGGCAACAAACATGTCTTAGCTAGTAACAGTCGTATCTTTGTTGGCGTAAAACATTGTGTTGCCCATAAAGTTCCAAGCGTTGAAGAGGTTTTACCACTAGAAGCTATTATATGATCTGGGGCCGAATTACGGCATTCGATCACGATCGAAATTTTACTCGAACGATCGAGTTTGCTGTGCTTTAGGTACAGAGATTCTAATAAGAATTTTTAAATTTCGATCACGTTCGAATGCCGTAATTTGCCCCCTGACCAGGTAAGGGTGTTATGAAAAATGAGACCAAGATTTTTTGCTTTATTGACAATATCGATTATTTGGTTGCAAATATAAATATCCATGTGTTGAACAGAGATCTGCAACGAATACTCATTAAGTAAATCAACTTGAATCATGATTCATTATTTCGTTTATTTATACGCATTCATACTTATTGAAAAGTCTTCACTACTTATACTCACTTTTAAATTTAAGGTACTTATAGTATTTATATTCAGCAACACTTATGACTCGGTTGATTGCTATCAAAATCAAGTATGACTCGCATACACATTATGAAACTGAGTCTTTCAACTAGGCTTGCCAGATTACAATTTGACATTCAACATAATATTTGTGTATTGTTTAAAAAAAAACTAGACAAGTTAAATTTAATAAAGTAATACAAAAACAACAAGCAAAAATAAAGTGCTTGCTTTGATGTCTGTTAAAGACATTTGGATTTTGTTTTTGCGTATTATTTTTCAAATTTAAGTTAGCACCTTAAAACGAAGTTTTTAAATTTGCTGCAAAAAATTAAACATGAAAATAAAAAACACGAAATAACTGTTATAATAGAAGCCAACCAAAACTTAGCCTAAAGGCCATAATCAGTTGCATTTATTTAAAAATTAAATAGTGATACTTGCAAAAATTTTATATTACACATTGCAAAATTGCAAAATTTTCTTGCTCTCTCCGACCTGCCAGCATTGTTTATTCTTCATACAAATGAGAGCTGTTAATGTGTTTGTTGTTGAATCAACTTGAATCCCTCTAAGAATATGAGTATTTTCTTAAAAATATAAATCAACGTGGGTAGTTTTGCGAATCATATACATAAGTAGGGGACGGTAAAGTACAAGTACGACGTAGTACTCATGTTCATTGTGAGTAGTACTTATAAACCAACGCTGTTGTGGGTTAAATTTCAATGATTTATGCGCACTTATATTCAAATTTTCTGACTCACTATGAACATTGAAAAAGCGACTCAAAGCTGATCACTGGTGCTGAACATCTTTCTGTATTCTTCCACGTATAATAACGCAATTCGATTTTACAGGATTTATGCTTAATCCGTTAACATCTGCCCCACGTGCAACACAGTTAAGGTCGTAGTATGATTTGGCTGTTCATTCCTCAATATTTGGTTTTTTGTCACTTATGTACAATTGGACGTCATCAGCATACATTCTTTAACTGATCAGGTAGATCATTTGCATAAATTGAAAAAACTAATGGATCAAGAATCGAGCCTTGAGGAACATCTCTGATAACAGGAAAAAACTGTGAGAAAATAAAAGTTTTAGTCTCAACACATTGCATTCAGTCAGTAAGATATGATGTCATTAACTTGTCATTGTTTACTTGCCATTAAGATGTAGAGGAAAAGGTAATAATTTTTTAAAGTTTTTGTAGTTATATTGTTTTATTGCTTTAGAGTGGTCTAACAACACAAGCATTACCACACATCTATCGTCAGTTTCTTTCCTAATATCCTCTGCTGCATCAGTTAGAGCAGTAACTCAACTATGATTAGCTCGAAACCCAGACTGTCTTTCAGTTAATAGATTATAAATAATTATATATTCAACCATTTGTATATGCACAAGTTTTTCAAAAGCCTTCGACAAATATAATAAAATAGCAATAGGGCGATATTCAGCCAATGATTTTGTTATTAGTAGAATTGTGGCATACTTCCATCTAAGTGAATAACTGTGGTACTAAATACTCTTGTGTTAAAAATGCGCCTTATAAAAGGAAGAAGTGGCTGCAATACAATTTTCACAAAAATCGGAATAATTCCATCAATTCTACTTGCATTCGACTTGATGGAAAGGCAGCAGCTTTTGAGAACGTCAAACTGATTCACCCATTCGAAATTAAACATAATTTGTGAAATATTCTCAGAACGGTGGTGCATGTCATCTGCTTGGGTCATAGGTATATTAACGTATATTATATTAACTGCTATACTGTCGTTATTTAAAGGCATAAAATATACCAATCAAACCGTTCTCTGGTATAGAATTTGATTTTTTTACAATGTGTAAAATAAGTTCTGGCAACTCTTATGCTATTGCTTATAACATAAGTTATTTATTACACTCCTTTTACGGCTCATCAGTTACTCGTTTATCACATTAAAATTAAAATCAGGTAAACAAATATGCATTATATTGTAAACAATATACTCGTATAGCCATAAATTATGCCTGCCTAAAACTTAAAAAGTCAGAAAATCATGTCTCCAAGTAGGCAAAAGCATAGGAGACCTAACACTTAAGCTTAATAACTATATATGTATGTATGTACATATGTATGTTAGTAAATATAATTTTTTTAAGGCAGGCGGTGCCCGTGCAAAAACAAAATGTATTCTGTGAGTGTGCTTTACGTTATTAAAACGCAGTTTCCAAGCCGGTATATTATATTTTTTATACCCTTCACCTGTGGTGCACAAGGGTATATATAGCTTTGTCATTTCGTTTGTAATTTTTACAATTTTCATTTCCGACCCCATAAAGTATATATTTTCTGAAAGCTTTAGGAGTCGCTTAAGCCCTAAACATCTGTCCGTGTGTTGGTTGAAATCAATTTTTAGAAGCAACTATATGTTCTTCAGATCTGTATATGATATCAATCTCTTTGAAATATCCGGGAATTAATCGCTATTGAAATTTAGCACAAGCGCCCTATTACTTTCTGAGATATGACCAAAAAACCACGACCACCTCGTTTTTTTCACAATTACAACAACAATATACAAATGTACTGGTTAGAGCAAGCGTGGTACCGAATTCCAGCTGAGCCAAAAAAAAAAATTTTTTTATTTTATATAATATTTATATTTTAATTATTTTTTTTATGTATTTTGTCTTATTTTTTTTTTTTTTAATTTTTTAAATTTTTATACCCTTCACACAGTGAAAAAGGGTAGATATAGGTTTGTCATGCCGTGTGAAATTTCTACAATTTTCATTTCCGACCCCATAAAGTATATATTTTCTGAAAGCTTATGAATAGGGGAGTCGATTAAGCTCTGTCAGTCTGTCCGTCTGTCCGTCTGACCGTCTGTCCGTCTGACCGTCTGTCCGTGTGTGTGTTGAAATCAACTTTTTGAAGCCCCCCGATATCGCTTGGACCCGGGTGAAGTATCAAAATATTAGAAATATTCGGAAGTAGACGGGTATTGAAAATCAGAAACATCGGTTTATAAACAACTGAGATATGAGCAAAAACCCACGACCACCTCGATTTTTTTCACAAAAACAACATTACAACAACAACATACATACAAACTTGTATATTGGCTAAAGTAAACGTGGGATCGAATCCCAGCTGAGCCAAAAAAAATTTTTTTTGTATATTTTTTTTTTATATTTTTTTATTTTTTATTTAATATATTATTTATATTTTTATTATTTTTTTAAAATTTTTTTTTTAATTTTTTTTTTATTTTTTTGTTTGTTTTATATTTATTACTTATATTTTAATTATTTTTTTTTAATTTTTTTTTATTTTTTTTTAACATACATACGTTAATTTTTAATTTTACAATGGGATGTTTTTATATATGTATGTTTTTTATATGTATGTACGTATATCATATGGAATGGTGATACAAACTACTGTTATTGCATGACTACACGTTGTGAAGGGTATATAAGATTCGGCACGGCCGAATATAGCACTGTTACTTGTTAAAATAAGAATTAGATGAACATTGGATAAAGATCTTTAAGACGA
Organism: Phyto melanocephala; assembly: GCA_941918925.1. Taxonomy (NCBI): domain Eukaryota; kingdom Metazoa; phylum Arthropoda; class Insecta; order Diptera; family Rhinophoridae; genus Phyto; species Phyto melanocephala. Next base: position 22,070,814 of record OW799236.1, on the reverse strand, counting down.
AAGATAAATGAAATTTTTTACACAATTATAGAAGAAAAATAATTTGCATTGTATCTTGTTTTTCACATATCAATAAACATGCATTTAAGCTAAAAAAAATATATATAAGACATTTCTGAAAACAAACAAAAATAATAATAATATTGCTTAAGTGCATTATATTCAACAGTAACAAAAAATTTAATTTAATTTGCTCTATTGATAAGTTTGTTAAAAAAATTAAGCCAAGGTAGCAATTCTCGTTCTATAAAGCTGTGACATTGAAAGTTTTTGTGTATCATATCATACGATGCCACCACGCTCTTTGCTATGCAAAAACTTTTCATTTTACAGAACGAGAATTGAGCACCAGTTCTACCAACATATACTACGTACCTGAAAAGGAAGTAACTTTTAATAAACATTTTATGTTGTTTATGTTTGATGTTTAAATTTAATCATTTTTTAAAGGAATTATTATCAACATGTATGTGTGTATGTATGCATGTACAAAAATACATTAAAACAAGTTTTTTATTTACCCGCCAGCAAAATTTTGTTTTTAAATTCGTGTAATAAGTTGTAATTATTTCGAACGCAACATGGTAATAAACGGTTGTTACCAACATCGTTATTACAAAACACATAATGATGTCATTAGAAAATACTAACTTGTGTCATTACATTTAACAATGAAATAATGCTAAACATATGTGCATACATATATTATTAAATAATAAAGGTTTATGTATCCTAACAGTATCTTATGTATTAATATTAAAGTCTTTTTTTTTTTGTAACACAGTTAAAGTTTTTAATAAAAATCAGACAAGAACGCTGTATTTGTCCGTGCCTAATCTAAAGCTTACCACCCATATAACGCTTTATCTTAAATTCATATAATTCCTGTATGAACAAAGTTTTTGGAAGAATAAAGGACTAAATTGAAGTATCTCAGTTTTATTTATTAGCTGAAACTATATTGACATGCCTACTTTAACGCCCACTTTCATTGAAAGACTAAATTTACTAAATTATTTAACAAGCATATCAAAGTTATATTAAGAAAGTGATATATACAGTGCACTTGCAATAACGTGAACACCATCCAACGTGAACACCGCCTAACATAAACAATCTTTTGTTAACGTTGACTACTCTGCAACGTGAACAAACTCAAAAAGCTCTATTACGTGAACAATTTGCATATGTCCTTTAAGCATGTGGAGAATACTGAAATATTTTAATTTATATTTTCAAAGTTTAGTATTTCTTTATGGCAACGAAATTTGAAGTATTTTTCTTATGGAAATAGCTGAATCAATCAGCATCAACAATCAGTAAAAAGATCTAAATGCTTGAAGTTATTGGAAAAAGCAGGCATTTTATACAGTTTGCAAAAAGAAATTACATGACCTTTGTAATGAATTTCAATTAATAATTTTAGCAATACAAATAGTTTTAAAGAAACTTCGTATTCAAGAGTGTAAAATACAGGTTTATATTGAAAAAATTTAAGATTCATCAGTCGCTAACGTAAACATTAGGCTAGGTTAGGTTGAAAAGGAGGGGCATTAAAAGCCCAAACCCATGACAGGTATGCACTTATGCCCAGTTGGCATGTTGTGCGCTCCAACAACATAAACTCCTTGCGCTTAAATTAGTTCACGTTACCGAGAGTATACTGTATTTTGTGATAAAGATTACTGTTAATAAAAAAATAATAAATTTTTCTTACTTGTTTCCATAAACAAATTGTTATGCTGGCAATATAAAACAATAAATAACGCCTTTTCTAACTTGTGTCACTTGTTTGTTATTTGAATGTTAACCCGATATTATTGCTCAAGCAATATAATTATGCGCAGTATGATAAACATTAACTGTCTTATTCATAAAAGTTATTAAAGGTTTATAAAAGGTTTATTAAACTGATTTACTATGAAAATTTGAGTAATAAACTCCTTATAAAGCTCTTTTAGATTTTATAAATTAGACCGTAAGTGTCTAAAAACAAGAAAAAATAAATATATTTTATAATTGTTTTATAATATGTCTATGTTTCAATAAATAATTTTTAATAGAATATTTGTAAGTATTTGATAGTTTTTAGTTATAAAATTAAACAATGTTTCTTAATTAATTTTGCACCGTAGGATGTTTATTTAGAAGATTTTTTTAATCCTAATGAATTGGTTGAATTTTAAAGATTATCTTAATTTTATTAAATTATTTTTTCTGTAAATCATTTTCATTTGTTGTTTCGTTAATTTCCTAAAACATTTTCTAAATTAAATTAAATTGTAATCATTTCAAGATATTAAAAAACTATACCGATACTTGACGAGTGGCATGCATTTTCGAACACAGCTACGATTTCACTCATCAGCACTCCTCATCGGTATGCACATATGGACATTTCCATGAATATGTCAACTACGACTGTAAAAATAAAAACTCTTGAAAGTTTTTCAATATAAATTAATTGATAAAAAAAACACTCAAATTTTACTATGCACAGGTATTAACTGTTCAATTCCCATAGTCAAAATCAAAAGAATTTTTATTTTATTTTTGGCTAAAATAGATTAGATATGATAAAAAAAAATTAGAAAAATATACTTGATAAATAAAACCGCCCAATTTTTTGTTAAAGGGCGGTCACGTACAGGTGACACTGGGCATTGTGTAAAGTTAGTGGTCTAAAATATCCGTTTTTTTAACTTTTCGTAGATAAAAAACATTAATTTTTTAATAATATATATTTATTTAAAATAAAATATTAAAATTTATGTATTGTGGAAGCTGTACCAACATTTTATATGCAAACCGATATTACACATTTTTCTAGTGATAGGATCCAATGCATGACAGTTTGATACAATGTTGACAATACAATTATCATGCAACTTAGCTGCAATAATTTCTTCGAAAAATTTATAACATAGCTTACCCCTTGGTATTCTTTTATTTCTTTTGAGCTTGGCATATTGCAATTCTTCATACGTGTTTCCCTTATAATACCAGTTGCCCCAACATTCTGCTCGCGTAAATATTTAAGTAATGGTAAACCGGTAAAAAAATTATCGAAGTACAAATTGTAAGGTCCCATATCTTGGGGCAATCTGGAGTGGACCTCTAAAATGACAGCAGTTCCTAGGACTAAGTCCCGCACACAATTTACAATTCACTAAATATCCACAGCGAGTAGGTGCAGTTAGGCGGCAAGGACGTACTGTCTGCAGAGTGGTGATATTGTTTAATTTCATTACTAGGTCATTGTACGTGTCACTCTTTACTTCTCAAAATATTCTCATATACTTTGGCCTCAAATATCCTGTAAGCAACAGTATTGTGATGTAAACTCTAATTTCATTAACAATCACAACATTTAGTGTAAGATTTCTTTGTAAAGCATACAAATTACTCAACTATGAAATTTATCAACTATGAGCTCAACAAGATTTTTGCTATAAAGTAATTCGAAAATTCCACGGCAGTGTCACCTACAACTGACACTTGGTATAGAATGTTATTTTTTATGAGAAGCAAATAATTTTTTTTAATAACTTCATATTGAATAATTGAAGTGAATATTTCGAAATAACAAAGAATAAAAAAATTTTGAATTCTTACGCTTTTGGCATTTTTATAATTTTTTTTTTATCACAAGACACACTAGTATGTAAAAATCAAAACCACTGCTTAAAAATGCTAAAAAATATCATATTTTAAATAATGGCAGCAATGCCAAAATTAAATCAGATACAAAAAATTCCGTTAACCTTTGTCACCTGCAGGTGAGCTGGAGCTGGAGCTTATTAAATTATTTTATGAGAAATAATAAGACTTTAATCTGATTATCTCTTTGACTTATTTTAAAGAATTGCAATCAACTATTTTTTTAGTGACAAAATCATAAAAATAAATTGTAATTGTAAATATGCTCTAAATTTAAGGTAACAACAGCAATTAACAAGATCCATAAGAAAAAAGAAAATATAGAGTCCAATTAGCGGTATTTTTTTTTATTTCCCTTGGATGTTATTTTAATGTCACGCACGTAGTGCAAAAACATTATTTATCTCCGTCATTCGTATTTGAACAGTCGCAAGAGCACCTAATTTACAATTTAACTTTTTTTCTTAACATCGTACAAATTTTTATACCTAAGAATACTATTAGAGAAAAACCTGTGACGTGCGATATGTCACGAACGATACTAATTTGAATTTATTATAAAATCATTTAAAGATTGCTTTCAATTAAGTGTGATGGATTTTAAATGAAAAATATTTGGTGTAGTGTAAGAAATTAAAAAAAGAAAAAATACCTCCCAAGATTCGCAGATTTTTTCATATTTCTATATTTACCTTCTGTTTTATGTCACGTACGATATATTCTTATTTTTGTGGATATTTTAGACAACAGTGATTCTAATAAAGTTAATTTTTTTTTTTTTAAATAAAATACCCTTTGAATTGAACATAAAGATATAATTTTGTTTCAGTTACTCTTGCTTTTGCAAAAATTACTCCACTTTATAGGAGTACAAATGTCACGTACGATGACATGGAAATGACCATATGCAATGATTTACAGTAAATCTAATCTAGCTATATATATTAATGTGAAACTCTGTGTGTGTGTGTGTGTTAGCTATAGACTCCGAAACTGTAAAACCGATCGGACTAAAACTTTGGCAAGTTGTTGTACACATTCCAGGGAGTGTTTATGTTTTCAAAAAGTGGGCGGGGCCACGCCCATAAAAAATTAGTTACCAGTTTTAGCTACTTGCACTTGACCGATTTTTCTGAATCTTTTCACACACATTGAACTGTCATGGCTATATAATTTCGTGATTAGAAAAGTGGGCGGGGCCACGCTCATAAAAAAGTTACAATTTTGAGGCACTTGCACTGGACCGATTTTTTTGAAACTTTGCACACTATTGAACTGTCATGACCTTACAATTTCGTAATTAGAAAAGTGGGCAGTGCCACGCCCATTAAAAAAAGTTATAATTTTAAGCTTTTTGCACTTGATATTCAATTTAAACTCAGAATGCACTTTTATTTATTAAGAAGCGTAGCAACGCGCGCCGGGCTTTTCTATTTTAATATAGAAAGTTCGAATAAAATATTCATTTTAAATTAAAATAATTTTTTAATTTTAAGTAAATCTTTTTTCAAATTTGTGGATGCTAAGCCAAAAAAAAATTGCGGCCTATAGACAAATGCCTCCGAAATGTTTTTGTGAAGTATATGGTGGTACTTTGCGCTTTAAAGAGTATTTAAGCTGTTTGAACCTTTTCAAACCATCACAGTAATCACATAAAAATAAATTTTTCAATATAATCCTCTTAGATGCAATAACACGTATTGTTGTCAATCGTAAGATTTAATTGTGGTTGTATAATTTTATGTTAATTTAATGGATAGTCGGCATTAAGAAACAATGTTTCTTTGAATAAGAATTTTATTACCAAAAAAAGAAATATTCCAGTAATAGAATAAAATGATTCGATTGACAACGAATTCGGTTGCCATAAAGAATTAATTCAATTTTAAGGGCCTCCAGGATACTTTCACTGAGAACATTGACATTATTTGCACTAATGAGCACTTATTTTAGTATTAAAAGTTTTATTATTTGGACGTGTTGGTGATTTGGTAAAGGCTTATTCATGTTGATTATTTTTTTTTACTAATTAATGTTGTTGTTACTTGCCGTTATGTTTAACAAAAAAAAATAATTAATAAAATATTTTATAAATTTTCTCGGTTTTTTTTTAAATAAAAAGGAAGGTAGGAAATTGATATTAAGTTTTTACTAAAGATATTTCTGCATTGGTTTTAATTTTTTTTTTTTTTTTAAATAATATTGTCTTCTTTAATGTTTGACACATAAAAATTTTAAAAATTTAATTCATATCTGAAGTTTGCTTTTAATATTCACCTTTAAAGAACTGCTGTAATAAGTAGTTGTTAAACTGCTTTAAACACTTTTGAAGGGTAGATCATTTTTTACCTAAACTGTTTGGTATACTTTTGTGTATATGTTTGTCAAAATATATAATAAATAATTTTAAACACAAAGTAACACTATTTCACGATAATTTAAAAAAAAAAAAAATTTTTTTTTTTGAAGATTTAATTGCAAATTTTTATTTTTAACAAATAATTACGTAAAAAAAACATTAAGCTGATTTTTTAAATTTATGTAATAAAATCTTAAAATTATCTATTTTTATAAAATGTTTTTTATTTTTATTTCACAGTTATAAACAATATTCAAAAACTTTATAAATATATTGTAAACACATTTCATATCATTCTTTGTTTTAATTTCTAATGCATTTTTATATCACACTAGATTTTGTTTAATTTAAAAATTTTTTTCCATTTTTCCACATTTATTATTTATGCCAAAAGATTTATGGCGAAAAAAAAATTATTTTTATATTATTTTTAGTTTTATTTACACAAGCACATTGTGAATTATAAAATGGCAACAATGTATGTGAAATTCTTGTACATATTTTGTTATAAAAATCCTATATGTCGTTTGTTAAATTTTGTTTGTAAATTTTATATTTATTATAAATATATTATTTTTTTTTCTATTTCGACACTATAATTTTTACCCGTCTTATGCGTTCGTTTCCACTGAAACGTAAAAACAATCTGATTTTTGCCGCTAAATTCATTATATTACCAAAAAAAAAACATAACAAGTGTGGTGAATTTCTACAACAAATTTAAAAAAAAACTGTAACCATCTCTGCTAAACCTACTAAATATGTTATTTAACATTAGGTTAATAACATAAGGACCTGCTAACATCACTAAAGCCTTAACATTGTCCTGTAAACAACTAGCAAACAAAAAATTTCTTCTGTTTGATTTATTGTTGTTTTAAATCGGCTTGTTTGGCACTCACTACTCGTGCAAATGTATCTTCATTGGGGTAGGTTGTTGTTATAAAAAAAAAAACACATTCAGTCACGTGCCAAAACATTAACATTGTAAATGGTAAAAGCATTTCATTTCGTGTGTAATATTTCATACAAGTGTTGTTGTTATTGTCTCTCTCTCTCTGTCTCTATCAGCTCTTCTGGGTTGCTTGATGTTTGCATTGAACTTGAACTAGAACACCATAATTCATTCATAAAAATATTGTGTGTAGGTTATGCGTTTATTAACCCATTTAGTTTACTAGCTACAAGTTTTTTGTATAATTTTTTTATTAAATTTAAAATTTTTAAAAGAAAATACATGACAGTAAGAAAATTTTCTAAATGTAAAAAAACTTATTAATACATATTGAAATATTAAAAAAAAAATTATAGTATAAAACAAGGCGAATCAATCAGGTGACTGCATAACTACAACATATACAATAGAAAAACCAACAGGCATTTTGTTAGTGCTTTTGAGTACGTACAATGTCAATATCAAGGCAAATTGAAATACGCCTTTGTCTTTTTTGACAACAAAGAACAATTCGCCTAATTAATCAGAAAATTTATTTTGTATTTTTATACCCTTCACACAGTGAAAAAGGGTATATATAGGTTTGTCATTCCGTGTGAAATTTCTACAATTTTCATTTCCGACCACATAAAGTATATATTTTCTGAAAGCTTATGAATAAGGGAGTCGATTAAGCTCTGTCAGTCTGTCCGTCTGACCGTCTGTCCGTGTGTATGTTTAAATCAACTTTTTGAAGCCCCCCGACATCGCTTGGACCCGGGTGAGGTATTAAAATATCAGAAATATTCGGGAGTAGATCGGTATTGAAAATCAGAAACATCGGTACATAAATAACTGAGATGTGAGCAAAAACCCACGACCACCTCGATTTTTTTTTTCACAAAAACAACATTACAACAACAACATACATACATACAAACGTGTATACTGACTGGTCAGAGAAAATGTGGCATCGAATCCCAGCTGAGCCAAAAAAAAAAATTTTTTTATATTTTTTTTTTATATATTTTTTTTTATTTATTTTTTTTATTTTTTATTTATTATATTATTTATATTTTTATAATTTTATTTTTAATTTTTTTTTAAATTTTTTTTTTTTATGTTTTTTTTTTGTTTTATATTTATTATATATATTTTAATTATTTTTTAAAAAAATTTTTTAAATCTTTTCTTTAAATTTTTTTTTAAATTTTTTTTTTAATTTTTTTTTTTTTTTTTTTTAACATACATACGTAAACTTATAATTTTAAAATGGGTTGTTTTTATATATGTATGTTTTTTATATGTATGCACGTATTTCATATGGGATGAATGGTGATACAAACTACTGTTATTGCACGACTACACGTTGTGAAGGGTATATAAGATTCGGCACGGCCGAATATAGCGCTCTTACTTGTTTTTAATTTAATTTATAGATTTTGTTCGAAATTGTTGGATGAAATTCAAACTCATAACTGTAAGTGACAAATAAAAATAAAATAGATATATTTAGATGATAAAATTTAAAGTAAATTACTGGATGATAAAAAACTAAAGATTGTAAAATTTTTAAATTTTTTAAAAGTACGTAACAATAGTCAAACAAGGTCGTTGCAACGTTTAATTCTTAACGTAAAATTCTTAATAAATGTAACGGGAATAAGATGATAAAAAACAAGCTCAAATAAGTTCAATCACTATAAAATTTGTTCTAAAGCAAGCCAATAATGTACATACAATCAATTAAACGAATCAAAAGTACAAGAACACTGGATGCAAATAAACAAAAAGACACACTAGCGGTAATCACCGTGTCTTGCAAGATTTAATTTCCGCTACTAATGAAGACATTACCCTCGATATTTTGCAAAAAATTGAAAACAATTGTTACTCATTACATTCATGCTCGATATCATCTTCTTTGTCACCATATTCTGATAAATCCTATGATAAATTAAGAGTTTTACTCAGGCTCATCTTTTTGCCAAATAGCCCATATTATGCTTCTCTAATTTTGTATATGTATTTATATAAAGTACATATTTAAATATAAATAAAAATGTAAATATTTTTATAATATTAATGTTTTTTTATTAAATTGAATTAAAAAACAAATCAACATCTACTCTATTAAATCCGTCATAAGCACCAGATTGTTTAGTAACAAACGGTCTCCCTTGCCCCATTGCAGTATACTTAATAATTTGTCCTTTCGGTTTTGGGCATCTCTAATACCAGTACATCAAAATAAGTTGTTTAATACGGCCAAATGTAGTAGATGCTACCGACTCCCATGGTACACTTATTTCGAGATCTAGTCTGTTGCTCTCGTTTATTAAACGTTTTTCTATACAAGGAATAAAATCATACTTTTTATTTTAAGTCTCTTTTTGAACAAATTATGTTTTTTAATGTTTTATACTTCGATGTTGGGCTTAATGAACCCCCTAGTCATTATCCATGGATAAGATTTTTCGCGACATGGTACCAAAATAAATTTAAATATATTTTTTTTTTTTAAATTTGTTTTTTACAATTTTGTTTTTTAACTAAAACAAATATATGAAAACACAAATAAAGGCGAATTTATTTCACAAATAAAATACTCAGCAAAATAAAAAAATAAAAAAAAAATGAATCAGCTGTTTTTATACGGTCACACGTTACGCACGTTGGCCAACACAACTGTAAGCATTTCCTAAATTTCCTTTTATTTCTTTATGTAAAACTTGATATATTTAAAGCTGGTAGTGGCCAAAGAAAAATTTCAATATAAAACGTTTTGTTTCCTAATACTTAAATATAATTCCGTTGTGCATTAAGTTGAGTTGACAAAACAATAGGGGCCATTTTTTTTTAAATAAACCAATTAATCATTTACTATATATATATTTTTTTCTTTTTCTACTTGTTACAACCATAAAACATTCAATGTTTATGACCCATTACGATCACATTGAAACTTCAATACAAAATCATCATACAGTAAAAAATAACAGAAAACAAAACTCACACACGCTTTCTTACTTTCTTTTTGGTTTCCATTTTTGCTATGCGATAAAATACTTAAGTGCTTAAAATCTATAAATTAAAAAAAAAACAAGTAAGAGCACTATATTCGGCTGTGCCGAATCTTTAATACCCACCACCAATTTTGTGTACATTTAAAGCACAATATTTATTATTTTGTTAATCGCTATGGAATAATCTCTTTATAATAAAATATGTATCACTTTCTTTGTAGAGGGTGGTTAAATTTTAAGGGCCCATGTTGAAGGTGAACTACACCTAGTATTTAAATTTGTTTTCTGCATTTCATTTGACATTTCTCAATCTCAAACTTACTCAATTTGATCCGTGGAAAGATATGCAAATGAGCAACGCTTTAAAGTTATTCAAGTTTTTTATAAAAATGGGCGTTCAAATCAAAATGCATTTTGTGCACTTCGTAATTCTTTTGATCAACATAATCGTTCAAATTCGTCCACAATCGGGAGAATTGTAAAAAATATTTAAATTTCTGCAAAACAGGTCTGTATAAAATGTTAGAAAATCTGTGAATGCCTTCTTAGTTCGTTGAATGGGAACCACTGCTGGTTCTTGCGATAGTGTGGCAAAAGAGCAGTCAACCTCGCCTCATCATCATGCCCAACTATTGAACATCAACATTGTCATTGAAAATTTGGACCATCAGATAGAGGAGTAGCGCCAAGGATGGGGGGCCATTTGGCCGATATTTTGTTAAATACATAATTGAACCATACAAATATTATCATTATAAAAAGAAATAATAATAATATCCTAAATAATTTGTGTTTTATTTAAATTCAACATCGGTCCTTAAAATTTAACCACCCTTTATAACTTCGATATGCTACTAAAATGCTTTTGTAAATGTAGTCTTTCAATGAAAGTGGGCGTTAAAGTAGGCGTGTCAATAAAGTTTCTGCTAATAAATACAACTTAGATATTACAATATAGTCCTTTATTTTCCCAAAAACTTTGTCAATAGAGAAATTACAGGAATTTAAGATAAACCGTTATGGGAGGTAGGCGTTAAAATGGGCGTGTCACCTAAAGTTTTGGGCACAAAAATTTCATTGATTAGAAGGATAAACGTAGCAAATTTGATCATCATACCTCTAATTTTGGCGGTTTTATGAGCTTTTAAATTTCATTAACGGTAGATAACGTGAAAAGTGGGCGTTATAGTAGGCGTGTCAAAGTTGTTTTTGCGAATAAGTACAACTTAGATGTTTCAATACAGTCCTTTATTATTCCAAAATCTTTATTAATAGAGAAATTATATGATTTTTAGTTAAAACGTCATATGGGAGGTGGGCGTAAAAGTGGGCGTGGCACCTTAATTTTCTGGCACAGTAATGACATTACCTAGGGGGATATACGTAGCAAATTTGATCATCATATCTCTAAGTTTGACGGTTTTATGAGCTTTTAAATTTCATTAACGGTAGATAACGTGAAAAGTGGGCGTTATAGTAGGCGTGTCAAAGGTATTTTTGCGAATGAGTACAACTTAGGTGTTTCTATATAGCCCTTTATTATTCCAAAATCTTTATTAATAGAGAAATTATATGAATTTTAGGTAAAACGTTATACGGGAGGTGGACGTAAAAGTGGGCGTGGCACATTGATTTTCCGTCACAAAAAAGCGTTTCACGAAAAAGCAAAGTGTGCAAGATTTTAGAGTCGTACATCAAATTTTGTTGCTTTTATGACGTTTTTGTTTTTAAATATACCGAAAAATACACTGTGCGGTATAAATTTTCGTACATTTTGATCGATAACTCCTCTCTTAATACATAGATTTAGATAATTTTTTTGGAAAAATATTGTTTTTACTCAGGAAATATATATTCGAAGTTTCATGAGCCTACGTTAATGCGTTTGGACACAATTCCATTTTATTCGATGTTTGAAGGACTCGGTTTTTTCGACCTACTCTTGCTTTTCGAGCTATAACTCTCTTCCTAATATTCTGATTTAGCCCATTTTCAATACCAAACAAACCTTGTCTATAAGAAAGATTCTGGCAAAATTTGAGCCCCCTAGCTTTTTCGGTGCGACCTCTATCGTGCTTTCAACAGACGGACAGACGGACAGACGGACGGACATAGCTAGATCGTCATCAAATCAAACCCTGATTCAGAATATATATACTAAAATGGATATTTCGATGTGTTACAAACGGAATGACAAAATGAATATACCCCCACCATTTTTTTTGGTGGCGGGTATAACAAACGACAATGTGTTAAGTAAGAGCTTTTTGAATCAAAAACAACGTGTAGGACAAAAAATTAAATCTTTAATGGCATTTTCTAAACATGACTGAAAATTAAAGAGAAATGAAGTGAAAAATTAGTAAATATATATACAAGCAAACATGTGTATGTGTGGTGTGTGTGTGTGGTATCTGTGTGGCTTGCTTACAAACATTCAATAATACCCAATAAACCTGAACACTTTAGTAATAGCTTGAAACAAGCTTGCTAAAATAAGCCTTAAGTTTAAAAATGGCTTAATAACAATTAATTAAAAAATGGAGAAATAGAGGATCAAAATATGACATTTGATCTATTTATCTCAGCAAAATTTGTCCCAAATAGTTCACATTGCTATTTCTTCAATCTTTCAAAAAAAAAAAAAAATATTTATGTTATTTTTTTTAAATGGTCTATTTTTTGCTCAAAAGAAAGCTTAGGGATTTTCCTTTTTATTTTGTGAAGCCAATTTTAACATCCTCGTGTTAAGATTGAAATGATACAAATAACTCATTCAGTTTGCAGAGAACAATCCTCTTCTGCATTATATTTTAAATTTTTTAAATTTAATTTTTAAGTTCAATGTGATAACGACAAGAATATTAAGGAAAAATTAGCCTAAAATTAAAAAAATTTAAAATATAATACAAATTGAAAAAGTTCATGAAAATTAAAATACATCCTCTTCTGCATTTGAACTTACTTTCCATCGATTCATACTGTTACCCAGTCTTTCATCCCTGGCATTATGCCACTCATATCATCTCGCTGACAAAACTTTGTTTTTTGGGTTTTTTTTATGAATGCTACGTTTACAGATAAAAAGGTTTTCCTTCATGTAACAAGTGACCAAATATTTAATTTTAAAAATTTCTGGAAAGCGAGATTTCAAAAAATTAATTCAATTGATGTATTTTAATAATTATATAGGTACATAAGCTAAGGGCATTTCTTCACTGTTCCCTTTAAAAATAAGGACAGTTTAAAATATATCCCGTACTGAAAAATAAGATAGAATGGAACTGAAATGTTTACCAGACCAACAAAAAAAAACTAACGAAAAGTAATTGACTATTTGAAAATTTACAAAACTGAAACACTAAAATAAAGCGTAAAAATAGTACATATATAAATTGTTCTAATCGATTACGTTATTTATATATTTTTTTTTAATTTATATTAGTTTAATTATCATAACAAATAAATAAAAAAAAATTAAACTTATAGTTTGTATAGCAACAAAATGATTTTATTCCTGAGGGTAACATATTGTTGCTAATAGAGTATCGAAGGTACGGAAGGTACGTTGGAAAGGCTAATTTATCTAGTTTCTTAGTATATGTTTCATTTTTAAGGTTTTAGAAATGCTTGTACACAAATAGGCAATAATTGAAATTAGTGCATATAAAAATCTTTGTACTGAGTGACAAAACATTTTTTTTTTATAGATATCCCACTCGCATCCCACTAAGCGACCTTATGGCCGTAATTTCAACAATCGGATAACTATTGGTGTAACTTCCTAATAGATATCTTTATCTAGCCGGTAAAATTACTTTGGTAATTTAAACGTTTAATTTACCTACGTGTATGCACCGACGACATTTGTAAAAAAATGGCAACAATAACGTTTGACGTTATATTATATGTCAAAAATATTTAACAAATATAAATTTTCTTTTTAAAAGTTATACGGGTTTTCACATAATTTTAATTTTATATTAAAAAAAATGTCTGGAAAGGAGAATAAACGCAGCCCAAATTTTACGGATGGTGAGCCCAAATTTTACGGATGGTGAGAAAACCACATTAATCAATTTGGTACATCAACATAGAAGTGTTTTAGAAACAAAAAAAAACAGACGCAGCTAGCAACAAAAAAAAATCAGAGGTGTTGTTTGATGAATTCCTCCGAAATCAGCTATAGCTATTTGGAAACTACCAGATGGCTTGGCGAAATATTCGTTTTTCTAAAATGCAAATATTTTTTAGAACTTTTGTTTGAATGTTAATTTACATACAAAAACTTACCTTTCTACTTTATGAGACAGTTTTGATTCAATTTTTTGTAAAACCATTTTTGCACTCTTCTTTGAAAGACGAAATCTTTTCAGAAACTCAGCAAATATTGTAAGCTTTTCAGCTCATCTAGTTCTGAATTCATCATTTTTTTCGTTTATTAAACAATTATTTTTTTTTATTTATTTTAATATTTTATTTAACTTTTTTCAGAAATAATTTGACATTTTTTTTCAAAAAAAAATTTACCTAAAGAAATAACCAACCAGAATCTATAGTGTAGGATACACCATAGATTACCTATCCGATATATCTTACCTAGGGGTAGAAATAACTATTTTTTTTTTACACCATAGATATCTACACACTGATAGTTATCGATTCCTTGAAATTACGGCCATTAAAGCTCCCATTAAAGGTCCCATTAAAAAAAAAATGAAAAAAATCATTTTTTAAAAAAATATATTAAAAAAATCTTTTATTAATTTTTTATGGAAATATTGAAGAAAACTAAACTAAATACTGCTGAGAGCAATAGGTAATAAGTAACAATAATAAAGGCCTTTGATTGCGAGAATATCATAAATTGGCAATTAAGGTGTGAACATAGTATTTGCATAATTTTTGGACACATTTGCTATCATTCTAAATTAAAAATATGTCACGTCATTAAAGCATTTATTTAATTTTTAGAAACGCTACTAAAATACAAACCGTAGACTCGAAAACTGTTGCTGAGAACAGCTAAAAAATCTGTTAGAAACTAATAAAAATTAAAGCTAAAATATTAAAATATTTCCGAAATTTTTCTAAAATATACAAAAGAAAAGCGACTTTTCTAGCTTGTTAACAACAGGGCGGGAGGAGCGTTAGAGATATCAAAAGAAAAAGCTTGACGAGCAAAATAAAACGCACCATTAAAAAGTTTACAATCCACTACAAAATGGAGTACAACATATTTATATTTATATATAAATATCAAACCCAGTAATTAAAAATTTACCCACCACTACTCCTCAATATGAAAAAAACTAAATTCAAGATGGCGGGTCAAACCTAGTAATTAGGACTTAACAAACATCAACTGCCGCAATATTAGTGTCAAATGAAAGGACTTGACCTGGTGAATATAACTTTCTATGAATTAAAGATGACGTCATAAATAAAATAACCGATACATTTTTTTTTAATTTTATTCAATGTGGATATCAAATAAAAGTAAATCAAAGGTTGTCATGTTAAAATTCCAAATCAAGGCTAAAAATAATAATGCAAAATGCTATTTAGCATCAAATCTAAGCTACGATGTTATCATTATGTGATATCTTCTCGATCCAGTTGGGTTTGGAATTGTCGCTGAGGCCACCAGATCACTGTAGCGCGACACAGACCGAATTAATGGCTATTAAGACAGCCGGGGAAATGTTTTAGTATCATGGAATATCTTGCAGGGATATTCATATATATACTGACAGCAAGGCGGCTATTAAATCCCTGGAAAGTGTGTACAGCACATCGAAAATTGCCCAGGAATGCCGCGTATCTCTTGAGGAGATAGCGAGACATTCGACGGTTAACCTTGTGTGGGTTCCAGGAAATGGGGATATTGATGGTAATAATAGAGCTGATGCCCTTGCAAAAGCCGGTACCACCTTAGATTCGGTTGAATCCAGTTGTGCTTTGGCTATTCCCTTATCGAAGTTTAAGCAGCTAATATCGCATCGATTCTATTTGGATGCCAAGGAAAGATGGGTGAGAGAACCCACTTGTTTGGAAACCAGAAATATCTGGCCTGCTATGGATGCGCATAGGACGCATTATGCGGTGAATGAGCCCCGAATCCATCTTAAGAACCTCATAGCGGTCATTACCGGACACTGGCCTATAGGCACACATTAAAAGGCCAAATATCCCTTACAACGACTTCTGCAGAAGTTGCGATAACGAGCAAGAGGAGGAGACAACTGAACATCTTCTCTCTAATTGTCCTGCATTCGGGGACCTGAGACACCAGATTCTAGTTTAGCGAATACTTGAAAGTAAAACTTGTCTTTCCGCAGTTGATCTGGGAAAGATCCACATATTTATAAACAGGACAGGATGGCTGAAGAACGACGCCCAGAGGACATACGGGACCCTCGGAGGACCCAAGTGAGCTATGCCTTCGGGCGGCTGCCGAATCTAACCTAACCTAACCATGTTATCATTAAATCATTGTACCTTATGGTTAGGGATATGAACAGGCTTGACACGGCCGAATATAGCATTCTTAGTTGTTTGCATTTATTATTGTTTAAAACTAATGTCACTTCAGCAATTTCTAGGCCAGCCTAACCATTTTGTTTCGATTTCTTATAATTTATAACTTGTACATTTAATCAAAACATTGAGCCTCTTGTCATGGAAAAGTGACAACGCTTGTCACTCCTGTTTAGGTTTTTCTGTTACATTACTTAAGCTCGTAAACTAGCCACTGTCCATAAAAAAATCGATTAAGGAGACGTCCTTATTCCGCAGTATAGTTATGAAAAAAAGCCTTGACTAAAAGAAGCAAAGTGCTCTTTTCAAATAAGATTAGAATAATTTCGTTAAATGTTACTTTTCTTATAACAGAAATAAGTGCTTTTGTAAACAAAATTAGATTATTTGCATAAATAAGCTATTGTCTTATAAATACAAAAAAAATGTCTTATAGTTAGGATCCACAAGCCTAAACTAACAAAGAAAAAATATGTAAATTTAAGTGATGCAAGAAATGTAAAGAAAATAAAAGTATATATCTGAAGCCATAGAATACTGCTTCCAGTTCTTTAAAAAACTAATGATATGGGAACATAATAGGATTAATATTGATGAAAAATAAATAAGATGGCGCAGATTATATTACTGTAATAGATTCGATTCCTAACTTAATTTGCTTCAATTCCGCTTGGGCATTATTACTATTTCCTTTTACTTGACTGTAGCAGTAACTGATCTTAATTTTAAAATTTTTGGTTATACACATAAGCAGCATATGACCCAATTAATTTCCAATAGAATAAAAAAAATATTAAACATATTTGTTCTCTGTTTGGAAAAGTTCCAATTTTTCAACATTTTTTCAAAGCTAAATATAATTAAATTGCTTCGTCTATATTCATCTTCTTCCACCAACACATACATTAAACATAACAATAATTTTAAGCTTCCTTTATTGTTTTCATTTCTGCTGGCCATTTTTTTAAGGCCCAAAAGTAGTTGATGTGTATACGGAAATCACCCTGCAGTTGAAGTAACTAGTTTATGGTTACAAATGTACTTGTTCCTCCTTACTTCCGATAAGCTACATTTTCTCCTTTTTTTATATGTAAAACTACCGGTTATAATATTAAATTGTTTTAACACTCCAACTAGTTCATTTGTTTATAGTTTTATACTAGTTTAAGTACTAGTTATTGTTAAAGAAAGGTAATTGGGAGCACTCATCTCACACACATACTGAAAAAAATTATTTTGCATTTTACACCGCAATTCAAACACCAAGCGTCATGAAATTTTTTTTTGCCTTATCCGCAAGTGTTACTAGATTATGTTGGTTGAAAATTTTCGCACTCTAACTACTACAACACCACGATATTATACAGGGTAGGCCAAAAGAAGTCATCCAATGTTGTTTGGCTCTAATTTTTTTTCTAATGAAAATCTTCGAGTCTGTTTTTTAATTGTTTATTTGAATTTTTTTTTTTTAATTTTATTGCTCAAGTCTAGAAGATGGGCAACGTCACAATTGATTGCTATACGAGTTCGTTGTATGGCATTTTTTACTGATTCGGCGAGAAATTCGGCCGACAGATTATCGCACTCGTTTTGAATGTTGTCCTTGAGGGCTTCCAGGGTCTCGGGCTTATTTACGTAAACACGAGATTTCAAAAAACCCCCCAAAAAAAGTATGCAACGATTAATTCGGGCTAACTTGCGCGCCAATGTAATTCGCCAAAACGAGAGATGAGGCGACCCGGGAACGCTGCCTTCAGAATATCGGTTGTGGCTCGCGCAGTATTTGCCGATGTTCCGTCCTGTTGGAACCACATGTTCTCCAGTCCTAATTCGTTCAATTGCGGAAGAAAAACTTGGCTAACATGGCCCTATAGCGAGCACCGTCCACTGTTGTCGTTTTACCACCGTCGTCCTCGAAAAAAAAATTGGCCCGATGACTACTTCAGCGTAAACAGCGCACCATGTAGTCACTTTGAGTGGATGTAATGGCTTCTTGTGTATTACCCCTGTATTTGTAGTGCGCATCTTCCAAAAGGGTGATTTCTTTTGGCACATCTTGTATTGAACTGACATAAATAAGATTAATTTTTGAAAAACACCGAACTTTTTAGTACCCTCTAGCTAAATATTAAACCAGTAACGTTTGAAGCACTCATATAACTAAGTAGTTGTAATGCGCCAGTAGCCATGATGTAATCCCATAGCACAGAAAGAGAGTATTTTTTGTACATGAAAATTGACAATTCTTAGGACTAAAATCTCTTTTTATATATATAGAGTTTGACAAACTTTTAGACATAAAAAACTAATCAGCTGGGCTGGCACCGCTACCTGTATAAGTGTACACTGGCTGCAGCATTAGCTTAAACTAGAACAACTCACCAACGCAAAAGTGAAAAGTTCATTGATTTTCAAACGTAAACATTATTAGTGTCAATTTAGTATAGAAGTCTGTTGCTGCAGAATGTAGAGCCTTGGTTCAGCTCCCAGTTGAGACAAGAAAAAAATCATAGCGCTTGAATTGTAAATTATATGTGTTAGTTGAGTACACTCACTCACTAATCTTTAACAAAAACAAGTATGTAAACTAGTAATTTCCATACTTGTTTTATATAAACAATGAAAGTGGTTGGGATTCTATGACAACCTTATCTTAAAATCGATAGTTTGATATATGAAAGTACAGGCAGATATGTTACTACTCTGAAGTCAGAAGGAACAAGTATATTTCTAACCACGTACTACTTACATTATCTGCAGGGATATTTTTGTATTAATTTGTGACACACGTTGCATAAATATTTAAATCGATTACAGATTTAATAAATACATCCAAATATTTTCCTATAACAACAACAACCACTATAGTGTTTTAACCAACAAAATCATGTATGATGAACCTCTTCTCTTGGTAAAAAAAAGTATTGAAAATAAATATTCAGTTTTATTTTAAGCCAGAGGGGTTTAAGCACAAATTTTTAGTTTTTCTTCAGTTATTATTAGAACGAAAACTCCATAAAGAAAAACATCGTGTCTTAAAAAGTGAATGACTTTTTTGTGAGTATGTGGAAGAAAAAAAAAAAAAAACAACTTTCACTTCAAAAAGGACTCAGTAGCCTTTTTATATTATTTTAAAAAAATTTTTTTCTTTTTTATTGACTTGAATCAAGGCATATTTATTCATCAGATACTCTTGATTCGTCAGCTGATTATTTTTTTCTTCACTTATTTTAAATTTCAGCTGTCAAAATGCATAAATAAAAAACAATTTTCTCTCTTTTCTAATTTATTTCAAATGTCAAACTTCATACATAAAAAATATAAACAAAAAAATTCTCTCCGAACTGCAATTTCCTGATGAATAAATATGCCTTGACTTGAATCTTAAAACTAATAAATTAATTTTTGCAAATTACTACCATGTAGTAGTATTAGACTTTGTATTCAAATCTAAATAAATTAGAATTTTATCAGAAAAGCTGTCTCACTAGGGACAAAGTATCCGTAACCTTAGGTGTCCTTCGAAGTAAAGCAAAACGCAAGCAAGAGAGTTGGTATGGATCTTTAATCTATCCAATGTACTTCCTTGAATGATCTGTAAGTTCCTTTCTTCTGGAGGAGATATTAAGGTCCTTGCGGGTATCCCCATTTAGAGTATACCATGGCACATTAACGATAAGTCTTATTATTTTAGATGATCTTCTTTGCAACTTCTGTATGTTAGAAGCGCAAGCAGTACCCTAAATCTGAATGCCATAAGTCCATATTGGGTTTATTACGAATTTGTACACAAGGACTTTGTACTTCAAGTCTAAGGCAGAGTTTTTTCCCATATACCAATGTGAGTGGGCAGTTTTTAGCTTCATAGTTCGATGTGTCCAGACCACGTTCCGCGTGGATTTAAATAAATTCCTAAATATTTAACATGCCTTCCAGCTAGAATAAGACATCTGTTATTTTCATGGGAGGGCAGTCTTTCTTTCTAAGCACAAAATTTACGTGAACACATTTTGACGGATTTACCTTTATTTTCCACTTCTTTAATCAGTCCTCTAGCTGGTAGATATGTGATTGAAGTTATTGGGATGCAATCTTCGGGTCTTTTTTAACGCTTACAAATGCAGTGTCATCTGCGAAAGTAGACGTAAACGAGTAAGGGTTGGTTAGCAGGTCTGCATTGAAAATAATATGTAGTAATGGTCCTAGTATACTACGTTGGAGAATGCCTGCAGAATTATTTTTGTAGCAGTGAGAGTAGTGAACATTTTTACAAGATTGTCGGCGCCGCTGGGGCCGAATTACGGCATTCGATATCAATCGAAAATTAAAAAATTTTTATTAGAATCCAATACAAAATTTAGGAAAAACTTTCACGTTCGATTGAAATTTCGATCGATATCGAATGCCGTAATTCGCCCCCTGGTATGTTCGCGTATGCTCCGGCCAGAGCTTGCCGAAAATGGGTGGGAGGGTGTTTTCTTGCCAACTAACTGCTTTGGCACTCACCAACTAACAAAGAAGTATATTGGGCATTTAAATTTCCTATCCTATAGAAAGCTCTGGAGAAGCTTTTGAGTGTTTTCAGCAAAAAAGTTGCGTGGTTTTAGTAAGCCACCCATCATGCCTTACTTTATCAAATGTTTTTAAACAAATGAATTCGTTTTAGTACCACTAATTACCGGTACGTGGAAAATGAACTTGGTTGACTGTTTCAATCATTTATGACCACATTTATCTCAGGCCATTGCCAAGATAAATATACAAAATTGTTCTAAAATCATTCAAAGTTGCTTCTAAGTTCACATAAGCCAGTAACTTTAGGATTTCCGTGTTCTATCCCGCATGTCATTTTACACAGAAAAAATTAAAAATGGACTTTAATTACAAAATTAATATTTTAATTAAAAAATTGTTTACTTTTGCTCCGATCATCAAAATAATACTATTAATTAAATGAAAATTAATACTTTTAATTAAACAAATATTGAGTATTAAAAAATTAATTAAAATTTCCATAATTTTCAGGAGTGATTTTATTTATTTTATATTTATTATTTAACCTGTTTAGAAAAAAAAAATTAAAAAAATATTTTTTTTTTGATATTGGGTGATTTTTTAAGAGCTATAGGAAAGTTTAAAAAAAACACATAAAATTCAGAAAAATTTATGAAATCTTTATTTGAATCGATAGTACGGTCCATATAATTTAATGTTTGAAGATTATTTCATGCAAATGTTGACCGTGACTGCGCCTCAAATGGTCCATCCGCTTAGTCCAATTTTGGCGTACTCTTTTCAACATTTCGGCCAGTATCTCATGAATAAATACTTAAATGTTGTCTTCCAATGCGTCAATTGAACCGGGCATGTGTGTATAGACATAAGCAAAAAAAAGTTGGATATCATCTCACGGTAGCGCTGACCATTCACAGTTACGTTACGATTCGCATCATCTTTGAAGAAGTACGGTCCAATGATGCCACCAGCCCATAAACCGCACCAAACTGTGACTTGGTAGCTCTTGCAATGCTTCTGGCTGATCTTTACTCCAAAATCAACAATTCTGCTTATTAACGTACCCATTGTGCCAAAAATGAGCTTCGTCGCTGAACACAAGAAGCAGGCGATGAACTTTCTTAACAGAGCACGCATTTTAATAATAAAATTCAATAATTTGCAAGCGTTGTTCGTTTGTAAGACGATTCATGGTTAAATTATAGACCTAACTGACGATGTTTGACAGTGAAACAAAACACGAAACGTGCGTCAGCTGTTTAAACAAGTGTTGCCAAACAGATAATAGCTAAAAAATCACTTATTTATGTATTCTTTAAATATACATACTTGGACATATGAATCTATATTTTCAATTACATTTCGTTACTTATGTATGTATATAACAATAATTTAGTATAGGAAGTAGGGTTCCACAAGTACACATACTATACCATATCGGAAGCCGGAAATAAAAAAATAATTGGTAGCATCAATGACCCAGACATAAAGGAATATTTACTGGTAAAAACGCTTGATCAGGTAGAGTGAAGAAATTCAACTAACTTACCTACTGAAATGAGAATTCTGAGGAATATATGGGGATACAATAATTATTGGATTTGGGCACATCTACAATGAAAATGATACCATTTATTGTACATATTTAAAACCGAACTTATTTTTATATATGTACTAGCTAATACCCGGTGTGCTTCGCCACCCCAAATTTTAGTATTTAATTCATATGGCAGGTGCCACGCCCACTATTGTTAATGCACCCATTTTTTCCCTAAATGTTTATTTGAATATCAAAGTTGCTTTTGCAAAATTTTACTACTCTAATCGATACCATTTTCCAGATATACGAATTTTATTATTTATTTTATATTTAATATTTTATTTATATTATTATTAAATTTATATTTACTTAATTTATATTTATTTAATTACATTTTTTTCATAAATGTTTATTTGAATGTCAAAGTTGCTTTTGCAAAATTTTACTACTCTAATCGATATCGTTTTCCAGATATACGAATTTTAGTAGTTAATTCATGTGGCCACGCCTACTAGTGCAAGTCCGCCCATTTTTGACCTAAATGTTTGTGTGGATGTCAGAGCTTACCGTACTTAATTTTAAAACTCTAGCTGCATTAACTTTCGTGATATATAATTTTTAATACTTATTCTTTAATAGGGCGTGGCACCCCGCCCACTTACAATTTCAAACCAAAGTATAGCTTATAGTTCTTTCCAGACATACAGAAAGATTCTGTGAGAATTTCAAGGAAATCGGCTTAGCCGTTTAACCGTCTATAAAGCACAAACAAACATACAAATATACAAACACACATTGATTTTTATATATATAGATGTCCACTTACCAGATCTTCCTCTTGCAGATTGTCCACTATTTTTTATTATTCTGCTCCTTGAATAATAATTATATTTAATAAATATTTTGAAATTAAATTTTCAAAAAATTTCATTT
Source organism: Phyto melanocephala (assembly GCA_941918925.1). Taxonomy (NCBI): domain Eukaryota; kingdom Metazoa; phylum Arthropoda; class Insecta; order Diptera; family Rhinophoridae; genus Phyto; species Phyto melanocephala. The sequence goes on along the minus strand of OW799236.1, from coordinate 22,047,307 downwards.
AAAATTATATTTTTTATTTTTATTTATTTTTTTTAACTGACAGAAATCTCAAATTTTTGTTTTAAATATCTAATAACAATTAAATAAAATAATTTAATTAATGAAAACTATAATTAGAATTTAAAAACAAATCAAAAAATCAATTAATTAAAAAAATTTACGAAATATTTTTTTCTGTGTACCTTTTTAAAAACAAACCAAAAACCAAGGCATATCCATAAGGTATATGCAACGGCGAATTGATACAACAAAGCAACTTTTCATGGGATGTTTTATGTCAAGGCCAATTCGTATATCAGGGATGGAAAAGTTGTTTTTACATATTAAATATAATAAAATTTGATTAAAAACCGAATATAAATTTTTTAAACACATTATTAATGACGCAAAGGCAAAAATTAAGCACATTTATTGTCAAAAAAGTACACTCAAGTTAATTGTTTAATACCGAAACTAAAATCACATTTCCTATCCCTGCATTAATAAATGAAATCAAAGCGAATTCAACTAATTTTGACAAAATGTTTCACAATCTGCTGGGCTGATAATTTCACCTGTATGAATTTGCCTTGGGTGAGATTATCAGCCCAGCTGATGGGGAAACTTTTTGTCAAAATTGGTTTAATTCGCCTTGATTTCATTTATTAATGCAGGGATAGGAAATTTGATTTTGGTTTCGGCATTAAACAATTAACTTGAGTGTACTTTTTTGATAATAAATGTGCTAAATTTATGTATGTTTGTGTTTAAAAAATTTATATCCTCTTTTTAATGAAATTATATTTAATATGTAAAAACAAATTTTCCATCTCTGACATACGAATTGGCCTTGACATAAAACATCCCCCGAATATTTGCTTTGTTGTATCAATTCGCCGTTATATATATGCCTTGGTTCAAATGAAAAACGTTAAATGTCACCACCTTAATTGTATGTATGTATAACATCTTCTCATATAATTAAACTAAACTTATGCTAAAGACTAAAATGAAGTTTACACATAGAATACTTATTTAAGTTTCATACATGGAACAACAATTCCAGCAACTAAATTTTGTTTTTAAAGGAAATTTGTCGCAAAAAAAATTTCAAACGTTTTCTTTGATATTTCTTATAAAAAAACACTGACTCTGGGTTTTTCATTTCAAGTTATATTAAAGAAGAACCAAATACTTTACAACACCCACTCCAGTGGTTCTTTTCATTAATTTTTTTTGGTAGCTACATTGTTTATGCTCTTAAGTAGCAACAAGAACCCAACAAGGACTCAGCAAAAATAAAAAAATATCACAGGGGGTATTGCAAATAAAATTTATGAATATTTATGCAGGCATTTGTGGGCAAAATCTGTAATCTCTATAGCTGGCAAACATTTTTGCTTAAAGTCACATGTTAAGGATACAAAATAATTGTTAAATAAAATTAAGTTTAAAAGGACCAAAGAACCATGAAATGCTGTAGCAAGTAAATTTATTAAAATCATTTTGAACTCTTTTCATACTAAAAGCAATTGCAGAAACAATACCTTAAAAAAAGAGATTTATTATTGTACTCGTAGAAATAAGGGTTTTGGTTCTTGGTAAAATTTTTAGATTTAAATAACAAATAAATAATTTATAAGTTGTCAGTTTTAAAAATTCATAGACAAATTAATATTAATGTAAGAACCAATTGTTTTTATTTTATATGTGATAAATGGAAAACATTTTACTGGTTAAGCATTTTGCTTCATCAGTTAATAAGTATTGGCTAGTATTATTATAATTTTATTAGGTATTTTCTATTTTCCGTTTAATGCTTGGCCAATTATTATAACATTTTACTGGTTAAGCATTTTGCTTCATCAGTTAATAAGTATTGGCTAGTATTATTATAATTTTATTAGGTATTTTCTATTTTCCGTTTAATGCTTGGCCAATTACACTGCTCTGCAAAAAATAATTTTTTGTCTTCCCATTTAATAAAACTATGTGGACTATATGGATTTTGACGCGCTGAACTCAAATCCGTTGTCGGTTTTTTTCCATCAGATCGGGATTTTTTTTAATGGGCGTGGCAAATTTTTCCCCCTAAATTAGTCAGGCGCGGAGACTTATTTCCTCCTAACTCGAGAACCAGTCATCCGATTTTCAAAAATGAAACACCAAAAAATGTGTAACAAAATTGTTTTTATTTCTGTGGAATACAATTTTTCTCTATCTCTTATCGTTTTGGAGTTATTTAAAAATTAATGGAGAAAAAATTTGTTTTTCGTGCAAAATTCGTAATATTTTTCAATTTAAAAGTGGAATTAAAAAAAATATAAGGCAACTATTCAACATTTTAAACTTTTTTCTAAGAGCTATATATCTTGGAAATAAAAAAAGTTATAAACTGTAAAAGTCGGTTAAAAAATGTAGATTTTATTGTCAATTTACCGCATGTACCCAATATTGTTATGCAACCAGCCTTACATATGATATATGTAACATTTCGTTGTGTGAGCAGGTAATGGAACTAAAGAACAACGGTATTTTACATAGTTCTTGAAATTAATATTTATACCAGTATTTTTCAATTACCTGTGATTTCAAATTAAGAACATTTGGGTAGATTCTGGTATTTATTGTATATACATATAGAAGCTAATGGGCAATAAGTAAGTCACTTTTAATTTGAATATCGTGCGGTTAAAATCGGCAACAGTCAATAGATCTTATAGATCTTATAGTATTGTGTAATGAAATAAAGCAATTAAAGAATCCACAAACGCTTTCATATTACAAAATGTCAAGGATTTGTAACAAATCTCCAAATTTATTTTGTTACGTATGTGGCGATCTAACTTTAAGTTCTCAACGGGAGACAATATCTTCCAAGGTTAAAGATGCTTATCGCCGTTATTTTGGGTTTCCTACCGATGATAGAGATAAAACTTGGCTGCCGAAAATATGTTGTAGTAGCTGTGGTAAGTCTTTAAGAGGTTGGTTAAAAGGAAATCATAAGTCTTTGCCGTTTATGAAGCCAGCGATTTGGAGTGAACCACAGTTAATAAGTATTGGCTAGTATTATTATAATTTTATTAGGTATTTTCTATTTTCCGTTTAATGCTTGGCCAACAACGTGCACTCATGACGTTTAACGTATAATGTTTTAAGCTGGAAAAAAACTACTTTATATATAGAAGTTAAATGCAGTGTTTTCCAAATACTTTAGCACTAAATATTATAAACCTTTTTAATAAGAAATGCTAACTATAAGACCAAATCTCTATACAGCGGAGACGTTTTTCCTTTTTTTTTATAATTTTTTTTTGTAGCACAAATTTATCCTAATTTATTATAATCGCCTTACCATTATAGAAGCTGATTTAATGTTATTATTTAGAGTTAGTATAATAGCCTTTTTATGTTGATCAACATATTGTTTGACCGCATTGAAGACTTTGAAACATCATATAATTACAAATATTCGTGCACATACATACACACATTTGATTAAATTTTGACGATGTTTATGATCTGCTTCTTAAGGTATGATCACACGATTGCCGCGTTGCACCAAATTGGTCCAATTTTTATTGTGATAGTACTGTGCACAATAATAAATTTGTTCTATTAAAATTTTATGCAGTCACATGATTGTCCCATTTTATACATCTCTTATTGGTACAAGTTGGCGAATTATAATTTTGTGGCACTAAATGCTGCCGGTCGTTTATACGATTGTATAAACAAGCGGCAACACCAACAGTCAGCTGTTGCTTGTTTTGATGGATAAAATGTTTTCCAAAAAAAAAACAGTTTGCGGCTGCTTTTTATGTTTTATATTTATCGAAAGCACAAACAAAAATAAAGAATAATAAAAGAAGTTTAAAACGAACGAACCGTGTTGGTTGGTTGAAAAAAGGGTGCATATAAAAAGTGGTGCATAAGAGAAGGGGGTACGCAAAGCTTAACTGGCTTTACTTAATTTAATTAAAAAGTATAATTATGAACAAAAGAACAACCTTTTAATCAGAAACAATTGAAGCACGCAAAAAAATAAAAATCTTGGCGCGTATCGTAAACTTTGATTGCCGTTAAAGAGCACAATAAATGTTGGCACACTTTTGACATCTTTATTTACGCGCTGTTGAATTTAAAGGGGTCACATCAGAGTTGCATTTGATTGGTTAAAACAAGCACAATATTTTCCGTGATTGTCACATGTACTTATTTATTACGAAATCACACGATTGGGATCCAAAAATTGTGAAAATTGATGCATTACGGCTATCGTGTGATCTTACCTTTTTTCAGTGTCATTTCCTAGTGATGACACCAAAATAATCGAAAGATATTTAGAGAAATAAAATGAGTAAAGAACGTTTTTAAAAAAAATTTATAAATATGTTGCCACACACTCTTGTACAAATCTTATAGACAGATGTTAACATCTTTGCAAACTGATGGTAGGTGTTAAATGGGGGTCAAAGTAAAAAAGGCTATAAGAAAGTTTTTCAAACATTAATATTTTAGGGTTGAACAAAAATCGCTTTTAATGACAACTATATACAAGAAGAAATTCTTAGTGAATATATTCAGTTCATTTGTTTAGAAATCACTATCATTTGCGCTCTTGGAAATTCGACACTATTATCGAACAGTGTTCAATACAAATCTGTTATAAGGAACAAAATCCTATTGCTTTCATATTTTTCTTCTATAGCAAGATATACCTAATAAAAACGTTTACCATGTTCTTCAGATTCCGCTGACTACTGATGTTAAATTACATGGCATTGGTGGCCTCTTCAAAAAATTCACATAAAACTTTTCACGCAAAAAAAGCTATGGTTTTGTTACTTATTGAGAAATCCATATATATAAAATCCTTAATTGCGTAATGACCCATTTCAAATATCGATGAGTAATTAATACATCTAAATTTTATTCAATACTAGCCAAACCCGGCGCGCGTTGCTACGCCCCTTAATGAATCAAAATGCATTCTGAATTTTTATTGAATATCAAGTGCAGAAACCTAAAAATTATAATTTTTTTTATGGGCGTGGCCCTGCCCAATTTTCTAAAAACGAAACTGTAAAGTCATAACAGCTCAATATGTGTGCAAAGTTTCAGAAAAATCGGTCCAGTGCAAGTTCCTCAAAATGATAACTTTTTTTATGGGCGTGGCACTGCCCACTTCTCTAATCACGAAATTGTAGTCATGACAGCTTAGTGTGTGTGCAAAGTTTTAGAAAAATCGGTCCAGTGCAAGTACATCAAACTTATAACTTTTTTTTATGGGCGTGGCCCTGCCCACTTTTCTAATCACGAAATTATAAAGTCATGACAGCCCAATATGTGTGCAAAGTTTCAGTAAAATCCGTCCATTGCAAGTACCTCAAAATGAAAAGTTTTTTATGGGCGTGGCCCCGCCCACTTTTTTTCACCCATAAACACTCCCTGGTATGTGTACAACAACTTGCCAAAGTTTGAGTCCGATCGGTTTTACAGTTTCGGAGTCTATAGCTAACACACACACACACAGAGTTTCACTTTTATATATATAGACTATAAACTAAACAAACAATGTTCTCATTGTTCTTGAGAGACATGTACGAGTTGAATTCTTTGCAACACCAAAAAGCTCATGTTTTTTTACTAGATTTACAAATGCAGGGAAATGAATGACAAGCAAAATCACTAAAATTTGCATTTTGTACAAACAAGTCATTTGCCATAGTTTTTGTTAAAAATAATAATTAAAACTTCAATCTACATTTTTAATAAAATTTAAATGAACAGACTACTACTACTTTGACTAAGAAAGTTTACCGGATCTGATCGTTACATTCTAAGATGAATATGTTAAAGTCATCGGCACAATTATTTTGACAAATTTGTTCTCATGTCCATTAGCATTTTTTTTCGTTCAATTGCGTAAGATACCATTACCTGAGCTTTGCTCAAAACAAAGTGCACTCTCAAACCGTTGATAAGAATAATAAGCAGAGACTTTTGCTTCAACATAGGTATCTTGATATACAAGTCGTATCAGTTTCCTTGCGTGTTCTTGGCAATTAAATATCAAAGTATGTAAATTGTTCTTATTAATTTATGTGTCTTTACTTATAATTTTGATTCATCAGTGATTTAAAAATATGAGAAAACGTCCTAGTTAACTAATATTGTTAGAACCTCAATAATAGCAAAGTTCAATGCCGGCTTCAAGATAATAGATATAGATAACGAGTTCAATTGGTCGCGCAAAGTGTTTGTTATCAAATAAACAAATTTATGAACAGAAATGAATTACAAATTTCGAGAATTTTCGAAGAGAAACGCAAAACAACTTTCAGTGAAAAACAAATCATTTTGCGAAAAAAGACTGATGTTCAGTAAAAACTTAGAGATGACGCACATGAATGGAATATGTCATACAGTACTTCAATTAGTGAGCGAATGATTCGGCGCCGCTTGAGAGAAGCATGCTTTCAGACTTATATAGCAAGAGGTATTCCATACATATAATAATAATAATGTAAGACTTCCACAATCAAATTTCAATAAAGCATTTTTAAAGTTAAAAGGAAAAAAGTTATTTTTTTTTTTTGCCTGACAAAATAATTATGCCGACCACTGTAAATGTCCAAATCTTAGCACATTCACAACAAAAAACTTTCTTTTCTATTCTTTTTCCTTATAAAAAATGACACATTAAAAAGCTAACAGCGAGTTAGTTAGCACACAGTTACATCTTATGAATAATGACAATCGTATCTTCTCTTCCCACCTACAGCAGTAAAACGTATAAAGAGCTTATAGCTAAGGGCATCTTTAACTTAGTTTAACTTTTATTTGCTATAAACTATTTTAAATCTTTCCAAAAATATCCTTGAAAAATCCTTAAAGCAACTGTTAAGAGCTCTACTGAAAACCCCAAAAGAAAATGAAACAAAAAATAACATCTTCAATTAAACGCAATATTTACACTTCCTGGCATTAAGATTATCTCAACAATAAAGCAGCAAAATAAAAGACCCTTGAAATAAGAAAAATTAAGAAAATTCAAAGAAAATCAAAAATCAACTTGAATTAAATTTAATTAAAAATTCAACAGAGCACAAAATATTTGGACATGTGAGATATTATTATTTAATGGCAATTGCTGTCAATACAAATTTCAATTAAATGTTATTTTAAGTAACATAATTGAATTGAATGACAAATAAGTTGTTATTTAATGACATTTTGATGTACTAATAGAAATTTAGTTTGAAGTTATTTAAAAGAATAGCTCGCTTGACGTAGCAAAAGAATTCGAATTACATTAAAGATATTTAATATGCAAAATAATTTGATTGCTTTTATTTTTGTCAACACTAAAAACATTGAAGGCTTTTAAAATAAAATTCCAAAAATATGTGTTCTTCAATGACTTTTGAAATTTAATCATATCTTTAAAAAAAATGTTCTTTTATATTTACTGGCACCCAGTCGCGGACGCATAGATTCCAGATAAAAATAACTTCTTGTTATATTTACAAGTGAAAATGCTATATTCGTCCGTGCCGAATCTGATAATACCTTTCACCATCTTGTATATATGTAGGTATAGTGACCACAGCGCACGGTGTGTCGATCCAATAGAGCGAATGAACAAAAATAGAAGGAGTAGTCCCTGAATTTTGATATTTGATACAATACCATAAAATGTTTTAATTAAGAGAAGGACATGCCTATTGCCGATATATGGTAAGGACGAAATTTTCGATTTTTGCTGAACAACTGCAGAACTCATTTACAACCCGTACATGTGAGAAAATTTTTATTGTGATTGACGCAAGGACTATAAATCCTGTTATACATCCTTTTTCGTAAAAAATTCTCATTAAATTTCGTATGGTACAAGGCAAACTCAATAAGGTGAACTCGTCGCTAAAACAACTACAAAGTGAAAAAATACAAACGTGTATTTTGTTAGTGTTAAACAAAACGATATGTCAAAAATACATTAAAATTTGACAAGTGGTCCCTAGAAGTAGGCAACAGCTGATGATCAGCTGATCTAATAAGTTCACCTTATTGAATTCGCCATGGCATGTTATTTATTATATACTAGCCAAACCCGGCGCGCGTTGCTACGCCCCTTAATGAATCGAAATGCATTCTGAATTTTAATTGAATATCAAGTGCAAAAATCTAAAAATTATAATTTTTTTATGGGCGTGGCATTGCCCACTTTTCTAGTCACAAAATTGTAAAGTCATAACAGCTCAATATGTGTGCAAAGTTTCAGAAGAATCGGACCAGTGCAAGTACCTCAAAATTAAAATTGTTTTTATGGGCGTGGCCCTGCCCACTTTTCTAATAACGAAATTGTAAAGTCATAACAGCTCAATATGTGTGCAAAGTTTCAGAATAATCGGTCAAGTGCAAGTACCTCAAAGTGATACCTTTTTTTTATAGGCGTGGCACTGCCCACTTTTCTAATCACGAAATTATTTAGTCATGACAGCTCAATATGTGTGCAAAGTTTCAGAAAAATCGGTCTGGTGCAAGTACCTCAAAATTGTAGCCTTTTTTTATGGGCGTGGCCCCGCCCACTTTTTTAATCACAAAATTATAAAGTCACGACAGCTTAATATGTGTGCAAAGTTTCAGAAAAATCGGTCCAGTGCAAGTACCTCAAAATTAAAACTTTTTTAGGGGCGTGGCCCCGCCCACTTTTCTTATCACGAAATTATTTAGTCATGACAGCTCGATATGTGTGCAAAAATTCAGAAAAATCGGTCAAGTGCCAGTAGCTAAAACTGATAACTAATTTCTTATGGGCGTGGCCCCGCCCACTTTTTTTCACCCATAAACACTCCCCGGTATGTGTACAACAACTTACCAAAGTTTGAGCCCGATCGGTTTTGCAGTTTCGGAGTCTATAGCTAACACACACACACACACACACACACACACACAGAGTTTCACTTTTATATATATAGATTAGACATAAGTATGAGTACTCACGATTATTCAAATTTTAAATTTTATTTCTTTAATATAAATTTTTTATGCTTACATTTACATAATTGAATTAAAACAGGTAAGAGCACCACCACCCACCACCAATTTGGTGTACTTTTATAGCACGAAATTTATTATTTTGTTATCAACTGTAATCGCTACAGAGTAATCTCTTTTTACAAAAATATGTATTACTTTCCTTGCATAACTTCGTTATGCTAGTAAAAAACTTTTTGTAATTTTAGTCTTTCAATAAAAGTGGGCGTTAAACTAGGCGTGTCAATATAGTTTCAGCTAATAAATAAAACTGAGATATTTTATTGTTTATTCTTTCAAAAGAAATTATATGAACCGTTATATGGGAGGTAGGCGTAAAAGCTTTTGACTAAGAAGAAAAGTTTGCAAAATTTCAGAATCCTACATCTAATTTTGTCAGTTTTGTTAGAATTTAAATTTTAAATATACCGAAAAATACACTGTGCGGTATAAATTTTCGTACATTTTGATCTATAAATCCTTTCTTAATACATGGACTTAAGCAATTTTAAGGGAAAAATATTGTTCTTACTCAGGAAATATATATTCAAAGTTTCATAACTCCACATTGACTCCGCGTTTGGACACAATTCCATTTTATTCGATGTTGGAAGGACATAGTTTTTTTTTACCTACTTTTGCATTACGAACTATAACTGGATTCCTAATATTCCGATTTATCTCATTTTTAACACCAAACAAACCTTGTGTATAAGAAATATTCTGGCAAAATTTGAGCCCTGTAGCTGTTGCGGTCCGACCTCTTTCGTGCTTTCAACAGACAGACAGACGGACAGTCACATGGATGGACAGACGGATGGACGGACGGATGGACAGACGGATAGACGGACGGATGGACAGACGGATAGACGGCCGGACACAGCTAGATCGTCATAAAATGAAACCCCGATTCAGAATATATATACTTTGTGGGGTCTAAAATGGATATTTCGATGTGTTTCAAACGGAATGGCAAAATAAATATACCCCCACCATTTTTTTGATGGCGGGTATAAAAATAATTTACTAAATAGTAAAAGAAGCCAAACCAAATATATTAGAACAAATAAAACAAGCAAAAACATCAGTCAAAATCCATCAGCTGTTACACTTTTAAACAGTAATCGTCAATTTAATTTGTATGTAATTTTAATATTTAAAATAATTAGTTATTGATGTGGAGGTACTATTCAGCTTTATATAACAGAAAGTTGTATTAGTTGCTGATATCAATAAATAAAGTCCAAATGAAAAGAAGTTTTTAACGCATCCAATTTTATGGATTTTGCAAAAAAATGTATTTCAATCTGGCGATAATTCGATTTTTACTATAAATTTTGATTTTGCATAATTACTTTAATTATTGCGGTTAAAACACATCATACATGAAGTGATATTTCAAACAAATTTTAATGATTTATTTGCCACAAGCTTTTTAAAATTATTGAAATCTATGAAAAATCCCCTAATTTGTACCTTTTTAAAAGTTCAAAATTTTTTTAATTGTAGAGTGAAGTTTGTTTTAATTTCTCTTTGATAAAATAAAGTCTATAGTTTATTAAACGAGAATAAAACAAGTAAGAGCACTATATTCGGCTGTGCCGAATCTTTTATACCCACCACCAATTTTGTGTACATTTAAAGCACAATATTTATTATTTTGTTAATCGCTATAGAATAATCTCTTTATAATAAAATATGTATCACTTTCTTTGTAGAGGGTGGTTAAATTTTAAGGGCCCATGTTTAAGGTGAACCACATCTAAACTTCAACGTTTTTCTTGTATTTCATTTGACATTTCTCAATCTCAGACTAACTCAATTCGAAGCGTGGAAAAATACGCAATCGAGCAACGCTTTTAAATATTAAAGATTTTTATAAAAATGGGCGTTCAAATCAAAATGCATTTTGTGCACTTCGTGATTCTTTTGGTCAACATAATCGCTCGAATTCGTCCACAATTGTGAGAATTGTAAAAAATATTTAAATGTCTGCAAAGCAGGTCTGTATGAAATGTGAAAACATCTGTGAATGCCATCTTAGTTCGTAGAATGGGAAACATTGCTGTTTTTCACGATAACGTGGCAAAAGAGCAAGCAACCTTGACTCATCATCGTGCCCAACAATCGAGCATCAACAGTGTCATTGAAAATTTGGACTATCGGATCGTGGTGTGCCGCCTAAGTTGGGGGGCCATTTGGCCGATATTTTGTTCCATACATAATTGAAGCATACAAATATTATCTTAATAAAAAAAAAATGATAATAATTTCATAATAATTTTATTCAAAATCAACATAGTCCCTTAAAATAAAAACACCCATTATAACTTCGGTATGCTAGTAAAATGTTTTCGTAAATTTAGTCTTTTAATGAAAGTGGCCGTTAAAATACGCGTGTCAATAAAGTTTCTGCTAATAAACATAACTTAGATATTTCAATATAGTCCTTTAGTATTCCAAAATCTTTATTCATTGAGAAATTACATGAATTTAAGAGGAAGAAAGTGAATTTAAGTTTAAATTTTAAGGGCCACAGGGTGATTTAAAATATACATTCTCTGCATTTTTCTAAAACGGGAAATTTATTAGTAAGATTTTGATTTTTAAACTTCTATAACATTTTGCTTTTAAAAGATTTTCAAACGAAATAATTTTTGTATAATTTTAAAATTTGTTAGTCATTAGTATATGAAAATAAATTGTTTATAATGTTTAGAGATAATTTTTTTTTTACTTAGGTAAAAATGTTCCTAAATTCCCATTTTTAATAAAGCATAACTTAAGGAGAACATAAGCATAGTTGTTAGCATGCCATCGTGTAGACAGGCTCGTATGGTGCTCAGGGAGCCACTTGGCAGGGGTGCAGTGAAGATACTCGGTTTTAATCGGAGTATGATGAGCTGGATCACTGCGTTGATTACAGGACATGGTAACTTCAAATATCATCTGAAGGGGATGCGGATCGTGGATGATGATATTTGTAGAATGTGCCTGGAGGGTGCCGAGACGGCAGCGCATGTGGTATGCGAGTGTCCGGCGTTGGCGAGCGTAAGATTGAGGATCACAGGCAAGCACACGTTGGGTGTGAGTGCGATGGGGGACCTTGGTCTTAAGGAAATGCTGGCGATTACAAAGGACTGTGCGATGAGGATTGTCGACAATCACCAGTCGGCAGTGTGAAATCGTTTTTTCTGGTCCAGAGCAAACGCCGGTTGTGGCGCGGGACTCAGTGATTGAAGGTATATTGATCGGTAGACACGAAATCACTGAGGAGCGAAGGGGGTCGAAAAGGGACCCGTGATAGTAGTGGTCTGCTTCGATATTCCCCCTACATGTGTATATAGCATGCCATCTAGTAGTTGCAAGTAGAGTCATCTATCTTATCATCTTTATCTTATATTTAGCTACATTACAATAAATGGCGCAGTGTAAGATGAATAAATGCTAATATATATGACTAATATATTTTTATAAAAGAAGACTTTGACCAAAAAGCCATGTTTGCAAAATTTCAGAATCGTACATATAGTTTTGTCAGTTTTATTACGTTTTAAATTTGAAATATACACTGTGCGGTATAAATTTTCGTACATTTTTATCTATAACTCTTTTCCTAATTCATAGATTTAAGCGATTTTCAGGGAAAAATATTCTTTTGACTCGATAAATATATATTCGAAGTTTCATGACTACGTTTATGCGTCTGGGCACAATTCAAAAGTGAAAGTGGGCGTTATAGTAGGCGTGTCAAAGTTGTTTTTGCTAATGAGTACAACTTAGGTGTTTCAATATAGTCCTTTATTATTCCAAAATCTTTATTAATAGAGAAATTATATGAATTTTAGGTAAAACGTTATATGGGAGGTGGGCGTAAAAGTGGGCGTGGCACCTTGATTTTTTGGCATAGTAATAAAATTGCCTAGGGGGAGAGACGTAGCAAAATTTATCATCATACCTCTAATTTTAGCGGTTTTATGAGCTTTTAAATTTCATTAACGGTAGATAACGTGAAAAGTGGGCGTTGTAGTAGGCGTGTCAAAGTTATTTTTGCGAATGAATACAACTGAGGTGTTTCAATATAGGCCTTTATTATTCCAAAATCTTTATTAATAGAGAAATTATATGAATTTTAGTTAAAACGTTATATGGGAGGTGGGCGTAAAAGTGGGCGTGGCACATTGATTTGCCAGTACAAGAAAGCGTGTCAATAAAAAGCAAAGTGTGCAAAATTTCAGAGTCGTACATCCAATTTTGTTGCTTTTATGACGTTTTTGTTTTTAAATATACCGAAAAATACACTGTTAAATTTTCGTACATTTTGATCGATAACTCCTCTCCTAATGCATAGATTTAGACAATTTTCGGGGGAAAATATTGTCTTTACCCAGGAAATATATATTCGAAGTTTCATGAGTCTACGTTAAGGCGTTTGGACACAATTCCATTTTATTCGATGTTCGAAGGACACGGTTTTTTCGACCTACTCTTGCTTTTCGAGCTATAACTCTCTTCCTAATATTCCGATTTAGCCCATTTTGAATACCAAACAAACCTTGTTTATAAGAAAGATTCTGGCAAAATTTGAGCCCCCTAGCTTTTTCGGTGCGACCGCTATCGTGCTTTCAACAGACGGACAGACGGACGGACATAGCTAGATCGTCATAAAATCAAACCCCGATTCAGAATATATATACTTTATGGGGTCTAAAATGGATATTTCGATGTGTTACAAACGGAATGACAAAATGAATATACCCCCACCATTTTTTTGGTGGCGGGTATAAAAAAATGGTTATTTTAAATTTTTTTTTTATTCTCCAACAAATTTTGGTAAACTAAAACTTTTTATTAAAATAAGTAAGTTTTTTAATGTAGTAAAAAATAACAACAACAAAAATTTAAAAACTTTTTTTATATTTAATTTTAAATATAAAAAATTTACTAATTGTTAAGGATATTCTCCCAATGATTTTCAAAATTTTAGTTTTATTGGTTGTTGTGTTTAAGCTGGTCTATATGCATTTCACTGGTGCTTATGCCAGATCATCAGTAATTTTATTATTCGGTTGCCCTTAATATATATTTTGTGTTAACCAATGTGTTAGCCAAATATATAAGGGATTAGAATAATAAAATAATGAAAATTGAATAAAAATTGTTGGTTGGGTTTATGGGGAAGTTTTTATTTTTGTTTCTTGATTTATTTAAAATTCTCATATTGTTTATGAAAAATTTTAAATAAAACTTGTAATAATTTTAAACTTTTTAATAAATTTCATAGTTTAAAGGTTTACTGATGATCTGGCATAAGCACCAGTGAAATGCATATAGACCAGCTTAAACACAACAACCAATAAAACTAAAATTTTAATTTTAAATATTATAAAGTAACTAAAAAACTTAACTTTACAAAATTTCTTAATTAAATAAGGTTCTTACAGTTCTGAAGCAGCTAAAATCTAATTTTTTACATGATATTTTTTATTACAAATTAGTTTAGTTTAGCACCCTCTTGCGAGAATACAGAGAAATAAATGTAAAACAATCGTTCAGTATTATATTTGGCAGATTACCTTTAAGAAAATATATATTTTATTCAAATCCATTTTGAGTCCTTTCTATACGCCCTTTTGTTTGGGACGCCAGCTTGTATTTTAACTTTTTCATAGTTTACTGTATTCCACCAAAGGCTCGGGCACAATAAATTCGTCGTCCGTCTACTTCAACTTTTTCAACCGACAACTAAGTTAAGATACATGTTTTCTTATGAGCGTTGTCTCATTCAGTACGTCTCAGTCAACGCAAAGTACGAAAGTTGACCAACTTTTAAATTTTGTCGTACGTCGAGCACTTTGAAAACTACCATATGGTTGTGCGCAAAAAGCGAAGTCAACCGGCTTTACAGCAGCCGCCGTACTTTTTTGTGAAACATGAGCCGCCATGCAGTTTTTTTTTTTTTTTTGGTTCAAAACTCTTTTTTTTTATATATAGATTGTATGAATTTGAAGCTAAATTGACATATTCTTAAAAAATTATTTTTTTTTTTTTATTAATTTTTTCTTATTGTGAAGATAAATAAAAAAAATTATATAAATATTATCGGCCTTAAGCCGCCGCTGTTTGTTGTTGATAAGTCGCAGCAGTCGACAATTTAACTTGACTTGATCCGTCAACAAAAAGTACTGTTTGTGCCAACCCCTCTTCGTCAATACATTGATGTCAGTTGAAAAAGTTAAAGTTTAACGGACGACGGATTCATTGTACCCCAGTTTTTATAAAGTGAGGTAATTTGCTACCTATATTATAGGGGCTAAATTTTTAAGCAATTTCCTTCTCATTAATATGAAATGTATGTATAAATTTTATTCAACTTAACAGTGATTTAATCTTCTTAAAAACATTCCATCGCAAAATTATATTATGTGTTTAAAAAAATAAAAACTAATTTGTTTTGCCTTAGCCGTGATTTGACACCAGGTTCGCTCTAGCCAGGGGGTTGTTATGTAATTCGAATCGAAATATAAAACCTTTCAAACTAAATTTCCGATCCGAAAGTAAATCTGTATTATATAATTCGTTCGAATTGTACACAGAGCTGTATTTGCATAAAAAATGGTAAATACTACACAACACTGATTTAAACTACACAGCACTAATTAATGCAAAAGTTGCCAGCATTGGACTTTAACATTAAAATTAAAACGAAAAATAAATAGGAAAAAATTAAAACGTAAAAAAGGCTTAAGCTAATTTTTCTATAGTTAAAGTTCCGAAAACATTTGTAAATTAAATTAAATTGTCAGCATTTAAGAATATTGTAATCATGTGTTGATGGTCCAGATAATCTTGTACACAAATCATTCGACTCCCTTTTAGTATTGGAAAGATTTAGGTGGCCTTTTGATAAATCGGGTTTTGATTTGTCATTAAGTCCACCATTATCTTAAACTGTTTCTGACTAGTATTATATTTTCTATGTGATCCACTTCTTTAAAGATTTTTAAATGCAACCATAATACGCCGTTTTGTGAAAAAGTTATACAGGAAAGGTATTCTACTTTATTTTTAAAATGGAATTGTTAATTAAATGAAAGAGAATAAATCTTAAATTGATAAATGTTTTATTTAATGTCGACAATTATGTATGGAATACAATATCAGATAAATGACCGCCTTTGTTAGCCTCACAAATGCGAGCCCTTTTGAGCATATTTTTCATTACATTCTCACACATTTCACGCGGTATTTCATTAATTTAATCACAAATATTTTTCCGGAGCAGTCAAATCAGGCGATCGCGGATGCCAGTTAACATCACTATTCCTTGAAATAACTTGTTGTGGAAAGAGGTCTCGCAGAAATTTCATTGTACTCCTGGCTGTATGCAATGCGATGTAGCACCGTTGTAGTAATCGATGATTGATTTTAATAAAATGTTTTAACGATTAAGACACTTTGGCTTACCAAATGTTTTTCCATAATAAATTCGTCACCACTGCCAAAACAAAGTAATATACTTTTCCGGCGGACACCGCGTAATTAATTTTACACTTTTCTCTAATAAAAAAAAAATTAACTTTCAATATATTTTTTTTTATTTTCTCTTTGTTAAAATTTCACAAGGAATGATAAACCTATAAATACTCTTACATTCTCTGTGAAGGTTATAGAAAAACTTACGAAACAGATGGCTGATACCAACAGATTGAAATGCATACAAAAGTTTTTAATTTTGCTTGTTCTTGTTTTGAGTGGGGGTACAATAGACTCTGTGGCATTTTTTTGCCTACTTTGCATGTTTGGAATTATGTTTGTATTGACGTCAATGGTAAAAACAGAAACATTGTCAAAATATAGAGGGCGTACTTATGTGAATTATTTTTTTTAATGATTGAGAAATGTTGAGTACAAAACAAGTAAGAGCACTATATTCGGCTGTGCCGAATCTTTTATACCCACCACCAATTTTGTGTTCATTTAAAGCACAATATTTATTATTTTCTTAATCGCTATGGAATAATCTCTTTATAATAAAATATGTATCACTTTCTTTGTAGAGGGTGGTTAAAATTTAAGGGCCCATGTTGAAGGTGAACTACACCTAAACTTCAACTTTTTTCTTGCATTTCATTTGACATTTCTCAATCTCAGACTAATTCAATTTGATCCGTGGAAAAATACGCAAATGAGCAACGCTTTAAAGTTATTCAGGTTTTTTATGAAAATGGGCGTTCAAATCAAAATGCATTTTGTAAACTTCGTAATTCTTTTGGTCAACATAATCGTTCAAATTCGTCCACAATCGGGAGAATTGTAAAAAGTATTTAAATTTCTGCAAAACAGGTCTGTGTAAAATGCTAGAAAATCTGTGAATGCCTTCTTAGTTCGTTGAATGGGAACCATTGCTGTTTTTTGCGATAGTGTGGTAAAATAGCAGTCAATCTCGACTCATCATCATGCCCAATAATTGAGCATCAATATTGTCATTGAAAATTTGGACCATCAGATAGAGGAGTGGTGCCAAGGATGGGGGGCCATATGGCCTATATTTTGTTAAACACATAATTGAACCATACAAATATTATAATTGCAAAAAGAAATAATAATAATATCCTAAATAATTTGTGTTTTATTTAAATTCAACATCGGTCCTTAAAATTTAACCACCCTTTATAACTTCGATATGCTACTAAAATGCTTTTGTAAGTGTAGTCTTTCAATTGAAGTGGGCGTTAAAGTAGGCGTGTCAACAAAGTTTCTGCTAATAAATACAACTTAGATATTTCAATATAGTCCTTTACTATTCCAAAATCTTTATTAATAGAGAAATTATATGAATTGTAGGTAAAACGTTATATGGGAGGTGGGCGTAAAAGTGGGCGTGGTACCTTAATTTTCTGGCACAGTAATGACACTGCCTAGGGGGATATACGTAGCAAATTTTATCGTCATACCTCTAATTTTGGCGGTTTTATGAGCTTTTAAATTTCATTAACGGTAGATAACGTGACAAGTGGGCGATATAGTAGGCGTGTCAAAGTTATTTTTGCGAATGAGTACAACTTAGTTGTTTCAATATTGTCCTTTATTATTCCAAAATTTTTATTAATAGAGAAATTGTATGAATTTTAGGTAAAACGTTATATGGGAGGTGGGCGTAAAAGTGGGCGTGGCACCTTAATTTTCTGGCACAGTAATGATATTGCCTAGGGGGATATACGTAGCAAATTCTGTCATCATACCTTTAATTTTGGCGGTTTCATGAGCTTTTAAGTTTCATTAACGGTAGATAACGTGAAAAGTGGGCGTTATAGTAGGCGTGTCAGAGTTATTTTTGCGAATGAGTACAACTTAGATGTTTCAATATAGCCCTTTATTATTCCAAAATCTTTATTAATAGAGAAATTGTATGAATTTTAGGTAAAACGTTATATGGGAGGTGGGCGTAAAAGTAGGCGTGGCACCTTAATTTTCTGGCACAGTAATAATATTGCCTAGGGGGATATACGTAGCAAATTTTATCATCATACCTCTAATTTTGGCGGTTTTATGAGCTTTTAAATTTCATTAACGGTAGATAACGTGAAAAGTGGGTGTTATAGTAGGCGTGTCAAAGTTGTTTTTGCGAATGAGTACAACTTAGGTGTTTCAATATAGCCTTTTATTATTCCAAAATCTTTATTAATAGAGAAATTATATGAATTTTAGGTAAAACGTTATATGGGAGGTGGGCGTAAAAGTGGGCGTGCCACATTGATTTTCCGTTACAAAAAAGCATCTCACCAAAAAGCAAAGTGTGTAAAATTTCAGAGTCGTACATCCAATTTTGTTGCTTTTATGACGTTTTTGTTTTTAAATAAACCGAAAAATACACTGTGCGGTATAAATTTTCGTACATTTTGACCGATAACTCCTCTCCTAATGCATAGATTTCGACAATTTTCGGGAAAAAAAATTTTTTTTACTCAGGAAATATATATTCGACGTTTCATGAGTCTACGTTAATGCGTTTGGACACAATTCCATTTTATTCGATGTTCGAAGGACATGGTTTTTTCGACCTACTCTTGCTTTTCGAGCTATAACTCTCTTCCTAATATTCCGATTTAGCCAAACCAATACCAAACAAACCTTGTCTATAAGAAAGATTCTGGCAAAATTTGAGCCACCTAGCTTTCTCGGTGCGACCTCTATCGTGCTTTCAACAGACGGACAGACAGACGGACATAGCTAGATCGTCATCAAATCAAACCCTGATTCAGAATATATATTCTTTATGGGGTCTAAAATGGATATTTCGATGTGTTACAAACGGAATGACAAAATTAATATACCCCCACCATTTTTTTGGTGGCGGGTATAAAAATGTTTGTAGTTCCATAAAAATTCGTCTATGCTTTAATGTTAAAATGCAACAAGTATTAGACCGTTATAGTTTATTTTTAGTAAGAGCTACAAAAAGAAGGTAGAATTTATCCAATTGAACCAAAAGAATTACAGCCAAGATTCAGATTTTAAAACATTGTCAAAATATAAAGGTCCTACTAATGTGAAATATTTTTTCTTATGTTCGAGAAAAATTACAAAATTCGTCTACGCTTCTATATATAATTGTAACAAGTATTAGACCCCTATAATTTAATTTTAGTTTTAATAGAGCCAATTGAACCAAAAGAGTACAGCCAAAATTCGGTTTTTTAATAATCTAATAAAATAAGCTCATAACAATTATATTGCTTTTTAATTACAACTAATTTTCCTTTAAGTTTAAAATATTTCTAGCTTCCTAAGAGAACCATAAGTTTTAAATTTTTTTAAAATTCTTTATTTGTTAAAGTAACAGAAAATACGGAAACGTCGGCGCACCGGTATCAACAAGGAATTTTAAGTTTGACATATGGTCTTTGAGAAAAAGGCGACAAATTTCTCGGCTATCCTCATCTGCTACCATGGACGAGGAGCCTGTTAGTTTTCCGCAGAGTTTAAATTTTCTGAGGAAAATATACATCGCTGTACACACTTTGTAGCCTTCCTGCCAAATTTAAAATGATACCAGCAATACGGTTTTTCTTTATTACCTGAAGATGGATATCTTGGGCGTAACTGTTGATAACTGCGACCACAACTCTTTGCACGACCTCTACCTCGATATAATGCTTCAATTTACCTTGTAAGAGCATCAATTTTCTTTTCAAGAGCACTGCTTGGTAATGCAGAAACGGCGTTTACTTCCCAAGATTCTGATGTATCCGCAATTTTGTCTGCCATAAGTGCTAATTTATTTAAGAACTCACTACTTACTGTCAAAATTGCTTGCATTTCTTTTGGCAATCGTTGCATCCACAAATTTGTTAAAAGATCTTCTGATAATTTACCAGAAGATAAAGTGGACATTTTACGAAGAAGTGTTGAAGGCTTTCTGTTGCCCAACTAAATGTCGCGCTATAGTTTTTTAAGTTGTTTTTCTTCTGAATCCGTAAAACGCTCTTGTATTCGCTGTTAAAGAGTTGCAATCCGGGGGCCGCAAGCTCATGTCGCTTACCTTACATAGAATATTGGATTGGAATAGATGGATCCGACAATAGTATGGAATTTTGTTGTATCTGCTGTGATTAAAGCAGTGATAAATTGACATCAACCTGCTTACACCATAAAGCAGGATTCGTTTTTCAAAATAGAGGCACCTTTACCGAAACTCGAGCTATTTTATTTGCTGGTGAAGGCGATGCAAATTCATCTTTAGAACTGTTCAGCGACATATTGTGGTTCCTTTTATTTTGGGGTCACCAATTTTAGTGTTTAATAAGCAAATAATTAAAAAAAAAACTCAGACGCTAAGTTTTAAATTTTTGATCAAAAAATATTTTATATTACAACCAATAAATTCAAAAATCTTTTTTTTAATAACATTTCTTTGGTTTCAGACTCTAAAATCAAAGGTATTATGATTGAAAATATTTTCAAAATACAAAGTTTCTTTTACGTAAAGTGTTTTTTACTTTTGTGCACACATAATATGCCACAGTCGCACCCGTCATAAAAATAACAAAATATATATTAAAGAAATAATAAACATAATTCACTCAAAAATTTGCATTTAAAAGTTTTTGATCGTGTTATATTCCTATCATCGCCTTTTTGTCTATGGAAACTATTTATATCCTTGCTCCTTTCATGCCAAAAATTCATAATTTTTTTGTATCACGCAAATTTCATTAGTCTACGGCAAATCGTTCTATAATTTCTCAATTTTATTTGAAGTCAAATAACCAAATTATGAAATTCGCAGTTGTTTAAATTATTGTAGACAATATTGAGGCAATTAACAAGATTCGATAACGCACGAAATTTTACTTAAACGATCGAGTTGGCTGGTGTATATATTTTAATAAGAATTTTTAAATTTCGATCGATTGGTCTAGAACGATATCTCAATGACATTTTTAAATTTGTCACTGATGAAATTTGTCCTTGTATTTTCCCAAGCAATTTTCGTTAATCAATATGACAACAATTTCATCACCATGATCGCCTTAACTAGTTCAATATATTTACGATAAAATTAGCGAAGTTTTTGCTCTTAAGATCTTGCGTGATAGTTGTTTAAAAATTTTATTGATTATTCACCCTGGCTGTCCTACACTTGTCGTCAACGATTTTGTATGGCCTTGTACAGAGTCCCAGGTGGCCAAATTGTCTTAGTTGAAATTGCTATTCATGATGGTTTTATGGCATTTTAAAAATTGTCACTAACGGACGCCTTTAAGCAAACTTTTTTTTAATTCGTCGCACATTGATTGGAAGTAACCAGCATCAGTTTTTTTTATAAAAGAGGTTTTATTGATGCTTGCTATATGAGAAAAGGTAAAAGTCCACACCACGCTTTTTACGCTTTTTCACGTCGTAGGACTCTCTCAAAAAATTTGAATCAATGTAGTTAAAGGTTTCAAGTTACAGAATAAAAAGCGTAGGACGCTTTGACACACACAACACAAAAAGTAGGTTTACTTTCGTACGCGTCATGAGCGGCGAGAGAACAACTCAACTGAGATTAATTACCAGAGATGGATGAATACGTAAATTTCATATATAAAACGAACTGGCAACCCATATTGGTATTCAATATTCAAGTGATGTTTTCGGCCTTGTTATCTCACATAATTTTCTCGAAATTTGTTCTAAAATATCGTTGACAATTTCCATCAGTTCTTTTACATTTGAATTTGATGTTTTTGTATGGTCTTGTACACATTTTAAAAGACATCTTATACTTATATTGGTCCGACTGGATTATTTAAGGGAGCACAGATAGATACACTAGCAATTATGTTTTGTTTGTTGTTGTTTTTTGTATGTAAACATATTACACATATTTTCTTTATCTTTTAATTAGGCAAAATGTTTTGCGTATTATTCTTTACTCTGCTCTATTTAGTTGTTTTATGGTTCGTTTTCCTAAAACTGCAAATTCAATAATAATAAAAATTTAATATAAAATGAACTTGAGCCGGAATAAAAAATAATATAGTCTTTAATACATTAAATAGTTCGACAATTAAATAAAAGGAAAAATTAACAATTACACATGGCACGGTGTATCGATCATATAGACAAATACAAGAACATGTATGATCTAAATAAAGTTGTGAGTATTACAACCAACAAAAAGAGCTTTCATTGCCATCAGACTGATGGTTTAAAGCTACGATTAAAATGTGGTAATTTAAAAGGAATAAAGGGGAAAAGCTTTAGTGTTGAAAGAAATTTCGTTCTCACTCACCATGGCAAATATATGAGTTTATAGGTAAAGTTAATTTACGAAATCAATTTTCATATAAACTTGTGAGTTAAATAGATGATATTTACTATCAACACTAAGACATCCCGATCAAAAGAGTGCTGATGATGAAACCGTAGCTGGTTTCGAAAATGCATTCCACTCGGCTGGTGTCGGGATAATAACTTTTCCAGTATATTCTTTCATTACCAAAAATAAAAATTGATTTCTTCATATTTATATAAAAGGAAAATATATGAGAAATTTAATATAAAATGAACTTGAGCCGGAATAAAAAATAATATAGTCTTTAATAAAAAATAACTTTTATTTTTGCTCAAAAAAAATAAAAATCAAAATTTTAAAAAGCAACATATTTTATCATAGACTAATGCATAAGGATCAATACGGTATACTGGAATCCGTTTTCCGACATTTATTTATATATGCTTTTTTTGTTTTAAAATTTCAAAATAACTGTTATTTTCGGTCCCTGATTTCTTGTTTATTTGCATGAACCTAAGATTTTACAAGACCCCAAAGAAAAAGGTGCACGACATTTAATCGCATAATCTAAGTGGAAAGTTGACATGAAAATTTCTTGAGATAAATTGTTCTGGAAATCGCTGCTGAAAATAATACATCTTTCTACACGCGCTGCTACGACAAATGTTCCCATCATGCTGTTTTGAAATCACATTGAAGCCACAGTAAATCCTTTATCATGTTCCCATAGCAAATGCCATTAACAGTCACTTTAGGCCTTACCTTTAAAAACGCCAGGCCTAGCCACATCGCTTGAACAAGATTCGCACCAGGCAGTTGCATCGTTGTGGGAGCATTTATTTCTCATGGGTTACAGGAGCATTTGTTAGGCTCCTAAGTCGACAATTTTGTGTATTCAAACAACCATTTAGATGTAAATGCGTTAAATCAGAGAAGATGACTTATTTGGTAAAAATAGGCATTGACTCTATTTTATTCCATTACCCATTTAACTAATTGTCAACGATTTCCATGGTCTTCTGGTATCAGCTTCTGGCTAAACGAAATTTTTCATGCATGAAGGTATAGGTAGTTCTTTTGCAAAAATTCGCTGGTAATGCTTCTGAAATTTAATATTGCTGATAATGAAATTGATGTTTTCGGGTTTTTGGCAATACTCTCGTTTACAACAGAGAAGTTTTCAAAAGACCCATCGACAGTACGTTGATGCACAGGACTTTAACAGTTCATAATCGAGTATCTTTAAATTTTTTTAACCACTTTTCGGACAAATTGTATATTAGAATGAAATTTTTTTTAGTTTACAAACGGCCCCAATTTAACCTTTTTAACTAGTTTTTATAATTTCTCATCGTTGTATGCGATCCATTTTTGAAAATCTAAATGGAAATATGTGACAAATGCCAAATTTTAAAGTTGCATTTATACCAAAAACTTAGACTTAATTAAAAAAGCGTATTCTTTCTTAGACACCCCTTATTTGGTCCATTTAAATGCTCTTTTGAAGGATTATATTTTTGGCGATAAAATGCTGACATGATCTGCTATATTGAAATTTAAATTTTTGTATTAAATAGGAGGATAATTAAGGCCAGCACCCACCCCATTTCCAGATTTAAAACCCTCAGTATATCCCTTCAGACGATAACATTCTCACTATCTAAGGTTTATCCTAACTTTCATTATCCAAACACCTTCTATTTCACAATTTCACAGAACGAGAATAACAACCCTATATTTCCTTAAACTGCCTACTTATAAAACGTGCTCGTTTATTGAAAATTCCATTAAAATAATAAATAATTGGTTTTTTCAATTAAAAGTTTATTAGAAAAAAAAACTTCTGGTATTCCATCCCCATTCACTTATGTGTGTTTATTATACAGAACTTTTTAATTTATCTTTACAGCAATTTAACTTGTAGACTTTTGCAACATTTGCTTCAACCTTTCAAGGAGTCACATCACGTTTTGCAATATTTAATGTAATTTTTGGTGCATATTTACTTTTGTCTTACTTTTGCGAACAAAAATTCATAAAAATGATAAAAACAACTGAAAAAGAGGAGAATTTCTATTTTCTGTGGACACTACGTGTAGCAGTAAGTTGTTCGCTGTGGTAGTCTCGTTAACAGTGTTGTCATTTTAAGGGATTTGTTGGGGTACACAAGGAGGAAAATTTATTTAAGGGATTTGAAATCTGTTTTATTTTGAAAACTTTTTGAATCTTTAGAGGAATTCTATTAATGTCATGGATTTGTTAAAGCCGTAAAACAGTAACTTTTTTACTTTATCGCTCAATAGCCTTTTCCCGATGAGTTTCGAATTTATTCACAAACATGACTGCAAACAACAAACATTCTATTTTTGAGCCAAAATAAATAAAGGGTCCGCCAAATAACTTTTTTTTGAAACAGGGCGCAAAACATCGAGTGTAGCTTCGGCTGTGTGACACGTAGCGCCGTCTTGTTAAAACCAAATGTTGCCAATATCCTCCTCTTCAATTTTTGTGAACAAAAATTCGTTCAACATGGCTCGATAACGATCACCATTGACTGTAACGGCCACTCCTTGCTCATTTTCGAAGAATGGCCCAATTATGCTTCTGGACCAAAATCCTCACCAAACAGTGACTCGTTTTGGGTGCATCGGCTTTTCAATGTATGCGTGCGGGTTTTCTGTGCCCCAAATGAGACAATTTTGCTTGTTTACATACTCGCCAAGATCAAAATAAGCTTCATCTAATAAGATTATTTTTTTGGCAAAATCGGCATCTTCTGTAAGTCGATCGCAGGCCTACTTAGCGAAGCGTATACACAATCATATTCGTTCAGCGGAAGGATAAAACTAATTATCTGTCAAATCAGACATGAGCTAAGTGTTACCATTCGCGAAATAAGCACTAATTAAAAAAAAAACCTTAGATGGCGGACCCTTTACAATACACATTTGTGCTGGGAATACAATTACGAGGAACGAAGGATTTTACGTAGTGAATTTTTAGCCACATAAAAAATCGAACATATTTCAGTCACTTAATATCACTTAACTTCTTCTGTAAAGTAATAGAAAATAAAAATACGCCCTCTTTATATTAATTTATCGATATAAAAGGTTTTCCAATAAGAGGAACGAATTCGATGAACCCAATTTTCGAGCACTTTTTCCACTAAATCATATCGCATGTCATGAATGGCACGTTCAATATTTCGAAAAACCAATGACTTCAAATAATCCCACAAGAAATAATCTTATAGTGTTAAATCATAACTTTTTTGAGGTTACTTAATATTACAATTTCTTAAAATAATCGAATCTCCAAACTTTTCTTTCAATAATTCAATTGTTGCATTTGCTGTGTGGCACGTAACCCCGCCTTGTTGGAACCAAATGTTGTCAAGATCAACTTCTTCCAATTTCGGCCATAAAAAGTTGCTTCTCGTCGATCCATATCGCTCTCCATTGACAATAACGGTGTTGCCAGACCAAAAACCACACCAAACTGTCAACTTAAATCCTTTATTGGCAAGACACTGAAAGCTCAAAATTTTAAACAATTCGACAAATAGCGAGCATATTTGGACGATTATAATGATCTTAAAATGGCAAAAGCGCACGAAAAATTGCAATTGGAGAACGATTATTTTGATAATGAAAATGATTCATTTATGAACGTTGTTCTTGCGTATATCTCTCCCTGATGAAATTGTAAACACTACTGAATACAATAAAAAACAAATGATAGATCATGACATAACACAAATGGCCGAAACGTCACTTCAAAGTCATATCATCCCTATTGGAAACCTTTTTTAAAGTTGGTCATTCCGTTTGTATATAAGAATGTTTTTACTTCTTCATATATACTGTGTGAAGGGTTTATAAGTTTCAGCACAGCCAAATTTAGTGCTCCTGCTTATTTTAATTAATAAAATAATCAATAATATTGAAATATTTTTTGCTACAAATGTATACAAGTATCCAACAAACAAATAATAAATAAATAACAAATAAACAAATAACAAATAACAAATAATGTCCAAGCGACGTTGAGGCACAAATAATTGTATTAATAAAATTTATATGAATAAAATATATATTTATTAAAAAAAAATAAAAAAAATTCTTTGTTATGATATTTTGGAGATTATTGCATAAATAGAACGAAAAAAATTTTGCAACTCTGCTTGTTGAGGCCACAACCACAAAAAAGTACATAATGACTGCAAGCACAACTAGACTCTAGACACACTGACAGTTGTTGGTTTAACAAATTTAGAATAAATTGTGGTACAAATTGCCGAAACGCCATAGTAACAGCTGTTACTGAATTTAGTTATGCAATTTATATGTATGGGCTTACTGTATGGGAACAACTATTTACTTTTTATATTACTAAGTGAAAATGTACTCACGTAAATAGGGAAATTGTTTTTACTGTTTTTGAGGATTAAAAATTATATGTAAAAAACTAAATTGTTAAAAACTACCACGCACCGGTCATCTAAGAAAAATACCAAAAAATAAGCTAAATACTTTAATTTTTTCATAAGTATTTGCTTTCTTATTAAAAAAAATATATACAGTCGCGAGCATAAAAACTGCAACTCTGTGATATACAACCTTATATCGAAACCCTTTTAAAATAACGGTATTCAATTCATCTTTCTTTGTTTTATCTGTGGTTTTCATGGGCAACCACGTATGTTCATTTTATACGATTTTGAGTTAATAATGCCGTATTGTTTGATTTTAAACGGCCTTTACTTTGTTTTAAAAATTTCTCAAATAAGATGGACCCATTCCGATTATTTTAATGGTATAATAACGTAACTTCTATATATATTCAAAAATCGTTCAGCACTAACACGGTTTTGTAGCTTTCCTGAAAAATTTGATTTTAAGACATACGTGGTTCCCATGAAAACCACAGATATTTTCGTTTACTTTGTGAGTAAACAATTTAACAACATTTTGTATAAAAGAAGGTAATTACTGCTTTTTAGATAAAAGTTTCCCAAATTTTTTTTTATAATATATGAGAGCAGAGATGTCTCTATTGGGGGCCAAATAAAGCAAATTTGCTTGCTAGATGACCGCCAAAAACACCGTTGATAAGTAGAGTAAACAAAAGCAAGCGTCTAGAGTTGGCTAAATGGTATCAGCATTGGTCAACTAAACATTGGTCTAAGATCTTGTAGAGCGACAGGATTAAATTTAATTTATTTGGCTTCGACGGAATAAATTACGTTCGCAGACCACGCAATCAAATATATCTTTCTAAATTTCAGCTATCAAGAGTCAAATATGGTGGTGGATCAATTATGTTGTGGGGTAAGGAGTGAGATATTTAAAATTAAATAATTGATAGTATTTCTAGATGCGTTATTCCGTAATGGAGTCGGTCCATTGATCAAAATTAAAGGGATTATAAACGCAAAAAATACTATGCTATAATTGCACAGCACATGCTTCCCCACCTACGTTAAAAAAATAGCGCCTGATAGCATATATAAACATGATAATGAACCCAACTTTCTAAGCGATAATGATGTGCATGTTTTGGACGGGCCATCACAATCTCCCGATCTTAACCCCCTAAAAAATCTAAGGGAGTTTGTAAATCGAGAAGTAAGAAGAAAAATCCGTCTAGTGTAAAAGAGTTGGACTCAATTGTGAAAGAAGAGTGGAATAAAATACCCCTCAATACTAGTCAATTCTATGTCTTCCAGATTAAAGAAAATAATGAAAAATAATGGCTTCGCCACCAAATATTAGATTTAAATTAAGTTTTCCAAGAAAAAGTATTTTAATTTAAATAAACATGAAGCATTTTTTAAGCTTGCATTTTGTTTTTGCTCGCACAGAATACGTACTCGTTCTATTAAAATAATAAAAAAACATTAAAGAAGTAACTCCAGCTAGTCTACCACAAATGTATAGAACAAAAACTCGCAAAACAATGTGAATTGGGTAATGCTGTTTTTAAGGAATCATACTTAAAGACCATGGTAATAAGCGTTGCATTTTTTATGCTCGCATCTGTATATAGAATATTACATTGTTTGGAAAACTCTACAACAAGTAGTAGTTGTACGTAAGACAAACATAAGTGTATATTAAGTTGTATAACATAAAGGTAAACTAATAAATGCACTATTGTAATATTTAAGTATGTTTAAAGAAATTAACTTTATAAAGTTAATTTCAAGAGTGCTAATTATTGTTTGCAATAATAGAATCCCACTTTATTTAAAGAAAATAAGCCAGCGTTAATAAAAGGTATAAACATAACAAGGTAATTAGGAAATTAAATTTAATTTAGTTATAGCAAAGGAATTATATAAAACAAAATAACTACAATTCGTTTGCAATAACTAAATACTGTTAACGAGAATTTTACCTTAACGACGCAACTAGGGGTATTCTGCAAATTTAGCCGGACATTTGGTCAAAAGTGAAATTTAAAAAAATATAAAAATGTAAGTATGCAGTTTAATCGACAACAAAATTTTGCATCGTTTAGTGAACTTACCCATAAACTTATGCTGACGATAAAATATGCATTTGCTTAACAAAAGTATATTTTTAAGAGGTAGGATTAGTTCTTCTTAGGAAAACTTTTTTCCCCTTGTTTCGATGTTTCTTATATTCAAGCTTCACTAGCCTATTACTAAAGCACATATTTCTGCCAAGTTTCATTGATCTAGAAGCACTCAATAACTTTTATTTATTTTTAATTTTTTATTTATTTATTTATTTAATTCAGTCTATGGACATGTAGCCTTACAGACTATTATATAAAATTGAATTTAAACATGTACATATAAAACATTTAGTTATTCAAAATCAATATTATATTATGTTTAATAACATTAACATTTAAAGAAAAATCGATCAAGTGATATATTTCATTAAAATTCTCACATAATTTTCTAAAAGGATCGGCACAAGCATAATTTGTACGGGAAAATGGAAGATACAAAGGTATAAAGTAACGGGTTGTACGACATGGAATATTAATATTAATGTTACTCAAAAGAAAATCAGAAATAATGTCACTGTTTATCAGGTTTATCAAAAAGGACACACTAAGCATAGATCTACGGCTTGTCAAAGTAGGCAATTTGATTAAAGCTAGCCTGGTTTCATATGGCGGTAGGTTCATAAGATAACTTTTAAAAGATCTTCTTAAACAAAACAGGAGAAATTGCTTCTGCACAGATTCGATGCGATCAACGTGGGCATTGGGCTCCCAAACAACAGACCCGTACTTCAATATTGGTCATACTAAAGATATATATAACTGTTTAGTAATACCTGGATCGGAAAATACTTTTGACCATCGTTTTATATAAGCAAGCACTCCACGCGCTTTGTTAACGATCATGGTTATATGTTTGCGGAAATCTAATTTAGGATCAAGTAAAATTAATAAGCAATGTAAGCTAAAATCAAGTAAGAGCGCTATATCCGCCGTACATAATCTAATAATACCCTTCACCATAGGTATAAACACGACATGGAAGCTAAGCATAGATTTCAGATTTCATGTAAAACGCTATTTCTTTTATTCTTTTATTATTTCTGATGCAAACTTTGATTTTTAATTTTTACTAAATGAATTGTATTCTTCTAGTCAAGTTTTTTCATTTAATACCCATATTGTTAGGGTTAAAGAAATTAGCTCCTCCATTTTGCTTTAGACACCATCTTGGATTTTATACTTTTTGTAGTTTACTACATTTTACTGGTCAAGCACTTTTATTTGTTTCCCATATTGTGGGATTTAAAGATGATAAAGCCGTAATTGCTATATTTGACTCTTATATTCGCAATTTATTCTAGGACGCCATCTTGAATTGTTCCCTTTTCATAACCAACTATATTTATTTTATTCCCATTTTGGATCTCTCGGTTGAATTAAAACTGAACATTATCGACTTTCGTTTGTAAATTTTAGAAAAAACCCCAAAGCAGTTGTACTTTGTAGCTTTTATCTCATTTGGTTTCAAACCGATTTGTTAGTTTTTTCTAGAAATTATTTCTGAGATTACTGCTTATAATAAAGTATCTAAAGTGTTTTACAAATTATGTTTGAGTTTAAAAAATTTTGATTTTGATTAATTTTGAAAACATATACTCTTTTTAAAATAATTTCTGCCTATAACTTTGCCGGTTAGTAAACAATTTGTCCAAACTTTTTCAGGAGTATCTCCAGAGGCATACTAAATTTATAAATACATGTAAATTATCCTAGGTCCCGAAATTTGTAATTTTTGTGGTAAAAATAAACGAAAAAACATTGGCAGTCGTGTTTATTTGCTCATTTCTTAGATAATTATTGGGAAAATATGCTGATTTCCAACACAAATCTGCTCCCCAATATTTCTGATATTTTGAGACTTTACCTTGGTGATGTCGGTGAGCTTTAAAAAGTTAATTTCAACATAAATACGGACAGATGGTCAGACAAACCTATATATACCCTTTTGCACTGTCGTGTGAACGGTATAAAAAGTGATATGCGGCTAGATTGGCAAAATACCTCTATGTGGACGTGACTAAATATATTGTTAAAATTTGATTTTTAAAACTTTTTTTTAAATAATGACAATTTTAGGTAAATTTTTATGACTTATTAAAAATATATAGAACAAGGTACATTAAACGATAAAGTGACAAACATTGTTTAAAGTTTGAACATACTAATAGTTAACATAAAAGGTGCCGCAGGACAAAACGTGCTTTTTAGCAAGTTTAAAATTTCTTGAAAATAGATTTTTTTTAATTGCACAAAAATAACCAACAATTACAAACAGTTGTTGGTTTACGTTTCCTTATATGTGGCCAATATTTGTATACCCTTCACCTGTGTTGTTAATGGTATATATAGCTTTGACATTCCGTTTGTATTTTTTGCAATATTCATTTCCGATCCCATAAGGTGTATATTTTCTAAAAAGAGTCTGTCTTTCCGTGTGTTGGTTGAAACCAAATTTTAGTAGACTCCTCATTTTACCTATATCTGTATGTGGTATTAGTCTTTTGCGCATATCGGGGAATGAATCACTATAAAAATACAGAAAAATTGTCTTATTACTTTGTGAGATATGAGCAAATAAACACGACTACCTCTGTTTTTTCTTATATTTTTAACACAAGTTTGTCTCTGTTTATATTCTTCTTTGGATATTTGAAAACATTTTATACAAAACGTTTACTACTTAATCGGCAAAGTTATACAATATACATATATATTTTTTTTTATCAAGTTAATAAAGTTCGTAATAACATTGTAAACAAGTATAACCTTCCAAAACACAAGCCGTAATCTCGAAAATTATTGCCGAGAAAAATTGACAAATCAATTGGAAACTAACTGAGATATAAGCCAAAAAATACAAATGCTTCGGTTTTTACTTTAAGATTTACAAACTTTTTTTAAGCTTCCGAAAGCCTACGAAAGAAAGGGCTTGACTGACAAAATATTTAAAATTCAAGATGGCCGCTACTACAAATTATCGTACAATAAATTTATATATGGGTCAAATCTAGTAATTACGAATGTACCCACTACAACTCCTTCAATATTCTTATCAAACGAGAGAGCTTGACCATTAGAATAAAGTAAACTATCAAAGATGGCGTACTAAATAAAATGGCGGTTATATTGGTAGTTAAGGCTTCGTTTCCTTCAACCTCAACAATATTGTTATTAAATGAAAGTTTTTGACTAATAGAATACAGTAAACTATAAAATGGCGACTAAAATTTTTTGAAACCCAAATGAAAGAGCTTGACCGTTGGAATTATTCTTACCATGTAAAAATTCCAAATCGAGGATGGCGTATAATAAAAAAAAAAATACAATGAATGAAATATGTATAACTTTACATCTGAAATTTAGGCTAAGCTACAATGTGGTCGCTAAACTTATGTAAAAACATGATGGTAAAGTGTATTACCAGATTTAATTGGGTTTCTTAATTTTAGTCAGGGAGACCCCCAATAATAATTTTTATATTTTAAATTTTGTGATTTGTAATTGTTTATTACTGTACTTTCTTATTAAAATGTCCTTAAGGGTCGACAGCGTGTAGGATTTTCTACGCATATATTTTTACAAACACACACCTTAGTTATTAAAATATTACCTCTCTATGTACTTGCCACTAATCTCTAATTACTTTTTACAAAAATGTAAAAAAAAAAAACACTAATATCAAATACTCATTAATTTATTTATACCTATTGTATAACAAAATGTATAAATGGTCTAATGGTGACATGGAGGCATGGCGACAGTTAAATGTTATTGTTTTAAGAAACGTTACTTAACCTCCATCTGTTTAGATTTGTATCTAATCTGATGATTGATATTAAAAAGTGCTTTGAAATAATATAAATTTGAAACAAATTATTCTACAATTGTAAATACATTTAACGGCATTAGAAGATTTAAATGATATTCTTACATCAAAAAAAAAAAAAAAACTTAAACTAAGCCGCATTAAATGCCTATAAAATTGCGCATTAAAATATCATTATTTATTTCAAACATTCAGTTATTTTATTCTTTTTCTTATGCCCTGTTTGAAGCCATATATTATGCAAATCAAAATAGTTTTAAAAATTCTGGCTGTAAACACCAAAACAACTAAAATGCATAATGGAAACTACATAACCTACTTTATGTTGAAAAGACAAGTAAAAAAAGTAAAAAAAAAATGTAGAAAAAATTTCAAAAAATAAGAAAATCTAACTCGCGTTATACATAAATAACAATCAGTGCTGTCAGTATGTAGTAACTGTCGGAAATTTAACCCAAAATATGCAAATAAGGCAGTAAATTTCAAAATAAAGCCAAGTGAAGTTTTAAAGATTTCTTTCACGAATAATAAAAGGAAAAATCAAGGCAAGAGAATATAGTTAAAAAACAAGGTCAACTAAATGCATTTTCCAACACTTTTGCCACTAATGATTTGCTTCAAAAAATGTTTTTGTAATTATAAAATTTATAGATATATTTACTTATGTACATGTGTAGGTAAGAAGCCAGAAAATTCCTTAAGTCTGTACAATATTTTTAAATATTTTTATAACCATCAATAGTCATAGATTTGCAGTTTTCCAGTCTCCTCACATTTTCATACATTGACTGCCAAGGCGCCTTCAGCATATAAGATGCTGGGGGCCACATTATTTTCTATTTTATTTCATTTCTTCGAAAACTTCAATATTGGAAATAAGGCTACTTTTAGTATTATTTACTTATGTAATATCTTTTTTACGAAATCCAACAACATTCATGTTCTCAAAACAAAATTAAACGCAAGTACAGTAGCCGCTCGGTTGTATAATTATCCAGTTATGTAAACTTCCAGAATAGTGAAGAACAAAATTTAAACACATGAGGGTCTAAAGAGTGAAAACAGCCTATCTTCAATCTATAGCTTATTCTCTTTACAGCTCTATCTATTCTTATTAGAAGTATGTTTTTCCCCTAAATAAGTAAAGAACCTGCAACCGTTATTGTTTTAAGTGTTGAGTTTTGAGTGTCTTTTGAGAACATTAGTGTTTGTTACATAGTGCCTCTAACACTAAGCGCAAGGTGTTAACGTTATCTGAAAAATATTGGCAAGCTTCGACAAAGGCGCAAGCGTTACTTCTCTTGCACGTAGATACGAAGTGACCAAGTCAACAATTTGTGCTTTTAAGAAAAATAACAAGGCGATTTTAGAAGTGACTGCAAAATGTGAAGGCAAAATTAAAAGGAAAACATTGAGAAAAGGAGAAATACCGTTGGTGAAGGCGAAGCTTAAGCAATTTACCCATTACAAGTAAATTAATTAAAGCAGCA
The DNA here is from genome assembly GCA_941918925.1 of Phyto melanocephala. Taxonomy (NCBI): domain Eukaryota; kingdom Metazoa; phylum Arthropoda; class Insecta; order Diptera; family Rhinophoridae; genus Phyto; species Phyto melanocephala. The sequence continues at coordinate 22,012,638 of OW799236.1, read as the reverse complement.
TATTTTAACGACCAATTGAAAGAAAAAAGTTGAGTTAAATAATAAAAATCATTTGAAATATGTACTGATATTATATTCTCTCGATTATGTGATCTTCTTCATTTAGTAAACAGGCTCTGTTTGAATTAGCTCATAAAACCAAGCGACTACTGTAATACAAAAGAACGTCGAACATGTACTTTATGTTATTTTATAATCAAACAGATGGAAGGGAGAGAGACCGCCAGCTACCCGGGTTGTCCGCAAGAGCCTTTAATGTGTTTAGAATGTCTTGAAAATCACCACGAACAAGTTAAACGTGTTAATTTGTGTCTTTTCAATTTTTCGTAATACTCTGTATAATAAAATCATTGTTTCAATTAACTTTTGAGCTGCGTCGAAATCATTTTTACAGAAATTTTATAAGGGGGCCCTATATCATATTACTGCAATAAAATCCTATTTTTCGTCAGCCAATATTGTGTGACATGGCTAGAGATAATAAAAATTGCGTCGGACATATATGTCCGTCATGACGTAAACCACATAGTGCAGTGTCACACATATGTGTCCGACGTGACAATTCAACCCGTACATATTACGGCAGATCGTGAGCGTAATTTTTTAATCCGAAATACATAATTATTTCTGCCGGTGTTGTCAGAGTTACCGACTGTTACTAAAAGAAATGGCAGTACATTACAATATTCAATCTTTTTATTCATTAGTGACCTGAAAACTATCTATCTGTAAAGAAAGGAATCGGAGCCTCGTTGTTAGTTTCCCTTTTCTTAAGAACGATGCCTTGAGAATTTCTTACAATCATTACTTTATCCCATTCTCTTCCTTCCAGTGTTATGGTGATGCAGTAGAAATATCGTCATATGTAAATACTGTTTACTTAACGTACTCATCACACTCTTGGTAAACGTTTACCTTTAAGTAAAAAGAAAGTTTTTACTTAAACAGAAATTTTATTTGTCATAATATTGAGTTTTCTAAAAATTAAAATTGCTTGATTATTTCGAATTTTTCTTTGAATAAACAGTAATTTCCCGACAACAGCGATTGCTTATGTCGTCAGAATGACAGCGTAAAACTGGTAAAACGTGGTAAGCACTTAAATAAATACCTTAAAACATAAAATTAATATATGTATTGTTAAGAGTCGGGCGCTACTTTTATTAATTGTGAACAAAAGTTATTAAAATATGAGCGCTAAAAATACCAATTTTATAACCAAACTTTAGCAATGTTCTTTTACATACGTTAGTCCACAACATGCCAACTGGGCATAGGTGTATACCTGTCATGGGTTTGGGCTTTTATACCCCTCCTTTTCAACCTAACCTAGTCCACTTTTAATATTTATTTCTTTTTTTTTTAAATGTTCACCAAAATCCAGAATTATGTATTATAACATTTATTGCTTAATATGTGTTTTAATATATATTCATGCGGCTCACACGTTAATATCTTGTGTTGGCAATATAATTTGTCAGCTGCTGTGGCAAAATTGCAAAACATAAAAACCTAATTTCGTAAAAACTACGAGTTAGGGCTTTTCTACATATGACCACCGATATGTATGTCTTCTTAAGTTCATGAAAAAAAATATTAAATACTAAGAAAACAAAAACCGAACACTAAAAACAAAATTCCATTCTTATAATAAAAGAATAACAAAAACAATTACAGCCCTTAAAACGCAATACACTGGTTGTTTGTGTTCAAACAATGCCTTGCATTCATGAACACTTGAATAATTTCATTGAACACCAAACAGTTTTCTTTGTGATTACAACATAAACACATTAAGTTGGTTTTTATTTGTTGAAGCGTAAGCTTTAGCACAAAAGAAAAAGAGGGTTGTATGGTACAGAAAATTTTTAAATTATTAAGTGAATCAAGGTGCGTATAACGATTTCCTGTAAAAAATTACACATTTTGTCCACTTAAAATTATATAAAAATATATTTTTTTTTATGCTTTAAAAACACCCAAATTGTATTTCTTTTAAACAAACTGGATACTAGCACCAGTATTAAAATATTCCCTCCATTATAATGTAACAAAATTTGGTTTCGTTTCCTGACTTTTCCTCTTATTTATGTAACAAAATCTTTCCTCTCGGAGTACTGCTACAGCTTCCCAATTTCAGGCTTTTAAAATTCATAATGAAATGGTTGCTGATATATTATTATCTATTCCCGCCATATTTGCGTGATATTTTAAATTATGTGGTCAAACTGTAGATCTGCATACAAACGTCAAATAAAATTACTAAAAACCGCTAATACACACAAAACTTTTAAGTAAATTAGACAGCTGTTAGTGCAGAACATAAAAAAAACTGTTTAGTACGGAAAATAATATAAAAAATTATGGAAGGAAAAGAATTCCTTAAAGCGATTCGTCAATCGCTTTGAAGAAAATTTATTTAATTTTGTACTGGTTAGGCAAATCACTAAGACGGTCTTTATATGCAGCTTAGGTTTGTTTGGTGGCAATTTTTAGTCGAAGAGAGCAAAACCCATATAGCCGTCAGATTCTTCAGGTTCCTCTTCGTTTCTTTTTTCCTCTTTCTTAGCTTTGCTAGCAGCAGGGGTGGCGGGAGCTCCACCAGCAGGCGACAAGATTTAGCATCACTACTTCTTTATATACACGAAGTATGCTATGGGTATGGTACAGAAGTGATCGATTTCTTTATCACCAAGTGATGCACTTCCCTTAGCAAAGCTATCGACTATGCAGTTATCATCACTGGTCTCGCACCGATATAAGGGTGATCTTCGAATGTATTGCCATTCAATTTAAGGATGCCCAATATTCAGGGACCATTTGTCATATCAAGTAAACATCAATCAGCGATCAAATGGAAGCTTAAATATCATTAACGATCCTTATATTCCTATGGACTACCTTAGAAGACTTCAAACAGCATGGTGCCAATTTTATTGCCTCAGCCTAAAATATGTTGCATTCATCCGGCAGTCGGATTCTCTGTTGTATGATGTAGACACTGCTGCCTACTCTACTGCTATATAAGATATATCAGTGCATTTTTTGCTACCGTCTCTGATATAAAAAAGAGGACTGCATTATCTTCTGCAGAAAGATATAACATTTGTCAATGAGGTTTGGGATAAAATCTATATTCCTAATAATGCTGGCATGACCCCAGGTTTTATCATGACATCCGCCCTTTGCATGAAGTCATTTTACCGCATTCATCGTCAGTTTTCTCGCTAGTAGCCAGTTAAACAAAGAGCACACCCGTGGTCGCAAAACGATCTTAATCTTATGTTGATTTGCGGTGTAGTCCATGCTCTTGCACCAGATTATAGTGTTGTTGAAAAGAATAGGTTAAGTTACCGGTTAAATAGCTCTAGGCTCCGATAGCCATCGTCGCTTTTCGTTGTATTGCCTCTACATTTATCATCTTATATACATAGTTGGCTGTCTAGAACGACTCCAAGATATTTGGCACTTATCGATAAAGTCAGAGCATACCCAAAAGATTTTAAGTTCCGTTCCACTCATGATTTATATCGCGCTGTTTGTTGTTCGCAACATTTGAATGAAGTTTTATTTAGAACTTAATTGTATCGATTGTACTTTACATTAAATAAAAACTTTAAAGTTTTTTTTTAAGAAATCATATCACTCTTATTGGAAAACCTTTAACCTTTAAAAGTTCAAATGTAATACTTTAAAAATTTAACTCATTAGGCTTTTGCATTGCTTCTCATATGCCAAAAACCAACAGCCGATACATTAAATTGCAGATGCGCTCAGCTAATTCAGCCTAAAGATGAATAATATGTTGACGATTTGTTTTGTATTGTCTCAAATCGTTTAATTAATAAAATTTTAAAAACATTAAAATCATTTTATGATGATATAAAATTTACCTTTTACTGTGTTTTTGTATGTTGAGATCAACTTTTTGAAACCCCCAGACATTTTCAAGACCCATGTAAGATACCAAAATATCAAAAATATTCAAGAGCTGATGGGTATTGAAAATCAAAAAAAAATCGCACTTTAAACTACTAAGATATATTGATAATTGTATGATATGTGGATAAATGTAGATTCGAATCCCAGTACATAGAATTTGCAAAAACTATGTTGTTTGCAGTTAGGTGACTATAACAGATAACAAAACATAGTGATTGTTTAGGTAAAAGCTTCTTATTTGTTGCATAGTGTTATCGATTATACACACTAGCCATGCTCTAAGAGAATAAAAAATATTTAAGTGTTTTTGAAATTTATTAAAAAAAGTTAATTTTTTAACAGAATTTTTTTTATTTATAAGAATATAATTTTAACTAGTGCTGTTATTTTGACCGGCATTGTAGATAGGTATTTCAAAAATAGTTGAACTTAAACTAAATTTTACTTTGTGTTTATTTAAAGTTGTTACGGTAGCAATGTCCTGTGTTCATTTACTACAGCTTTTATTATGCTTAAACATGATTTCGTACAAAAATATTTACCACATAAGGGATTATTAAATTTATTAAATGAGTTTTAAATTTATACACAATTTATTCTACCAGACTTTGACAAAATGCTTGCTAATAGGGACTTTAAATTTAAACTTTTTTTCGTACAATATAAATTTAATCTTCTTAGCACAGTAACTTTTAACAGCAGCAACCTTCTTCAGTTAAGAGTTTTCACAATTTTCCTTTAAGCTTATTTCTTTAAATTGTAAAAAAAGTATTTACATCACTCGACTTAATTTATTCGCCATACCATGAAACAACATCATACCATCAACAGCATCTCCATACAACCAGCAAATCATTATTTGACACTTTGTAGAATGCCAAATCGCATCAAACCAGGATGTTTAAAAAAATTCTTCGAAATATAAATCCTACAGCAGATTTTTCTTTATTCTTTATTGAAATGCCAATCATTAGCTGATGTTTTAAAATTTTTCTCTACGCCCCCCTACCCTCTATAAAAAATCATTACAAAGCAGAAAAGTTTTAAAATCGTTTTACAGCAATTTTTTTAAACTGTGTTAAAGCCAAATAACGAGCAGAAACAAAAATTCTATAGAAAAGAAATATTATTGCTTTTTCCTGTTTAACAAGAAACTCAGGCTAGAAATATTTTAATTTAAATGGAAATGTTGTGAAAAAAATGTTAAAGCTGGAGGAAAAATGTTAAAGGGAAACTTAGAAAAGAAGCTTTTAATATTTAAAGAGTAAAAGAAAATATTTTCGGAATTTATTTAAAATTAATTTTTATTTTATTTCTTTAATTTAAAGAGTTTTTAGGCCTACAAACAAAGTCTAGTTAGTGAAAAGATATTTCTTACAAAAACAAATTATTTTAATTATAAATTTTCTAATAGGTGCAGGCCGTTGCTAAGGTGGAATAACACACTCAACACTCAAAATAAATAAATAAATAAATAAATAAAAGGTTCGCTCTATGTAACATGTTGGCATGGACAAAGGTTAATATGCCGCAAAGGATCAACTTAATTTAATAGATGACCTGGGTTATGTTGTCTTTTAAGGGCAATAAATAACAGCATACAACTTGTACAACCTATTAAAGTTAAATCATAGCATTTTTCCACGGCAATGTTATTCATAATTCGATGTCTTATATATAATTCAAAGCCTAATTACGAACCAAATTACATAATTTTGCCATGCAGAATTTTCAAAGCAAATTACTATTTGTGTGGGTAATTCATTTCGAATAACCATCCGAATTATAATAAAAGCAGTGTCTTCTCTAATTTTTATCGGTAGTTTATCATATCCAGCTGTCAAAAATAAAAAATTAAAGCAAAGCGAAAAGCAAAAAGAAAAAAGTTTAATTTCATATGTATATAAAAAATAAAAAAAAAATTAAGGAAAGTTGTTGTGTCTAGAAGAAGCCACATAAAAATTATTGCAGAAGACGAAATTGTATTACCAGGGTTTGCTGGTTGCACTAGTCCTATTTTCTTGCACTTTTTTTATTTGCATACATTTCTTATACATTTACAATATTATTACTATTATTACTTACTTTTTGCCTCCATTGATAAAATAATTATAATTTTCTATATAAAATTTAAATTTCTTAATGTTCATCGCCAAAAAACAAAACGATAATTTAAATAATAAAAAAAAGCACGAAGAAAAAATGTCAAATCAAATTAACAATATGTCGGGGAAACAGGGTAATTCACTTAAGTAATTTAAAGAGCGAATCAAGTAATTGAATGTGTCGTGGAAACATGCTATCACATAATCGTGGTGGCCAATTAACACCACATCATCGAGGCATAACCATACCGCTTTGACACTTCAGGCAGAATGTTGATGGTGTTAATTGCAAAAGCAATAAAAGTTTTTCATCTTGTTTTTATAGTACTGAAAATGAAAATGTGTTATTAAGGTTACTAGCATCAAGTACTTATTTATTGCTACAAAATTAAGTACTTATTTACGTTACCGGGGTGACCTGGTGGGCCACTCAGTAGTGTGCTGGTCTGCTAGTTTGGGGGTTGTGGATTACGGTTTTAACCCATCAGAGTCTTTGGACTGGTCTGCTTCTCTTTCTCGTATATTCTAACTATTTATCTTCTTATTCTATTCTTCTCTTTATTTATATATTAAGGCGTCACAATGGACCGTAATGGTCTCCCGGTGAGGTTGTGAGAGTAACTTTGCACCAGCGTTACTTGCCTACATACGTCTCTATTTAAATGCGAGCCTAATAAGTACTTATTTGAGTCATTATTTGTAAGCGAGGGTGGTAAATATTTGCCTCGAATTACATCGCCGTATTAAAATAATGGGTTTAGATGCCAAACTGTAAGTAGTGAACAATATTATGAATTCCGCACATTCAACTTATTTTTTTGGAATCAGAGCTTTTGCTGTGATGCTTCACCGACACATACATAAGTATAGTAACTCCATCGTAGCTTAGCCTAGATTTCAAAATTTTAATTTAATATAAACAAAAATTTTAAATTAAAAATAAACAAACATTAATTATTCTCATAGTATTTAGGTATGGAATTCGATATATGACATGTATTTCAAGGGCACGTTTGCCGTGTTCGAACTCAATACACACTGCAACTAAAACGGTGGTTTATATTATATTTTAATACAAGCTCTGAAGTTCTCTTATGACAGCGGTTCGTAAGCCGTCATGTGATTTAAATTTTTCTTTTCCATTACCCCTCTTGCAAGCATATGGCTTCCGCAAATCATCTTATCATTTCACACGATTTGTTGCAATTGATTTCCTGAAAGGTCGATGCCGTAAGATGCAGTCTTTTGTTATTTTTGTTTTTTTTTAAGTTTCGTCAATCGGTTGTGGTTCCAGCAAAGTAGATGATTAGGCTGTCATCTGTCGTTGCTAAGAAATAGCACCCTCCGTATGTTTGGTGTAGTACTGCTAGTTTTGCGAATTTTTAATTTCAACGTTATTCTTAAAGGTTGCGGCTGCTTTATCTTTTCCCATGATGTTATGATTTGTTTGGTTTAAGCAGGGAAAGGTCAGGAGCTTCTTCGGATAGATTGTCTACGAGAGGCTTTAAACTACATAATTTTTAAAACTCGGAAGCCATGGTGAACATTTTTTTCATCCTCTGCTAATGATCAAGCCTGGCTGGGAACGTCACGCCGTCTCAAAGTCTTAATAAATCCCGCTATAAAAGTCTAGAATATAAAAAAAAACTCACACGATCCAAATGGCCAGTTGGCAGTATCATTTCTCAATATTACACAATTGCCGGATTTCAATTTTAAAAGCTAACACGTTACATCTGCTTAGTGTAGTAATTTTTGTTGTCTTCCATCAGGACCATAAGAATCTCCAATTATTTCGGTCTGAAGCTAATTACCTGAATTCGATTAAAGATTTGCCGGTTTCATTCAAAATGTAAGTGTAAATACAATTGACCATGGACCGTTGCAATATGCCTTTGAAGCAATTTCCATTATTTCTTAGATAAATCCAAGCAACAACATCGTGTGAAGTAGTTATTAAAAAGAAAGGAAGAAGTTTTAATCTTTTTTTAGCAAATCTTTTACTCAGTGTAATGAGGGCTATCCGTCATGCTTTTTCTGCTGACAGCTTCACTTGTTAAAGGCATAGGAAAAGACATAGGAAAAACTATGTTTTTCATTGACAAAGCAATGACATTGAGTTTAAGCACATAAGTTTAAGACATAAGTTGAAGAATTACCATAAAAATAAGTTTCTTCATCCTTGTACCACATAAAAAAAGTCATTTAGAATAAAAGTTAAAGTTTCTTTAGGTCTAACATAATTGCCTGTTTCTAAGTGTCACCAAATTAAAATTTTATGTTAAAAAACTATAGTGTAACATATTTAGATGCGTAAAAGTCATGGATGGCTTAACACGAGATCTTAGTTAATCTAACTAAAAGTCAAAAGAGCAATTATTTGCGGTGAGAAAGCAGTCCTGCTACATGACTGCGTAAAAGTAATGGATGGCTTAATAATAGATCTTAGTTAATCTTACTTAACGTCAGTAGAGCAATTATTTGCGGTGAGACAGCTAGTTTAAATACGTTTTTACTTAAGTAAGGGGTGTTTTTTGTAGAGGCCGAAAACTTTTAATTGAAATAAATTATAATAAGTGTAATTTTATGTGACTGATATGCCTGCTATGATATGACTGATATGATATGACTGATATGATATGACTGATATGATATGACTCTTTTGGCAGTAAATCAGACTGTATACCGGGTGGACCAGCTGATGTGAAACACAAGTAACTTGTTTATTTTTTAACATAATTTATTTTTTCTTTTTGCAGATTATAACTGAATTCTTGGAAATTTAAAATGAATACGTACAATCAATTGTTCTGACGCAGCGAAACTATCGCCATTTTTTTAACGTAAGATCAGCGCCCACATCTTTCATGATTACAAGTTTAGTTCGCCGTGGAAGCTGCACAGCAGAGTGTTGCAAATGATCCATCTATCTCAACTCGTCGCCGTTCCGGCCAATTGGGTATACCCAGAATAACATTACAGAGAATTTTAAAGTTGGATCTTAAGATGTATCCATACAAGGTTCAAATTGTGCAACAGATTCTACCGCAAGACCCCCAACAACGACTACAATACGCTATTCGCTTTACACAATTAGCCAAACAAAATGATTTTTTAAATAATCTTTTGATGGCGGATGAAGCGCATTTCCATTTAAGTGGTTATGTGAATAAATAAAACTGTAGGTTATAGGGCACCGAAAATCCAAGGGCAATACAACAGCATCAGTCACACTCAATCAGATGCACTGTTTGGTGCGGTGTTGTGGCCACAAAAATCATCGGCCCATATTTCTTTGAAAATAAGGATGAAACGCCAGAAATGGTCCCCGGGGCTTCATACAGAACAATAATCGACAACTTTTTGCGGCCAGTGGTGGAACAAGATCCTAATTTGTGATTTCAACAAGATGGAGCCACTGCGCATACTGCTAGGCAAGCTGCGTGAAATTTTCCCATCAGATTTCCCTTGGCCTCCTCGTTAACAAGATTTTACTGCGCACGATTATTTTTATAGGGTTATTCTAAAGACAAAGTGTATGTTAACAAACCACAGACACTTGGACAACTCAAGTAGAATATTCGAAACGAAATACGGCGCCTTCAACCAGAATCATTACGCCGTGTAATAAAAAATGCGCTAAAAAGAGCCAATGCCAAGAGCCATCGAGCAAAATGGTGGTCATTTGTCTGATGTCATATTTCACACATAGTCACGTTAAATTTCCATAAAATGTATTTAACATATAAAAATCAATTACAGGTGGTTTTAAAAAAATATTTTATCCCAATTGAAACTATTAAGATTTTCAAATATTACCTTAGACAGTGATATCTGTATTGTTAAATTTTGGGATAAAGTGTCCAAACATAAAAATGTAATGAACGAAAAGTGTTTTGCAGATCTTATTTATTTTGTTCAAAACTTAATGTCTTTGCCACATAGTTCAGCTGTTGCAGAAAGAATTTTTTCACTGCTTAGTTTGATAAAAAGGAAATTTATAAATAAGCTTGAGTTCCAAACAATTAACAATATTATGCAAACAAAAGAATTGTGCAAAAATCAAAAAGATTCCCATTATTTCAGGTCTGCCAAAAATTTGGTTTTAAAAACTTTTAAAATTTTTTTTGTCTCAACATAGTATGAATCTTAAATTTGTCGATCTTTAACAAAAATCGCTTTATATATATTTTTAATTTAATTTAGTTTTTTGCATTAAATAATGAAATAAAGTAAAAAAACAAATTTAATAAAATCCAAATAATTTTTAATTTTGGTTATTTTTTTGTTTGTCCTCATTTGGTTACATTTTAAAGAAAATTTGGTTGTAAACTTTTTTATGGTTGTGGCAACGCTGATTATCATGGCAACAAATCTGGCCATTCTGTCTATTGACTATTGACGTAACCATTAAACCAAAACTGTGCTTTATGCGAAGCTGGATAAGCTTGTTGCGATAAACTATGATTTTCCAAATAAGTATTGAATAATTAACGAAAGTCAAGCTAGCTGTTAAAGAATATAGAACTGTCCACTAAATGTCGCTATCTCCAAAAAAATCACACTTTATACACTTTCTAGCTTAGTTCTTGATATGAAAAAAAAACTTTTTTCTACTCGGCTTGGCAATCAACTGAAATGTAAATATTTTCTTTAACACCCCATCGTAAAATTAATAATTATTAATTATTGCTTTAAGTCGAATTAACTCTTTTTTAAGTAAGTAGACCGTAGAGCAATTATTTGGGATGAAATTGCTTTTTACTATTTAATATAAATAATCTCTCTGTAACACTATATAAAAAAGACTTTGAAACCCTTTCTAACCTTCTTAGTTGAATGAGAAAATAAAATATTAACGTTTAAAGTTGCCACAATATTTTTAAAAAAATATTTAAGAACGATTCAAAATCAGACTTTCTCGACTTTCAAACGCACAAAAATTACATCAGTCTTTGAAAATACTAATAAAACAAAATACTTAAATATTTTACAATTTATAAATGCTAAAGCTGTTTTCTATATACATCTTTCCGTCCTTTTCACGCACAATAGCTTTCTATTCCTGAAACAAAAATGTTGATTGAAAATTAATAAGATTTCGCCCAATTATGTCAGTACACAGACATTGTCGAACTCAACCAGGCATAAAATGCAGGTTGTTTTTAAATACAAAAAAATAAAAATATTTTTAAGTACGCCTTCTGGTTATTATTGTACTACCAAATATTTATTGTGCTAAAACTTCAAAAGACCCTCATTTATACATACATCTTATTTGACTCAATTTAGTGCGTATTATTTTACAAACAAGCTGCTTCCGAAAAAAGGTGAAAAGGGCAACTTTTTTGTAAAAAATAAGGAAAATGAGAAAAAAAGTTTGTTTAATAATTTTTTAATTAAGACCAAAGACCAACCTTACAAAAATAATAACATATTTACATTATCAAGAGTCTATTCGAACACAGCAATATGAATAATTGAAACACTTTAAAATTGTTTAGAATTTATATTAAAGCACACCCTGGCATACATATTTAAAAAGCAGAAATTATTTTAAACGTTTGTTTGTTTTAGTTTTTACTTAGATCCCTTCACAGGGGGCCAATTTATTTGATGTAAACTTTTTAATGCTATTGCTAGCCTTACGCTTGTTTCATTTACACTTCTTCAGAAAAGGCAAATTTGTATAATATTAAATTGCTACTGCCAGTCATACGCATGTTTCACAGAATATGCTTAAAAACCATTGCTCTGATTCTTAGCAGCCGCATTGCAATCGCCTTTGAAACCTGTCTTAGTAGGGGTTTTTAGGAAACATTAATTATGTTATTATCCTTAGAATAGTTATCGTGTTATTAAGCGAAAGACGTGCACTGTAGTATCATGCCTTCCTCGACTTTAACAGAAATCGATTGAGATGATGCTTCAAAACCACCTGATCCCAATATTAAAAACAATTTATATTCTGATGCGTTTTGTTTGTAGCTTCTAGACGGATTTCTAAGCAGGCATACAGAAATCCAGTGTGTCGGTTCTACATATTCTATTCAATATTATTTAATACTAACATAGCCCGGCGCGCGTTGCTACGCCCCTTAAAGAATATCAAGTGAAAGAAGCCAAAAATCATAACTTTTTTATGGGCGTGGCACTGCGCACTTTTCTAATCATGAAAATGTAATGATGAAAGATCGTTCCAACGCAAATACCTCAAAACTTTAATTTTTTTATGGGCGTGACCCTGTCCACTTTTCTTATTACAAAATTGTATAGTCATGACAGCTCAATATGTGTGCAAAGTTTCAGAATAATCCGTCTAGTGGAAGTACCTCAAAATTATAAATTTTTTTATGGGCGTGGCCCTGCCCACTTTTCTTATTACGTAGTTATATAATCATGACAGCTTTATATGTGTACATCGTTTTAAAAAAAACTCGATATAGTGCAAATAGCTAAAAACGATAACTTATTTTTTATGGGCGTGGTACTGCCCACTTTTTTTATCACGTAGTTATATAATCATGACAGCTTAATATGTGTACATCGTTTCAAAAAAATCGATATAGTGCAAATAGCTAAAAACGATAACTTATTTTGTATGGGCGTGGCCCTGCCCACTTTTCTAATCACAAAATTATATAGTCATAACAGCTCAATATGTGTGAAAACTTTCCAAAAAATCGGTCTAGTGCAAGTACCTCAAAATTATAACTTTTTTATGGGTGTAGCCCCTCCCACTTTTAACCAACCATAAACACTCCCTGAAATGTGTACAACAAATTGCCAAAGCTTAAGTCCGAACGGCTTCATGGTTTCGGAGTCTATAGCTAACACACAGAAACAGACACAGTTTCACTTTTAAATATCTGTGGCTTGGAGCTAAAAGGGTCAATGTCAAAATATTTACTTTTGAGAAAATTGCAATTGAACTTTAACTTTTATAGGTGCTTTCATAGTGACATTGGCCAGCATTTTATTTATGAAGCTGTTCTAGCTTAAGTATGACTTTAGCTGTTTTACCATAATGAAATAGAGCAAGAAATCAAATCTAATGCAATGATTAACTCAAAAGAAATGACATTGGCCCTTTTAGCTCCAAGCCACAGATATATAGATTTACAGCACACTTTTATAATTCTTTAACTTTTGTAACAGAATATCGAAATATGTAAAGTGGAGTCAGAAAAAATTTATTTATTCTAATTAATTTTTTTCGAACATTATTTTTCTTAGATATCTGTAAACACAAGTAAAGTTGCCGAAATATCTCTTAGTGTATAAGTTCACTCACTTCTACACACATCTCTGTGTGATGAAGGCTGGTTTAGATTATCACGAGTGTTTGTGCGAGTGTTGGCATACATATAATGATAAACAAAAACACATAACTAGCCAGCCTGTACTCATTTCAGTTGATCTTACCTTTCTTCTCCATACATCAGACTTGCTTAAGTGAATTTGTCTTGTCTGGTTATGGTCAAAAAATGTTTGTTACATCCTTTAAAGAAAAACTTTTCAAAATCTTGAGAAAGTCACTTGCTTACACAATAACAACTTCAATTAAATGTTCTGTGTGCTGTAACATATCTTTTACTTTGTTAGCATGTTAATTTCCTATTTCAGCAAATCAATCTTTACTAAACTTTTGACGCAAGTTTCCCCAATTGCCAGCATATTTGACAAAAACTTAAATATTTTCAAGGCAAAATATTTGAATAGTAGGCGAGTCAATATTTTTGTAAATTAGATAGCTTCTTTACACACTTTTGTTTTTTGTTTTCTCTATTTTGTTATGAAATACTTTGGAAAAATATTTATTTTTCCTTTTTACCTAAAAACCCTTAGATATCTAAAGCCAATTTGTGTTAGACAAATTTAATTAGTAAATTTTCATAAAATAATTTTTGTCTACATAAATGAAATATATGCCATTCTTTACATTTTAAGTTTTTTTTTTTTTTAATTTGATACAAGCAACTAGAGGTTCTTCAAATATATGCTGCAAGTAAACATAAAAGGCAGAATGTACATATTTAAGACGTAGAGTAGAGTGTTTCTTAGTCATGTCGTTAGAATAGACAATGATCCTTACAACGAGGGCAAATGCAATATGATTTCCTCCATCATTTAATTTTAAAATGGCTTAACTCCAGTGAGATGTTTATAAAAATTTTTCTTGCGCAAGGTTTTTTATTTCACTTTCTCTTCTTACTTTTTAGCAACTCATATAAATAGGTATGTATGTATCAAGGTAGTTGTATTGGGTGTTTGTAAACGGATAGAACTTCCGATAGGATGACTTTAAAACTAGCTGTCATACTAATGCAGTGTGTTTGACTGTTTTTCAGTACACTTTGGAAAATTACCATCCAAAGACTTACTTACACCAGAATAAGGTTAAGAAATTGCAAAAAGGTTTTTCCAACATTCGCGCTCTGTTTGCCAAATCAAATTTACGGTATCTACTAACAAACAGATAATACGCAATGCTATGATTTAAGCATAATCCAAAATCGTTCTATACGTTTGTTAACTCAAAAATAAAGAATTGTGGCACTCCGAAAGTTATGACATATAAAGCGTGATTTTTTAAGAGCTGTAGGAAAGTTTAAAAAAAACACATAAAGTTCAGAAAAATTCATAACATCTATATTTGAATCGAATACGGTCCATATAATTTAATGTTCGAAGATTATTTCAAGCAAATGTTGACCGTGACTGCGCATCAAACGGTCCATCCGCTTAATCCAATTTTGGCATACTCTTTCCAACATTTTTACCGGTATCTCATAAATAAATGCTTCAATGCTGTCTTTCAATGCGTTATTTAATTGAAGCGGGCATGTGTGTATAGACATGAGCTTTAACATAGCCTCACAAAAAATAGTCTAAAGGCGTTACATCGCACGATCTAGGCGGCCAATTGACCGGTCCCGAACGTAAAATAAAATCTTCAGCGAACTCGCCTCTTAATAAGTCCATTGTTAAGCGTGCTGTGTGGCATTTGGCACCGTCTTGTTGAAATCACATGTCATGCAAGTCAAGCTCTTGCATTTTGGGCATAAAAAAGTTGTATATCATCTCACGGTAGCACTCACCATTCACAGTTACGTCCAATGATTCCACCAGCCCATAAACCGCACCAAACTGTGACTTTTTCTGGATGCATTAATAGCTCTTGCAATGCTTCTGGCTGATCTTCACTCCAAAATCAACAATTCTGCTTATTAACGTATACATTGAGCCAAAAATGAGCTTCGTCACTGGACACAATTTTCCGATAAGAAGCGCGCGATGAACTTTCTTAACAGAGCACGCATTTTGATAATAAAATTCAATAATTTGCAAGCGTTGTTCGTTTGTAAGACGATTCATGGTTAAATTATAGACCAAACTGAAGATGTTTGACAGTGAAACAAAACACGAAACGTGCGTCAGCTGTTTAAACCAGTGTTGCCAAATAGATAATAGCTAAAAAATCACACTTTATAAGTACAGATTCAAGTTTCAAATCAGAAATAAGTAATTTATTCGCTGAACTTTTTGCCTCGACTTACTCTAATACCGAATATGATGTTCATAAAATCTATCCATTTAGCGTTCACCCTATTCAAACAATATCACTTCCAATACTAGATAATATATACATAATGAAATGCTTAAAAACCTTAAAATCCTCATTGTCGTGTGGACCAGATGGCATACCAAGTTGTCTTTTAAGAAATTGTGCATTAGCTGATGCAACACCTTTATCAATAATAATTAATATTTCACTAAAATTTGGATACTTCCCTAAAATTTTGAAAGAATCGTTTCCCGTTTCTTTATTTGAATCTGGCAAAAGGTCAAATATAGCAAACTTGGCTCCACGAAAAGCCCACCAATGAAATAACGCCCAGGAAACAATCCCCAATGAATTAAATCCCAAAAAAAATTGGAAATAACACCCAAAAACAGTGAATGAAATAAAATCGAAAAATAAATTAAATAAACCCCAAAGCGAAAACGAAACAACCCCCAATATTTGGGAGTTATTTCATATGAAATAATTCATAAAAGAGTCAATTTCATTAAGGATTTCATGAAGTCAATATGGACCAATAGCAAAATCACAAATTTATTGGTATAAATCGTGTGCATTCATAATCAATTTTTTTTGGGGAAAGAACATACAAAGCTCGTTTCATAGTGACTACTTTTGGTTCTGTAAATGGGACTAAGTCCATTGCAGTTATTTTCCCTTATACGATGGAAGCAATTTCAGATCAGCTACCAACGAGCTATCCTAAAACTTTCGAATGGCTTGAAAATCCAACTCATGGGAGACGTTATTATAGTTACAATATTGTAAAGAAGGCAGTAATTTTTTGTAATGGAGATGTGAGGAAGTATGGAAAAAGAATTGTTTAATATTTTTAATATATATATTTTTGAAACCCAACTACCAACAGATTTTTTTCATGTACATACATAAATAATAAACTTAATACATTATACGTAGGGAATGGTAAAAAAAACAAAATGGTTGCTCATGAATTCAAGATGGAGAAAATATACGTTGTATGTACAAATGCTGTCAGTTGGTTACACTTTATTATTATGGACCTCCTTACTGCTTAGCAAAAGTGGAACCAACAACCGATTACTTTTGATTTAGTGAAAACAATCATTATTGCCGTCCGTAGACTTATTTCGTAGTCTGTCACGAAGGTCGCACCATCCGAATCCAGAACGTTATCATTTATGTAATTAAAAAGATATTGTAATATATTCACAAGCTAAAAGTTTTCTTGTAAAAGGCCTATTTTTATATAATTTATTGACAAGCACCCCCAAAACCAAAAGCTTTAAAAATGAAATAACTCCGAATACAAAATGAAATATCACCCAAATTATACACGATATGAAACAAGCCCCGAATTTTAATAATTTGTTGGGTGTTATTTCATTGGAGACTATTTCATAATTTGAAAACCCCAAATGAGAAATAAAATAATTTCCAAATTTCTCTTCTAAAAACAAAAAACTTTAGCAAAGAAACGTACCTTGCCCAAAGAAGTTTTTTGTTTTGCACAAGTGCCGAACATTTTTTTAAAATTCTTAAACTTAAATACTTTTATAGTACTATATCTGTGGCTTGAAGCCAAAAGGGCCAATGTCAAAATATTTACTTTTGAGAAAACTCGAATTGAACTTTAGCTTTTATTTATATATGCTTTCATAGTGACATTGGCAAGCATCTTATCTATGAAGCTGTTCTGGGTTAAGTATGACTTTAGCTGTTTTACCATAATGAAATAGAGCAAGAAAACAAATCGAATACAATGATTAACTCAAAAGAGCAAAAAAGTGACATTGGCCCTTTTAGCTTTAAGCCACAGATATACTCTGGATTATTATTATCGCTCAATTCGTTTTCGATTTTTATCTAATGTGGATAAGCAAAAAAGTGTTGTTGTCAGCTACCATCATTAAAGTAAAAACTAAATGATGTTGCCATAGTTTAATATTAAAGTTTTTATACCCACCAGTAAAAAAAAATGGTGGGGATATATTCATTTTGTCATTCCGTTTGTAGCACTTCGAAATATCAATTTAATTTTTATTATCTGAGTCCTGGTATTATTGTCTAGTGTCTATTTATTCAACCTTTACACTTAAGTAGAGAATGTAGACTATAACTGATGCACTTCTGTCACTTCTGTCAGTGACACCATTTTATATTTCTTATTTGTAAGTTGTATTTTTGCCTTTTAGTTTGTTTAAACTTTTCCACTTTTTAAGAATTAAAGGATTCAAACTCTTTATTTAATCTGACAGTTAAGTAACCATCAACATGATAGGCTCTCTGCACTCAGGTGTTGACAATGTTTCCTTACAACGCACTTTTTCTAGCTGTGTTTGTGTAAGGGAATATAAGTTAATCGCTTAAGTCTTCAGTGTTGATTTCAACCATTTTAAATGCTAGTAATTATTACTTTAAAGTCCTTAATATACTTTGTAAATTTAATTTAAAAATATATTGTTTTAATACCTCATAACAGAGAAAACATAATTAGTCTTAAATAAAGTTTTATTTCTTCTCCATCTGCAGTAATTTAGTTGTGTGTGTGTGTGTGTGCTGCTGTCAGACAGGTGGTATATGAATATAATTAATAATTTTTCAAAGATTTCTTACAGTAATTTAAGACTCATTAATACAGCAATGAAAAACTTTAAACAAATTTTTTTTACTATTATTTTCAGATATAATAAAGAATTCGTGCAGATAAGCTTTACAGTTCAATGCAGTGTTGTCCGGTTTGAAGGTTTATTTTTAAAGTGGGAGATTTTTAAAATATTGGGAATAAATATTAGCTGAATGCAAAGGAATTTCAAACTGTAGCTTTCTTCGAAATTTGGAATACAAGGTCAGGGAACTAGGGAATTTATTTTTGTGTATTTTAAGTTTTATTTAAAAGAAAGTGAAAGTGTATAGAGCACAACGATAGGAATCAGATATTTATTTTATTCAAAAGGCTTTAACAATCTCTTATGGTAAATAGTCAAGTATAAGATATTTCCCAAAACACTTAGACTGTATGTGCTGGATCTCTTATTTAAAAAATTTAGTTTTGCCAGGTTATTTTTAACCTTGTAATGCAGATTATCACTCTGCAATGTGAAGTCAGAAAAGTATAGAGCAAACGCCTGAGATGGCACGTGACTCAGTGAGGTCGGGGTAACCTTTTAATCTTTGGGTAACGAAAGGGGTCGAAAAAGGACCTTCAAAAAGTGAGATTCAATATCCCTCATACATGTATATAACAAAGTCTTTCTAACAAAGCTTCGGTTCCACCTTTCCTGGTCTTTCTTCGGAATCATAATAAAGCAAAAAAAGTAAGCAGTGGCAAAGAACATGTTATAATGTTTAATGTTAGGTTAGATTAAAAAATAGAGTCACAGGCATTCCAAACCCATGACAGGTTTATCTACATGTATGATAAATTTGTTCTTTGTGTGCACTATGAAATTTCTACACAGTAAACTATTAAGTCAGTTGCATCTAATTTTGAGATGGTCAAAAAATCTGTTCCCTCAAAGTAATGCCTTAAGAATTTCTAGTCCAAAGTTCCAAGGAATTCTAAGTTCTCCATTGTGTCCACCTTAAAGTTTTTATATTAAATATTTCTAAGTGAGTTGGCAAAAAAAACTCTCTAATATTTCGTCATCTTTCTCAAAAGTTCTTCCTATTGTTATATCCGATATTCACATGCGAGCTTGATAAGTCATCAACTCAGTATGACCTCTTATTACATACATCAATTTTCTTAGAATTTAAACTCATAATTTCCTATATTCGTCGTCTCTCCAACAGCAAAATTTTGCCAATCCCTAATGTATAAAACTATTTTTCAAATTGTAAATTCCTTTTTGAGTCTCCAAAAGGATTTTGCATTATTCAAGTTCATGCTACTTAAGGATATTCCCATTTTGGTTTATTTGTGGACTTCTTCGTTTTTCGATTATGACATGATGGCCTGGTATCCATATTTTCTGTAGAGGTTCACAGTTTGCCTACAAGTTTATGTTATTCTTGTATTGTGGTAAATTTCATGATTCGAATTTTTCATACCCTGAAGTATGCCCTCATCCTGATCGGATGTCCAGAAATCGGAGCCTTGTTTACCAGTAACACTCTCATATTTCGTTGAAATTTTACCTGTGATATTTTCAATTGGTAGGATATTAAGAATGCTTTGGTATCTGGCTGCGTCTCTCTCATGCCTGTCATTTAGCTATTACCATCAATATAAAGGGTGTTCTTTATAGAAGTATAAAAATTGGGAATGAAATAAAATAAAGATACATTTTTAAAATTAACATTAAATTTACTTCTTTAAAAAGATAATCTTCTGGCATTATAATTTAAGTACTTATGGCAGCTGGCATGTGATCGCCGCGGCTGGTTTGGACGTAGTCTAATCTGGAAGTCCAATTTTTAATGACTTTTTCACCCATTTATGGGTATATTGGCAATAACGCGTCAAATTTTTGTCCAAATTTTGTCAATCGTTTTAAGCTCGTTGGCGTAGACTATCGACTTCTCCACAGAAAATATTCTAGTGGCGTTAGGTTGCATGATCTTGGCAAGCCATTTGCTGTTGCCAAATATTTGTGACATCACGAACGATAAACACTGAAATTTTTATTACAGAGTGTCTATAAAAACGTTTTTTATCTTTGTCAAAATAGCTTAGAGTGCTTTCTTATTTCTAACGTGATTAACTAAGGAAGAATAGCCCTTGAGTGGTGTTTAAAAATTTTTCTTATTTTGTAACACTGGAGCCAAATTCATTTAACTGTCCAGTAGTATGGCCAGAGGAAAGGTATTGGGCTTTTGTAAGAAAAAGCTCCCAGGACATGCCCGATTTTAAGTGTAAATGATTGTTCAATTGACTAACGAAAAACTCAGTAATCATTCCTCTATAGCGGTCACCACTTACTACTATGTTTTTACCAGCATCGCTTTTTAAGAGGACCAATGATTCCACTAGCTCATTAAGCACACCAAACAGTCATTTTTTTTACATGTAACGGTGTCTTAACACACACTTGGGGACTATCATCACTTTAAATATGGCAGCTTAATATATTAAATTATCCATTTAAACAAAAGTGAGCTTCATCGCTAAACAACGTAGTGCGCGATATGTTTTTCGAACAGAACCATAATTTTCGAAAAAAAATTTGCACAGTTTGGAAGTGTTGTTCAGCGTCAGCCTATACATGTTGAAATGCGACACCAAACTAAACGTGAATCACTTGACAGCTGGCAAAATGGCCGCCAGTTAATAAACCCGTTAGTAAAAGCTCATTGTGCTTCACACCTGATCTGTATATTGACTGAAAAAATGTCTAGTTTACCTTCAAAAGCCATTCTTCATGTGGTTGTGATTACCGCAGACACTGATGGATCTTTCTAAGAGATTTTATATTAATTTTCTTCTCTAAGGATGTCCACCATACTATCGAGGCAAATGTTAGGAATGTTTGTCATACGCTAGTATATAGCCTTTGTATTATCCTTATATCTTACTTTAACTGTATTGCTCTTTAACAAATAACTCAAATTTAATTTAATGTTTAGTTTAACGGCTCATGGGCTATAAATAACTTGTCAGCTTACTGTCATATATTCAATACTCGGCATTAATGAACTGGCATTAAGCGTAACAGTATAAAGGTGAGGAGGCAAGGGAATTATGTTACATTTTACGTATAAACGTATCATCAAATTCTATTTAACCTTTTGCTTGGTATATTCGATCAATTAAATTTTTTGTTCGCCTGAATTTTCTCTTTCTATCAGCAACTTTTAACAAATATTTATCGATTTAATAAGGATAAAATATATGCGAATTAAATGCTGGTAAAGAAAACAACAACAATATCAACCCCGTCAACAAGTAATAATTATAATAAAAACACTAAAGCAAATGTTGAAATAATTAATACAAAAAATACACACAATAAAAACATTAATTGCCTTATTGTTACATGAAGGAACATGCTAGCCACATACAAACGCCCTTAACAGATTAAATTGAAAATGATTTATATGCTTGGGATGATAAGATGGCTGAATTAAATATGCATAAATTTAAGAATTGAATACCATTTAATAAAGAGTGAGTCAGAAAAAACGTACACTTGTTTTTAATACATAAGTCAAATGAAACTTATATTGTTAAATATACAAATTCTCAAAAATTCATTAATCTACATAAATGCGAATTAAATAAACATTAAAATATTATCATATTACCCGGTGTTGATAAGTTTTTCAACTTTTTTCATACCATTTTATAATTCATAGTTGATTTTGATAACCTTTTGGACGGAGTAGTCAAATAGGCTTAAAATCGGGCATGTCCTGGCAAGACTTTCCTGTGTTCTATAATTATTTTTTTTTAAAAAGCCCAATACCCTTTTACAGGCCATGGTTGTGGAGAGTTGGGAGTATTGGACAAAGTTGAGTTTGTGCTCGAATAGTGTGTATAAGTTTTTTCTGATTCACTCTGTAAGGTTTTTATTAATTGTAATTAGGGGTCGCTAAATACAAAAAAAATACGGGATTTGTTTGAAAAATTTCAAAAAAATATTTTATACCGAAGCCGTTAGAGTTAGATTTGCTGCGTACCTTGTAAAAGCAAGTTCCCTTGTGATACTTCATAGTCATAAGGAAACCCAACCTTACCGTTGAAACCGACCAGCATTATTGAAACAAAAATAGTTTGGTCATTTAGAAACATATTTGAAGGCCCACTTCATGTCCGGAATATATATTGATACTAATTTTTGGTCATGCATTCCTCCGGAGCCTAGCATGTTGATTGACAAGCATCAGCTTTTATCATGTTGGTCTAAATGACAGCCGTGGTAGTATTATTTTAATTCATTACTTTTATCCAATGGCGCCGTTTATATTGCAACAAACTGGATACAAATTATCGCAATTGAACTCGTCATGTACAAATATTCTAATAAAGGGTCCGCCATCTAACTTTTTTTCAACTAGTGCTCATGTGTGATTTGACATTTTTATCCTTCCGCTGAACGAATATTTATAGTTGTGTATACGCTGGAACAACGCTGGGAAATATTGCGACATTACTTTGGCAGATTTTGACAAAAAAAATCATCCTCTCAGATGAAGCGCATTTTGATCTTGACGGGCATGTAAACAAACAAAATTGTCGCATTTGGGGCACAGAAAACCCGCACGCATACATTGAAAAGCCGATACACCCAACATGAGTCACTGTTTTGTGCGGATTTTAGTCCAGAGGCATAATTGGGCCATTTTTGTTCGAAAATGAGGGGGAAATTAGCAACATTTGGTTTCAACACGATGGCGCTACGTGCCACACAGCCGAAGCAAATCTTTTTTTGTAGCATTTTCAAAAAAAAAAGTTATTTGGTGGGCCCTTTAGAAAATTCTTTCTTTTCTTTTGATTTAATCATAAACAAAATCGAAACTGTAGATGACAGATACAACTATTATTGCCAGCCCAATCTCTTTTGAATGCAAATTAAGTTGGGCCAAGTCCGTCAGTAGAACCAGCATCAGCCTTATTATTTCTAACCGCTTCTCCCGAAAATGTGACCTTAACTACAGCTTCCAATATTAGTTTAAGATACACCTAATTTCAGAGCTACCAGTAGCATGACTTTAGTAAGCCATAAAATAAACTCCCTTAATAGTTGAAGCCATACAGCAAAGGTATTGAGATTATATTTTTTCTTCAGATGCTAAGGGAACATGACCGTGGTGTTTACAGTTGTGCAGTTAAACAGAGAATCGTGTACAGACTCCACCTCTTTCATGTTAAAATTTTTCAACTAACACTTCTGTTTTGTTTCTTCCAAATTTAAGTAGAGCTTTCATTCTACTTAAAAGCTCTGAAAAGCATCAGGATATTAGTCTTAAATACCTCTATTCTATGGTTCAAACAAACATTGTGACAAAATTCAGGTTAAATGTCGTTAATGTGCCGAGTTATAGCATCCTTTAGCTCTTGAATTGTTCTGGGCTTATTGGCGTATAAATTTTTTTTTTTAATAAGTCCAAAGTTCTCCAATCACATAATCGTAGCCACCAATTAACATCGCCATGACGCGAGATAAAACGTCATATCAATTTCTTATGCAAAGAGCCATTGCTTCGTTAGCTGTGTGGCACGTGGCCCAATCCTGTTGGAACCACATAGCATTTACTTCCATCAGTCATGGATTATTTTTTGCACAAATGCGGTAATTCAGCTTGTTATCGAATCCACCGAGGTGAAAGTACACACAGAAAACAGATTCATTGTGGCAACCGAATTTGTTGCCAATCGAATTCATTCGGTTCCACGTACTATCCCTTAATTCGTTTGTAATAACAGAAAAATTTGGTTCTTAGCATTTTAGATTTAGTAGCAACAGTAGAATTTTAGTAACCCAACGGGTTTGTTAGTAGATTTTATTAGTCGGTATTATTGATATTTTTTTTATATTTTTTATTTAATAATACAGACATAGGGCAGTATTCATAAAAAATATTTTAGGTTTATTAAAGGCTTATTTGACAGATGTTGTACAGAAATTTGTCAAATAAGCCTTTAATAACCCTAAAATATTTTTTATGAATACGGCCCATAATATACCTATAAAATAAATATCTACATACATACATACATATATATAAATACATCAACATTATAATACAAAAATAAAACTAGAAATTGCAATTATTATTAGAATAAATTCATGGTTTCTTCTTAGTCTCTAAGATTGTACTGGTCTTGTTCAACACGGGCATTACGCGGTGGTGCAAACGCTGCAAAGAAGTAATCATCGATAAGTTTCTTCGGTTAGATGTGGCTCGAAGATACTATAGACATATATACTTACTTACTACAAATGAATTAATGTCCATATGTATGTATTTTGAGTGACATCAAACAATTTCGCATCCTCAGTACCGCACCATCTATGACGTTAGTATTACTTGCAAATTTCCGTATTTGAAAGTTCATTTTGCTTACTGAAATACATAATAATATTTTGAAATGTAAAATCGAGTCCTTACCTTATTAAACAGTCTCTTGCAGATTTCGTTTTGTATAACAAAACAAAAATACAAAACAAAAAAACAAAAGTGATTGAAATATTTTTTTTATTTCATATTTCTTCATTTTTAAAATTATTTTCTCAACAAAATATATTAATTTTGATTTTGAATTTTCACAACTGACAGCAAAATTAATTTTTTTGAAAGATAATATTTGTATTAATTGTTTGTAACAAATAATTATTACATGTAACAATTTTCATTTGTAAACACCAAATATAGTTTAACTCTAAGCATTTGTTTAATGCAAACGAATTGTAATAATACGAGTAACCAATAATTATTTGCAATGACTAAAATTTCATTTTTATTTAAAATAAAACATTGGAATATAGGATTTTTTAATGCATGAATTAATATTTAGTTGTGAACCCTAATATCTGTTGTTGTGTTCGGTTGTGATATAAGTGAATTGAATACAAATCTTTTTAATAAGGCTAATTGGTTTGGAGAACTAATTTAGTTATCCTGAGCAATAAATTTCTAATACTGTTGTGCTTTTTCGTTTATAAATATATTATATCTATTCTTTTTACAAACTTTTAATATTTGCAATGCTATTTTTATTGTTTTAACCGTTTTCCAACCAATCTTTTTCCTGAGTGTACGCATCATCACTAAAGATGACTTTTTTGTAAAGTCACCATTTACTCCTATCTGTTCAACCAACCATTTGACGAATTGACGGCACTTTTAAGGGCCATTCAGTTCTTAAGTAAATTGAACCTTGGGGACTGTAAATTAAAATCTCTATTCAAAATTCGCATCCGTGATGTTCGTGGAATGTTAAATTATTAGGCACGGTGCTGTAAATCGAAGTTGCCGGCTCTTCTGCCACACTATCGCACAATTCTCCCTATTGTAGACACATTCAGTCAATTATGCTAACCAAACAAATTACGAAGTGCACGAAATATTAAGATGTGGCTTCATTGCTAAACCACCCTTTATTTATGTCGTGGGTGGTAGGGCTTAGTTCCCCCAATCAAATTTGCAGCTGCGTATATTGTAGTGTTCGACAATCTGAGTACATTCACGATGTCAGATTCGTCTAATTTTTCGTGAATCTGGCCCATAAGTCAGGCTTGATTTTACTGTTGGCATGAGATATTTTGCCTTTAAGGGTTGTTGTGAGTTACGGCTTTTTTGCAGCGACCTTCAACTTAAGCTAACATCAGAGATCCAGAATCATTGGAAGCTTTGGAATCTAAATAAAGTGAATTAGTATTGTTTCAAATTCGACAATTTTGTTTTTTGACGTATGGATTAATTTAGAAAAAGGTGATATCACTGAAGATGATTTCTTTAAATAAAACGTAGCACGAAAAGTGTTTATAGAAAAAATTTAATATTTTCACGATTTGATAAATACTATTTCCGATTACAATGAGTTGATAAAAACAGCCTTTGAGACAGATGCGGCCTTAACAATATAGCCGCTGTAAACTGTCAAAGTTCGGAGATTTGTTTATTGACTTAAATCATTTGATTGGACCCCGCTGCCAGGATTAAACAATTTTGTTTACTTCTCAAACGGGCACAGCCTTAATTTCTTAGAATGGAACCATATATATTATGGAACCATATGATTATGCCACTTTAAGGCTTCTTAGTCCATGGGGTAGTCTTTAAAAGAGCCAAGGCTGAGCATTATATGTCAGTTGACTTAGGCCGATGCCCTTTATGACATGGCAATACAGTTTTTATACCCTTTTTAGTAGTAAGACATCAGGTAAGTATGAGCACTAATAGAATAAACCAATTTTTCCTATGCTGAACAATTTCAAATAGTTATTATCTCTAAAAAATAATAAATAACAACCCGGAATTTAAAATTATAAAATTTGAAAACCCCAAATATTGGGTTTCAAAAACATTCCTGTTTGGAACCCCTAATTATGACTAATTAAAATCTACAAACTGAATTAAGGCTATATGTTTCATTTAGTAATAAGTTTTACGCAAAATTTAAGTTCAAGAATAAATAAAAAAAAAATTATGAAAATATTTCCATAATTGTTGCTTTAATGAGTTCTCAATTTATTTACCATAATCTTAACTTGGCCTATTGTAATCAGCTTCATTAATTACAGTTTGTGCAGTGAAACTTATGCTAAATTAAATATGTATAATTCATTTTGTTTAGATAGATTAATAAGGAATGAAAAATTAAAATGTAACAGTGGCAAAAATCATTACTAAATTTTGGTTAGTTCTTTAATTATTATTTACAAGATGTTTGGAGAATTAACTAGGGAAATCATTAAACGTGTATGCAATAACACAGCCACAGTTAAAGTATATATATTTTAGCCCTAAGGATTGGGTTTTTTCCCGGAATTTTTAGTCTTCCGGGAATGCGAGATTTATCCCGCAGCAAAATAAATTAGAAGTAAATGTATTTTTAATTTATAAAAAGCTTTTTATTAAAAAGCATAAAATAGTCTATAATGAAAAAGAAACACTTCAAAACTATACAAATTAATAAAGAAACTTGAATTTAAAATATCAATTGAGTAAAAATATTTCTAATTGAAAAAACTATTATTCTCTAGATAGAAGATCAAATATGAGCACAAAAAACAAAAATACAAGTACTTGAGCTATGAGATCAAAAATAAAATCATTAGGATTCAATTTCAAAAACATGTAAATACAATTTATAATTAAAAAAGTATAACGTAAAAATTGTTAACGACTTAGAAAATAATGGTTTAATATGCTCAAAGCGTTTATTGACCAGTTAGAAAGTCTATTTCTGATTTTATTAAAAAATTGCCCTGTTACAAAAAACACACTTTCACTTTTAACCGATGTTGGACGAATAGTAGTTACAAGTGCATTTAACAAATACATATATAATATTTTGAGCTTTTTGACCACTTCCCTCAAAAAATTTTTACACTTTATTTACGGAAATAACGTAACTTTATTTACGGTAACGTGGGCTGAGTTTTTTTAATTTTTTACGGCAGTTCTTTTTGATTTTTCATATTAGCTAACTTTTTCTCCCAGATTGCTTTGTGCAATGATCTCAAATAACGCTTTAGTCCGCTGGTGCTTCGACGTTTACATGAAATAATCTTTGCACAGTGTCATCAGCCTTAGGTTAGGGTTTGGTAGAACAGACAGCTGTTGTGATACCTGAATAGAAAAGTAAGAATAGAATAAAACAGAGAGAAGAGAAGCAGACAAGTCCCAAACTAGCAGACCAACACACTACTGACTAGTCCACCGGGCCACCGTCATCAGCCTTTTTTTTTTAAAAAAACTTCCGTACTATTGAACTTTCCATCTAAAACAGTTTCGTTTGTTTTAATATTAAAAAAAGTTTATAGAATTAACACATTACCTAAAAAAGATATCAAATTATTTGTAAAAATATTTTTAAACATAAAGATAAAAAAAAAACATTGAAGAAAATATCTTTATGAAGAAATATCACAATACTATCATATGCTTTCGAGCCGTAGCTACTTTTTTCATTTCCCGAGATCGCGAAAAATAATAGCAGGAAAACGGGAATATTAAATAACTCAAATTCTCGGGATTTCCCGTCCCTACCTAAGGAGTATTGTGCAAATTAAAGTATTTTATTTAGAATTATTAACTTAAATATTTTTTTATAGTTAAAAATATATGATAAATTTGGTGCTCTGACACGTTTGTTTGAATAGAGTAAGTAATTTTAAACCCAAGTAGATTTGTTCTCTTAATACACAAATATAAACAAAGCATTTTTAAAATTCCTTTTTTTTAAGATCACAAATTTTTAAAGAAAATTAGTGAGAGTACTTTATTCGGCTGTACTGTGATTCGAACCTACTTTCATCCAGTTTGTATTGGTGTGAAAAGACAAGGTGGTCTAGGTTTTTCCATGGAAATGTCAAAAAAGTTAATTTCAACATACACACAGACAGACTGATAGACGGACAATGCTTACTTGACTCCCCTATTCAAAGGCTTTCAGAAAATATATTGCTACGTTTATACCTTTTATAAATGTTGGCTTATTTCCTTTAAATAAACATTGAGTTCTTTTATTGCAATCAAAAACAGTTGAAATTAGTTATAAAATTATTTACTTAAACACACGCAGATATTGTTGTTATAGAACTTTACTTATTTCAATTATTCTTATACACTTTTATTATCAAACTCACTCTACTGTTATACTGATCATGTTAGCTGTGTTGTTCGGCTATTTATAGTAACATAGTGGTGTTCGGTAACATTCGACAAAGTTCTCGTATGTACACACTAGTTCATTCGAAAACCGTTACATTTAAATTACGACGTAATGTTAATGTTAAGTAATAACAACTTAACATCATGTTCGAACAACCAGCGAAATAAACTAATACAATCAAAACTACAGTAACTTAAACTACTACAAGTAAAATTAATTATAATGTAAATTAAGCTATTTAAAAATAAATCTGTAACAATATATTAATTGTAGAAATTTCACACGGAATGACAAACATATATATAACCTTACACTCACTGTGAAGGGTATAAAAATTATTTAAAGTACATTTTATATATGACACATACACACAAACCTACAGCTTAAGTTTGAAATTAACTTCTCAAGTCATTTGCCTCAAATCTTTATATCAATATGTTAAGTCTTGTGTAATTAATGACAAACTTTTATCTCATCCTTTTTCTTTTACACAACCAACAAAAGCTATCGATTGACTTACCTATCTATTGTCTACCTGTGTTTAAGTATAACCTAAGGGATATATTCGGCTACCCGATGTGTCGTGACGATATTAACTTTTGTTACTTTTTTTTGTGTGTTTCCTGAGGTTATCATTTGTCATACATGGTTTAAGTTGCATACAAAAACAAAGCAATCCTTTTTATGTCACCTCTCGTACATATCTATACACAAGCAAGTGATACAAAATATTCTACAGAATCAATCATTGATTTTATTAGAATTGGAGATAAAGAACACACAAGTTCATAATCAAAACCAAAACATAAATAGGAAGTAAATGTTATATTATTAATTACCAGTTAAGTTAAATTTATTTGATTTCATAAAATTTAAAGTCATAGGGTTTACTAAAGGCTTATTTGACAGATGTTGTAGAGAAATTCGTCAAATAAGCCTTCGATAAACCTAAAATATTTTTTATGAATACGGCCCATAATATTTTAGACGATATTACCAAGTTTATAAATTGGATGTATGTATGTACTTATAATATTGGCTTCATAACTTAAAATTTTAGTTTCACACTAAATTAAGGTTTTAACAGCCGCAATATCAGTATGAGACAGAATATAATTTCATTAATATGATGACATGTAGTTGCTGCAACAGATATGAATACAAGGGTATGTTATAAATTCATTTATATGTGTTAAGTGTTCACCAGTAGTTCCCAAACAATTTCGTTATATGACCCCACAAGATAATTAAAATAATTTTCTAAAAGAAACATACACATTTCAAAGTCATCAAGAATCAAGAAAAAAAAAAATTTCAAATCAAAAATTTTTAAAAAATGTTATATAAACAGACTTAATTATAACATGTAAGACCGTCATGTCATGAACATAGATTTTAAAACCCTATCGTAGCTAAGCCCAGATTTTAGATTTCTTGAAATTAACCATTTTTTATTATTTCCAAATCCATCTTTGATTTTAAATTATTACTGTATTCTACAAGACAAGTTTTTTCATTTGATACCCATATTGTTAAGGTTAAAAAAAATTTTTCCTCCATTTTGTTTCAGACGACATCTTAAATTTACACTTTTTAATTAGTTTACTACTTTGTACTGGTCAAGCCCTTTAATTTCATAAAAACGTTTTGGGGGTTAAAGGGGATAAAGCCGTAACTACAATATTTGACTCATATATTCACCATCTAATCTAAGACTCCATTTTGTTTTTTTTTTCTTTTCATTGCTAACTATATTTTAATACTTAAGGCCTTTCACTTGAACCCCATATTGACTCTCTCAATTGTGTATAAACTGAAAAATATCGATTTTCGTTTGTAAATTTTAGAAAGAAAGCCCAAAGCAGTTGATGCTGATGCTTATATCTCAGTTGGCTTCAAATCGATATGTTAGAATTTCTTAGAAATAATTTTTGAGATTACAGCTTATAATTTGGTCTCTTAAGTGTGGTCAAAAATTATTATTATTATGGTTTCGAAAATGCATTCCATTCGGCTGGTGTCGGAATAAAAAAAAACTTTTCCAAGTTTAATCTTTCATTATCACAAACAAAAAATTTAATTTCTTCATATTAAAAAAATTTTAAAATTGAACTTTAGTTAGTTTAAAAATATAATATAGTCTATGAAATACTCTTGGATTTTATTCTGAGATACACTAGAAGCTGACGAGTGATGTGGTCCTGTCAAAACGGAGTCATACAGACTCTACTTGACTGTTGGCGTGCAGCGAACTACCACGATAACCAACCAACCAACCTATGAAATACATAAGTTTGACAAATCCTAATAAAAATTACTTATATAAGAATTTCATATATTTTCATTTACTTATGTAAATTTTTTAAAATAATTTTTGACTATAACTTTGCCGATTATTGACCATTTTGTCGAAAAT
The DNA here is from genome assembly GCA_941918925.1 of Phyto melanocephala. NCBI lineage: Eukaryota > Metazoa > Arthropoda > Insecta > Diptera > Rhinophoridae > Phyto > Phyto melanocephala. Next base: position 21,981,325 of record OW799236.1, on the reverse strand, counting down.
TTTTTTTCAATATCTCCAAAGGCATATTAAATCTATTAGTAAGAACCGTGCTATAGATTATCCTACGATTGGAAAATTTTAATTTTTATGGTGAAAATATCCAAAAAAAAAAACACATATCGTCGGTCTCATGTAGAAAGGCCCTAACTCGTACGTTTTACGAAATTGGGTCTTTCAGTGATTTCAATATATTTTACACAAATACACCTCGACACAAAAATTTAACGCAATAGTATCAAAAATAACAGTTTTACAAGGGATTTTACAAAAGAAATTTCATTACGATAATACAGTTTCTGTTACGTTTTTTGACCTTCTTCTGTAAAATTATAATTATTTGAGTTAGGGCCTTTCTACACGAGACCGATGATATGCCGTGTTGTTTATTTGCTCGTATCTCCAAAAGTTATGGGGTAATTATACTGATTTTCAATGTCGATCTGCTCCTAAATATTTATGATAATTTGGTACCTTACACGGGTCTTGCCGATGTCGGGGGTCTTACAAAAAAATAATTTTAACACGGACAGGCGGATATGCCGTGTTGTTTATTTGCTCATATCTACAAAAGTTATGGGGTGATTATACTGATTTTCCATATCGATCTGCTCCTAAATATTTATGATAATATGGTAACTTACACGGGTTTGGTCGATGTCGGAGGTCTTACAAAAAAAATAATTTTAACACGGACAGACGGACAGTAGTTAATCGACTCACCTATTTAAAATTATTCTCTTAACACTTTTTATCAAGAAAAACCACGCCAATACACGGCTCTCGTTATTAAAAGCTTAGGCGTACTTTCTGTGGCTTGGACCTAAAAGGGCCAATGTCAAAATATTTACTTTTGAGAAAATTGGAATTGAACTTTCACTTTTATAGATGCTTTCATAGTGACATTGGCCAGCATGTTATTTGTGAAGCTGTTCTGGGTTAAGTATGACTTTAGCTGTTTTACCATAATGAAAAAAGCAAGAAAACAAATCGAATGCAATGATTAACTCAAAAGAGCAAAAAAGTGACATTGGCCTTTGTAGCTCCAAACGACACATTTATATTTATGGAAAAAGTCATTAATTTGAGATTATGTTAAGCCAATGTGGCTGTGACGTAATTTTGACGTCATCATAAAGCAACAAATGTGAAATTACACGGCTTGTAACCAATTTATATCAAAAATACACTTTTTAAACTGCACTAAGCATATTGCTTGCAAATGACAAATTTGACTGTCCACAAATCAGCTGATATATGTTTTTTTTTTAACCCAAAATATGAAGTTATTTGCTTTGATATGTTCTAAATGAAATTAATCTTAATTAATTAATCATTAACGAAAACATTATTATTGTTATGGCAAAAAGCTATTTTTGACCAAGATTTCGGGTCAAATTACCCTCTGTCCAGCGATTCAATTTAAATCAATTCACCAATTCGCCCTTTAGTGTACTCTTTGCTATATATACGAAACAGAAATTTTTGATATGTTTTACTTAAAAGTAGTAAATCGAGTAAGTATATCGAGTTTGTAGTGCTAGTAACTAGGAAGAAATAAATGTACTAGTTAACATCTTTTGCTGTTCTCCTAAGACTCTAATATCCTACTTATCTTAAGTAATAGATAAACACATATTTTAATTAAAACTTCTTTTATGACACTAAAAGATGGCACAAGGAAATCTTTAAACAAACAAAACATGTTCAGCCACACAAACAACATCAACGGATTAAGAAGTATCATAAAATATTTCCTAGAGAAACATTTGCAATGACAGATAAGCTCTTAGGAACTCAAAAAAAAAACAAAACAAAGTAAAAATGAATAAGGGATTTTGCAGTTTGATAAATAGTGCAACATCTTGATGCTGACAGAAATGCAATTATGGAAAGAAGTTGCAAGAAATACAAAAACATGCTCTGACATAAAAGAAACTGCTGTTAAAATAATTAAATTATTTTAAACTGAATAAACCTTTATTTAGCGAAATTTGTGAAATGTTAAATTCTACTAATATTAACAAAATAATATCGCTAATGAAGTAATTTCCTAATTTTAACTTTTTATTTGTGAATAAACACTAAAACAACATTATTTTCTTCTAAAAACATTTTAATCAAACATTAAATATCTTTACAACCATTAAGTTAATTGAAAGGTGAAAAACTTTTTCAATTACTTTATTTGCCTTTGATCATCTAGACTGCTGTTAGTGTTTCGAAACAAGAAGTAATTAAACCACATTGTAGTAAAAGGATATATGTATAATGTAATCAAAAAGCTGAAGCTTTAAAGAATGCGGTTTGACATTACAATGTCAAACAACAGCAGTCCTAAAAGCAAAATTAATTATTTATGGTAACACAGGGCTTTTGTGAAAAATTTTTTATATACAATAATTTATTGTTCCACATAAGTCTTATATATAATATAATATAACTTCTTATGTTTCTAAGCTACCAGCTTCCTTTTCATCTTTAGGTTTATACTCTATCGCTTTTTTTTTTGTGGCTTTCTTAGTGTATATCGTAGCCACAACCATTTCCATTGTGCTTTTCGACGAAGAGTAATTTTTTTAGCTGCTAACCTCAAGACTCAAAACCATGACTACGATATAATCACGACCATTTTATTAAATTTTCAATAAAAAACTTCATTCAAAATTTGTATTAAGAATATGAAAGGATATGAACATGAAGAAAATGTCATTTGATGAAAAAATAAAATGACAAATTTAGAAATGAATGCTTAACTTTCCTAATTCTAATCTCATTAAATTGTAACATAAATGGTACTTTAAAAATTACCGATATACATAAGTATAACGATGATGATGAAATCACAGCTGGTTTCGAAAATGCATGCCACTCGTCTAGTACCGGAATAGTTTTTCAATATTATTAAAATGATTACAATTAAATTTACATTTATAAAATGTTTTAGGAAAGATTAAAAAAAGAGTAATAACCTTAAGCCAGAATAAATGTTGCTAGCGTCTACAATGCGTAATCCGTACCATGTAATTTGCACTGTGTGAATGCTCACTTACATAGTGCGGTGAGTCGGCGCTGAAAAACTTCAGCCTTCTCAGGCAATTCTTTATAAAACATCAGACAGGACAGGCGCCACTTGAGCCATATTAAAAAAGTTTAAAGCTACAAATTAAATAAATTCGAAATTTAAAAAATAAAGAAATAATAATTAAAATAAGAAGGAAAAAATGCGTTTTTTTTTTATTTAATAATAGATAATTTATTTAATAATTAATAATAAATAAATAAACAAAAAGCAGAAAATCAGGCCCCATTTTTAGCTCTTATGTTTGGACACCAGTGATCGAGGTAAACAAATGATTTACAGTAAAAATTTTAAAACAAAAAATGTTTATGTACCGATGCTTCTGAATTTCAATACCGATCTATTCCCAAATATTTTTAATATTTCAATACCTCACCCGGGTCCAGGCGATGACGGGGGCGTATATACAAACGTGGTATACAGATTAGAGTAAACGTGGCATCGAATCCCAGCTGAGCCAAAAAATTTTTTTTACTTTTTATTTCAAATATTATTAATATTTATATTTTTATTATTTTTTTTTATTGTCTTTTTTTTAATAATATTTTTTTTTGTATTTTTTTTTATATTGTTTATTTTATATGTATTATTTATACTTTTATTATTTTTTTATTTTTATTTTTAATACTTTTTTTTTTTAATTTTTTTTTATCATTTTTATTTTTTTATACCCTTCACCTATGGTGTACAAGGGCTTTGTCATTCCGTTTGTAATTCCTACAATTTTCATTTCCGACCCCATAAAGTATCTATTTTCTGAAAGCTTATGAATAGAGGAGTCGTTTATGCCCTGACCGTCTGTTTGTCTATCCGTCTGTTTGTCTGTCCATCTCTCCGTGTGTTGGTTGAAATCAACTTTTAGAAGCAACCATATGTTCCTCAGATCCGTGTATGGTGTCAATCTTTTGGAAATATTCAGGAATGAATCGCTATTGAAATTCAGCACAATCGTCCCATAACTTTCTGAGATATGAGCAAATAAACACGATTGCCTCTGTTTTTTCCTTTATTTTTTCAATTACCAACTTGTTTAAATAAACAGGTGACATATAAGGCAACCGCATAATTGCAAAAACTGCTTTACCGCCATCTTAAACTAAAGGCAAACATTAAAAACAAGCTTGTGGTAATGACGAGCAAAAAATAATACAAAATAAACAGATGTTGGTAAATTTTGTACTAACTCAATAATATATATAAAATAACATTAAATAATAACATTAAAATTCATGTTGGCCGCCACTACAAAATGGCGGACTATAAATATATAAATATGGGTAAAATCTGGTATTTTAAAATGTAACTTTTTGAACAGCCTCAATATTGGTATCAAATGAAATGACTTGACTTGTAGAAAACAGTAAATTATTACAAAAATGCGAAATCCAAGATGGCGTCTAAACCAAATGGCGAATCAAATTTTTTTAATCCCATCAATATGGGTATCAAATTAAACGACCTGACTAGTTGAATACAGTTAACTACGTAAATATTAAGAATCAGAGATCGCGTCGGAAATAATAAAGAAAAATGGGGTATAATAATAATATATATAAATAATATTTATTTAATATATATATATTTATAATTTGACAATGAGATGCTTTTATATGTGTATGTTTTTTATATGTATGTACGTATTTAATATAAGATGAATGGCGATGCAAACAATTGTTATTGCGTAACAACTCGTTGTGAAGGGTATATATGATTCGGCACTGCCAAATATAGCACTCTTACTTATTTTTCTTCTACTTTTCAATAACGAATGAAAATTTACCCTATTGATTACTACTCAAACTTTATTAAAAACTAGCCAAACCCGGCGCGCGTTGCTACGCCCCTTAATAAATCAAAATGCATTCTGAATTTTAATTGAATACCAAGTGCAAAAACTTAAAAATTATAATTTGTTTTATGGGCGTGGCATTGCCCACTTTTCTAATCACGAAATTGTAAAGTAATTACAGCTCAACATGTGTGCAAAGTTTCAGAATAATCGGTCCAGTGCAAGTACCTCAAAATGATACCTATTTTTTATGGGCGTGGCACTGCCCACTTTTCTGACGACGAAATTATAAGGTCATGACAGCTCGATACGTGTGCAAAGTTTCAGAAAAATCGGTCTGGTGCAAGTACCTCAAAATTATAACCTTTTTTATGGGCGTGGCCCTGCCCACTTTTCTAATCACAAAATTATATGGTTATAAAAGCTTAGTATGTGTGCAAAGTTTCAGAAAAATTGGTCCAGTGCAAGTACCTCAAAATTAAAACTTTTTTAGGGGCGTGGCCCCGCCCACTTTTCTTATCACAAAATTATTTAGTCATGACAGCTCGATATGTGTGCAAAATTTTAGAAAAATCGGTTTAGTGCAAGTAGCTAAAACTGATAACTAATTTTTATGGGCGTGGCCCCGCCCACTTTTTTTCACCCATAAACACTCCCTGGTATGTGTACAACAACTTGCCAAAGTTTGAGTCCGATCAGTTTTACAGTTTCGGAGTCTATAGCTAACACACACACACACACAGAGTTTCACTTTTATATATATAGATGTTAATGTCGTAAGTTTTTTTATTAAAAATGACATGAGTTTAATAAACCCAAAAAATAACTTAACGAATCACAGCGACTTAAGCTTCTTAATAAAAGTTAAAAAAGAAACCTTAAATTGTTTATAATTTTATCATTATTTTTTAACAGTTTTTTTTAACTAAAAAGAAAAAATACCTAAACTTTTCTTAAATTGATTGCATATTTAGCAGTAATCAAAAAAAAAAAAAAGAAAAGAACAACAGGTAAACAATAATGACTCAACTTGATTAAAAACAATTTGGGACATAAAGTTATGAAAATTATACGAATTCAGGCACGCATACGAACACACACGCACTGTACAACACAAAAGGCAGACAAAGAAAAAAGTTTATATAAATTGAAGCAGAAAAATATTTAAAGATTTTAGAAACATCTGCCAAAAGCACATGTTGAACCTTAACAATATTAAAGAGACAATAAGAAGCAATGCAACTACTGCGAATTAGCAGAACTTGTTAAAAATATCTGTATTGCATTATTTTTATACCCGTCACACGACAGATAGGTTTGTCATTCCGTATGAAATTTATACAATATTAATTTCTGACCGCTTAGAGTATATATTTTCTTAAATCTTATAAATAGGGGAGTTGATTAAGCATTATCTGTCCGTATGTATGTTAAAATGAACTTTTCGAAGACCCCCGACATCACCAAAACTCGTGTAAGGTTACCATTTTTTAGTACTCAAATACTCTCCAAAACGAGCTCAATGAAAAAGTTCATCGGACCTACATCTGGCCAATTTGAAAACCATTGTGTGGACGAAATGAAGTATGACGCATGATTTCTTAACCATTCTTGCTTCACACAAGTTTTATTTGACATTGCCGAGACTTGAGCTGCGACCGAAATATTAGTGTACCTATGGCTCTCAAGCATCTTTCGAAACAATTTCCCGATGATAAATTAGGATGCTTATTTTTCCGACAATCATTTTGAAGCTTCTACTACTCAATAGAAAATTCATCAGAGGACACAATGTTTGAAAATTCACCATGTTCGTGCACCCTGTATTTAATTTTTTTAACCGTTGAATAAATGTATTAAATCAATTCGAAAATTCTGCTTATGTTGCTTACACATTTTATAATATGGATCAATAAAATATAATTTCTCAGAATAAAATATGGTCGTTAGAATAGCTAACACTTTAATTGCCTAACCCTGTAAAAAACAATAGATGTTATTGTGCACTCTGTATATGAAACTATTTTTCTAGTTTTAAATCAATTTAACTACTCTTCGAAAAACGAAACTAAAACTTTTCACACTTTATCTTCACACCTTGTCATGTCAATAAACTAAAAATAAAATTTAATTTCAGTATTTCTTCCTTATGTTCCCTTCAATAACTAACTTTGAAATTATATCGACACATAAATAACTGCAAACTGAGTGAAAAGGCTTGAAAACAAACTTATTTCGAAATATATTGCTAAAAATGTTAAAAGTTATTTGTTACAAAAACTTCCGGAAATAAGTGAAAACTCAAAAAATACATGTGTGTGTGCTGTCAATTATTTCACGTTTGCAATCCATATAAGTAAACAAACGTAGTTGGCTTAGAATGATGTAAACGTCTTAAGTTTTTGTAAAATGTTTCGTAATTGGTATAAGGCAAACAATATGTTTCTACAGAAAAAACATGTTTTCTCTTAATAAAATTTAAATAAAAACTGTTGCCTACTTAAAGGCATTGTTATAATTCCATCTTAAAGTGTTTGTATATAAAACAAGTTGTCTAAACAGGTTTCCAAATGAATCTAAAAGGCGGTTTTTTATATTTTTCTAGTTTTTTTAAATTTGTCGATTCTTAAATTATCCTAAAAACCGGTTTCTTGCTTCGAATTATTCGAATGTATCGAAAAGTTTTGTTTGAAAAGACGGTTTTTTATATTCTTCTGGATTTTTTAAATTTATCGGTTTTTAAATTATTCGAAAAACAGATTTCACGCTTTGAATTACTGAAACTGAAAAGTTTTGTTTGAAAAGAAGGTTTTTTATATATTTCTGAGCTTTTTAATTTGTTTGCTTTCAAATAGTTCGAAAACCCAGATTTTTGCTTCGAATTATTCGACTGTACTGAAAAGTTTTGTTCGCCTAAATACATATGTCCTTATGCACATAAACAATTTTTGTATTGCAGTTTTTATACCAACCATCTAAAAATTTTTTAGTAATTTTTTTTTAATCTGTCATTAGAAGTTACTTTCGTTCCGTCTTAATGTTTTTTTTTTATCCTATGTTTTGTATTTATCCTATAAAGCATGTAGGAAATTATATCTAAAATTGCAGATTGCGTCGGAACGAAACAAGCATGCCTTTGCATTTAGTTAAGTTTTATTCCATAATATTTCTGTGTAATATTGTTTTATTGGCCTTTCGGGCTTTTTCTATTACTTTTGTTGAAAGTAAAATAAAATGAAATAATGTGACAGCTAGAATGTAAACTTTACTTTTATGATTTCATTCAACCTCTGAGCATTATGGTGAAGGGTACTATCAAACTTGGCATGACCGAATTTAGCACTCTTAATTGTTAACATTAGAGCTATACCTTTAAATTTTTAATGTTTAATATTTTTTATATAAAAAAAAATAAAAAACAGTTTTTTTAACCGGTTTTACGAATAAAAATCCAAAAACCGGTTTTCGAAGAAAAATCCAAAAACCGGTTTTACGAATAAAAATCCAAAAACCGGTTTTACGAATAAAAAACTGAAAACTTGTTTTTTTATTGGGGTTTTGGGAATAATTCGAAAGTTGGGTTTCCTTAATGCCGAATATTTTATTACTCTAGATACGAAATTATTTTTCTCACTATTTGTGGCGCTCATGGTTTTGGATCATCAAGCTCATTTTAATAAAATAAAAATAAAAGAGAAACTAAAGCTAAAATATAAAGCTGTTTTTCATCTTTTATTTTTCTTATATACCTGATATTAAAAAAAATAACAAGATGCAATTGCTTGCAAAACTTAAGCTACTTTTCAGGAAGCTTCAGAAGGAAGCTAGTAGTTTATTTTTTTCAAGCACACGTCTCCTTTTATTTTATTAGTCTTTTTGCCGTAAAAGGCAACCAGCAAACAATTGCTTTGTCTGTAACAATCTTATAGAATTATAGACGTAGAAATAGACGAAGTAGCAACGGCAATGAACACGTATTTGATTTACGACTCAAGTGAATAATATAATGCTGTAAAATAAAGAAAAAGTATTTGTAAGTTAATATCCATTTGTATAAAATAACAAGGTAGAAAGAAAGTTTGTCATTACTGGGATAAAAAAACAAATTATATGTTATAAATTGTTTAGCTTGTATTACAAATAAGAAATGTAAATACTAATTGCGAAATTAAGACTTAAGTAAGTCTGTTATTCTATACTTATTAATAAAAGTAAAAAAAAATTGTGTCTTGTTTACAATTTAAATGACAAAAAACGCATTAGAAATAAAATTGTTTAAAAAAAACAGAAATTGAATCCTATTACGACCATGATAAATAAAAAATTTCTAAGTTGTTAAAAGAAGTATTGTTAAGCCAACTAAAAAACTAATTGAAGAAAAACAAGAAGTGAAACCAGTAAATAAATAAATGTTATCTTATCAGAGACCAATTAAACGGCATGCCCATTCGTCATCGTTAGCTATTTAACTAGCCACAAAACCTTCATTTCATTTAGTTTAATATTGTTTGTTTCTCAATGCAACAAGATACAATATCGTATAAATTACATAATAAGAATCAAATAAGTTATTATGAAGTACAGTTTTAAAACATTTTTAGTTAGATTAATACTTAAACATATCAGATACTAGATTAGGTTGAAACAAAAGCGGCACCTAAAGCCCAATCCCAGGTATACACGTATGCCCCATTGGCATGTTGTGCGCTCTATGAAAACAAAAAATTACCCTAATGAAACCAAATTCTTAATTCCATTCGGCTTTTTCTTTTCCGATTAAAACATGATGACTTGGAATCCATATTATTTCTATAAGTTCACAATTCGCATGCGATTTTATCTCATCCTTGCATTGTAGGACATCTCGAGATTTAACCTTTTTATTCATTAGTGTCCTTATAACTGACTGGCTATCCGTAAAGATACGAATCGAAGCCACGTTGTCAGTTTCCTTTATCCATTTAATACCTTCCGTGATTGCTATAATCTCAGCTTGGAATTGTGATCTGGTAGATGAAGTAATTACTCGGCTCATGTCATATAATCCTATTCCAGTTCCGTCACCAATTTTTGATCCGTCTGTTTAAAGATAAATACTTTATGTATCTCTTACCCTAACTACCGCACTCCAATCTTCCACTTTCGATATTATGTTAATGCTGTTAATGTTCTCATAACTCATTGGGATTTTGTCACACGTCATATTTCCCATCGGTAAGATATCGGTTAAGGTGAATGCACCCATTTGTTCTGAACAAAATTTTTTCCGGAAAATAACATTTTTTACTGAGAGTTTTCTGCAGAACGATTCACCCATTTAAGAAAATTTGTCCGAAAAACAAAGCTGCCATATAATATAAAAATGCAAACAGATCTACAAAGTGGCAGCACCGCTAGCAAACTATGTAAATAAATACAAACATAAATTGTTTCATTAAAATATATGTGAAGAAAATGTCAGATAGAAGAAACCCGCTTTATAGCGTCAGCGCAGAGTTTTCCACAGCACTTGACATTCGTTTCCTACAATAATTATAAATAAATATAAATTTTATTATTGCGACCGACTATGACCCTATGGCTACACTCAGAAAACAGATTCGTTGCGGCAACCGAATTTGTTGCCAATCGAATTCCTTCGGTTCTACGTACTATCTCTAAATTCGTTCAAAGCAACTGAAATTTTCGTTTCTAATTATCGTAATTTTAGTAGCAGCACTAGATTTTAGTAGCCTAACGGTTGTTGTAGCAGATACTGTTAGTTAATGTTATAGATATCTTTAAACTATAACATATTTGTGTCCAACATATACGTTTGGTACAATCGAAAGCAAAGATGTAGATAATTGATTTCCCAAAAAAAATTATTAAATATTATTTTTATTTATATACACATACATATACATATATTATATTTTTATACATATATTATTATATAAACTTATGCAATATAGAAGTTATAATATTAGGCAAAAAGATTAAACTTTTCAGCTTCAGGTAGTCATCAAGGTGCATGCCCAAAACATGCTTTTTTATATGAAGATACGTGATCAAATCTCTTTAAAAGACAAATATAACGTGTGATGTTATTTAATGTTGCAACAAACTTACGTTCATCACAGGCATTGCAAGCAGCTAAGATTTTGCTTGAATACAAAAGCTTTGATATTAAGTCTAATTTGGCTAGCATCATTCTCATCAACAATTGAGTGAAATGTCATGACTTCACCAAATGCCTCTAAGCATAGCATAAATTCTCTCACATACTTGATTTAAATGGTCTGATATGGTCGCCATATATACTTGTTCTAATCGAGTACCATTAATATTGAAATGTATTTCATCACTTACTTCAGTTCGTCTAGCACCGATAATAAGACACTTTGACTTATCTGAATTAAGGCATATTCCATATAAAGAAGCCCAGTGAGAAATTCTTTATAGATCATGATTAAGTTTATTTACCACTGAACTGATGATGATGGACATTATCAGCGTTCTTTTGTTCTTTCTCGAGTATTTTATTCGACATGGTAAGTTATTAGCATATAACGAGTACAAAAGTGGATAAAGTAACGCTCCAAAGGAAGTACCTCTCAATGTGATCAAAGGTTTAGAAAAAGTACCATTGTTGGCAATTATCTGCAGGCTATCCATTAGATATGAAGCAATTAATTTTGCTGCAGTTTCCGAATAATTAAACGTTTTGCTAGTTTTTAAATTAACATCTAATGTTTAACGGTATCAAAAGCCTTTGAGTGGTCGAGAAAAATCAAAAAAAACTTATTCTTCAAACTACCTCAGATGTTTTCTACTACTTCAGTCAGGACTGTAGTGCAGCTGGCCTAAACTCAGATTGTCGATCTAATAGTAGATTGTTATCGGAGATGTGTATGGAAATTTATTTATGTAGAAGGCGTTCGAAAACCTTAAAAAAGGTAAGGAAGACTGGAGATTGGCCTCAATTCCTTATGAGGTTTAGGAACAAGAATAACTTTGGCACACTTCCATTCAAATGAGAAAATACTTGAGGTAACAGCCGTATTAAAAATAGACATATGGAGTTATGCAAGGTAAAATTAGCTTAACAGAACGAGGGTGAATGCCATCAGGACCGACAGCATTTGACTTAACCGCCAAAGATCCTTCAACAGTGTACTCAAAACTAAAATATTGCAAGTTAAACTTTTTTTACAACAAATTTAGTGAAATAACCAAAATTGTTGCTTTATTAGTTTACAAGTTATATTTAAAAAATCTCTCGACCTAAAAAATGTTATGACCTCCACGGATGCGCCTTATTAACGCCATCCAGGCAGTGAAAATTTTTAAGCCCTTTTCCAACATTCCCAATTTTATTGTTTTATTTCAATAGTGCATCGGATGTTGGCTCCTAAACGATCAATCATTTTTCATTTATTAGCATGAACTAGAGATTTGACGCATACTCGACGGACAATTGTGCGCACCGTAAACTTATCAAAGTGCTCTATATATATTAAGGATTATTTACGCCAAGTTTGAAAACAATTTTCAACAATTTGTAAACTTAGTTCTAGTGTAAGTTTTTGCATGGTGATTTACCATTTTGTCTACTGACAAAAACATGATTTATTAGAACAAGACTGCTAGTTTTACAGTTTTCCATATCGGATTACTATGGCATTCAACTTAAAATCTCTAAATTAAATGTAATTTAAATTAAAGTCCTCATTATTTAACATCTTACAGTTGTCATCAACATATTAATGATTTTTTAAATCTAAAAAATTCTCACAAGTAATTTTTAATTAAGGAAATTCAATTTAAATCCTTTACCAAAAGCTTTATTAAGGTGAAGATTAGTAGCTAAAAACGACCAGACGGCATAATCAGATATGAGTAATGATTAAACTATTAGCCCTGCAGCAGTGTTGGAAGACTGCCCGTACATAAGAAGATAAAAGGCGAAATAAAATCTACTTTACGCATTTAGTATGAAATTGGACTTATTTGTGGCATCCCCATACTTTCCAGTCAGAAGTGTTTGCGGCTAACAAAACTATAATTGCTGAATTAACCCTTGTGTTAATACCCAACTTAATCCACATTGTTGAGCACCCGGGGTACCCGGGTAACTATATACTATAATATATTAATAATCAAGATAAGTGAAACTTTTAAAATTGTCTTCAACAAAAATTTTGTAGATATTATTGCTCGACACACAAACGATAGATCAGATGGTTATGGTGGAGTGGCAATATATGTCAGAAAAGGTGTAAACTGCACATTGAGGTGTAAAAGTAATGACACAATAAACAATGACAATAAGGTAGAATTTTTGTTCGTTGAAGCAACTAGTCATGGAAGGAAATTTCTTGTTGGTTGCGTCTATCGACCTAGAAATAATATTAATTTCTGTCACTTTTATGATATTTTGGCACATCTTACGCCACTTTATAGTGACATCGTTATAGCTGGTGATTTCAATTCTAACTTGCTAGTTGATTCGAATTTGTCTCTGAACATGGAATTATTCAACCTTTTTTCTGTAAATAATAACAACCCTACACATTTCACTTCAACGAATAATACTTTAATTGATTTATTTTTTGTCCCCAACAAGAATAAAATCTTAAAATATGACCAGTTATCGGCATCCTGCTTTTCTAAGCATGATCTTTTATTCTTGGTATATGATATTCCTCTACAAAACTGTGCTCAAACAATCCAATTTCGAAATTTTAAACGTATTGATTACGTTACACTAGAAGAGGAGTTTTACAATATAAACTGGGATTGCATTTATTATATGCCATCAGTCGATGACCAGCTTGTTTTTCTAGAGAACAATATCCTGTATTTGTATAATGCAACAGTACCTATTCAATTGAAAAAGATAAGTAAATATAATCGACCTTGGTTTACCGAGGAAATAAAACGTTTAATAGCAATTCGGGACACTGCTTTCTCAAGATGGAAGCGCTATAAAACTTCCGACTTGCATAATATATATCGTGAAGCTAGAAGAAATGTAACGAGCATAATTAAGTTAACAAAATCAAGATATTATGGTGAGAAATTTGAAAATTCATTATCCACAAAAACTACTTGGAACACTATTAAGAAAATGGGAATTGTAAACTCTGCAGACAGACAGAATAACGACAGTATACAAGATCCAAATGAACTGAATCAAAAATTCGTAAACATACCTATGATCCAAGCAAATCACATGCACTATATAAACCACCATTCGGAGAATCTTCCACAAATTAAATTTAATTTCGAACGCGTGAATCAGTTTGACGTTCTTAAAAGCTGTCTTTCAATCAAGTCGAATGCAGCAGGAATTGATGGAATTAATCCGATTTTTTTGAAAATTATATTGCAGCCACTTCTTCCTTTTATAACGCACATTTTTAACACAATAATAATGAGTACCACTTATCCACTTAGATGGAAGCATGCCAAAATTATACCAAAACCAAAATCATCGGCTGAATATCGTCCTATTGCTATTTTACCATATTTGTCGAAGGCATTTGAAAAACTTGTGCGTATGCAAATGGTTGAATATATAAGCAATTATAATCTATTAACTGAAAGACAGTCTGGGTTTCGAGCTAATCATAGTTGCGTTACTGCTCTTACTGATGTTGCAGATGATATTAGGAAAGAAATTGACGATGGATGTATAGTAATGCTTGTGTTGTTAGACCACTCCAAAGCCTTTGATTCTGTGGACCATACAATATTACTACAAAAACTTGAAAAAATTATGAACTTTTCCCCTACATCTTTAAAGTTGATTGCATCATATCTTAATGGTCGAATGCAATGTGTTGAAACAAAAAATTTTATTTCCTCACAGTTTTTGCCTGTTATCAGAGGTGTTCCTCAAGGCTCGATTCTTGGTCCATTACTTTTTTCAATTTATGCAAATGATCTACCTGATCAGTTACATTACTGCCGCATGAGAATGTATGCCGATGACGTCCAATTATACATAAGTGACAAAAAACAAAACACTGAGGAATGCACAGCCAAATTAAACTACGACCTTAACTGTGTTTCACGATGGGCAGATGTAAACGGATTAAGCATAAATCCTGTAAAATCTAAATGTATAATTATACGTGGAAGAACTCAGAAAGATGTTCAACATTTGGATGTTTGTATTAACAACCAAAAAATCGAAATCGTTAATAAAGCAAAAAATCTTGGTGTCATTTTTAATAACACCCTTACCTGGTCAGATCATATAATAGCTGCTAGTGGTAAAACTTATTCAATGCTTAGAACTTTATGGCCAACACAATGTTTTACGCCAAAAAAGATACGAATGTTACTAGCTAAGACATATTTGGTGCCAACTCTAACTTATGGCTGTGAAATTTTTGCAAGTTGTGACTCAAGCAGTAAGCATAAGTTAAAAGTTACTTATAATAACATCACAAGATACGTCTATGGCCTAAAAAATTATGGCACAAATGGTACTTACATCAACATAACTCCTTTCACCAAAAATATATACGGCGTGTTATTCGAGGATTTGTTAAAAATTAAAACACTGGTATATTTGCATAAAATTATAATCACTCGAGAGCCATTATACCTTTTTAACCGCATAATTTTTAGTCGACTTAGAAGGAACAAAAATCTAATTCAATTCCGGCATCACACATTAGTTTCTGAATGGCAATTTTTTATAACTGCAATACGTCTCTGGAATTCTCTTCCAACTACAATTAAAGAAACCAGCAACGCCCTACATTTTAAAAAAGAACTGTTTATGTTTTATTCTTAACTAATAAATATCATTATTATTATTATTACTATTATTAATACTTTTTTTTCCTTTTAATTATGCTGTATTAGTTTTTTCTTTTTTACTTTTTTTTTTTTTTTTTTTTTTCTCTATCTGTATTAAGTCATAATTTAGTAGTACATATAGTGTTATTAATTAGTTATAATTGTAATTTTTTACATATATACATTTATATCTATTTTTTGTTTTTGTATTTTTTTTTTTTATAAAACATCTTTGATTATAACGACATAAGATTTCTACTTATTAAGGCCAATGTCTTGTTGTAGAAGTTACTATAAATAAATAAATAAATAAAAAAAATAAAATAAAAAGCATTGTCTATCTATGCAGCTTATAACGTTGATCATCCAAAATTTCAGCGTCAATGGAAGCCTGTTACTATAACGGAAATTTATTCGTTTTTTGATAACTTGATTTGTGCTGATGCGAATAATTCTAATACGGACCATACTTTAGATACATCGCATTTAAATTCATATCCACTGTACCTCGCGAAAATAGGACTTAATAGATTTCACAATATAATACGCCGTTTAATATATGATGACAACAATACACGTAGTAAAAATAATGATAAGGCGGCTCCACTTCGTGACTTATGAACAATGTTGAACGCAAACTTATCCCAAATGTATAAACCTAGTGCAAATTTAACAATTGATGAACAACTTTAACCTTATAGAGGTAGTACATGGTTTACCCAATTTATACCTTCAAGATATTGTTTCACTAGCATCACACATCACTTACTGAGAATAATAAAATGATTGTGAAGAAAAAAACTGAGAGACACCTCTTTATGCGTAATCTAACTAAAGAACTTGCTAAGCCTTTGAATGAAGCACAAATGACAAATGCCCAAGTTATGCGCAATTGTACAACAAAAATTGCCATTGAAAGCATTTTGGGTTGCCAAGTATCACCCGCTGCAGAGGCTTCTAATAAATTTAAAAAACTGGATAAAACAGGAAGAAAAAAGTTACGGAATTTTGTCAAGTGTGCTACAAGCAAATAGAGAAAAGAAGATGCAAAACTCAGAAAAGCAGCGAAAATGTGGACGGCTAATTCGTGCTGAACACTCTGAAGACGTTGTTAAATGTACAGAATGTATTATAAAAAATAATTTTGTAAATAAATGACATTTTAATTATTCATATAATTTTTTTAATTGTTTTCGATTCTTATTTCCCATACAATTTGTATTGGGTACCGAGGTACCCGATTGCACATGTTGCGATGTTTAAAGTTTCAAAAATTTTTTTTTTATATAAACGGACCAAATAATTAAATATAGAACCTGAATTCGCTTTATTTTAAGTTAAATTACGACGATCCAGAAGCTCGTTTGAAAATATAATTGTTGACACATTTTTTTTCATGTAAGTATACATAGGTGGGTACCCCGGTACCCGGGTATTAACAAAAGGGTTGAAAAGGAGGGGTATAAAAGCCCAAACCCGTGACAGGAATGCACTTATGCCCAGTTGGCATGTTGTGCGCAAAAGGGTTAACGAGCTGTTATATCCTGTCATACAGACATAATTGTCTTAAATTCAAATTAATATTTGAATAATAAGTTTAACATTTATCGTAAAATGTTTAAATCATTTTACAATAAAGTTTTGAAAAGGACACTAGGACAATGCAACGTTTAGCAAGTCTTGTGATTTTACCATCATCATTTAATCATATGCCAGCAAAAGAAAAAAATATTCCATTGAGTTTGCAACTCTAATCTTATTACACTTACAGTGGTTGAGGTTACAAATAAGGACTCGTTAGTTTTCACTTTCCTTTCAATGATGACTTACTACTCTCTAATTCAATTAATAAACTTATTTAAATATAAACAACTTGAGTAACATTTTAAATCTTTAACAAAATAAGTTATTTAAAAATATTAAAACTTTTTATTAAAATGGAAAAAATTATATTATTATTTTTTGTGGTTTCTTTCTTTTTTACTGATGTCTAATATGATCCAACTATTGTAACTTTTGCACATTCTAATGAAAACTTTTAATTTTATTAACAAAAATGTATAAAAACAGACATTATGTTTTTTGACAAAAAGCCATTGTTGTGTCATTACAGTGTCCCCCTACGGCAGCAATGTGGCAGGATAAAAAACACAAGTTTTGCACAGTGGTTGGTTGGAAATATTTTATTTATATTTTATTAATTGATTCGAAATAAAAGAGAAACAATATTGAGAAACATCTAATCAAAAGATCAAAATGAATTTTTCTAATTTATAACCTCCTTGCAAAAAAAACAGAGATAAATACATCACCTCTGTTGTACCAAAGAATCCTACATTTTACTTTTTTAATATTCCTTTAAAAAGGAGGGCCTTGTCACACATATGGCTTAAGTTTTAATTTATAAATTACCCGTCTTTTGTAAACAATTTTTTATTATTTTTTTAATAAATGATAACTTTATATATAAAAAAAATAAATGTAAGAAGATCTTTACCGCTTTAACAATCATAAGTAATTAATTTCCCTTTTTTAATATTTTATTTTTTTAATATTTAGAATTTAATATTTAGATATTTAAAACTAATTTATTTATTATTTTTTTTTTCAGAAAATACCCCACTGTACACTAAGTAAAACTAAACCAGCAAAAAACCGAAAGACAACAACAGCAATGGTATAACAAAGATGACAACATAAAAAGTAAAATGAAAAATATGGGCAAACATTTAGCAATAAATTTATGAACGACTAGTTGCAGACAAAAAGAGAACAAATTACAACAAAAAAAAAAATTTTAAATAATGTAATTATCGGGGTTAAGTCGAATTTTTAACCCTTTCCCCAACCACAAACTTCTTGTTGATTGTTTTCAATTGTGTTTACGAATCGTAAAAGAAAATTTATTAAAAAAAATGTTTGAAAGTCTTAAACAATTTCGAATTAAGTTTAAATTTTTTTTGGATAGAAGAAAAAGTGTTCTTGTTAAGTGTTTTTAAGAACAGATTGCCATAGATAGTATGGTCAATAAATTTATGTTGACTCTAAACAAGTGGGTTAGTATCGCCACAGATGCTTATGAAAAAAAATTAAATAATCAAACCTCTAACAATAATTGCTCAGCCTCATTTAATGGCCACTAATCACAATTAAAACTAAAGACTACCGAGTCTGGTAATAACTTTCATCATCATGTAGTGTCCACATCGTAGCATAAACCAGATTTAATCTTTAATATTATACGCAATTTTTTTTATATTATTATTTGTGAGGCCGTCTTTGATTTTTAATTTTTAACGTTGTGAGCTTTATTCTGTTCTAGTCAAACCCTTTCATTTAATAGCCGTATTAATACGATTAACACTCGCTGTGACCAATACTAGATATATGGATCAAGATGAACAACAATCTCGCTTCATGCTACAAACCTAGTGAACACTTAATCATAGATGAACAACTTTTCTATATCGTGGCGGCACGGGTTTCACCCAGTATATCCCATCGAAACCAGCGAAATACGGAACAAAGGTTTAGTGGATATGTGATACTATGAACTCTTTACAAATATGGGCATGGACAAATATGTACCGCATCTGCAAGAAAACCTAAACAAGGTGAATGAGTGGAACAGGATCTAGCTTCAAAATTCAGAGGAACCGTCCGAAACATATCACTGAACATTCAACGCTTATTAGAACGCCTAGGAAAACTAAAATAAATATTGCGGTGAAAATGAAAGCACAGAAGGAAAGATCTATTAGTTCAACGACATGTGGTTTTCACAATAATATTACAATATGTTACTATGTTCCTCGCAAAAACAAAGTTGTGTTGCTGCTTTTCTTGGTGCACTATGATGGCGAGATAGCAGACAGGAGAAACTTAAAATTGTAGCATTTTACAATAAGACCAAAGCAAGTGTTGATGGCATGGACCAGTTATTTTTAGAGTTTTCGACAAAGCAAGCTACTAAATGTTAGTCAGTATCATTATATTTCAAGTTTTTTTGCAGCTTGTAAAATCTGTAAGTCTGTAAGGATCTTGAATCCATAGACCTAAATAAATAAATAAAAATAAATTAATACAAAATTATGGGATACACGAGTACCCATGTAATGTATTTGCATAGGTGTCATCTTTGGAAGATTATAAACACAATTTGCGTTATTTGCTTACTTTTTCCTAGATCCGAAGTTTCCACACTCTTAAAGCATTAGAATTGTAATTACAAACGGTTAAGGTCGCTAGTGGATACTCAGGTACCCGGTTATACATTCTAGAGTTAAGACAATTTTGTTAAATCAAACTTTTTTATTAACCTGTTTTATTTTGCTCATTATTCTTACTTATTTTTCCAAATACGTCGGTGCAATAGCGTAGCTGATTTTTGGTGCATACTTCTAGGCGTTACCCACGCAATAACCAACTTTAATATAACTTTTAGTAGCACTACTAAATGTGTAGGGTACAAACATATTTAATAATTCTATCAACATGCAGCAGTATATATGTGTGTTTAAAATAAAATGTATTTATTTTCGTAAAAAGTAGGCAGAGTTTTCATTTTCTAAAATAAAAAAATTTTTTAAGAAACTTTTTTAACTCAAATTTATTTATTGTTTTTTTTTTATTTCTTATTTGTCCAAATCGTTCTCAACTTATCCTTGTTCATAATTTAATAAAGGTCTTTTGAAATTACTGTATTTAAATGATTTTTTTTAAAGTACATTTTCATACAAGTAATTTTTATTATAAAAAATCATGCAAATTTAAAACAAACTAAAACGATTATTTTAACAATATCCATAACAATTCATTGACACAAAAATTAATTAAATTTTTGTTATACTCTTTATCACTTTAATTTGTCTGCTGTTGTTTCTTTTATTAAATTAAAATTAAACAGAATATGTTTTTTAAATTAGGCAGAGTATCAGGAAAAGGATAAAGTTAAAAACAAATAGTTTATATAGTTTATTTATTAAATTACCAACACATTCATATTATAATATGGTCCCAGCAAAAAACAAAAAGTGGTAGTAGTGCAATGTAAATTACATTCGCAGGACTTCTAAATCAAAAAGGCAATAAACATACATTCTAAATGACAACCAAAGTTTGTAATAATTAGTCGTAGATAATGTTCTTCAAAATTAATGCCACATCATACAAAATACCAAATAAACAATTAACAACTTATAAAACATCAGCTGAATTCTAATGAGATGGAGTGCAATTCATTTATATATTCATATAAACACATGCTCTCCTATGGCATGCTAATGTTAAAGTCATTAGTGTCGAAACACTTTATCATCAGTTGAACGGAAATTCATCATGTTTTTTTTTTTTTTTTTTTTGCTTGTTTGAAGTATATCGTGGAAATGAAAGACCAAATGTAGTAAAACTGCGTGCTTAGAGGTTTTTAACTTTGTTTATTTATTCCTTTTTCAGGACCTTATATATTTAAGGGATGCATAATGTAAATTAAATGTGTAGCACTTTATATTGTATGAATGTTGTATGAGAATAACTCATAGAATTCAAAAAGTTCTTTTTAAGCATTCAGATAAACTGTAGCATTTGATACTTTTATATCATTTAGATTTTTTAAAGTGGTAGAAATGCAGGGTGGCTGATTAAAGCTGCCATCAAAAAAAACGTAATAACTTTTTTTCTGTAAAGCCAACCTGTTCCATTTTTATTGTAATTTATAGATTGATCTTTAGATTTAACAAAAGCGCAGAACTAAAACAATGAAACAAGAATTTTGATAGTGAGCCGCTTTCACTCTTTAGTGCCCGTAGTTTCCGTCCCAAGACAGCAGGTGGATTATAATGAGGCTCATGATAAATTTTCTAAATGTAGCACAATCGTAAGATGGGCTTAATATCGAGATCCCTCAGTTCGGATTCAAGAAACTATCGCTGCTGTAGCTGCCATACTATCTGGTCCTAGAGTTTCGAGAAGCAGGTGACCTCCTTAAATGGTAGTCAGTATACAGTCACTGCAGACAATTCTTTAACAAGATTTATACCTATTTTCATATAACATTCAATTAACAAGCAAATTAAATACAACAGACTTCTCGATTGGCTTGAAATTTTGCAAGAACATCATTCAATTGGCGGCAGAGGATGAACACATCTTGAACTGCATTTTTATGTCTGACAAGGCACATTTTGATTTAAACAGCAATGTTAACAGGCACAATTGTCGACTATGGAGTAATTCTAGCCCAAAGATACTTCATGGGAAGCCATTGCATCCACTTTGCATCAAAGTGTAGTATGCAGTTTCATCAAGGTTCATTGTCGGGCCTTGCTTTTTCGAATGGAGACCGGTACTTAAAAAAGCCTATTAGAAATATTGATGCATATTTTACGTTGAAGATATGTAGACTAAATTTTACCTTGAATTAGATTCAAGACAAATGCAATATTGGAAACCATTCTACGGCTTTGTAATGTTAAGAGCGCAATAAGTAATGAACGACTTCAATATGACGGTAAGTTTATATCAGAATTCCAATGTCAGTTACGAAGGCAGAAGAGCAAAATCTTCTTTTTTTTGGGACTAATTCAAGTTTCTAAACATAAACATCATATTGGGATGGCCAAATTATTAATCCATACTCCATTAAAGTCTTACCAATGACGATAATAAATTTTTTGTTACATAAGGATCATTGAATTCCTTAGGCGAACGCTTTAGGAAATTGAATACCGCATTAACTTTATCTATCTTTATTATTAAATGTGAGCTGAAATTAATTTCTACATCAAAAAGAATTCCAAAATCCAAAAACGAAATAAACAACATTTAATTTAGAATTTGGATTGAACTTATAAGAAGTCCTTATTAAGTTGATCGAACTGACCTTTATAACTTTAAAAAAATAGTTTAAATTCAACATTTATATATTTTTACAGTGAGTACAATTCCAGTGCAGTGATTAAGTTGGATCCCCAAGCGTATTTGCATCATGCGCCTTAGGTCCACTACATTTTAAATGATAGGTATCAAGACACAACCAACAGGATATCAAGCGATCTCTACCCGAAACGTTGCAATATGTATTCTGGCAATCCATAATAATTTCATTAATTATTAAAATATAAGTAGTATATTTGTGGGGTTTCTGGGACACCAAATTCATCCTTATGGAGATTCCATGAGGATGAATTTTTCTTTTAAATTTTCATCCCAAGGGTAATTCCACATAAAGATGAATTTAAAATTTTCATCCCAATGGAAATTTCTATAAGGCAGATTTTTGATTTTGGTTGATATGCATTTTATTATTGGTTTGTTTGTCTCAAGTTTCAAGTTTAATTTTTTTATTGTCTGTGCGATTTACTCATACGGATCATTATTTTGTTGTTAAAATTTTTTTGTAATTGTAATATGAGAAAATGCAAAGGTAAATTATTATTTGTATATATGTACATACATAAATACTTGCATGTATAAATATGTGAATACAAGCTTACATAATGGTTTTAGAAAAAGTATGTAAAAAAAATTGTTTTAAATAAAAATATTAAGAGATGAATTTTCAAAGATGAATAATTTAAGAGAAAATAACTTTTATCGAATGTAATTATAGTTTTCCATAAAGATGAATTTTATTTTTTTAAAGATGAATAATTAAAGAGAAAATTATCGTTTGAGTGATTTTTATAAAATTACTAAAGAGGGATAGAAAAAAAATATATGAGGATCAACTCAAGTTGCATTAAAAAATCATCTTAATGTGTAATTGACTAATAGATATAAAAGGATGATAATGATAATATTTTTCCTCATTAGTCTAATCGATTCTTAAAAGTATGTTTAATAAAATGGTAAGAAATCGCATCATATATTGGAAGTTTTTACTAATTTTATTTTAAATATTTTAGATGTATGATCAAATAATAAATATTGCCCAAGGTTTAATACCTCAGTATACAAGAATTGATGATATTCCCCTACATCAACCATATAAAGTCTTAAAGTTTGAGTGGAAGAAATCACAATATGGATCAAAAGTCATAGCATATTTGGATAATTATAAATGGTTTTATCTTCCTCAAAGAATTTCACAATTTTTAAATAAAGAGGATCCATACTTATCTGAAATGAATGATAAAGTGTGGACAATTCTTTACAAAGGTCGACAATCAGCAAATGGTTTAGCAGTATTTGAATTAAACTACAATTAAGAATTTAAATTTTAAAAAAATATTAAATCTAAGGCTAATAAGATTTGGTCACCATCCTCATCCATATATTGCTCATATGTTGATGGCACTGCAGTTTATGAAGTTGTTGCTGAATCAAGTTTTACGGCTAATTAAATCTGATCGGATGAAATTTTAACCATTTGTTCTACTTAACAATTAATGGTTCCACTACACTGACAGTAGTTGTATGATATTATTCTTAAAACAATACTAAAAAAATTTAGAACTTTACCATTTACAATCAGCATAAGTCATTAAAAAAGTGCTACAGCAATTTGTAGACAATCAAAGCAAGTAAACGTATTATGTCCGGGTTAAATTCCAAATGGAGCAGCGAAAAAATACGTCCCAACAGTACAGTGTTGCCGAAGTTATATATGTAGAAATATCAGTTTAGGATTTTAACTTATTTTACCTAATTTAAGAACTTATCTCTATGAAAAAAATTCTTGGACTAACTACATTCACAGTCAATTAATATTTATAAGAAAATTCTTTCTACTTTAATATTATACTCAAACAAAAATACTTAAACAACAACAATTAAATGGTCAAAACCCAATATTATTATTTTATACAAAAATGCTAAAGCTTTAATATGACGTATTCGAAAGAACTTACCTTTCAATTTTATGATATTACAACTGAATAATAAAATTTTTAACAACAATAAAAAAAAGGTTTTTGTATGTGTACATTATATAAACAACAACAAATTAAAAAAAAATAATTATGATGGTTTTGATAACAAAAGAATTAACAAAATAAAATTCAACTTCACTGCGCTTATGACAAAGAAATGATTTTGCCTCCGTACTACTAAGAAATTACAAAAATATCGTCAAATTTTATAAAACTCACTGCCGCATATTTTCAATAATAATTTGAACGTTCAACCTTACAAATTTTAAGAAATTTTTTAAAGTATACTTTTATATAAAACTAGCCGCCCGGTACATGCTTTCTTTGCTTATGTATCAAGTGAAATTATAAAAAAAAAATAATTGAAACATCAAATTCATTTATTAAAAGAAAAAAAAATCGAAGAAGTACAAAAATTTGTTATAGATTGTTTTAAGGAGAGTAAAACTACGTTTTTACTTTTTTCCTATTTCCATTCCTCTCATAGATAAATGCTGTTCAAAAAAGTACCAAAATTCAGTTTTTCCCCGTTTTATCCCCTTAAAACTCAAGATTTAAAAAAGAAAATTAAATATTTATCCCGCTATATTATAAATGCGATAGGCTACAGAAAGATATTAATAACTGAATTTAATTATTAATGTTTATGTAACATAAAACAATATTTGTTATATATATATATAATAACGTTTTCCGACAGACGACGTCATGTCATAGTCGTATGTTCAATTTTGATTACTTAAAATGAATTCAAAGAAAAGAACAATTAACTAACTAACTAACTAACTCAAAATTTCCAAAAAGTACCAGACACCTATCAAATTATTTTTCCTTTCAGAATTTTTGGGATATCTTTATTAAACCCGGAGATTCTAAGTTACCGATTTTACCCTTTTTTACCCGTAAACCGCTCGACATATTTTGTGCAAACTTCACATTACCCATCTATTAAATAATCCGAACAAATCCTTAGCATTTGGTTTGAATAGGAGAGCCCGTTCTTAAGTTAAAAAATTACAACGAAAAGTGGCGTTGATTTATATATATATAGATATGTGACTTCTAAGTTTTCAAACACAGAACCTAAAGAAACGAAACTCATCTTAACCTCCATTACGTCATTTACTATAAGAACTATCGTATTTTGTCTTAATTTGAACTATTGTGCTTACACTAATAAGTCAACAACGTTGGACGTGAGACAATTTTAATTCGAAAGTGTCATAGCACAAATTATTTTTTTTTGAATAAAGTTGGTCAAGCAGATGGTGTTGAACTCTATTTAGATTTGGTTCAATTGGCTTTCATCGTTGCAGAAAATATTTTTCTACTCATGTTATGAGAATTATCTCTCTTAAATTATGTGATTTAATATCAATGAATTTCGTTTTATAGTGAGAAAAGTTTTGTATCTGGAAAAACATCCATGTTCTGATCAAAATAGTGCTGATGATGAAACCGTATCTGGTTTTGAAAATGCATTCCACTCAGCTAGTATCGGATGACTAATTTTTCCTTAATATTCTTGCCGTTATCGCATTGAACTTATATCCTATTAAATTTAAAATATAATACAAATTGAAAAAGTTTCTAAAATTAAATACATCCATGTTTTAATTTAATACGAATCTTGTGTAAATTTGGGCTTCCCTTAATCTACTCAAATAATCGTGGGCGAATGAGTAATACTTATTTGAAATTTCATTATAAAACAAATAACACTCATACGCTAGAGGGGTTTTAAAATTCTGCTTTTGTTTACAATTCGCAACAATACTACTTGTTTTACATTATATTATACTTATATATTACTTCATATTATTTAATTTAATAACTTTTAATTTTAACAGTCAAGTTGTTGCATTCTTAGTTGAAAAAATGCTTTTGTTGAAAAAATTCGCTTAAGCACTGTTGTGCATTTATGTAAGAGTATAAATCTCTTTGTCACATTTTTTGGATGCAACATTAAAGCTTTTATTTAATATTTTTATATATTTTTTATGTGCATGGTATAAACAAAGAGAAACTTTGTTAGCGCTACAGGTTGTTTAATATTTTTTATTTAAAAAAAATTTTTTTTTGTCTGGACGTTGAGGGTAACAAACATTTAAACTTGTTCTTGTCTAGTAGAATGAATATGATATTTTTTCATACAAGTGTTTGGTATTAAATCGGTTAGGCAAATGTTTTGAATTAAAAAGACTTGCGAAAAAACTTAAAATTATATATTTAATGTTTGAATTCAACTTAGTTAATCCATTATAAAGTTCTTTTTGTTTATACCCAGCAAAAAAAGACATGCAAAAACAATAGTGAACGCATGAGTTCATCCCATTATAAAGTGGTTCAATTTCGGTGAAACATTTATGATTTTAACATAAGCGTATCATTGGAGAGCTTATGTTTATATGAATATATTAATAAAATTCACTTCATTCTAATTAGTGCATAGAACGCATGCACAGTAGATGAAAAGAAACCCATGTTTCATGAGTAAATAACGTTGATTACATGAATTGTCTAAGATATTTTGCATGCATTTTCATGGTTTTTGAAGCACATTATTAAAGGCTACCTATTCTATTATATTCTATTGGTGAAGGCATTCTTCATGCCTCCTCTTGATATATTATTCACAGTCAACTAGTGCAACATTTTTTTTCTGGGTATAGAAATTATATTAATAAACGATAAATCAGAGGGTGGGCGTTAATGTACACTTCTCACTTATATTTTCTGGCATTGTAATAAAATCAATCAGAAAGATATATGCGAAATTTCATCATCCAAAATATCTATTTCTACTGCTTTCATGAGGTTTTGATAGCAGAATAAGTAAGAAGAGGGCGTTAAAGCAGGCCTGTCAAAAACTCTCTGATACTAAATTCAACTTAGATATTTTAATATAGAGTCCTTCATTCTTCTTCATAGAGAAATAATAGAAATTTAGGATAAAGCGTTATATGAGATATGCGCATAAAAGTACCTTTTTTACCTAAGAAATATACTTGCGAAACTTTATCGCTCTACGCTAATGCATTGAGGCCTAATCGCATTTAATTCAATGTAAAAAATACAGTTTTCTTAAACCTACTGTTATATTACAAACTATAATTTTCTTACAAATATGACAAAATATGATAAGCCTAATTTTTTTGGTTCGAGCTCCATCCTGCTTTTTATCAGACGCACATTGGGTTCAAATGGTATCAAAGTGGCGGTTAATTCAAATTTATAAATAAAGTTTTTATAATAAATTTTAGTATAGGGTAAAAGTAGATAAAATTCTGCATCACTATCTGTAACAGTTAATCAACTAAGTTGTTTACTTTCTATTCAGTGAACGGTCAAAGTCAGCAAATTATTGCTGTTTTTAAAAAAGTGAAAAAAATTGACATTTTTACAATTCAAGCGATTATTATTAGTGTTAAGTTTATTAAAAGTAAACCTTTTATAATGGCACCTTAAATATCTGGTATAAAAGTTATAGCAAATATTTTTTATAAAAATTATGTGTAAATATTTTTAATAATTTTTTTAAGAAAGGTCCATAATTAAGATAATTTTCGCATTTAATGGGCCACAAGTATAAAGTTAGTAAGACTTAAATTAGTTTTATGGATTTTAGAAAACTAAAGATTATCAGCCTATATATAAGAAAAAAAGTCCGATCAATGCCCGACCCTTTTTTTATTTTCATTTTTGTGTAAAAACTCTGGTTGTCATTAATTGAACAAGACCAGTAAATGTGTTTTAATATTGTCATTCTCTTTATTTTTTGTTTTATTTTATTTTATTGTTTTTGTTAATGAATTTTGTTGTGTTAGAGATGAGTGCGTGAGTGATTACGGTCACTTAAGCTCACGTACAAAAAATTGTATCACGCACAATTTACAGGAAGTAAAAATCTTTTTAATACTTTTAGTGATACTTTTCAAGTGATTAAATTTTAATTTTATTTTATATCTAGCATGAGCAAGATATATGAACAGAAAACATCTAATTTATCAACTTCGGAATTAGAGTTGGTTTTGCCAGATATTTTTAAAAAAAATTGTGATAAATATTATAATAATGAAGATAGTGATAAAGATGCTGATGATAATGATGAAGAAGATCATAATAATGATGACGAAAATATTGATGATAATGAAGATTATAATAATTGGGATCTTTGTGATGAATTTGAAAATGCAGAATAATACAAATATTTTAATATATTTCTTATTAAAAAGGTACAATGAAAACAAAGATTCTCCAAAAAAGTGTTAAATTTTTTATTTTTTCAGATTAAATTTTACATTTACTGAATTTAGTGAAAGCAAAAACTGGATAATAATAGGAATACATATTATTAACTTATTCTTTAAATTTATTTTGATTTCAAAGTTACAGCGAAAATTGTGAATCATATTTTTTCCGAAAAACATAAAACGCCTTACAGGTTAAAAAAAATTTTTCTTTAATTTTTTTTAAAGCTCTGTTTTTATGTATTATGATCATTCATTACTAAACAATTGTAATATTCTCTTTTGTAGCTTTTTCGAAAAAATTTGTATGTTAATAACATTTTGTAGAAAACAAAAGTTGGATTTTAGATTAGATTTATTATTTTAATTTTTTAATAAAATACTGAGTATGCTTTAATTTTCAGTTTTATTCATTAATTTATTGGTTTTCATTCCAAAGTTACAGCATAAATTGTGAACTAAGGTCTTTTTTTCCAAAAAACAAAAATTCGCTTAACGGGTAAGAAAAAAATTTTTTTTAAACTTTTTTTTCCCTAAAATACTGTGTTTTTATGTGCTTATAATAACCCATCAATAAAAAAGTGTAATATTTTAAAACTACGGCGTCTAGGAATTAATAGCCATTTTGGGTACTATCGAACCCACTGTGAGACGGATAAACGGAAAGACGGACGGACATAGCCTGATCCTAAAAAAATAAAATCAGTTCTCAGAAAATATCTACTTTATGGGTTCTTAAATGGATATTTCGATGAGTTACAAATGTAATGGCAAAATGAATATAACACTACACCATTTTTTGGTGGTGGATAAAATATAAAAATAAAAAAAGTAAGAGTTCTATATTCGGCCATGCCGAATCTTATAAACATACATATGTATATATGTATTTGTTATATGTTCATGTTGTGAAAAAAACGAGATAGTCGTGGGTTTTCCCTCATATCTCAGTTGTATATGTACTGATTTTTCTGATTTTCAATACCGATCTGCTCCCGAATATTACTGATATTTAAATACCCAAGGCGATGCCGGGGGGCCTCAAAAAATTAATTTCAACATACACAAGGACAAACGGGCAGATGGACAGACGGAAAGACTGACAATGCTTAATTGACTCCCCCACTCATAAGCTTTTAGAAAATATATACTTTATGGGGTAGTAAATGAAAGTTATAGAAGTTTCACAAAGAATGACACTTTTGTGAGAAGGGTATAAAAAATATATAAAAATTTTTAAAGATTACAAATACATACAAAAAAAAATTTATTACACGCAAAGAAAAACCATGGTTACGACATGATCACGACGGTCATATTATTTTTTCTAAAACAATATTTGGTTGTCGAAAGCAAGTAATAGTAATTTTTGTTTCATTTCATCATATATTTTGTCCCGATAATCAAGCATTTGTTTGAATTGTATCATTTAATGATTACTATTCGTAAAAATTTCAAAATGGTTATCATTTAAAAATAGTATGATATAAAAAAATTAATTTGACA
The DNA here is from genome assembly GCA_941918925.1 of Phyto melanocephala. NCBI lineage: Eukaryota > Metazoa > Arthropoda > Insecta > Diptera > Rhinophoridae > Phyto > Phyto melanocephala. The sequence goes on along the minus strand of OW799236.1, from coordinate 21,951,034 downwards.
AAAATAACATTATATTCAAAATCATTAAAAATTAAAAATAATCATTAAATAATAAGTGAGACAACAGTATGATTACAAAATAATCAAGCTATGATTTTTTTTTAATAATAATTTGATTTCAATTGTTCTTCTTCTTGCTGAATAAATTTTTATTATTTTAAAAGTTTGAGATGTCAAAAAAAAGGAACAAAAATTTTGTGAAATTAAAATAAATTTAAAAATAAACGAGAAAATATAAAAAAATATTGGTAAAAAATTGCAATTAAATTGGTAAGTACAATGAATATGTGTATGTTACAGCAAAAGACAATAATTTGCCGTAACAAAGCAAAGATTGTCGATTTCAATTGTAGCCATATATATGATTATTGAATGATACTTAAATTAAACATAATAATGATAACTGGTAACCATTATTATTTTAAACATAATCATACAATTCAATCATAGTATGTTGCTCTTCGATTATGGTTACCACAACCATATTTTTTCTTTGCGTGTAAATTGTCTTATTTTTCTGTATCGAATATTTACTCACAAAATCGTTTGCTTTATATTTATATCAGAAATGAGTACGTGCATAAAGAGTTTTCGCTCTACACTTATCAAAAGCAGACGCCATGCATGCGAAAATTTCAAAAAAATTCTGAATTATATTAAGCATCATCGACGTGATGATTATATGTAAATGTCTCTTTAACACTTTAGGTCTAAAATTATTTTATTTATAGTTAAGTGTATTTTCTTTCTTATTTCTGTATTTATACATTTTATATTTGTGATGTGTATTTAAATACAAATACGCAGGGATCAAAATATTTATTCACCCGTTTCAAAAATGTAAGTATAAGGCATTAAGAGCGAATTACTCGTAAAATTAAATAAATATTATTTTAAATTTATTCTTTTTTGTTTTCGTCTTTTAACTCGTCATATGATGGCAAAACATTTAAACACATTGTTTTCGCTTTATTTTTATTATTCACAACCATATTTTTTTAAATGCGACTTATGATGGTTTTTATTCAATAAACATTGTAATAACAGCAAAAAAAAAACAAAAGCGACAATATAACAATATTTGCATCATCTACAGGCTTAAACACACACAGCCACACAAAATGTATGACCCTGCAGATAAAGTAACTAGTACTTATGAGGTTAGCAATATACTAGTTGCTTCTAACTTCAGACTGGTTACATATCTGTCCTTTTTTCTTATATCAAACTATTGATTTTAATATAGGGTTAATATAGGAACCCAACTAGTTAATTTGTTTATAGTTTTTTAATAGTTCAAATACTAATTATTGTAGAGGAGTAGTGAGAGAGTGTATTTACCTTACAGATACTGAACAAAAATTCAATGTATATTTGATATAGCAATTTAAGCATCAATCGCTACGAATTTTTTTTTGCTTAAGTCGGTAACTGAACCTGGGTCTTTTGGTTTTGAAATTTGGCCTTCTAGTCACCACGCCCGCACATTATTGTTTTATCAATGTCTATAAGATTTTTGTTTAAAAAACAAAGTACTCTTTAATTTTTGCGTTGAGCCAATGGTGAGTTTTTTTATTTTTAGGCAATGCGTCACAGATCTATCACTTTTTCGAAAGTCTCTTTACAACTGGTTATATGACTGGCCTTATAAATGTAACTAGTTAAAAATTTAGCTACAGGGAAGATTTTTGTAGTACATTTGTTTAAGTTAATTGAATCGTCATAAATGTGAGAATAAATTTCATTTCACTTTATTTATTTAGTTTAATACAAAACAAGGAAAAATGAAACGAATTGGTAAATGTATAAAAGCACATACACATTAATATTTTCACAAGAAGAATTGTAGAAAAAACCTTTAAACTGCTGAATTAATTCGTTTAAAATATAATAACCGCTTCCTACTTCTCTCATATTCTTCTTAGTAAACCGACAATATGCATTCGAACGAATGCACCTGTCTAAACCACATTAAATTGCTTAATTGCACTGTTCCGATAACAGGGTGCATTCTGAGACTCACCATCACCAATTTCGCTCGCTCAGTACCCTATTTCTTCTAAAATGAATTTGGTTATACAGTGATGGTCAATAAGTACAGAAATTGTACTACGATTAATAATTGTGTACGCTATATGGCAGCCAACAAGTGGTTTCAGCAGACTGAAGCAACAGCACAAACGACCCGTGCAACAATTAATTTTGAAATTAAATTTTTACTAACCGAAATATTTCAAGAAATACACAATTCAATTAGCAAGCACATTTACCAGATTAAGCTGATCCTAAGTATTTTTTATGCGGTCATCTTAAAGAATGAGTAGTGTATGGTAATAAGCCTAAAGCTAAAGAGCAGTTAAACTACAACACTAAGGCGGAGGGCATCAGAGACTTGAAATATAAAAAATTTTGTTGCATTAAGTTAAATAAAACTCAAATCTTGAAATAATTAATTTTTCTTTTTATTACGTTAGCTTTTATATACATATATGTGAGATACTACTTTTTTATTTTAATTTGTTACGATCAAAACGGACTGCGAAAAAAAAGTGCGTGCAAATATAATTAAAACTTTTCCAAAAAATCTGTCGTGGACTTTTAAAAAAATAGCAAAAAATTTTAAAGCTGACCCTCGAACTGTTTCAAATGCCATTAAACGGTATAAAGAAGACTTGAGCATTTGAAAGAAAACCTGGATCAGGAAACAAAAAAATTTTCAAGGGATATTGGTAAGGTAAGAGGAGTCGTGCAACTGTTTCGTAGAGCACCTAACACTTCTATCAGAAAAGCAGCGCGTGAAATGCTCTAATAGTTTTGTACAAAAAACAAAAGCTTATGCTGAGCTGAAGATATACAAAGTTCTGAAAGTTCCAGATCGCAATTCAGTAAAGAACTTAAAAGCAAAAAAAAAAACAAGCAAAAAAATTGAAAGCAGATTTTATAAATTACTAGCTAAGCCCGGCGCGCGTTGCTACGCCTCTTAATGAATAAAAATGCATTCTGAATTTTAATTGAATATCAAGTGCAAGGAGCTAAAAATTATAACTTGTTTTTATAGGCCAGGCACCGCCCACTTTTCTAATCACGAAATTATATAGTCATGACAGCTCAATATGTGTGCAAAGTTTCAGAAAAGCAGGTACAGTGGAATTTGCTTAAAATTATAACTCATTTCTTATGGGTGTGGCACTGCCCACTTTTATAACCAAAAAATTGTATAATCATCAGAGTTCAATATGTGTGCAAAGTTTCAGAAAAATCGATCTAGTGCAAGTAGCTAAAAATGATAACTCATTTTTTATGGGCGTGACACTGCCCACTTTTATAAGCACGAAGTTATGACGTCATTACAGTTCAATATGTGTGCAAAGTTTCAGAAAAATCGACCTAGTGCAAGTAGCTAAAAATGATAACATATTTTTTATGGGCGTGGCACTGCCCGCTTTTATAAGCACGAAGTTATGTAGTCATGACAGCTCAATATGTGTGCAAAGTTTCAGAAAAATCGATCTAGTGCAAGTAGCTAAAAATGTTAACTCATTTCTTATGGGCGTGGCACTGCCCACTTTTATAATCACGAAACTGACATAAGAACCCTCTCCTAATAATAACAAATACAACAAAGAAAGAATTAGTGAAATCGATCCAGCTATTCACGCGTGATGTCGTGACCACAGGAAAAAGGGATTCATTTTAACATATATATAGAAGATATAAAACTGTTGTGTGATGGATGACGAAACTTTCGTACTGGCAGACTTTTCTCAACTTCCCGATCAAAATATTTATGTTGCTGATGAATGAGGTAATTTTGAGGAAGAGTTCCAGACAAAAAACAAACAAAATTCCCTTAGACATTTCTCATGTGACAAGCTATTTGCAGTTGTGGCAAACGAAGTCAAGCATTTGTGCCATCAGGCACGGTAAACACAGAAATTTATATCACGGAGTGCCTACAAAAACGACTTTTACCAACTTTTAATGGGCTCTTGTAAAAAAGGAATTGAAGAACACAAGAAAAATGTCTCAGAACATGTCCGATTTTAAGTGTAGATGGACCACCTCTGCCGAAAAGGTAACAGAAGTAACTGTCAAGTCTTTAATGGAAGGACTTTTGAAAAAAGTCGATAATTTTATAAATACGAAAGAATAAATTAAGATTTTAATGTTAAATAAATTTGTACAATTGCCAATAAATTTGCGTATTTTCAACAGTTTCTATATTGCACGACTTGAGTTTTATCAAACTTAATTCAACTAAAAATTTTTTTCGATACACTCCTTAATAAACAAAAAAGTTATTTGATCTTTTTACACAGGCGCGATATTTTATATCTGTGACTTGGAGCTAAAAGGGCCAATGTCAAAATATTTACTTTTGAGAAAATTTGAATTGAACTTTAATTTTTATATATGTGACAGCGCATTGATAAAGGGACCTAAGGGTAAAAAACAATTTTCACTTTTTTTTTGATGTGGACAACATCTGAGCATCGAATGACACCGATCCCATGCTCCAAAAGTGTTCCTTCCCAGAGATATGCACGTTTTATAAAAGTGAAGTCCACGATTGTAAGCGCCAATATTTATTTTCTTTTTATACCCTTCACACAGTGAAAAAGGGTATATATAGGTTTGTCATTCCGTGTGAAATTTCTACAATTTTCATTTCCGACCCCATAAAGTATATATTTTCTGAAAGCTTATGAATAGGGGAGTCGATAAAGCCCTGTCAGTCTGTCCGTCTGTCCGTATGTCCGTCTGTCCGTCTGTCCGTCTGACCATCTGTCCGTGTCCGTGTGTATGTTGAAATCAACTTTTTGAAGCCCCCCGACATAGGTTGGACCCGGGTAAGGTATTAAAATATCAGAAATATTCGGGAGTAGATCGGTATTGAAAATCAGAAATATCGGTACATAAACAACTAAGATATGAGCAAAAATGCACGACCACCTCGATTTTTTTTTCACAAAAACAACATTACAACAACAACATACATACATACAAACGTGTATACTGGTTAGAGAAAACGTGGCATCGAATCCCAACTGAGCCAAAAAAAAATTTTTTTTTAATTTTTTTTCTTTTTTTTAACATACATACGTGTACGTATTTCATATGGGATGAATGGTGATACAACCAACTGTTATTGCATGACTACACGTTGTGAAGGGTATATAAGATTCGGCATGGCCGAATATAGCACTCTTACTTGTTTTCCCTTACTAAATTAACAAAATAACTTGATTTTACGAAACTACAAAAAATTTATCTTTTTCCTTATGATCAATTTAAAAAAATAGAAAAATCATTTAATCTTTATAATGGCTCTCCTGAACAAAACCTGTTTTTACCCTTAGGTCCCTTTCTCTATGCGCTGTCACGTATGCTTTCATAGTGAAATAGGCCAGCATTTTATTTATGAAGCTGTTCTGGGTTAAGTATGACTTTTGCTGTTTTACCATAATGAAATAGACCAAGAAAACAAATCTAATGCAATGATTAACTCAAAAGAGCAAAAAAGTGACTTTGGCCCTTTTAGCTCCAAGCCACAGATATGTGAAAAATTTGCTTTTTTTTCTATCATGTTCTACATGTTCACATTCTTTTTTCATATTCGTAAATACTATAACTCCCTAATTATAATTCCATTGAGTTGTAATTACATATGAGTATACCGATTGAGAGTGCTGATGATGAAATCGTAGCTGGTTACGAAAATATACTTGAAATGCTACAATTTCTTTAAATTTACGAAATATTTCTGGAAATTAAATAATAGAATTATTAAACTTGAGCCAAAATGAAAATTATTAACAGTAAATTTAATACATAAAGTTTAAATCAAATATTAATATTTGCTTGCTTGAACATTGCCATTCTCTGGTGTGAATGTTGTTGCTCTCAGCTTTTAATTTTGTTCTCTCCCACACAATAAACATGTTTAATTAATTTACGACTTTTACAAATGTTCTATCTATATTATTAGGCATGTAATTTATAGCAATATTTTACACAAATGTTTTTGTTTAAAATTACCTTTTTTGTGTGGTTTCGTTTTATTTATTTGATTAACTTTTGTTTGTTAATTAAAAAGTTATTACAACCAATATTAACAAATATTTTTGTATACCCTTTAAGTTGTATATATAAGTCACATATTTCGCTTGTAATTTATATATTAATTGTACCAAAAAGTTTGTGTGTCTTGAAAACAATTTTACAAAGTCCCAACAGGTCCTACGTACTCATCTAGTACATCAACGAAATATGTATGTTTTTTAAAATCTTGCAACTAACATTTAATAAAATCGATACATTCCATAAAATAAAGGGAAAAGCCACGTAACTCAACAAGTAAAATTTGGCTTGCGCTCCCAAGTTACTTTTTGTCTTTTTGTTTTGCTTGTTTATGTAAAGATATTTTCAGAGATGATTTCCAAAAAAAATTTTAACTATTGCATGTTAAAGTTTTTAATTCATTCACTGACATTAGTTGAATTATTTAATTAATTTTTGTATAAAATACAATCAATGGACTAAATTACGTTTGTTGAAATATTTTTTTTCTTATTCCCTTTAAGCAAACTAGAGTTCGTTTTACTGCAAAAGAAAATAGCACTTGATTTACGATATAAAAGTTTTGAGCACTTTCACTTTCACAGTAGATTAAACTTTATTTATAGTTTTATTTTATTGTTATAAACTTGTTGCTATCAAACTCAATTACTGTGACACATTTTCAAATAAACGTACTGTTTATTTTAACTTTGCTACCTCCCCTAGCTTTTATTAATGGATCACTCAAAACAAATTCCAACTCATAGTGCTGACTGAACTAACGAAAATTTGCGTTGTTTGCAAAAACCTATTTTAGTGTGATGTTGTTATCTATAAATCATTGTAGTTTAGATATTTAACTAAAAATAAAAATATATTCATGCAACTATGTTTTAAACATGGAATCCATATGGCAATTATACCCGCCACCAAGAAGATGGTGGTGGTATATTCAGTTTGTCATTCCGTTTATAACACATCGAAATATCCATTTAAGATCCAATAAAGACAGACGGACGGACATAGCTAGATCGTCATCAAATCAAACCCTGATTCAAAATATATATACTTTATGGGGTCTAAAATGGATATTGCGATGAGTTACAAACGGAATGACAAAATGAATATATCCCCTCCACAGATTCGGATCCAGCTTAAGCTTTTGGGGGAGAGGGACTATAAATTAAGCAAAAATTTTTCATACTTAGTTCAATCAAAATAAATAAACAACAACGAATAAAAATAAAAAAAATATTCTGACATAAAGTTTAACAAAAACATGTAAGTGTAATAAGTAATTTGTGGTTTACTGTTGCTGCAAATTTATTAACCACAACATTTGGTTCAACTTCGATTTGGTTGTCAATATGTAACATGGCTAATCTGTTTAGCCCTTCCTCTGTCATGGTTGATCTCAGTCACGTCTTAATGCGACGAAGAGCAGAAAATTATCTTTCGACCGTAGCATTACTTACCGGCATTTAAACAAAAATGATAAAAAATTTCTTAAATTTCGATAAATATCTGGTTCACACATAACACTGCTCTGCAGCAAAATCCTCCATTTAATAAAACTATGTGGACTATATGGATTTTGACGCGCTGAACTCAAATCCGTTGTCGGTTTTTTTCCATCAGATCGGGATTTTTTTTTATGGGCGTGGCAAATTTTTCCCCCTAAATTAGTCAGGTACGGACACATATTTAATCCTAACTCGAGAAGCAGTTATCCGATTTTCAAAAATAAAGCACAAAAAAATGTGTAACAAAATTGTTTTTATTTCAATGGAATAAAATTTTCCCCTATCTCTTACCGTTTTGGAGTTATTTAGAAATTAATGGAGAAAAAAAAATTGTTTCGTGCAAAATTCGTCATATTTTTCAATTTAAAAATGGAGTTAAAAAAAATTTAAGGCAAATATTCAACATTTTTAACTTTTTTCTGAGAGCTACTTGTCTTGGAAATAAAACAAGTCATAAACCATACAAATCGGTTAAAAAATGTGGATTTTATTGTAAATTTACCGCAGGTACCCAATATTGACCAAATATGTGTAATGCAGCAAACAACGTTAGAGTGGGCGCACTAAAGCGCCTTGTAGCATCAATGAATGACAACTTTTTACTTCTATCTATTTTCGTACAACTAAAACATATACAAGCAAAAAAATTTGCCAGATTGTAATTTTGTAGCAACGCCTCGCTTAAAGCACCCACCCTGTCGTCACCCGTAGATAACTTCAAATTTCAATAAAAAATTAAAATATTTACAGGCTATTTTACTTAAAATAACACAAAATTTTTGTTAATTATTATTTTTATTAAGGAAACACATAAAAAAGTAGCTTAAACTGTCCATGCTCCTTCTTCTACATCATTCAATTTCGTTCTGAAGACCTCGTCCTTCATAAGCTGTCGTATTTGTGGACCTACAAAAATACCTTCTTTTACTTTAGCATCTCTGATTCTAGGAAATTCGCTCTTAATGTATAGAAAGGCTTCACCATCCTTGTTCATTGCCTTGACAAAATTTTTCATTAGGCCTAGCTTTATATGAAGAGAAGAGTTTGTTCCTTTTGTTTTTAAGGCTCTTCTGCTACATTTTTTTTCCTGGAATAAAATTTACTCTTTTCGGTCAAATTTTAGCATTGTAGTGTTTTTCTTTTGCTCGGCTATCCCATTTACATAAGAAGCAAAAAAACTTAGTATATCCACTTTGCAATCCATTTAAAATTGCTAAGACTTTCAAATCTGCACATACGTTCCATGAGTAATGGGAATATAAAAATTTTTGTAGTATCATCTTCATGCTACAATAGTTTTCTTTCATATTTCTTGCATACGCGAGTGGGACCAATGGAAATTTGTTGCCATTGTGAAGTAAAACGGCCTTTAAACTTGTCTTGGATGAATCAATAACAAGCCGCCAATCCTGAGATTTATGACTGAAACACAGTTGAGGCAAAAGTCCATCAGCATTATCGCAAAATATCAAACCTTCCTCTTTGCTGAAATATATTACAAAAGGTTGTTCTTTATTTCGAAAGTAGGAGACGTTAACATCCGTTTGCACTAAACTCCATTCTTTCCATTGGGATGCAAGAAGCTCAGACTTGGTTTTTTTAAAGTCTTGATTTACAAACAAAGTTATTCATATCAGTTTAATTCGGAAAATAAGGTGTACTCGTTGGACTTCCAAATGAATGCGAAGAAACACCCATGCTGGCGTAAGTGGATTCAGTTGCTGCAGAAAGCCCATCTTCTTCATCGTCTGTAGGAGGCAATGGAGGTAAAAATTTACTTGTAAACTGGAAAACTGGTCGCTTGACGCATGAAGAATTTGGATATGTAACTTTATTTTTTTTTTTTTCGTAAACCCACGTGTTTTAGTATGGCAAAAGTAGCAATCATATTGATGATTTTGTGGTTCACTCCAAATCTCTGGCTTTATAAACGGCAAAGACTTATGACTTCCTTTTAACCAACCTCTTAAAGACTTACCACAGCTACTACAACATATTTTCGGCAGCCAATTTTTATCTCTATCATCGATAGGAAACCCAAAATAACGGCAATAAGCATCTTTAAGCCTGGAAGATATTGTCTCCCGTTGAGAACTTAAAGTTAGATCGTACGTCACAAAATAAATTTAGAGGTTTGTTACAAATCCTTGAGGTTTTGTAATATGAAAGCATTTGTGGATTCTTTAATTGCTTTATTTCTTTACACAATAACAAAGTACACTATAAGATCTATTTACTGTTGCCGATTTTAACCGCACGATATTCAAATTAAAAGTGACTTACTTATTGCCCATTAGCTTCTATATATACAATAAATACCAGAATCTACCCTAATGTTCTTAATTTGAAATCACAGGTAATTGAAAAATACTGTTATAAATATTAATTCCAAGAACTATGTAAAATACCGCTGTACTTTAGTTCCATTACCTGCTCACCTAACGAAATGTTACTTATATCATAAGTAAGGCTGGTTGCATTACAATATTGGGTACCTGCGGTAAATTGACAATAAAATCCACATTTCTTAACCGACTTTTATAGTTTATGGCTTGTTTTATTTCCAAGACAAGTAGCTCTCAGAAAAAAGTTTAAAATGTTGAATATTTGCCTTAAATTTTTTTTAATTCAATTTTTAAATTGAAAAATATGACGAATCTTGCACGAAAAAAAATTTTTTTCTCCATTAATTTCTAAATAACTCCAAAACGATAAGAGACAGAGAAAAATTTTATTCCACTAAAATAAATACAATTTTGTTACACATTTTTTTGGGTTTTATTTTTGAAAATCGGATGACTGATTCTCGAGTTAGGAGGAAATAAGTCTCCGTACCTGACTAATTTAGGGGGAAAATTTTGCCACGCCCATAAAAAAAAAGCCCGATCTGATGGAAAAAAACCGACAACGGATTTGAGTTCAGCGCGTCAAAATCCATATAGTCCACATAGTTTTATTAAATGGGAAGACAAAAAATTATTTTTTTGCAGAGCAGTGTAATTAAAGCATCTTTCACATTTTCTGGAAGTTCTTAACAAATCTTCCATTTCTGCTGCCACTGCAAAGGTTCAGCTTCGAGTATAGATTTAAGTAGTTTTTTATCTGTTTCTTCGTACTTAAACAAATCATCTACAAGGAGTGGAATTAAATTGGTTAAGTCTAACGAATAATGTTTAATGTATTTTGGCAGAAGGTTAGGGATGTTAAATAAACTTAGAACGTCTTTTGAAAAACGTATTTTTAAGTCCTGGAGAACAGAATCAATAAGGGAGATGTATCCCTCTATGCGGTACTACTCCTCTACATCTTTTTTAAAATGATTTCGTTTAAATCTTGGTTTTTCAACTGGAATTTGCCTACCTAAGCAAATCTTCTGTGGTTTTTAAAAAATTATTTTAAATTCTTTTTTTGTTCAAGACACATTATTTAATTTTGTATAAGATCTGAACTTCTTTTTAAATCTATGTCCTGTTTTTGCAGCATTAAACTAAACGGTTGTGTGAGAGTAAGTATATCACTTAGAATATATAATCCACACAAAAATTCGTATTTGCTTAATGAGTTTCTTAGTAATAAAGCTTTTGAAGATGTAAACCTGTCATTCCACTTAGATATCTTTATTAGAGCCTCTATTATATTTTCTATATTCACTTTAAATTGTAAAATGGAATCATGACAATCAACCCATCTGATTTCGCACAATGGTGACAATTTAGCTCCTAAGTAGTTTGCCAAAACCGCATTTCGTTTGGAATGATGACTTTTAAAAAATTTTGTCGTTTCTTTAACAAACGTTACAACTTTTTGTATAATTGGCAACTTGTTGCTTTTATAAATCGAGTTGTTAAGTTTGTGCAAATAGCACAAAAAACAAATGTCGAAACGTTTACTTCTCAAGAAAGTAATTAAGTAATTTTATATTTTAACCATTCGAATCCCTGGATTCACACTTGCCCCACCATATTTTTAATGGTGGGTATAAAAAGTCGTCAATACAATAAACAAACAAATCAACCCTCATATGCAGGTAAGGTAGCGAGAATTGAAATTAAGGAAAGACAGTATACCAACGTTAAAAGTTGTAAATGAAAGTTGTAAGAAAAGTTCAAAACCTTATAAATTCGTCGGAAGAGCGTAGTCCGGCCGTAATTGCATGTAAAAGACCTGCAACATACTATTACAAATTCACATTTTTATTGTTGAGGAAATACAAAAGGAAATATATTTTATCTTTGCTTAATTTTTCTAAGAATAACCGATTTTTTTTTAATACTATGTAAAATGCTCTTATTTTAAATGAATATTTTTTTAATTTTTAAACTAATTATTTGACGTTTAACAGCGCTTGAAATAAATGAAATGCTTTTGCTATTATAATAAACCACATAAAGGGTCCGCCATCTAAAGTTTTTTTTTCAACTAGTGCTTATTTCGTGAATGGTAACACTTAGCTCATGTCTGATTTGATAGATAATTAGTTTAATCCTTCCGCTGAACGAATATGGTTGTGTATACGCTTGAACAATGCTGGAAAATATTGCTACATTACTTTGGCCGATTTTGCCAAAAAAAAAAATCATCTGTTCAGATGAAGCTCATTTTGATCTTGGCGGGTATGTAAACAGAGGTCCAGAGGCATAATTGGGCAATTTTTCTTCGAAAATGAGCCAGGAGTGGTCGTAGTCAATGACGATCGTTATCGGGTCATGCTGAACGAATTTTTGTTCACAAAAATTGAAGAGGAGGATATTGGCAACTTTTGGTTTCAATAGGACGGCGCTATGTGCCACACAGCCAAAGCTACACTTTTTTATAGCATTTTCAAAAAAAAAAGTTATTTGGCGGACCCTTTACATCACAAGATTTTTTTTTGCGTTTTAAATGAATTTAAATCGACAATTTTCAAGATGTAAATAGATGTACTAAGACTTTCACTTTTCTGCTATTATTTCAACTGCATTTGTATGTCTTCTACTCGATCGAAAAAAATGAATCACTTTGCACATTTATCACTTATGAGAATTGCTCAAAATTGAACTTATCATATATGAAAAATTTTATAAAAATCTTTTCGTTTTCTAATTTTACAATTTAGTTTAGCAAGAAAAACAATACAAATCATTTCATGCATGAAACAATAAGCATAAAATTTATTCTATTCTCTCATATGTTTATGTTTGAGGGCAGTTAGATGAAAAAAACACATGTGTACAGCACTAACATGATTGAACAATAAATGAAAATTCATTACTCTACTTTAAATGCTTTTAGGAATTATTTTTTATTTTTTCAAAATTTCAATTTCAGTACTTTAATCTTCTTCTATCTTCTATACATAAAAGTGAAAATCTGTGTGTGTGTGTGTGTGTGTGTGTTAGCTATCGACTCCAAAACTCTAAAACCAATCGGACTCAAACTTTGGCAAGTTGTTGTACACATTCCCGGGGGTGTTTACGGGTGGTAAAAAGTGGGCGGGGTCACGCCCATAAATAATTAGTTATCATTTTTAGCTACTTGCACTGGACCGATTTTTCGGAAACTTTGCGCACATATTAAGCTGTCATGACTATATAATTTGGTGATTAGAAAAGCGGGCAATGCCAAGCCCATAAAAAAAGTTATAATTTTGAGGTACTTGCACTGGACCGATTTTTCTGAATTTTTGCGCACATATTGAGCTGTCATGACTATACAGTTTCGTGGTTAGAAAAGTGGGCAGTGTCTCGCCCATTAAAATTTATTAATTTTTAATTCATTAAGGGGCATAGCAACGCGTGCCGGGCTTTTCTAGTTTTAAATAAGCAAATTATTTTACGCTTTCAATTTTTAATAACAATTTACACTACAAGTTTCAGAAACGAATTCATACAAAAATAAATTTCATTATGTCAAAGCAAGTCTCCTGGCAATAGTGTTGATGTGGTAAACTCCCTTAGATCTTTACATGAAAAAGAAATATGACACAACATGCCTCTAAATAATATTTTGCTATAAAAATTAAATTCTATAAAAAATTTTGTTATTATGTTAAAGCATTACATATATGTATGTGCATATGTATGTTAAATAAAATCTATAAATTTTGTATTTTTCCTCTTTCAAACATTACATTACATTACATTACATCACATTACAACCCCACCAACTCTTAGTCACCGTTGTTAACGATGTGCAAAAGCTTATTTATTATTGAGGTAGAATTTAAATCGAAAAGTTGATCAAATAAAATGTTTATTGTTAAGAATTGTAAACGCGAGAGAAACTCAAACTAACAAAACCATGGGTTATCATGTTTACACAATCTCTAATTTAAATATGAACTGTCAGAAATCCTACTGCAAATTAATTTTATCATTCTTTTGAAAAATTTTATATTAAAAATTCATATATTTGCCAAATCATTCGAAATAATTTGTTTTTAATAATAAGTACCAGTTTTGTAAGACATAAAAGAAAACACTTGGTTTGTAAATTTGCTTACTCATACAGCTTATTTAAAGGCAGCTAGAGGCAAAAACAATTTATTTTTTAAAGTCATAGTAGTACCTGGCTTAATGTTTAATAGCGAAAATATGCGATTTAAATTTTGTTGAAAAATTACTATCTAAATACGGTTAAATAACATAAGATGAAGTCCTACTCCTTAGAGATACTTACATACGTGTGTTTAAATTGGTAACGACGGAAAAAGCACTTTCGAAAAAATTACACATGACTAGCTGAAAAATATTTTATTTTATTTTATTTTCTTGTCAGCTTTTACAGCTCTCCAATTATTATTTTACTATTAAAGGCACATTTTTCAATTTTATATACAAAAGCATAAATATTTTTTTAATTTTAGAACTCAAATTAATATAAAACAATAACTTCAACTACGCTTTATTAGAATTTAGGAAAAAAATTTCTGGAATAAATACAAGACTTTATAGAAGCCACATCTAAGTCAATTAGTACTTTGGACGCAACATAGAAAATTAATTCGCTAAGTTATTTTGAATCAGGACTCGACGCACAGAGGAGTATTTGGCCTGAAAAGCTGGCCAAAATGGCAAAACTAAATTTTAAGAAATCTTAAGAACTAAGAACGCAGCTCGACAGACAACAATATTTTACATTATATTGTAAATTTTTAACACTTTTAGTTGCGATTTGTAGCTCTGAAACCCTGCTAAATCATGAAAGTGTAGAAAATTATATGAGATTTAAATGTTTTTTTCGGTTTCTGGATGTTTACATAATAGTTTTTTTGCGGCTTAACGAATAAAGGTTTAACAATGATTTTTTTTTCGCTGAAAGGTTTGAGCAAAAGTTACTTAAAAAAGAAAAAAAATTATAAAAATTTTTATATTCATGTTGAAACAGTTCGGTCAAAAGCTCAAAAAATATTATACAAAAATTATACAAATTATACAGGTTATCATCTCTACGAATTGTACTTAATACCACAATAAAATTTTGGATCTCTAATTTTAGAAACAAAAAAACTTTGCGCAAGTTTGCGCCATTATTTTTGACGATTTTTGTAAATTTTCACACTTCTTCCATTTTTGCTCATCAGGCACTTTACTTATAAATTTATATCGCCATAAACTTTTATTTATTTTGAATTATTGATTTTAACTGTTATTTACATCACTTTTAACACTTCACAATGTTGATACCTGCCTATAATTATAAATTTGAAAAATTCTTTATTATCGATAATAGTTATAAGGCAATGTCCCAAAAATCCCCATAAAAGATATTTTTATATACCTGCTCTACAAAACATTATATGTTAAAAAAACAAATATACGTACCTAATAAGAATAATTATTTGAAGAATAAATAACAAAAATAAGTTTACAAAAAATACAGGTACATAACAAATACATGGGCACCCAGGTATCAGGCTACCATACAATTGTCAGAAGAAGCTGCCGAGGCCAGAAATAAGCCCTTACGATTATATCGTACGAAGTATTCGAGGAAATTCAGCAGAAGCGATAAAAATCGAGATGTCTTGAATATGTTATTCCTGAGCAGTGACCCTTTTATAAGCTGCAGTACGCAAAGAGAACGGATTAATAAAAAAAGCTTTATCATCAGAAACCATCACACTTCTTCTTCCTGACACCGATGATGCAGCTAATAAGGATATACAAACGACATAATAATTATTAAGGAATTTTTATTAGTTTAACTTTTCCGTATATTAAGTATTAAATAATATAAAATAAATATAATAAAGCCTTTTTCATAAAAAATACTGTTTTTTAAGAGCCTTTAAATTTTCAAAAAAAAATTGTTTAATAAGACCGTAAATCATATGATTGCATGTACAAACAGTCTGTCAAGAATGAGTTTAAACCTTTAAAATCAACATTTGTTAATTGACTTTTACTATTTATACCGCCTTTTATTCCCTAGGAATGTGGCTTTTGGAAAAATACTAAAAATTTAAAATTTTTGGTTCTTAAGTTTTTTTTTATTGTATTTTGAAAACAAAAAATTTGACGAATTTTTAAGGAAATTTTTTTTGTCGCCGATAAATTTTTAATAACTTCGAAATAGTAACAGATAGAAAAGAAATGTGTTTGTGTTTGTTTAAGCAGAATTTTTCGGTGCATTTTCTGATCCTCCTGCTATTAAAATCGGAGAACCCGTTTTAAAGTTATGACAAAATATATTAGGCAACCCAGCGATATAGAGTGTGAAATATGCCACACCTTTAAAAGAAAATCCTTTTTTCTAGATAAAAACGAAAAACAGATTTAAATAAGGGGAATCAAAATCAACATAGTCCACATATTTTTATTTCTAGCAGAGACAAAAAAAAATTTGTTTGCGCAGTGTAATTTTTTTTAAAATCTGCCAGTAGATTTCTTATATCATACTACACCTAAAACTATCAAAAAACTAGAACTTTCAATTCAAAAAACAAGTTTAATAATTTTGGCCAGCTTTTCAGGCCAAATACTCCTCTCTGCATCGTTAAACGATTCTTCCTCCTCAATAGCATCAACAGATAATAATGAAAGAACTTCTTTTGTTGTTAAGCCTTGAACTCGAAAGTATATATCTGTGGCTTGGAGCTAAAAGGGCCAATGTCACTTTTTTTCTCTTTTGAGTTAATCATTGCATTAGATTTATTTTCTTGCTCTATTTCATTATGGTAAAACAGCTAAAGTCATAATTAACCCGAACAGCTTCATAAATAAAATGCTGGCCAATGTCACTATGAAAGCACCTATAAAAGTTAAAGATCAATTCAAATTTTCTCAAAAGGAAATATTTTGATATTGGCCCTTTTAGCTCCAAGCCACAGATATATGGTATATTTTGAAGACCATACCTAACCATTATTAATGCCAATAAGACCTCCTTGCGATGCATTTTGAGAACATTTACCCATTCTTCAAAAAATTCCTTTCGCGAAAGAGTGGAAGTGATACTGGAAAAGTAAAAAATGTATGGCGGTCGTAAAAATGCTGCAAATGTTTTTGATTTACCTTAAATCGAGGATTTACTTGAAAGATTAACCCAAATATAGTTTTACACCGGAAAAATCTGGAATAAACAGCTTTAACTTTATTTGAAAAAAGGGAAATATTTTTTTTTTTGCTCTTTCTGAACTGCTCACAAAAACAAACATTTTTTAATACTTAAATATAATGGAAACATTTAAATAAAAATCGTAATATATTTCCCTGAAATAAAGCTTTCTAATAATAGAAAAAATTATGACAGTAACATCAACGTAGTCTTTTAAATCATAAACCAAGGTCACAGAAAAAATACGCTTCTCTTTGAAATCTAATTGCATGAGTTGACAACAACTAATAATAAAGCTAACTTTTTCCCAAGCAGAGTTTAAAGCAAAAAAAAAAAACAAACATAAATTACAGTTACCTATTGTATTGAGAAGCTCATTAAACGATCAGAAGGAATATTGCCAGACATTTTTTTTTATTTTTTTCTAGCTAGATTTGTGATATACTACCACAGTGTGCGGGGGATCGGGAGGATAGCTTCCTTCACCCATAAACTTATACTGATGATAAAAGATGCATGTTTTAAGCAAAAGAATAAAAAAAGTGAATATTTTTAATGGTAGCGTTACCAATATCACTATGAAAGCATCTATAAAAGAAAAAGTTCAATTCCAATTTTCTCAAAAGTAAATGTTTTGACATTGGCCCTTCTAGCTCCAAGCCACAGATATTTGGTAATATAAAAATTTTTGTTAAAAAAAAGTTTTTTCAATATATTCCCTTAAAAAAGACAACAAAAATTGACGAAACTTTGGGATAAATGTATTAAAATTGATTTTTATTTACATTAATAAATTAAGGCTGCACTAGCTTATGTTTGAGAAAATATTCATAATAAAAAAAATTTTTTCTTACTTCTTAAAATAAATTCTAACTGATATAAATCTCTTTTACTTATAATAGTGTTTTTTTAAAACCGCGATATGTTAAATCTTTTTGAAAAAAAAAACAGCAAAATCTCCTAAAACTTTAATATCTATTTTACCGGAAAATATGATTTTTAAGTTAAGCCAATCTTAAGCAAATGCGCGGTATGAACTTATGCAAACGCACTAGCACACAAGCATAACACCTTGTCTACTATTATAGAGTACACAAAATTACTTCAAACGTAGTCTTAGTTTGTTAAAGAAATCGCATAAAAATGATTTATTTTCTTTTTTAACGTTTCACTTTTACTTTCATTTGATTGCCATGGATACGTTACCTTAACTCTTATATTTGAGTACATTAAACACAACAATAACACAAATCAAATATGTAGCATTTATGTTACAAGGACTGTAATAAATTAAGTATATAGTATAGGGTGCTTTTTTTAAAGATTCTTTTAGAATATGGTAACTAAAATGTTATATCGTTATTGAATATGGCAACTAATATGGCTAATCTTGGTAACAGCACTATGTCGAGGCTAGTGGAAAGAGGCACACCTCCGGGCGGTGTGATCTCTCCACTGCTTTGGCTTATTGTTGTTAACAAGATTCTTATTGAACTGGACAATAGCTTAATAAAGGTCGTGGCTTATGCGGACGATGTTGTGATACTAGTATCGGGACTGTTTCCGGACGTGATTAGCGATATCATGTCCGATGCCTTGAGATCACTAAGAAACTGGGCCACGGACAGCGGTCTAGTAGTAAACCCAAGCAAAACGGAACTGGTACTGTTCACAACAAAGACCAAGATTCCGAGCTTCAGACCACCGAGGTTGGGGAACTGCGAAATTCCCCTATCGGATAGGGCGAAATATCTGGGTATTATCCTAAACTCTAAATTGTCATGGAAGCTGAACCATAACCGTCAGTTGGTTCGAGGATGGAATGTGGTGTTGGATCTGGAGTCTTCTCTGATGGACCGGAGATTGAACTCTCCTTCCGTCTTCCGGATGATTGCAGCGTTTTTCAGGCGGAAGTACTCGCTATCAGGGAAGCATGTAGGATACTGAATGACGGGAATATCCACGGAAGCATTGGTATATTTGTCGACAGTCAGGCGGCACTCCTGTCACTCAGGTCATACATTACTACATCTAAATTAGTTGGCCAATGTAGAAAGGAACTGTCAAGGCTTGGTCAGCGGGCTGACGTTACTCTAGTTTGGATTCCTGCGCATAAGGGCCACTATGGTAACGAGCGTGCTGATGACCTAGCCAGGGGAGGATCTGCTCTGGATATCTCTAATGCAATTGCAGTTGCAATCCCGTTGGGGACTATTAAAAGCAGAATCTCCAGACACTTTCTCCGGAAGGCTGATAACAGGTGGCGTGGGCTGAGCACGTGTAAGGTCGCACGGCTTACGTGGCCCTCTTTTGATGCACGACGTTCACTGCAACTTACCAGTCGAAGTCGGAGGGACATATCGAGGTTGCTGGCGGTATTGACGGGTCACTGGATGTTAGGTAAACATGCAAGTCGGCTCGGAATCCCATCGAACGACCATTGTCGCAGTTGTCTGGATAGAGAGAAGGAGGAATCGGTTTTCCACTTTCTCTGCGAATGTCTTGCACTGGCGGCTAAGAGACACAGATTTCTGGGCGAACATATACTAGATGGCCTCTCTGCGATATCTGAAGTTGGACTAAATTATCTACTGAGATACCTCAGGGCCACGGGGTTGATCTAGTACCCTTACTCTTGGATTTTATTCTGAGATACACTGGAAGCTGACGAGTGATGTGGTCCTGTCGAAACGGAGTCATATAGACTCTACATGACTGTTGGCGTGCAGCGAACTACCACGATAACCAACCAACCAACCAACCAATATGGCAACTCAGTTGCCGTATTGTTCTCAATTTGGTTTGCCATTTGACTAACGCTTTCAAAACCAGGGCAAATTGTTAAAACTTATCTCAAAAATGTTAATTCTGTTCGGAAATATTTGTAGTATTCTATTATTGAGAAGGTTAAATTTGACAATAATTTATTTAATTTAAAGTTTAAAGTTGGGTTTTCAGAATGCTTTAGATCCAAGACGGACGCGGTTAACAAATTTCATTAATTATATATAATCACTGATAACGTAAGGCTATCTTTTTATTAAGATCTATTTTATCCCAGTACATTATTTCAATTCCAAAATGAACACCTTTAGGAAAAAAACACCCTTTATTTCTAAGCACTTTCACAAATAAAACCAATAATATTATTTTCGTACATGTCAGTGAAAGTTCAATGGCTCTTCGATATAAATTAGAACAAACATCACACACAATCAACATCAAAAACATGTTAAATAAAATTCCAAAATTTGGTAAATGAGTTTTAGAGAAGACATTTGAAAATGGATTGAATTTAGTGTATGAAAGAGAATCATAACTGTTGTTCCATACTTAAACACATTGTATGTGTGTACAACTAAACACACAATGTATTTAACATTGTGAAATAAGTAGGTTTTGTTGTTGCTATTACTGCCATACCTCTAGTGAAATGAACATTTGAGGTTAAGTATTTTACTTAGTGCTGTTTGAAGTAAGTGTTCCACATACAGGTAACAATTTAATAGTAAATAAATGTGTTCATGTATATTTTTAGGAGTCCTTTGGCATGAACGAAGGAGTGAGTGCGGTTAAGTTATGACATGTTTGGGCGACTAGTGCAAATACACTAACAATACTAGAATGAATGAACTTAGAAGTGTGTTAGAAATAGGATGGTACCGAATATTGTAGAGCTAAAATACAGCATCGAAATATGATTTGGTTTTAGTAAAAAAGTTTTTATTTGCTAAAATAGCTCTGATGATGATATTCAAGGAATATTAAAAATTGGCAATATTTCAATTATTTATTTTAATGTTTTTAATGCTCAAGGTCCGTAACTTGAGCTCAAAAAATACAAATTTTAAAACAGAAAAAAAAATTTTTAAAAAATATTCAAAAGTTGAGCTCAGCTTAAGATTTATAACTTTGTAACGGCTGTACCTTTTTTTATTAATTTTTAACACCATGTAATTTACGAAAATGATAAGCTTGACAAAAGCCTTTTAAGTAATACTTTCCAAAGACAATTTTAATAAAAATTTCAAAGAACTTTGCGCAGTAATTGATGATATTATAGCAAATATTTTCTTAAAATATTTCAAACATGAGTAAAATATATTTAAATAATATTATTATCCAAACAGATTTGAGGTAGTCTAATACGAACAATTGAAGTGTATACCAAAATAGACTCTAATTCGTTTGTGGTATTTTACAGTTGTTTCAAATTTTGGCAATTGTATCATACACTTTTATTTTGAAATTTTTTGCCACACAAATAACGTCATTATATTTTAAAGAACTTGTGTGGTATTAGTGACACAAAATTTAATCACATAAATTCGTTCAATCATTTCATGTAAAACGGTTTTTTTATGATGAAGATAACTATGCAAATTTGTAAGCAAAAATACAAAATTTGAAAGCTTCGATAAAATAGAATAATATATTTACATACTTCCTTACACACACACACATGCATACATACAGGTTAACGTTTTTCATTAACTTATATTCAGAACTTCAAAAGTAAAACGCCTATGGGCATTTCCATGTCATCGTACGTGACATTTGTACTCCTGTAAAGTGGAGTCATTTTTGCACTAAGAGTAACTGAAACAAAATTAGATCTTAATGTTCCATTCAAAGGGTACTTTATTTAAAAAAAAAATATTATATTTGAATCATTGTTGTCTAAAATATCCAGAAAAATAAGAATATGCCGTACGTGACATAAAACAGAAGTGATTTTGAGGTATATATGGAAATATGAAAAAATCTGCGGATTTTGGGAGGCATTTTTTCTTTTTTTAATTTCTTACACTAAACCAAATATTTTTCATTTAAAATCCATCACACTTAATTGAAAATAATCTTAAAATGATTTTATAATAAATATAATTTAATATCGTTCGTTGCATATCGTACGTGACAGATTTTTCTCTAATAGTATTCTTAGGTAATAAAATTTATATTATTGGGGGATTCACAGTAGTGTCATAAAGTCATATGTCCTATAATAGTAGCATGAAAAATTATGACTATTGTGAACAACCCCTCATAATTAAGTGTGCTGTTTTGAATTTAAATCAGCTGATGTAAAACAATTATAAAAATAAATATTTTCTTTCATAATGCTAAAAGCAAGTAAAAAAAACCAAATAATAGCCAGTTTGTGCGAAAAGTACATTTTAGATGTTGTAATGGCAGACTCAAGTAAATAAATTACAAATAAATTAAATTTTGTTTGATAAACAAAAACAGCAGAGTCTTTAGCCGATCTTATTTGACGCCACCAGTGATTTGTTATCAAAAATTAGCAACTGCGCTCAAATTTGGATGTCGGCCCAATAAAATTATACAATGAACGGCGACGGCTTACAAACACTGTTGCAGCTTGGCTTAGCCGGCTTAGCCGTTTAGCACAGGTCTCTGCTTATTAAATACGATAGCACAATAAACACAGCGTACAAAGTTCTATTATAATAAGACACTTTTTGTTTAAACAGCAACAACAACATTTTTAAGCTATTGTAAAATTATAGGACAATATGTCAATATGACATGATAAGACGCATTGTGAATCACCCATATGTTAGGAAAAAAAGTTAAATTCTAAATAAGGTGGAGTTTTTTATTTTTACAGTCGGTGGTTGACATATTCATGGAAAGGTCCATATGACATTAGTGGGTAAATTTTTCCCCTAACGAAATATTCATATTTATTGTATTTAATTATTGCTTTTTTACATTCGTTTCGTATAATATGAGTTTTGGGATGATTTTTTCTAATAAACTTTTAACATTCTGCACAATTGTTGGAATATTTCGTGCTATTGGTTTAATTTGGTCAAAATAAGCAAGGACTCTTAATAAAATTCCTTGGGTGCCCCGGTGGACTAGTCAGTAGACGACTAGTCAGTAGTTTTGGGGTTGTGGGTTAGATTCCCGCCAGACACTCTGGACTGGTCTGCTTCTCTTTCTCTTCTATTCTAACTTTTTCTATTCTTCTCTCTATTAAGGCGTTACAATGGACCGTAATGGTCTCCGGGTGAGGGTGTAAAGGTAACTTTGCACCAGCCTTACCTACCTTCCTACCTAATCAAATTCCTTACCTTTAAGTCGGTAGCTAAATAATTTGGAACATATTTTGTGAATGCTTTGGCATGACTGCTTTGCAGTAGATTCGTACTTTGCGATAATTCCTCGCTTATACGACTCATAACCAAGAGTCTCAAATCAATGCGTCGCTTATAATTTTTAAGCTTTTTCCTATACAGAAATTACATAATAGTGCTTGCGGCCAACGATTAGATTTTCTCTTACATGAGTATGATCTTATTAATTGAACTATTATATCAATATAATACATAAAATAACAAATTATGAAAAAGTTAAAATCTCAGATGATATTCAATACAAAATGGCGGATATTTGGTTCATATATGATATGAAGGCTTTGAAAGCCTTCAACCATA
The DNA here is from genome assembly GCA_941918925.1 of Phyto melanocephala. Taxonomy (NCBI): domain Eukaryota; kingdom Metazoa; phylum Arthropoda; class Insecta; order Diptera; family Rhinophoridae; genus Phyto; species Phyto melanocephala. The sequence goes on along the minus strand of OW799236.1, from coordinate 21,927,450 downwards.
ACAATATTGGCATCCTAGGAAAGGTATGATCAGTAAAATACATTGTGGTATGCAAAATATAAGAAATTCATAACAAAATAAATATTCAACAAGTAAGAGCACTATATTCGGCTGTGCCGAATCTTTTATACCCACCACCAATTGTGTGTACATTTAAAGCACAATATTTATTATTTTGTTAATCATTATGGAATAATCTCTTTATAATAAAATATGTATCACTTTCTTTGTAGAGGGTGGTTAAATTTTAAGGGCCCATGTTGAAGGTGAACTACACCTAGTCTTTAAATTTGTTTTCTGCATTTCATTTGAAATTTCTCAATCTCAAACTTACTCAATTTGATCCGTGGAAAGATACGCAAATGAGCAACGCTTTAAAGTTATTCAGGTTTTTTATAAAAATGGGCGTTCAAATCAAAATGCATTTTGTGCACTTCGTGATTATTTTGGCCAACATAATCGTTCAAATTCATCTACAATCGGGAGAATTGTAAAAAATATTTAAATTTCTGCAAAACAGGTCTGTATAAAATGTTAGAAAATCTGTGAATGCCTTCTTAGTTCGTTGAATGGGAACCATTGCTGTTTTTTTCGATAGTGCGGCAAAAGAGCAGTCAACCTCGACTCATCATCATGCCCAACAATTGAGCATCAGCATTGTCATTGAAAATTTTGACCATCAGATAGAGGAGTGGCGCGAAGGATGGGGGAGCCATTTGGCCGATATTTTGTTAAAGACATAATTGAACCATACAAATATTATCATTACAAAAAGAAGTACTAATAATATCCTAAATAATTTGTGTTTTATTTAAATTCAACATCGGTCCTTAAAATTTAACCACCCTTTATAACTTTTATATGCTACTAAAATGCTTTTGTAAATGTAGTATTTCAATGAAAGTGTGCGTTAAAGTAGGCGTGTCAATAAAGTTTCTGCTAATAAATACAACTTAAATATTTCAATATAGTCCTTTATTTTACCAAAAACTTATGAATTTAATCAAAATTACATGAATTTAAGATAAACCGTTATATGGGAGGTAGGCGTTAAAGTGGGCGTGTTACCTAAACTTTTTGGCACAACAATAACATTGATTAGCAGGATATACGTAGCAAATTTGATCATCATACCTCTAATTTTGGCGGTTTTATGAGCTTTTAAATTTCATTAACGGCAGATAACGTGAAAAGTGGGCGTTATAGTAGGCGTGTCAAAGTTATTTTTGCGAATGAGTACAACTTAGGCGTTTCAATATAGCCCTTTATTATTCCAAAATCTTTATTAATAGAGAAATTATATGAATTTTAGTTAAAACGTTATATGGGAGGTGGGCGTAAAAGTAGGCGTGGTACATTGATTTTCCGTTACAAAAAAGCGTTTCACCAAAAAGCAGAGTGTGCAAAATTTCAGAGTCGTACATCCAATTTTGTTGCTTTTATGACGTTTTTGTTTTTAAATATACCGAAAAATACACTGTGCGGTATAAATTTTCATACATTTTGATCGATAACTCCTCTCCTAATGCAAAAATTTAGATAATTTTCGAAAAAAAATATTGTTTTTACTCAGGAAATATATATTCGAAGTTTCATGAGTCTACGTTAATGCGTTTGGACACAATTTCATTTTATTCGATGTTTAAAAGACACGGTTTTTCGACCTGCTCTTGCTTTTCGAGCTATAACTTTCTTCCTAATATTCTAATTTAGCCCATTTTCAATACCAAACAAACCTTGTCTATAAGAAAGATTCTGGCAAAATTTGAGCCCCCTAGCTTTTTCGGTGCGACCTCTACCGTGCTTTCAACAAACGGACAGACGGACGGACATAGCTAGATCGTCATCAAATCAAACCCTGATTCAGAATATGTATACTTTATGGGGTCTAAAATGGATATTTCGATGTGTTACAAACGGAATGACAAAATGAATATACCCCCACCATTTTTTTGGTGGCGGGTATAAAAATACAACAAAAACAATAGGGCAAGTGTTTAACAAAAACATAACTCAAAAACTACAATTTTGTAAAAAACATGTGACATAATGCAACAGTATACTGGCAAATTCCCTTAGCGACATCTAAAGCTAAAAGCTAACATTAGACAGATGTTTGTAAATTTCGTACTAACTCAATGATTTATAAAAGACTAGAAATCAATTAGGACAAATAATTCTAAGTTTCAAATTTCAATAAAATTTTGAGGTAAATAGTTGATATTTACATACAATACTTGTAGTTCTGATTCAAACAGTGCTGATGATGAAAACGTAACTGGTTTCGAAAATGCATTCCATTCAGCTAGTATTGGATAATTAACTTTTCCTAAACATTCTGACATTATAGCCTAAATTTAAATTTAATTAAAAATAAATAATTAATCAACTACAAGACATACTTTAACTTATTAATATTTAACTAAAATTAATAACATAATTATAAACAAAAAAATATTTAAAAAAATTCTTCAAGTAATCTATGCTTTCATTATTGTTGAAAATTTATATTTATTTTATTTATTTTATTTATTTATTTATTTATTCATGCTTTCAAAAATCAAGTACAAAGAGTAAATCTTATATAAAAGTACTGATTGTGGGGAAAAGTTATAATAAAAATGTATATAAAAGTAAAAAAAATTAATAATTTAACAAATACTTAGGTATAATAAAAAAAAAGAAAATGTATGTATATATGTATATATTATCTATGCATATTAATTTCTCAAGAATGCTCTTTGTAGTACTCATAAACTAATTTCTTAAATTATGTTGCACTGCTAGTTGCTTGTATTCTATGGGGAAGATAATTCCAAATACTAATAGAGTATATAAAGAAATGGTGGCTTGACAGACTTGTAGCATGAGGTATTTGTATTAGGCGGTTTCCTCTTACAGATCTAAATGGTACTATTTTGTCATATAAGTATTGTGGTTGACGTGTATATATTATTTTACGTAAGTAAATTAGTGATTTACATTTTAAAAAATTTTCAAATGTTACTCCAAAGATACGCTTCGAATAATGTGTTGTTAGAAGTTACTCCAAGATTTTTAACCTTATCCACTAAATCAATACTTGTTTGATCGAGAACAATTTCAAGGTACTTCGTTTTTTTGAAATTAGCATAGCTTTAGATTTGTTAGGATTAAGACATAAGCCATTTATCGAAGCCCAAGGCCTAATGTTTTCAAGGTCAGCATTAATTTTCGTAACACAATCACTATTGCCTGAGACAGCACAACCAATATATAGTTGCACATCGTCGGCATACATCTGAACTTCACAATACCTCAATTGAATTGGTAGATTGTTAGCATAAATCGAGTATAATAACGGCCCCAATATAGATCTTTGTGGCACCCCTCTTGATAATTTCATCTTAATAGATTCCATGTTACCATGAAACACAGATTGTGACCTTCCAGTTAAGTAGGAGCGCATAAGTTTCGTCGTAGTAGTAGAAAAGTTAAAAGTCATCTAGTTGAGATCTTAAAAAGTCTGTAAAATCAACTAATGCAGAAATACAACTGTGATGCGGTCGAAATCCAGATTGACGCGAAGTAGGCAAGTTATTATCATGTATAAACTCATTTATTTGGTTGTGCATCAAACGCTCAAAAGCTTTGGAGAGATATGGTAGTATGGCAATTGGACGAAACTTATTTTCTGATTAAGGAATTGGAATAATTTTTTCATGCTTCCAGTGAGTAGGAAATACAGATTTCGTAATAAAGTTCCGTAAAGGAGTTAAAAATTTTATGCAAATTAACTTAAACCAAACTTAAATGTGACATGGACATTTTTATATTGTAATTAAAATAGAAGTTTGTAATTAAAAATATCCATAACGACTTTTTCGAAAACCAATTTATTTTACAATAATCTAAACATCAGTGACCCTTAGAATTTAGTTCATAAAAACCAAAATTTCCTGCCATTTCCTAGCATCATAAGACTTCAAACAAAAAGCGTTTACCGCTTCTTTCAGTAGCATTCAGAAGACCTAATAAGTTTTCATTACAATTCATGGCTTTAAAGCAACCAAGCAAATCTTAAGAACCATTAAAGCTCATAATTTTTTTTGCGTATAATTAAAATCCTTTCATTTTCGTTTTCTTTGCTGCCAAAAGGGAATATCTTTGTTCTAGCTTTTAATGTAATTTGTAGTGTTTTGTTTCCTTTTGGCTGTTGAAAACAACTAAGAACAAATTAAAACAATTGCAGCTTTTACCTTGTGTCTCATTAACAGTCTACGCTTAAGTAGTTTTGGCTTTTAATTCAGATTATTCGAGAAGGGATAATAAACCGCTATTAATGAGATATTATTTACAACAAAGTCACAGTGTTTTTTTTTTTCATCTAAACAACAAACAGAAGAAGTAAACATAATATGGAGAGACAGAAACCTAAGAAGCCATTATTATTTACTTTTGAACGGAAAGCATATGGGACGCATAATTGTCTTTTATAGGCATCTAATAATGGAAATATCCTAAACAGCCTAAAGCTGTCATTAGATTAATTAGACTACATTATACAACTATTATAGTGCTTTGTTTATTCACCTTTAGATGGAAATTTATCCATTTTCAAAGCTTTTGTAATTGCGCAACCTTTTCGTCTACTTATTAGGAAAATCAGAAGTTAGTCAATACCCGATACCCGGAAAACCTTAATAAAATTTTTCTTCTATTTATGTTTCTACTTTTGTCAAGAAAATTATACTATTGTGTTTATGCTCTTAATTATTAAAATAAGTTACTAATCTCTATACTAATTATATTTCCATTAACAAATATTGTGTTGGAAACCCGTAGTTTAATAGAAACAATGATATTTTATATATTGGCAATGTAAACACCAGATGTAAGAAAGCTCTTAACGACAATAACACCCAAAACCTTTATATATAAACAAAACAATGCAAATCACATGATCCTTGTAGATATTTTTTCAAAAATATTTTCTTTTGTAAGTTAATTACATATTTGACACACAATATTTTGAATGGTGCTCTTCTTTTTGAATAAATAGATTCTCAATAAGCACATAATCACCAGGTAATTAAACCCACAAGCAATTGGTAAACACGCATGTTCACATTTGACTAATGCTTTAAGAAAGATATGTTTAAATAAGACTAAAATACGACGAAACTTAAATATATACATTAAACTTTTTGTCTATACATTGTCTATTGCAATTTTTGGCGTAGATTGAAGGACATACTTCAAATCGTGGCAATACTATCAAAATTATTTGCTGCTCTACTTAAAATCTATAAGGTTTATTTTGATTATCCGATAAAGTAAAGAAGAAGTTGTGCTTAAAAATAAATAGCGAAAGTTCCGCCAAACTATCAGAAGTATGAAAGAGCGAAAAGGACTTAACGGACGATGTCCACATGCCCCCAGCAGCGAACAAATTTAGACCCATTGCAAAGATCAGTACTGCTTTCGGATTATAGAAAGAAAATACGGAGATACACTCGATAACATATTTACCCAGAAAACTATGCCTCCTCTTGAAAATCGCCACACACTCAGGACTATCAGAATTAGTAAAAAATAAACAAAAATTTACTAAAGATATTTTTAATGACTTAAATTTAAATAGTTGCTGATTTTATTAGAATTGTTTACAGTAGTTTAAGTAGCTGTAGTCTTATTTGTAGTAGTTTATGTACACTTAACATTTCCTTTGGTTGGCTAGTATCCCTACTATCATGTTCGGCATGTGCAGCATACTTTTAGGCACATTTAGTTTTCCTGCATATTACTTAGCATTAACATTACGTCTTTATTTAAATATAACGGCCTTTAAGTAATTTGCCAGACTGTACTAGTATGTACATGCGAGAACTTTGTGGAATCCCTGCAGATAACGCGACTCGTCCATACACGCATGTTAATTTTACTCCGTAACAAACTAGGACTAATGCAAGGATCACTCAAATGTATGGAGAAAACATGGTCGATTTAAGATTACAATATCCTAGGGCTGGATCATATAACCCATCGGAGTAGTCCCAAAACTACCCGTTGTCACTACTCGATGGGGCACCTACAGGACCATTATACATGTCTTAACAAATATATATGTAATCGTTAAGACTCGAACACTTGTCGATAAACTACAATCTCTGGTTTAACAAGTAACAGTGCTATATTTGGCCGTGCCGAATCTTATATGCCCTTCATGCAATAACAATTGTTTGTATCACCATTCATCTCATATAAAATACGTACATATGTATATACTGGTTAGACTAAATGTGGCATCGAATCCCAGCTGAGCCAAAAAAATTTTATTTTATTTTATTATATATATTATTTTTTTTTAAATTTTTTTTTTTTAATTTTTTTAAATATTTTTCCAATATTTTTCTTAATTTTTTTTTTTTTATTTTTTTTTATTATTTTTTTTTTAATTTCAATATATTTTTTTTTTGTAATTTTTTTTTTTTTGGTATGTTTTTTACATGTATTTATGTATGTATGTTGTTGTTGTAATTGTGTAAAAAACGAGGTGGTCGTGGTTTTTTGCTCATATCTCAGAAAGTTATGGGGCGAATGTGCTGAATTTTAATAGCGATTCATTCCTGGATATTTCCAAGAGATTGATACCATACACAGATCTGAGGTACATATAGTTGCTTCTAAAAGTTGATTTCAACCAACACACGGACAGACGATCAGGGCTTAATCGACTTCTCTATTCATAAGCTTTCAGAAAATATATACTTTATGGGGTCAGAATTGAAAATTGTAGAAATTACAAACGGAATGACAAAGCTATATATAACCTTGTGCACCACAGGTGAAGGGTATAAAAATGATATGGTCCATGACTGCATTACATAGGACCATGTTGTAAGTAGTCCATTTACCACTATATGGTAGTCCAGACCACCACTATGTTACTATAATTAGTCGAACTACACAGCTAACACGATCAGTATAACAGCAGAGCATGTTAAGCATGTATCATATTGGGTTTGATAATAAAGTTGTATAACAAATTAAATAAATGAAGTGTTGAATAAGTAAATTAAAGTGTGTTGTTTAAACAAATAAAGTGCTCTCAATTTTATAACGAATTCCAAGTGTTATTATTTGCAATACAAAAAAAATCCCAGATTATTTAAAAGAAATACACCAACTTGTATAAAAGGTATAAACGTTACAATATAAACATATTTAATAACATAAAATTTAATTAAACTAAATGTTTTACAAATGAATTGTAGTTGAAAAAGAAAAAAGAAAAGATATGTATCAATTTAGTACTTTGGGTTACAAAAATTATCTTTTCTTAACTTTTTGCAAAAAAAAAATATTTTGTTAAAAATTTTTAGCGTTTGACATTTGAAACAGTTTGAATTACTAAATTTGAGACCATCTTTAGGAAAAAGAATTCTTTGTAAATATTTATTCTATTTATTTATTTATATTTATGTGGGAATGCCCCCCGGGGCACCGGACTTAGCGACTAACTTAAAAGTAGACATTGAAAACACTGAAGAGGAACGAAAGTAAGCAACAGACAACAGAACAACGGACGAATATAATAGTATTTAAGTAGAGTTAAGAGCCGAACATCAACCAAAAAGGTCGACTAAAAACCGCGAACTGAACATTCATTTAGTACCTAAGTATATTAATTTTAAGTAATTGAATTTAAAGAAAAATATTTTTGAACTGCAGTTTGGAGTGTTTCATTTCACTAAAATAGCTAACAGTACCAACTAGCAGTTGTGCGATACCCACTATGGTTCCTACATTTATTATTTACCCACAAGCAAAAGAATGTACAAAATTTTACCGCATTGGAGATGCACCTCTAGAATTTCCATGTTTTATATATAAGTTTTTTTTTAGTTTACAAAATGTTCTCACATCTTTTCAAAATTTCTTAAAATAGAAAATTGTAACTCTTTTAGTTCAGAGTCTTATATTTTTTTTACAATGAAATCTAGAAAATTCTCTCGAAATCTAGATAACGAAACATTGTTGTTTTTTATAATATTGTTCAGGTTAATCATATTCAATTATATTAAGGTTGACCTGCAAATTCGATAAAAAAAAAATATACAATTGAAGGATCGCCGCGAATAACGTTGTAAATGACAAAATAATAACTTTTTAGGAGAGCAAAAAAACGTATTTAAAAAGTTTGATTATCTCTTTTTTTAAAATAATTTTCTTTTTGTACCTCTATTACACTTATCAATCACTTTCGACAATTCCGTTCGTAGACTTTTGTTTATAACTTACAACGTTCTTCCACTGACTGACTCATTGTAATTGCGATTTAACGGTGATAAAATGCATAATTTTGATGTTTTGGTGTTTGAACAAATGCAAGAGAGTAATTTTAACGGTAATCTGCAACAAAACAGGTTTTGCAAAATTTGTCTTTTACAACGTTATTCGCGGCTTTGCTTCAATTATTTAGAATTGAATTAATTTTTATGATTTAAGTATTAACTCTTTAGCTCACAATCCTAAATACACCTCATCAAATATTAAGAAACTCTTTCATATATTATTAAAACAACTCATATTACTTTAAGAGACTCTTTAGAAGATGCGCTGCATTATCGATAGGTGTTGCCCAAAATTAATAATTTATACTAAAACAAAGAAAGCAACCATGTTTTAAGTGTTTAACAAAAAAAGCCGATACTTTGATAATTTTGAGGCAAATAATTGACAAAATGCCGATAAATCGGCAAATATGGCAGGTCTGCGGACAATTGCACAATAGTTCTCCATAAAGTCTCTAACACATCTTCATCCCCACAGAAACAGCAGAAGTTACTTAAAATCGGCTTTCATTTCTCAACAAACAATGTTATGTTGCAATGAGCTACGTATTAGTAGCTTAAGCTCCTCATGTTAAAGAAATTTAAGTTTTAACTCATCTCCTAAGAAAATCATTTGCTCACAGTTCTATTTTAATATCATCTTAACAAATAGTAATAAGTAATTTTTCAGCATATTTTGTACTTGATATTAAAACATTTTCGAGAGACATGCTGATAGGCAATAATTACTTTTACGTGTGACTGCTTTTTATTTATGTTTTTATTTTCTGCTCGTGCAAAATTAATAACTTGCATCAGCCACCATATTTTATAAAGATTATCTTTTACTGCTTGTTATGGCTTCCAGATGAAGAAATTTTACTGCACATATTTATGTATTTACTTGGCTCATCAAGGATCTTGAATTATTAATCAAGTTCCATATTTTCAATTTATCAGTTGTCGTTGACATTGTCAAATGGTGTTCTAATTTTTATTATTATTTTGTTATTTTTTTTTTTTCTAAATTTTATTTGCTGTTTTAATGTTTATTAAAAAATAATATATGACCTTCGTCTGCTAAGACTTGTAGAAAGAATTTAATTTGGAGTATGAATTCTGGGTAGATATGAGTGACACAGTTTAAGTTAAAATTAATTTTTAATGACATATAGAGTATCCCAAGATTACAATTATATAAAATAATACGGCCATTGAAATTTAACTGTGTGATATAACATAAAATACAGAGTATAAAAATACATAGTTACGTTCAGAGTAACACAACATGTTACTGACTCCCATCTCTGTGCTGGGACATACTCAAACACTTTTAGAATTTTTTCTAAACAAATATCTATACATGCAATGAGCGGCTTATATAATCACGACCTAAGATGTAAATCATTGTTTAGAATTTTTGTCCATCTGTCTATCCGTCTGTCTGTCTTTCTGTCTATATTCCAAAATTAGATTCGCTAACCACTTACTAGATGGATTTTTATAAAATTTAGTAAAGAGATACCTTGATATATGGATTAAAAAGCTGAAACATAATAGAAAAAGTAATGTAAGGCAATTTAAACTAAAAAAAATTAAAAATTATTTTTGACTGAACACAGTGATACGGGCCAGCGTTATTTTTTTCTGAATTTTTCTGTAGCTGTACTGGTCAAAATATTTTAATTTTATTAAAAATAAACTCCAAATTTTTATTTTTATATATTTCTTTTACGAACGTTATATTATACAGATGACAGTAAATTTTGATATGGGTCACCCTATGTTGTCTGGAGGTATAAGAAAAGAAAATTTTCTTCATTTAGCTAAAATGTTTTTTGAAACATGTTTTCAAATTTATTCTTTTACCATACTGTATTTATAAAGTTTTTAAATCCTTAAATTTATTTAATATTCAGGCAAATGGCTCATGCCGATCGAAATGATTTAAATTTCATATTTTTCAATCCGATATAGTTTGACTTACATTCTTCAGATTTTGATTATTTGTAATTTACTTCACTAATACTTGCATACCTTAAGGCGTTTTTTAATGGAATTTAACACACAAATCTTATGTAATATTGATTAAATACGCCTAAAGGTATGCTAACTTAAGGGTATATACGGTGAATAATGCAATAATGCACACAACCCAAACTACACATGTATTAAAAATATTTTTTTTTCTTTGTTTTTTTTTTTATTAATTTTCTTGACAGTAATAAATAGCTTTTTTACGACATAAAATAGCCTAGAATTTGTAAGATTTATTTTTGAAATTGATATTTTCAATACTGTATTATTTTAGTTTAAACAAGTAAACATTGTACACTAAGCCTGAAGTGCATCTTTGACACACTGCACCAATTTTAAACTGTCTTCATTAATTTTTAATTTCTATTAATATAAAATTCAACAAACATTTTTAATAGAAAATTTTAAAAGTTTTATAAAATAATTATTTAAATAAAGAATCTGTTTCGTTATTTTTATTTTTTAAAAGCAAAATGTTGCCGAAACCTATTTACCTATTACCTACCTAAATATTACCAAAAAGAAAAACGTTGCATATTTTTTTAGTATAATCAGTTGGTTTAACTTTCTTTTAATGAATTAATAAATTTGTTTGTGTACCAATATCATATATTAGACCACAATAATGCCATTTACATAGAGTTTAGGTAAAGGTTTGGAATCAACCTTTCAAGAAACTCTTAACTGTCACTTTGGTCAAAATATTGAATGGAACGATGTAGAAAAAATTATATCTGGCATATTTTTAAAAGCTAAATTAAAATAATTATTTCTTAGATCAAAGATAAGTTTTAGTTGAAATATCTGTCTAGATTTTTTTGATTTTCTATTTGACAAATTATAATAGACTTTCACCTTGAAGTTCTTTATCCAGTGCTTACCTAATTCTTACTTTAATGTGGTCTATTAGAAGTGCTTGGAAACTGTACTTAAATAACTTTAAGTACACACACACACACACATAGAAAATGCCTTAAAAAAATAACAAAATTTTGCTTATATACATATATTTTAAGTTATTTCGCTCAAGTTCTGGTCCTATGATTTTGCTTCCTTGGAGACATTATTTTTTGATTTCATAAGTTTAAGGTAGACATACACGAGTATGCTATTTACAACGCAATACATATTTGTTTACCTGATTTAAATTTGAATGTGATAAACGAGAAATTTATAAGCCGTAACAGAAGCGCAATAAATAATTTGTATTAAAGGAATTGACATATGACTTGCCAAGCCTTGTGTATTTAAATCATTTATTACAGTTTCTGTAATACAAATGATTTAAAGTTAGCGTTAAATTGTAATAACTGACTTCGCACCAAAATATTACTTTCTCCTTACTGCCTGGTCGCACCCACCACACAAACAATAGAGAAAAAAAAGAGCAATTTGCAGCCCCTACAATCTGGGCTACTTATCGTTACAGTGACAAAAGTGAAAATTATTGTTATACTTAACTCAAGGGTTGTAGAGATAAAATGTTTGCGTATTTGTGGCTGTGTGTACGTGTGTACACAAATATTAATGACTTAAATGACTTTAAGTTGTATGCCCTTCACCTGTGGTGCCAAGGGTATAAATAGCTCTGTCACATTATTCATTTCCGACCCAAAAAAATATAAATTATATGAAAACCTATGAGCAGCGTATATTTGTCCGTGTGTTGGTTGAAATCAATTTTAAGAATTCCTTTGTATGACTTATAAATTTTTTGCAAAAAACTGGGAAAAAATTGCTTTTTAAATTTCGTAAAATCGCTCCAAAACTGTTTGAGACTGTTTGAGCAAAAAAACACGATTACCCTCGTTTTTTCTCAAATTTTTACCATAATCTATATATATATAAATCAATGAGTATTTGTATGTATGTATGTTTATATGTTTGTATGTTTGTTTGTACTTTATAGACGGTTAAACGGCTGGACCGATTTCCTTGAAATTTTCACAGAATCTTTCTGTATGTCTGGAAGGAACTATAGGCTATACTTTGGTTTGAAATTGTAAGTGTATTAAAAGTTAATGCAGCTAGAGTCTTCAAATTAAGTGCTGTAAACTTTGACATCCACACGAAAGCTTCGTCTTAAAAATGGGCGTACTTGCTATAGTAGGTGTGGCCACATGAATTAAATACTAAAATTCGTATATTTGGAAAACGATATCGATTAGAGTAGTAAAATTTTGCAAGAGCAACTTTGATACCCAAATGAACATTTATGGAAAAAATGGGTGCATTAACAATAGTGGGCGTGGCACCTACCATATGAATTAAATACTTAAATTCGTATATCTGGAAAACGATATCGATTAGAGTACTAAAATTTTGCAAAAGCAACTTTGATATTCAAATAAACATTAATGAAAAAAATGGGTGAATTAACAATAGTGGGCGTGGCACCTACCATATGAATTAAATACTAAAATTTGGGTTGGCGAAGCACACCGGGTATTAGGAAGTATATAACATTTTTTAGTCCCCGCATAATATTTGGACACATTTTCTCTAGGGCTATTCGTAAACTATTTTATACAAACCAGTCTTACCCATACTGTTTTTATGACCTTTCAAGATTGTGGAAATGCCTAAAAGCGCATGAATTTATTAGCAGAAACTATATTGACACGCGTACTTTAATGTCTACTTTCATTGCAAGACAAAATATACAAAAATATTTTGATAGCGATTACTGTTAAAAACAAAATAATAAATTTTTTTCTATAAAAGTACAAATAATTGGTGGTGGATATCAAAAATTTGGCACAGCCGAATATAGTTCTCTTAAGTACTGGTTTAAAATCGCTTGTATATTACACAGTACAACATTTTTCAGTTAATTGATTGCCAACTCAATTCTGTGAACTGTATGTGAAATTAGACCCAAAAAGAAGAATTTCTGCATCATTCGTTTTGTCTTCTTACCTGCGATTTGAAGTTAGTATCGATTTGAAGTTAGTGCTATCGTATAGGGGAATTTATCACGTTTTAGGCCCTGTTGTTTGACATAGCTCGACAACCACTAGCCCAATTTAGTTGAAATAAATTTTAAAAAATTTAGAATTACAATTCCCTTAATCTGTTGATATATTGTTTTCCTATACAAGTAACACTTTCGAAGTTAAAAATGAATGTATGAAGGGAAAAAAATATTTTTTGCCTAAAAATTTAAATTTTTTTTTTTAAATACATAAAAAATCCAAAATGGAAAAAAGTTTCAAGTCTAGTTATTTTTTCGCAAAGTCACATAACCTATGAGCAAAATGAGACAAAGATCATAAAAATCGATGCACGCGTTTCGCTTTTATTCGCAATTGAGTAAATGTATGAATTGGGTCTAATTTCACATACAGTTCACAGAATTGAGTTGGCAAATCATGTGTTGTACTGTGTTATGACCGTATGCTATGTTAAATCCACTTGTCAGTAATATATAAGATTTTAAAAGAGTGTCGTAAAATAATTAACCGCTATTGTTTTAATTAATAAGGAATTTTGAGCTTAGTCCATTTTAATAACAACGCACTTATTTTTTTTGTGGAAAACAGTCTTTTTTGAAAGTCTTACCGCTACTCTTTAAATTAATTTGAATACAAGTTCATATTTTTAATTTTTATTTTTTTTTTTTTTATAATCAGCATTAAGTCTGATTTACAACACAAATGTTCAAGTAAATATTAAGGACTTACTTGCGTACACAAGAGGCATGTACTTAAAGACCCTTACAACAAAACGTGCTTTTATGCGTATTTGAAATTTTGTAGGAAATTAGATTTTACTATTTAATTTTCATCCTCTTACAAAACATTATGAACCTGAGAGAAGTTTTTGCGCATTACAGAAAGCATCAAACCACCAAAAGTCACCACGACACATTTTAGGGATGTAAAAGTTCAAAGGACTTTTAAATGTAAAAAAATATGTTAAAAATAAATAAGTTTAATTAGAAAAAGAAACGGTTCTACACCTTGTTGCTTGAATCTTTTTAAATGCTATATAATATTTTGACAGAGTAAAAAAGTGTAGCAATTTGTTGAAGCAATAATGAGCCAAAAGAGGTTCGTCTAAGTAAAAATTAGTTTTAAGCACTTTATTTACTTACAACAATTTTACAGTGACGAGTGTATAAACTATATTAGGTTTTACATAAATATATATTTGTATTGTATACTAAATAACAAATTTATACATCTCTACTTTCTATCACAAACGATAGTTATAAAGGGTATGAAATTGCCAGCTCTTTATCAGTTTTTTACATATTGTTCAATCAATCAATTTCAGCTTATTTTCAGCAACAAGCTACATAACTGAATATTTTGAATGAATTTTATTTAATTAATAGTTTGACCTTAACAATATTTTTCACAAGCAGGCACACTATTTTCGATAAATCATCTTAAAATTCACATGCACATAAACTACAGGATGGTTCGACCAAAGCGCACGATGCCGATTGAGTGTAAATAAATTAAAAAGTTTTCAGAGAATTATCGTAATATTTCTTTAAGTGATATAAGGATCTCTGACAATTATACAAGGTGGCTCAAAAATAACCTTCCGATGTTTTTTGGCTGTAATTTAAAAAAAATATGAAAAACTTTGATTCTTCTTGTGGAGTATTTTTATTTGGTCTTTTAATTTTTTTTACATCAAGTCGAGAATATGATGTCATGTAAATGGCCGCCGCCACAGTTGATTGTCATTTGAGCCCTTTTTATGGTATTTTCCATCACTTTGGCCAAAACTTTCGGCGATAGGTCCTCACATTCTTGACGGATATTGTCTTTAAGAGCTGCAAGAGTCTGAGGCTTGTTGACATAAACCCGCGACTTCAAAAAGCCCCACAAAAAAAGTCTGGAGCGGTCAAATCAGGCGATCTTGCTGGCCAGTTCAAATCGCCAAAACGGGAGATTAGGCGCCCGGGAAATGCATCCTTCAGCATATCGGTTGTGGCACGTGCAGTGTGTGCTGTTGCACCGTCCTGTTGGAACCACATGTTTTCCAATCCCAATTCATCAAGTTGCGGCAAAAAGAACTCGTTGATCATTGCTCTGTAGCGCTCACCATTCACAGTAACCGTTTGGCCCGCGACGTCTTCGAAGAAAAAAGGTCCGATGACTCCTCCAGCGAAAACAGCACACCATACAGTAACTTTGAGCGGGTGTAATGGCTCTTCGTGGGTTACACGCGGATTTTCAGTGCCCCAGAAGCGTAAATTTTGCTTATTTACGTACCCGCTAAGATGGAAATGGGCCTCATCACTCATGATTATTTTTGATGAAAAATCATCTTCCTCTTGGTGGTGATTCAGGATGGCTTGAGCGTATGTTAGACGCAATTGGCGGTCAGCAGCTAACAGCTGATGCACCGTCTGGACTTTGTACGGAAACATCTTCAAATCTTGTACCAAAATTCGCTGTAAAGACCGTCGACTGATAGCCATTTGCGTGGCACGTCGTCTGGTCGATGTCGATGTCCATGACATCCTCGGCTACAGCAGCAATATTCTCTGCAGAACGGCTACTCCGGGGTCTGCCACTCCTGGCAGCATCTCGTGTTGTGCCAGTCTCTTCGAGACGAGCGGCTAAACGTCGCAGTGTTTCACCAGTAGGCGTTGAACGGCTAGGAAATCTGCGACGAAATTCACGTTGTGCCAAAGTCACCGACCGATTATTGGTCAAATAAATAGTCACCAATATTCCGCGTTCTGGAGCAGTGTAGCGTAACGTTGTTTATTAACGTGTATTTTGCATGTGTTTACTACACAAATGTCAAAACAGAACTGACATTAGGGGCCAATTGCAAAATTTGTAGCATTTTCTGATAGGAGGATTTCTTTTGCGCCACATTGTATGTATAGCAAAACTTCGACCAAAAGCTCGCCATGACTTCGGTGGCATACTTCTATCCGATGGTCCATATTTTAAATGATACTGAGACATAATTAAGGTTCAATATGGTTAAAGTCTCGACTTGAATTATACTTAAGCTTTTGAGTTATAATAGGCTTTTTGTCATACACTTTTTTAAATATCCCTAAATGTCCAATGGTGTCACATGATCGTGGCACCCAATTAACATCGACACGACGTGACATAATACGACCACTGAATTAGTCTCGCAAAAGACTCGTTGTTTCTTTGGCTGTGTAGCATACTTTAGTGCATTTAATACCTTTCGTAATTGCCATGCTATTTGAACCACATGTTGTCATAGTTAAAACCCTCAATTTCTGGCCGTTATCATCTCGCAATAGTGAGCATTATTTAGAGTAACTGCATGGCCGACCTAACACACAGATAACACCGACAGCCCATTAGCCGCACCAAAGAGTCACTCTTTGTGGATGCATCAGCTATTCAACAACTACTAGTGGATTCTGCCCAAGTAGCTATTAAACGAATCCACTGGGGTTAAAGTGTGCCTCGTCGCTGAAGATGATTTACTTTGTAAAGCTACCATTGTCTTCTATTTGTTTAACCAACCATTTGGCGTTTTGGAAACGCTTCAAATTTTCAGAAGACTATATTTCTCAAGTCACTAAAACCTTTAAAGTCTGTAAGATCAAATCTTTATTTTAAAGTCGCATTTGTGATATTCGAGAGATGTTCAATAGTTGATGTTTAATATCCTACCCATAAGAAAAAAATTTTCTTTCACTTTCTTTTTTAGACGCCATCTTTGACTTTTTTATAGTTGACTG
Source organism: Phyto melanocephala (assembly GCA_941918925.1). Classification (NCBI taxonomy): domain Eukaryota; kingdom Metazoa; phylum Arthropoda; class Insecta; order Diptera; family Rhinophoridae; genus Phyto; species Phyto melanocephala. The sequence continues at coordinate 21,910,398 of OW799236.1, read as the reverse complement.
TATTCTATTGGACAAGTCCTTGTATTTGATAATAATATTTTCTATAATATTCCTTCTATTCTATTCAGGTATCAAAAAGGAATCAATATAATGGACCAAAGTGAGCTGCACAACAACTAACTGCCTATTCTATCTACCTATTTAAGTCCTTTCATTTTATATCCATTTTAACTCTGTCGGTTGTTTAAAAGCTGAAAAAAAAACAATTTTCATTTTGTCTTTTAATTTAAAGAAAAACAGCGAAGCAGTGGCTTTTTTGTGCCTATATCTCAGTTAGTTTAAAACCGATTTTTAAGTTACTTAAAACTATAGTTTTGGAGACTAATTCTTGCAATTTGGTGTTGCTAACGGGTCAAAAAATTATTTTAGGACTTAAGAAACTTGGTTTAGTGACTACAATTATCTAGAATTCTTTTCTAATATTTCTACAGGCATAATATTTACAAAAAAATATAATTCATTGTCAATAAAATCTTAAATAAAAAAAAATATGTAAAAGAAAAAGTTATTAAATTGTTTAACCCCATGGTGACATTGGTTCACTCTTTATTTATAAAAATATATTTTTCTTAAAAAAATCTTTTTTCTTAAACAAAAATCTTTTTTTTTTCTGCCTCAAGTTAATACTGAAAAAAAAACTTTTAAACAGCATTATGTTTGCAATTTAAAAAAACTAATTAAATTAAACTACAAAAAAGTATATGTATATGTATGTATGAATGTATGTAGGCATTATGTATGTACATATATATTGCAATTTTTCTTTTAAATTTATAATTTTCATTCGTTTTTTTTTAATATTTTTTTTCAATATTTTGTGTAAAAAAAGTTTTATTACACTTGACATTTTACCTCTCTGCTACAGTTTTGACTTTAACTTACTTTTTCACACTTCATTTTCTCATTTTCTTTTCTTAATTTTTTTTCTTTTTTGGTAAAAAAAAATCTAAGAAAGAAAATTTTATACACACTTTCTAAACTTGAGGGAAATCATGATAAACATCTTATGAATAGCACAAAACAAAAAATGTGTCATAAAAATATTATTTGCAGGAAAAATTTTTGTATGTGTGTGAGACACAATTATACACATACACACGGTACCACCCACCATCATTGCACATTCATTATATAACTACCACATATTGAACACATAAATATCATTAACGTAATGATTTTCAGTGTAATAAACTCACTCTTTTCGTTCAATATTTTAACGAGTTCTTATATTTTTGTGGCTAAGTGTGTATCCCAGCAAAAAATAGGTAAACTAAACAACAGACATACATTTCAATGACTACTGCATATCATCTTTCTTACTAAGAAGTGTTTAAGTAACGACTTGATATATAATGCTTTACATAAGTACTTATTATTTAGAAATTTGTATATTAGATACACACATAAGAAAATTTCTTGTTGCAAAGTTTATTAGAAGCCTTTCAAAAACATAACTTTTTTATAATTCTCATTAAGTTCATAACACAAAGAGTATAAGAAATGATGTTTTTGTTAATTAAGCGGAAGTGCAGTTTATTTGCAAGCTGATGAGTTATAGATTATGGATTTTTAAATTTTATAATCCAACGACTTCTGTAAGTTGAAAATATTAAACTAATAATAATTTTTATTTGTTTAAAGTAAGTAATTTAAGTCGCCACTTTTAACCAAACGTATTAGCGTCCTTATTTGTGGTAAGTACTTATTTTAGTCCCAATTTTTATGTAAGCGAAGTAAGGAATTGTCTCTAATGACATCGTTATGTAAAAAACACAACAATACACAACAACAAGTGCTATATTCGGACGTGACGACTCTGATAATACCCTTCATTTCATCTTATACGCTAGTTTTCTTTATTACTTCCGACGCCATCCTCAATTTTGAATTTTTACGTACTTATCTGTATTCCACTAGTTAAGCACTTTTATTTGATACCCATATTGTTGGGGTAATAGAATTTGTTACCCAATTTCGATTTGGACGCCATCTTGGATTTTACATGTTTTAATAATTTACTATATTCTACTGGTCAAGCTCTTTCATTTAATACCAATATTGAGGGGGTTCAAGAAGTTACATTTTAAAACACCAAATTTGGCCCATAGATAAATTTATTATCCGCCATTTTGTAGTTGAGGTCAACATGAATTTTAATTTTTTTATAATTCTTATATTGCGCTAGTGAAATTCTTGCAGATGATATCAATATTGACTCGCTCGGTTATCTAGAAGCTGAAAACAATTGATTTTAGCTTGTAAGAATTTTTCCTATAACTTTACTGATTAGAACTTTATTCAAAAATTTTCACGAATATCTCTACAGACATAATTTATCTACAAATAGTAGCAAGAGTAGCTATAAATTATTCTTTAGCAGAAAAATTTTAATTTTAGTGTTGAAAATATGGGAAAAAACAGAGGCAGTCGGGTTTATTTACTCATATCTCAGAAAGTTACGAGGCAATTGTGCTGAATTTTAATAGCGATTCATTCCCGGATAATTCCAAAAGACTGATATCAAACAGAGATCTGAGGAACATATAGTTGCTTGTAAAAGTTGATTTCAACCAACACACGGACAGACGGGCAGACGGACACGGCTTAATCCACTCCTTTATTTTTAAGCTTTTAGAAAATAAATACTTTATTAGGTCGAATATGAAAATTGTAGAAATTACAATCGGAATGACAAACCTATATTTACCCTTGTGTACCGCAGGTGAAGGGTACAAGAACTGCTCTTTATTACGTACAACTCCTTATTTTTTAATAAGAGTTTTTGCTGGGATGATTATATTTTCGTGTAAAATTACATTTATTTTAAACCTGATTCGTACTCATACAGGCGTGCACAATTATATTATTTTTTTATTATGCAGCTGCAAAAATGTAATATCAACATAAAAATTATTTTATTCATTTAAGTTTATAGTTGAGCTCCAATATTATTTGTGGGATTTCGTTATAACAATAAATATGGTTTTCCACAAAAATCTTGAGTTTAGCACAGGTGTAAGTGAAGTATAGAATCTATTTAAAAAGGAAATGAAAATTTTATTATTTATGTTGGAGTTGCTACAATATTTCGTAAATAATGAAAATATGTAATTGTATTAATAAAACGAAATTTTTAATGTATTTTTTTTAATTTTTTTTTTTAGTTATTTTCTGTGGAGAATTCTTTGCTGATTAATACAAAACACCTTTAAAAGAAACCCCAAAGACTTCTAACAAAACTTTGGGTGTTTTCTTAAAAAAACCCCTTAACAAAACCACAAAATATAAAAACATTTCCTTAATTGAAATTTTCTTGTAACACTTAAAGCAAAATAGAAAAAAAAACAGCATTTGTTGACTGAGCGAAAATCACAACCCTTTTTCCGCACTCGTCTTTTTAGAATTTTAAATTGCGTCAGCTGTCACAAATAATACAAAGGGCTGAAGAAATGACTACAAAGAATTCCAAATGCCTAACAAAAAGCTATATAATGCAATTGTTTCAAGGACAAAAGACACACACACACTCTAACGATTCGGCAAAGTCGAGTGTAGCTTAATAACTTGTTTTGATTTGGTTCTTTAGTTTATTTAATATTAATGAGAAGAAAAAATATTTTGCTTACACAACTTAATGCTTCAAGTTTTCATACTGAGTGCACATTTTGGCGATTAGACAAGCAAACTTTTAGTGTATCAAAACTAAACTGACTCTAGAGCTTTATAGTGTTATATTCGGCCGTAACATTGATATGGGTATATCAATACCATATTGCTTTGTAGCTTAGATCTCATATTTTACTTATACACTATCACGCTTTAGTATTTCCGACGCCATCATTTATTTTATACCCTACCATTCAAGTCCTACATTTAATACCCATATTGATAGGGTTAAAAAAAATATCCTCTATCTTGGATTTAACACTTTTTTAAAGTTTCCAATATCCTATTCACATTGGAAAAAAAGTTATTAGCTTCTTTTTCAATTATAGCTTATTTTAGGATGTTTTATAACTTTAAAGTGATAAAGAGGGTGGACCAAAATTCACCATTACCGGGGGTGCATGGCCCCTCCCCAAGAAAATTTAATGAATTTGAAAAAAATTTAAGTTTAAATTTTGTATTCATAAAAATAGCTTAGTTTAAGATTTTGCCCCCCAGAAAAAAATTTTTAGCTACGCCAATGTAGATTATATATACCGTTGCAACAATAAGTTTTCATTAATTAAAAAAAAATTTAATTAATTATATCTTTATTGTTACATTGTCATTAACTCTGTGCTCATGATTATCAAATTACGCAAATCTCATACAGACTTTAAATTACCATGAAAACCCAACACTTCTTCCAATTACAAAATTACACCTTGACAACCTTTAACTCAACAAAAAAAAAGTATATAAAAAATCATTAGCACAAACATTTATTTTTCAACAAAACTCAACATTTTGTTACTCAACATTATTTAAAGTATGCCTTTAGGCTTTTTGTTTTACACGCCATAAAGTATGTTAATGAGTGCGAACACGTTAAAAACAATTAACAAAAGTATGATGAACACAAAAGAGGAGAATAATGGAAAGTTAAACTACAGAAAATAAAGTGATTTTAATAGGTTTTAATTAAAATAAAAGTAGTTGTTTAGCAACTAAAAGAAAAAAATTACAAAAAATAAAAGAAACAAAAAACCAGGATGCCTCTCTTCAACAAAATTATTCATTCTGGCAAAAGAAGTATATTTTGTAAGAGAAACATCGCAACGGTTGTTCAATAAATATGTTAATTTAGTTTAACATGAAGTTACCAAAAGATTAACACATCAACGATAATAATTAAAGACAAAATAGAATACGACAAGAAAACGCTTTAACACCATAATGAATTTTTTGTAATGCATGTACCGTAGAATGTAGCTTTTCTGATTGATCTTGTAAGGATATATACATTTTCTTATTCCAGGAATGGACCACTCTACATTGATCGAAACAAAGTCAAACCAGGCAAAGTCTTGATTAAGGCCGATAAGGCAAAACTTCCTAACCACTTCCTTCTTAATAGTTTTTAACAGGTTTTTGCTACACGCCACATTGTTATTGAAAACTTGGGTTTCTTTTCACCAAAAATAATATTTTATGAAGGTTTTTAATATATTTATATAAGCACATCCTTAAGACATGTCAATTTTAAAATCATAAATTTTTCCCCAAATTTAACCACTTTGTCGTGGGTTGAACCCATGCATTCACTGTTTTTTTTAATGTCTTTTCTTGCTGGGTAGAGTTTGACAACACTCATAGTGATGTTATTCCTGTAATGTGTGGTCTTCAAAGTTTTTTGGCTAGTCTTTGTAATTTTTCTATTCCACATCAAAATAAGCACTTCTGAGCCATCTCTTGAATAGAGAAATCGATGAAACACAGCTTCACTGTTAAGAAAACCTTTCTTCGTATAACTTTTTTTTTGACACCAAATTCGACATATTCGAAGCAAAGAACTCTAGGTCAATATCTTCAATTTAAAATTAATGTTGTTTCATTTATTAAAAAAATGGTTATTTTATTTATTTATTTATTTATTTATTTATATTTCAAACACCTTCGGTGCTGTTCTTTAGGAATTTGAGTAAAGACCGCATCCGCAGTCATAGCGGACATTATCATGGAGGAATTGTTGGATACGGTGTTTTAAAAATTATAAGAAAAACCAAGAGCCATATATAAATAGGTCGATGATTTGTTTTGTATAACTAATAAAAACACTCTAGAGGAAAGAGGCACATTAAATTTACTGGTAACAAAAATTATTTGCGTCAGGACGAATATTAAATTTTCACTTGAAACACCCAAAACATGTGAAAATCAATACAGCACATAACTTCACAAAAAGAGTACTACAGATCAGTTATAAAAAATACCATAAGGAAAATTTTAGAATAATTAGTAAAATATTACAAAAAATAACTTCTCGTTTACAATAGCAACGAATATCGTTAAGAATGCTATGAAAAACTTAAATAAAGTGCCTGTAGAACCACCTCAAAAAATTTATAAATCACTGATACATGTCCCTGGTATTTTTAAGGTCGGGTGAATACCCGATATAGTGAACACTCGGTTCGGTTTGAAAAAAACGGCATAAAAGACCAAACATACAGCAGGTATACACGTATGAATAATTGGCATGTTGCGCGCTCTATTTTCTCCACAAAAATCGATTAGTTCAGGAACCCATTTCCCTCAATGCAATTGTTTATGAATATCCAGTTCGAGTTCTTTAGGAATTCTAAGTTCGGAATAGTAAATTTGTTAAATTATACGCCTAAACACCAGAAAATGAAAAATGTGGTGTTCCAGGGTCTAGTCCTCTTCCTCGCATGCTCTACATACCGTTATCTCCGATAATCTCATGCAAGCTAGATGAGTTCTTAGCTCCGTGTGATGTGCTTTTATACTAGTTAGTTTTTCCTAAGTGTTTTTTTACTCATTTGCAGAATTTCCTTCGATTTCTCAAGATTTGGGTTACCTCATAGTATGTTCGTCACTTTCCTGACCTCAGTGTTTTGCCATTTCCTGACATGTTTCTCCATCGCTCAAAATTTAAGTTCACATTTGAATCGTTGAAAGGGCTAAGCATTTTTCAAATTTACGGCACTTAAAAATGTTCCCAAATTGGATCATTTATCGGCCTTCTCGTTTTCAATTAAGTCCTTTATGGCCAAGTACCCATATTATCTCTAGACGTTCACAATTTGCGTGCCAGTTTATTTCGCTCTTGCATTGCAGGACCTTGTTTTACTAGTGCCCTAATTACTGACTGGCTCACCGTAAAGTTGCAAATCCGAGCCTACCAGTTAACAGTTTCCTTCATCCATTTAATACTTTCCGTAATTGCCATAATCTCAGCCTGAACAACAGAGTTGTGGTATGGAAGAAGGAAGAATTTGCCATTGTTTCGATTCATGTCACATAAACCTTTTGTCGTTTTAGTCATTAAAGACAAAAACCGCATTCAACAGTTCTGCCATCTATTGCGAATGCGTTATTTTCAAGTTATTCGCCTAAACCTAAAATAAAAAAACTTAAAAAAATATATAATCCAATTTGATATAAAAAAAAACAATTATTAAGACTAATTTAAAAAAGATTCATTAAAATGTTTACACAATAAAAAAATGTTTGCAATCTTTTTTATTTATATTAATAGTGGTTTTTTATATTGAGCTTGAGATCACTTTTCTTATAAAAAGTCATTTAAATATAATTTTCCAATATTTCGCTACCACATTGGGTAACTTCTTCAGTATAAACAATCATTGTTTATGTGGTAGCAAAATATTGGAAAAAAAAAAATTTAAATTATTTTTTATAAAAAAAGTGATCCCAATATAAAAAGCAACTATTGATTGTTCACTAAATATTTATCAAAAATTTAATTAAAAATAATAATAAAACCTTTACAATATTTTGAAAATATATTATGAATAAATAATTATGAGCTAGAACAAATATTAAGCGCAAATATTTAAAACTAATTGTTTAAAGTCACATATCCTTCTAGTTAGCAATTGTCATATTATCTTAATTTAAAAAAAAAATGTTACAACAAATAATAAAATTTTTTATTATTTATGAAAAATATAACATTAAGACAATACGATATAATAGTGAATTTAACAAATAAATCAATGGTTGTTAAATATTTTATTTGCTTAAGTTACATAGACCGAGATGTTTTTCCTACCTGAGATGCTTAACTTTCCCCTTTGTTTCGATGTCTGTAGTCAAACTACAAATCTCTACAGAATCTTTAAAATCATCCTCTATTGACTTTGCAAGTTTTAATCATACCAGATAAGTAGTTTAAAAGTCACATTTTGATTTATTGTGCAAAATTTCCCACTGTGCACTATCGTTAATATCGCGTAAAAGTAAAAACTATGCGATTTTCTTTATTTTTAATTTTATATAAGTTAAAAACTAAATATTTAATATTATTAAGAGTTAACATTAGAGAGTAACATGAAAAAAAAAATTAATCATAAAACATTAGCTAACCTCAGTTGGTTTTAATTTAGTTCACGCCTGCGTATACTTTATGCTAATTCACTATGTGTAACTTTTATTACGTATACGCCTTGTTTACTTAGTTTTCAGCTTAATATTGTATTCATGTTGCTCTAAATGTTATGTTTACTGCTTTTTATAATAAAATTTAAACATTAACAGTAATTAAAAACTTTTGACTGTTGGCACAATATATAATGTTCTATTATGTTATGCAATTTTAATTACAACCGCAATTTGTTCATAAATTATAATGCTTACACGTGCTGGAAACAAAAAAACTACCAAATTATAAACTACAAACATTACATGTAGTATTTTTGAAAAAAAAATTACAATTTATTATTTTTTCTTTTTTTTTGGCTCTCGTACAAATACAATTTTCATTTACATTTTTATATTTATTATGTAAATTTCATAATACACACAATGCTGGCCACCAAATACAGAAACTTCTTAACATTTATTATCTGTGTGTTGTTTTGCAATGTCGAAATGAAACCGCAGATGTATATTGTGTGTCATCAGTTATTAAAATTACCCAGTTTGCGCTACATAAAATTTAGCAGAATAAATAAAAATAATATAAACAAAATTTTATATTTTTTAGTGCTCAACTAATGGTGTGATAATAATGACTATCGTTTACAATTTAGATTTTCATCTATGACAGATGAGATTATAAATTGTTAAAAGAAAAAGTTTTCACTTAATGTAGTGTGTAGTAAACTGTACATCAGATTTGAATAAAATTTACAACACTGTAGTATTTTTGTTTTAAATAATAGTATTATGTATGGCTTGGCTTATTTGACAAATAACCTCTACGACCTCACTTTTACTTTACAAATATAGCTGACTCTTTAGCTGTCATTACTTAATTTAAAATAGTTTCTTTGACAGTATAAAATTGTGGTTTCTATGCTGTTGTGTTAAGCACAAACTGTTAATTACATTAACACCAGCATTTTCAAAACTTGTGAGCACATAGAGACTGATCAAGCATAAAGTGCTGTTTGTGCTTTATTTAGTAAAAACAACAATTAATTTTTTTTGGTGAAAGCCATGTGGTTTTAAATAGTTTATTTACTATTCAACATATTTTCTACTCGTGTGCACTTTTATTTCACTGCCCTCAGTTGACTACTTAGATTATTAATCAAACGCCATTTCATTTCACGTCCATCCATGCATAAAAGTAGAATATAAAAACTCATAATCCTGAAACGAAAATGAGAACTAATCAAAAAAATAATGGTCAGCTAAGACAAATTTTTGTTTTAAAATTTCAATTCAAGCACAAAGGAGGCATATATCGTTTTATGCAAACATCTCTGTCATTATTTAATGATTTGAATTCGCTTTTCTCTGTGTAGGTATTCCTTAGAATGTGATAATTATTCTAAAGATTTATACATATAGATAGATATAGCAACTACTTCTTTTTAACTGATGACAAAGACGGTTTATGCTGAGATTACTGGATAATTTGTTGTCCTTGAGTATTTAAATAGGCACAAGTAAAATATATTCTTCTTTGTTATTTACTTCACAATTCTGTGGTTTTCATGTATAACCGCGTATGTTTTTTTATACGATTTTGAGTTAATAATGCCATATTGCTTGGTTTTAAACGGCGTTTACTTGGTTTTAAAAATTTCTCAAATAAGATGGACCCTTTCCGATTATTTTAATGGCATAACAACGTAACTTCTAAATATTTTCAAAAATCGTTCAGCACTAGCACGGTTTTGTAGCTCTCCTGAAAAATTTGATTTTAAGACATACATGGTTGCTCATGAAAACCACAGAATTAAGCTTTATAGTGCCTTTACAATCACTAAAACAGTTTTTCCTTAAATTGAATTGATTAAACTAACATATTTGAAAGACTTAATTCTGCAAAAAACTTTAATGCCAAAAATTCTATCGAAAACTAGCCCATTATATCATATTTAACCAGTTATAAATCATCCATACAAAAACGTTTTAATTCCACAAGAAAAATCATCTCTAGTTTTCCAAAAGATAAATTATCTAAAAATTTTATATGTATTACACAAAAACATAGCAAAATATCCACTTATTTTCTACTTTACCAAAGATTTGCAATATTCTAAGCTTCTAATTTATGCAATTTCCAATATATTTGAATTTCAAACATAACAAAGCGAAGCCAATAACGAACAAAGCCTTATCAAATTTTAATAAATTTCCGGATGAAAATCTTTATTTAAACAAGAAACATAAGTAGTTGAATATTACAAAACATACACATAGACATACTTATCTAAATATATAATTGTATACACACACTTAAGAACATTTGGTTGAATTTAAAATCTTATTTTGGCTACAAAAAATACAAACAAAAAAATATTTTGTTTTTAATTTTTCTTTTTTTTTTTTTTAATGAAACTTAACCAGGCCAAAGACATGATGTAGGAATGTTTGTAGGATGTTTTTAAATATCTATGTTGGAAAACACATGGTTATGCCAATCATAACCTTAGAGCATTATAATTGAAGTAGATTGTATTATTGAAATTGAACTATATAATGGTGACATATAATCATTATAAGTTAAACTAAATTCTCACGTAATTGTTTTATACATTATGTCTTTTACGATAAAATCGCAAAAAAAAAGGGGAAGATTATCATAATATGATCCCACATAACCTCAAAATTATAATTTTATTCCATACGGTAAAAATATTGCTGAGAATCAAAAATATAAACTTCCGTAAAGCATAAATAATCGGAAACGAAGAATCCGTAAAATTTTCAAAAATGGAATCATTTTTAAATAACATTACCTTGGACAATGCAAGCCCCTTTTAGAGGTTTTAAACGTCGGAAAGTGGCAAAATACTGTTGTAGGTAATGTGACGAACATTTTGAGAAAGCAAAGGAGATTCTGAAACTGAGTAGATAAACACTTAGGAAACTAATTAGTGTAATAACAGGTCACACAGAGAAGGGAAATCAACTAGCTCGCATGTATAACACTGCCTTTGTCAATATCCTACGTTTTAGCCTATTAGACGCGAAAACCTTAACGCGGACACTATGCCAAACATTACTGAACAGAAATTGAAGGGAGTAGATTTCGACTTAGTCGAGATTTCAATGAGAAAATTGGGCATACGTGCTTACCTGTCTTATTTTCGGGCTTTTAATCATCCCTCTTTTCAACCTAGCTTAAATAAGGATTTATTTCGGCAGCAACGTTTCGAATGTTTGCTTCCAAGTATTCGCTCGTAAAATTTTTCTGTTATCACACAATCCTGCCAAAACTAAATGTCTAATACTGGCGCCTTCCAATTGAGGCACGAACAATTTATTAAGCATATCTCTGTGATGCTCACCGTTGACTGTAACATTCTGAACATCGTTATGAACCAACAGAAGAACCAATACTTCCATTGATCCATTAAGTCTACCAAACAGTGGGTATTTAGGGATGTAATGGTACTTTGACAATTGTTTGAGGATTATTAAACAAGCTCCAAATGCCGTAATTCGGTTTTTCACATAGCGACTTAATCAAAGTTTTAATTCATCCGATGCTCGATGAGTTTGTCCAATAAAACATTGATTTTAAAATATAATTTGAACAGTTTGCAAAATGCAGCTGCTCTGGCGTGCAATTTCGATGTGTTGTGGTTAGGGTTTAGGAACCGGGAATTCCCGCCAGGGAAGTATTTACAACTTTTCTCAAATACGAATATGTAAAAGAAAAACAAACATCGTCGGTCAAAAATATTTCTGGAATTATTTTTAATAAGTGCTTATAAATTTCAAGTGAATTAATTATATACATACAAAATTAAATGTTTTCTTGTATATAAATGTTTTTTATAACAACCGTAAAACAAGCAGTAGTTTCCGTGGTTCATTTTTATAAATATAATCACAAATTGTTCTTAAAAGTGGTCACAGAATTTTTAGGTATAATTTTTTTTATTTATGATTGAATTTTTCTAATAATACTTTTTTTTTAAATTCACTTTGCTTAGAAGCAAAATGTCTGAAGTTTGGAACTATTTTCAAAAGTAGACAACGCAGCACAATGTAATATTTCCCGAAAAGGGTAATGTTCAAGGGCGGTAGTACTAGTGGTATCATACGGCACCTTCTTTTCGTTCATAAAATAAAATTTGAAACGATTCTTCAACACCTGCACGAAATAAAAATAATAATTCCACCATTAAAAGTTTTTTAGACACCCAAACATTACCAGAAATTGTTTCAAAATTGGCAGCAGTCGATGGAATATCTATTCGAACAATTACACAAAGTTCTTTTATTCGTCAAAGTTTTTTCAGTAAAAATATCACGTTACCAAAATGAAACTGATGTTAAAAACATTGTAATAAAATATTACAACGCCGTTAAAAATACGATGGTGAAAACAATATCGAGTCAAATTTGCGACAATTTGAGGTTTGCTCTTGTATTAGACGAGTGGAGTAGTGTTGCCCAAAAAAAATATCTGTTTACATGGCAATAATTATTTTTATAATTTGCGTTAAGCTTATATTTCCCGAAGATGTAATGCTGGCACAATAAGGACTCTAATGGAAAATAAACTACTACTAAAACAGTGAATTATTACCCAATTCGTGATGTTAAAGTTAACAAACATTATTTATTTTAAAAGAAATATTATTTTTGGGAATCCCGGGAATTTCCGGGAAGACGATTTTTTGATTCCCGTTTCCCGGGAAAATAAAAAGTCCGGGAAATCCCAAACCCTAGTTGTGGTTCCAGTAGTACAAATATCGTCCAAATTTTAAATTCTATGGAGAGGTTTTTTAAAAAATTTTTAAACGCTGCTCCACCTAATCAATAATAACTCGAGAACGGTAAGTCCAATATTCTTAAAAAAATTTTTGAAAAACTAAGATTTACATAGCCTTTAATCGGTTTATAAATTTCGTTTTAATCGGCTCAGTAGTTTCAGAGTTATAAAAAAAAATAAAGAAAAAAATAATTTTTTAGTAAAAATAGCAATTTTTTTTTGTTCTCAAAAAATCATGAAAAATTTTAAACGGCAAAAATTGTTCAACTTTATTTCTTTATCGCAAAGCCACATGTCATAGCAACAAAATAAGATATCGATCATAAAAATCGATTGATTACTTTCGAATTTATTAACAATTAAGTGATCTTGCTCATTTTCACAAAATTTTAGTTTTTTTGTTTGATAAACATTAAATTGAGTAGTTAATGATCTTCTCCTAGAAAAATTGTTTGGAAAAAATCTTTTAAACATGTTAGTGATTCTCAGAATTAAAAAAAAGAAATAATAAACAAAAGGTTTTTTAATTTTTACGATTGCGATAGCAAAGTTATAAACGCTCATTAATGTGCGTGCACGCTAAATTGCTATCTGTAACGGATGATTTTTTTGCATAAAATTCCTTAATATTTTTTTATGATTCTTGGGAATAACAAACAATTTACAGCACACATAAAAAACTGTACCCACACAAATTTCCACATCAAAAATGTGTTACATAGTAACATTCGTGTATATTTTGACAAAACCCTTCCTACAATAGTGATTCTATTTTTCGGAATTACATTTGAATTAGATGAGTTGAAATGTATTAAACAAAAAGTTATTATAAGAAAAAAAAATAAAACAAATAAATAAATAATTCTTAAAAACTACAAGCTCTTGCATTTTCTTTTATAAGAATTTGTACTAGTGTTAAATATTGAAGTGTTACTCTTAATACTCCAGCAAAAATCAGCCATCATGTGTGCATCCCAGAGACCCTGGTATCGTTCCTCCATTGTCCGGATAGCTTGGTGGTATCGTTTGCCTTGTTCGTCACTCAAGTCTCCTAGATTTTCAGCAAAACGATCTAAGTGACTGTTCAGGTAGTGTAGTTTGATGCTCATATTGCATCCAAAATTCTGGAAGTGAGTTAACATCTCTTCAACATGCGCAACGTAATCATCACACATTTTATTTTCTAAGAAATTTTAAATAATCCATACAAAAGAATCCCATGTATTCTTCTCAATTTCTGACATTGAACTGCCAACATTTTTATCTTTTACCGATTTGCGAATTTGTATGCCGTTAAATATGCCTGTTTTAAGTTTTTTTGGCGTAGAATACGTCTTACCTTACGGTAAAGGGAGTCATGTCAGATTGTTATTGTTGTAATCTTTATTTCATTGATAATGAGGAAACGGCGAGATAACTTTTTTTAAAAATTTTTGTAGGTAAATGAAGATGTTATCTTTCGTTTGATATACATTTCATATTGGTTGATATCTTCCTAATAATTAAATTTCTCAAATGAAATTTGTTTAAACACATACACTCAAACGTATGTGTAGTGTTTGGTTGGGTGTTTGAGTTTGTAGCGTGAACACAAACTATGCTGCTGTTTCAGTGTGGATGAAATATTGAAATTTCGTATACTTACTTATGTATTTAAGTGAAACAAAATGTTAATTGTGAATTTGAATTTTACATGGATATATAATTATATAAAAAATATATGAAAAAATTAATTCATACATTTTTATGTTAAATGAAAGTGCTGCCAAGTAAACAAAATAACAATGCTGCTTGATGCTGTTTGACAGCAGCTGACAGTTGACGTTTAGTAAATTAAAATAAAAAACATATTTATCCTATTTTTCCTACCATAAGCTTATGTATATTATCAAAAGTAACTATTAAATAAATAAATTCATTTGCTTATATTATTTATCATTTATTGTTATATATGTTTTCTGTCTTATCGGATGGCGTATTCTACGTTAAACTTAATAGCCGTATCTCTGACATAGGCTGCAGGGACAGTCCGTGGCCGAAGGCCTCGGACAACTGTCTGCAGAATTTTTTTTTTTAAGAATATCGGACTAACCGTTTTCGAGTTATTATTGATTATGTGGAGCAGCGTCTAAAAAATCTTGAATTTAAAAAAAAAAAATTTTTTTAAATAACCATAGAATTGAAAAATTTATCAAACCCTTTTTTGCTGTTGACCTGTGTAATTATAAACAAAAAAATTTCAGCAAGGTTGCGAACCCTTTAAAACAAAATATTATTAAAAGCTGTTATACTTTGATTGCTTCGCAACTACACTATTGTTTCATAATATATTTTAAAGTAAAGTCCAGTTTTTAAACCTTATCAATAAAACGGAATTTTTGTTAAGATACAATACTATGTTTTTCGTAAAAATTTTTAAATCATATTATTTTTAGGGACAACAATATTAATTTTTTTCAGGAGAAATAGTGATAAAATTATGTTGATGTTTAAACAAAAAGTTGCTTATTTGAATGAAATAAATTTTAACATATAACAATAGTTTGCAATTACTTCATATCGATGGTCACAGGTAGAAAGTGATTTTGTAATTTTTACGATACTTAGTTTTTTAGTGATTTCTATACATTTCACACATTTACATCCACCTCGACATAAAACTATAATGCAATAGTACCAAAACGCCAGTTTTACAAGCAGTTTTTCAAAAGAAGTTACATGCAGTTTTTATTACGTTTTTGCCTTCTCCTGTAAAGTTACAATTATTTGAGTTAGGGCCCTTCTACTTGTGACCAACGATATGGTTGTAGATAATATGATATGATCCTTGTAATCATGTTTTTTTCTGCATATATATGAAGTAATATTTTATTCTTTATAACATGTGGGACAAAAGAAATCACCACATGCCGCAATTGAACGAATTAGGACTGGAGAGCATGTGGTTCCAACAGGATGGAGCAACTTCACACACTGTTGTATAGAGTACAGAGATAGGCGTGCATTGGGATAACGGGAGCGATGCGAACTAGTCCTTCGGAGGCGCTGAACACTATGTTGCATCTCGTTCCCATAGATATTCATATATTGGCCACATCCGCAAGTAGTGCGGTGAGGCTTAATGCGACTGGGTGTTGGAGGTCGAGGACGTATGGCCATGCGAGTATATTGGCCACGCTGCCTTCGAGCGTGAATCAACCCTCTGACTACATTACGCCCTACATGGATTTTGATGGGGCGTTCAGGGTTCTTATTCCCTCCAGGAGAGAGTGGAATGGGGGTCGCCTTTTGGGGAGTTTTGACACCAGGATCTATACTGACGGTTTGAGGATGGAATGTGGTGTTGGATCTGGTGTCTTCTCTGATGGACCGGAGATTAAATTCTCCTTCCGTCTTCCGGATGATTGCAGCGTTTTTCAGGCGGAAGTACTCGCTATCAGGGAAGCATGTAGGATACTGAATGACAAGAATATCCACGGGAGCATTGGAATATTTGTCGACAGTCAGGCGGCACTCTTGTCACTCAGGTCATACATTATTACGTCTAAATTAGTTGGCCAATGTAGAAAGGAACTGTCAAGGCTTGGTCAGCGGGCTGACGTTACTCTAGTTTGGATTCCTGCGCATAAGGGCCACTATGGTAACGAGCGTGCTGATGAGCTAGCCAGGGGAGGATCTGCTCTGGATATCTCTAATGCAATTGCAGTTGCAATCTCGTTGGGGACTATTAAAAGCAGAATCTCCAGACACTTTCTCCGGAAGGCTGATAACAGGTGGCGTGGGCTGAGCACGCGTAAGGTGGCACGGCTTACGTGGCCCTCTTTTGATGCACGACGTTCACTGCAACTTGCCAGTCGAAGTCGGAGGGACATATCGAGGTTGCTGGTGGTATTGACGGGTCACTGAATGTTAGGCAAACATGCAAGTCGGCTCGGACTCCCATCGAACGACCATTGTCGCAGTTGTCTGGATAGAGAGAAGGAGGAATCGGTTTTCCACTTTCTCTGCGAATGTCCTGCACTGGCGGCTAAGAGACACAGATTTCTGGGCGAACATATACTAGATGGACTCTCTGCGATATCTGAAGTTGGACTGAATTATCTACTGAGATATCTCAGGGCCACGGGGTGGATCTAGTACCCTTACTCTTGGATTTTATTCTGAGATACACTAGAAGCTGACGAGTGATGTGGTCCTGTCAAAACGGAGTCATACAGACTCTACTTGACTGTTGGCGTGCAGCGAACTACCACGATAACCAACCAACCAATCACACACTGCACGAGCCGAAGCCGAAGCTGAAGCCGTCATTCCCGTGTCGCCTCATCTCTCGTTTTGGTGATTTACATTGGCCTGTAACATCGCCCGATTAAACCGTTCGAGACTTTTATGTGTGGTTTTTTGAAGTTCCCTATTTATGTGAACAAGAACGAGACACTGGATGTGCTCAATGACATTCGACACGAGTGCGAAAATCTGTCACCCGAACTTCTCGCCGAAGTGATAAAAAATACCTTAAAACGAGCCCATGATGGCGCCCATTTGGCCGATATCATCTTCTCAACCTGACCAATAAAATTCTAATGGTTCAAATAAACATAATCAAAAATCATAATAGAAGTTTTTTATTAAGAAAAAATATTAGAGCCGTACAACTTTTGATGACTTCTTTTGGCCCACCTTGTATATGTTTACATAGGATGTTGCTAAAAAAAATTAAATTTTTTATTGCTTAAATTTGAACACAGATGCACTTATTATATAGTAGTTGTTGTGAAAATAAAATAACCAAAATTTTATATTTTTTTCTTAAAGCCGCAATAGTAAAACCAGATAGATAAAAAGAGAAAGAAAATGAATTTAATATTGACTTCACAGGAAGCCACTAAAATGGTTTGCAAAACAAGACCATACTAGATTGCTTTTTTACAAATTCCATTTACGTTTTCTGTTTCGAGTATAAGGTTAATTCAAGATATCGTTTTGCGGTTCAAATTAAAAAGAAAAGCCGGTTTACCTTTTTTTAAATCCAAAACCAACAAAATATATTACTTATTATTTATTTGAATAAAAAAACAAAACATTTAATAGTCTAGAACTATATTACTTCTACATGTTAACACTTTTACTACAATATTTTTAAATCAATCAGAAAGGATTTAAAGAAAGAATATATTTGATAATGCCACCATGCCGAGAAGATAAACTGATAGTTTTGTTTATAACTTGCAAAATATTCGCTACCTCGCTAGAGTAGTTCTTGCTATTTATAGCAAAAACAAGTTCTGTTAATTACTAAATAATTTTTAATTAAATTTATGAAACTTAATTCTCTGATTAATTTTATTTAGAAAAAACGATAAGTACGGCAAGGTTATTTTAGAGACAAATCTTCTATCTTAGCCAAAAGATCAATTAACTTCGGTTTAAAAATTTTAGATTAATAAATTCAGAAAATTCTAAAACGACTATAAAAATAACAAAGGTAAAATTTTATCCTTCTCCATTATAGAAATGATACGTCTAATTTAAGTCTTCTAAAGGGTCCGCCAAATAACCTTTTTTTTGAAAATGCTATAAAAAAAGTGTAGCTTCGGCTGTGTGGCACGTAGCGCCGTCCTGTTAAAACCAAATGTTGCCAATATCCTCCTCTTCAATTTTTGTGAACAAAAATTCGTTTAACTTGGCCCGATAACGATCGTCATTGTCTACAGCTCATTTTCGAAGAAAAATGGCCCAATTATGCCTCTGGACCAAAATCCGCACCAAACACTGACTCATTTTGGGTTTATCGGCTTTTCAATGTATGCGTGCGGGTTTTCTGTGCCCCAAATGCGACAATTTTGCTTGCTTACATACCCGCCAAGATCAAGATGAGCTTCATCTGAAACGATAATTTTTTTGGCGAAATCTGCCAAAGTAATGTCGCAATATTTCTCAGCGTTGTTTAAGCGTATAGACAACCATCTTCGTTTAGCAGAAGGATAAAACTAATTATCTGTCAAATCAGTGTTACCATTCACAAAATAAGTACTAGTTGAAAAAAAACGTTAGATGGCGGACCCATTATTTCATTAAAACTTGTGAGTTAAATAGGTGATATTTACATCTTACATTTCGATTAAAGAGTGCTGATGACGAAATCGTAGCTGGTATCAAATTTCAGAATTAAATGTACATATATTCTTAAACACACAATTATATAAAAAAGTTCCATAAAAATGGAAAAAGTAACTTTGTGGTCGCTCATAATATAAGTCTACAAAAATAAAAAAAAACCTTTGTGTCGCCAATAACATTTTTATTCTCGTCCTGAATCAAGAGTATATAATTTCAAAATTCCAGTTTTATAAACGTCAAAAGTACAAAAACCTATAGTGATTTAAAGAAAGTACCTTTTCCATCGCTCATAATATTCTTAGTCATTGCTCAAAACAGTAGTTACTAATTTTAAAATACTAGCTTCATAAGCATCGAATATACAAAAGGCACCAACACAAATGCAAAAAAGTACCTTTTTGTTTCATAACACTTTCATTCTCACCTCAGGTCAACAGTCACTAATTTCAAAATTCTAGCTTCATAAAAGAAGAAAACACAAAAAGTACAAAAAAAAATGCAAAAAGTACCTTTTTGTTCACCCATAACATTTTCAATCTCACTCAATAGTTACTACCTTAAAAACCTCAATTTCATAAAACTTTAAATTACAAAAAGTACCATACAAATGCGAAAAATTTCGATTTTGGTCACCCATAACATTTTCAGTCTCACCTCATGTCAATAGTCACTGATTTCAAAATTCTAGCTTAACAAAAGTAGAAAATAAAAAAAGTACCATACAAATAAAAAAAATCCTTTTTGAGATTTCCACAGTAATGTACAAATTTCAAGTTTAAAATGTGAATATCTTTAAAACAAAAAAATATATTAATTAACCTGATTTAAAGTTAAGAAATCTACTCTTGCTTGCATAAACATAAATATGTTCTAAAAAGTACCAAACTGTTTTCGCGAATTTTTCTCTTTCTACCCTGCTATGAAAGTGTTATAATTTTTACTGAATTACATAATTTTTATGTCTGGTGAAATACCTTTTATAATATTTTCCGAATTGGCCCTGTAATTAAGAATTATACATATTATAATGTATTTTCCCATTTTGGTACCTTTTCTATCCCTCTAAAAACTTTTAAAAATTGCACCTGTGGCCGATTTACTTGTCCTTAACAAGAAATAATGCGATTTGTGTACGTTTTTCCAATGTTTTTCCTGACAAGGCTCTAATATGTTTAAACCACATCAATTATGCTTAACAAAAAGCTTTGAATCATCCTCCTGTAGCGATTTCCTTTGACCATTGATACTTCAAATTTGGACACTCTCTGTTTAAGAAACATACTTATAAGTTGCTCTAAACTAATTAAAAAGTAATTATTTTTAATAAAAATTTGTATAAAAAATGTATAGACTGTCAGTTAGTTACGTACCGACTTTCAAGTTTTCTGCAGGAAAAATAATTCTTAAGACTATAACGGACACTCAAAGTCATTTAAAATGTTATAGCCTTTAATTTGTATTAACCATCTTGTGAATTCGCCAATTTTCTAAAATAAAATATTTACAGATTTAACATACAAAAATCCTGGTAGTTACAAACCAAAATCAATTTTAGATCCCTTCTTTATACTTATGTATGCATTTTGTAAGAGAAACCAAGAAATCACAATTGAAAAAATCATTTTGTTTTTGTGGTAAGAAATCTTAATGTTTAACAAAATGATTTTATTGGCAGTGGCTACATGAACATCGAAATGAATAAATGTTGGAGTCACCCAGATTGTTGCAATAACTGGAAATGATAGGAAACATGAATAGAAAATGTGGAAGAATAAAGACATAAAATTAATTGTCTCCCAATTGTCACATTTGTGGGTCACTTGTGGCAACATAAAAATTGATTTTATATTGAAGACAACGTAGGCAGAAGAGAATTGAAAAATTGCAAGAAAATACATTGCGAAAAGAAAGTGAAGATACTTCAGTTACATTGCACAGTAGTGTTACAACTGGCAACATTGAAAAAGAAGAAGTAAAGATTTCAGTATAGCTGACGACAAAGTATTTTATATATAAAAAAACTAGAATTAAAATAAATAAGTTGGAGGCATGGCATAGAGTTTTTTTGTTCCTTTTTAGTAGGCTTAAAAAAGATTTCAGTTTAGGCAGTTATGCAGTCGTTATTCTTAAATTAATTTTATAGTATAGTATATTTTAACTAATTTATTGCTTAAGTATCTGGCAAAAAAATCACAAATATTGCAGTCACAAATTCACAAGTATTGCAGTTTCCTATAAATGGAAGCAATCCTAACTCATATTTTGGAAATAATTGATTAATTTTAACTCAACGAATTATCAATACATGTTGTGTGTGATCATGTTCGTGCAACGTGCAGTAAACAAACAGAAAACTTTCCATTACAATGATTTATACAAATGAAAAAGCATAAAAATATAACAACTACAACAACAATGCACACATTTTCTTCCACCACGTACAACACCGCCTGCTTTAGTTGTTGGGATTTTTTTGAGGATTTTGTGGTTTCACTGTCAACACACATAGAGGCATGCAAGGTTTTTAACTCATATCTCAGCCGCGTTGCGCTAAAACTGCTGATTTTTAAAAGAATAGAAACAGATTTTTTTTATTTAGTTCATAGTCAAAAAGTATTCTTTGTTTCACTGCTCTCTCGATACACAAGAAACACACACAAACGCAACAAATGTAATTCAAATTAAGTACCCACAAAATTGCTACAAACGAAAATAATATTTATACTGTTCACTTTTTCTTCTTCTTTTTCATCGTTATTGAACTTTATTTACAAAACCAAACGTGTATCTTGCAAAAAATTAAACAAACTAAAAAATGTTTGTCAATTGTTGTGTGTGTTTTGAAACCTTTACAAGAGAAAAAATATTAAAGTTTTTCTAAAAGTAAAACTCTTGAGAGAAATTGACAATTGGAGAGAACTGAAAAAAATCTGGTTAAAAAACGTAAAACTAAAATTAAAAAAAAAGGAATGTAGTAGAGCAAAAAAAGAATGTATAGCAGAGATTCCCAATGTAAGATATTGGCCGCAACGGTATAATTAAAAACTTGAAACTTAAAACTATTTACATGCCTATTTTTAATACACTTGTGTCAAATAATCCATATAAGTTTATACCCAAAACTGATCACAATATGCTGCTTCAAATATAGAATTTAATATGGGCAAAATTAATACCTTTCACAAAGAGTGTAATGTATAGCGCACCTCGGTATCAATTATCACTCTACGAAACTATGAAATTAAAAGTTTTTGTGTGTCATGTGCCACGATATCTTTTGCTGCACAAAAACTTTTTCATTTCACAGTGTCACAGAACGATAACTGAGCCCCAGAACTGGTCTATTTTTTACTCCCTTTGTTGTTTAGTGAAGAGGTATCGCAGACCTAACTGAGTCCCGTGCCGCCACTAGCGTTTACTCTAGACTATTATGACCTCAAATTTAAGACTGATGATCATTCTTCATCACAGCATCTTTCGTAATAGCCAGCTTCTGTCCCCCTGACTAACTTTTTCCATAGCACTCACATCCAATGTGTGCTCGCTAGCCATTTGCGGACACTCGCATACCACATGCGTCTCAGCAGTCTCAAGGCATATTCTGCAAATATTATCCTCAAAAAGTTGAATCTTGCCCACGGGATATTTAAAGTCACCATGCCCTGTGACCAAAGCAGTTATCCAGCTCACAGTCCTCCGACTATATCTGAGTATTCTTAATGCACTCATAAAAGGGGGCTCCCTGGACACCATACGAGCCTGTCTACATGTGGTTGTATCCATCCATCTTTTCAGTTTGAATAACTTCACCCATTGTAAGACCATCGCCCGCACTATTCCATCCCCTAAAGCACCTCTAGGTTCCGATACGAAAAAAGCTGCAGCACCTTCTATCTTCACTAGTCCGTCTGCCACCTCATTCCCGTCCATGACTACATGTCACTTTACCCACATTAGCGTTATCTCATTTACAGAGGCTCACCTATTGAGCTGCAGAATACTATCAAGCACCAGTTTCGAGTCCACATCCGTAAGCTGCACGAATCTAACCAAAGACTGGTTTTCAAGTGCAATGGCGTATCCATTTCCCATGTACTCGGTCTTTTAGCAGATTAATTAACGAGTACAACGAGTATAGGTATATGGGTTTGTCATTCCATGTGAAATTTCTACAATATTCATTTCCGAACCCATTAAGTACATAGGTTAGGTTAGGTTGAAAAGGAGGAGCACTAAAAGCCCAAACCCATGACAGGTATACTCTTATGCCCAGTTGGCATGTTGTGGGCTCCATATGGAAAACGGCATTTCCAAACAAAAACCATAATCATAATTTCCCATAAATAGCGGACTAGTCCAAGAACCCAGTCCCCTCAATGTAATTCCTTATGGATCTACACTTCGAGTTCCCCAGGTATTCCGAGTTCGGCATAGTATCCACTGTAAAATTTTCACGTCTAATATATCCAAACGCAGGACTTTTTAAAAGTTTATGACTAAAGGAGTTGATTGATCAATGTCTGTCTGTCTGTGTTTATGTTTAAATCAGTTTAGTAAAATATTAGAAATATATTTTGGGAGCAGATTAGTATTAAAAATCAGTACAATCGCCTTATAATTTTCTGACATATGAGCAACTAAACACGATTGCTTCTAACTTTTTTCCTTACCTTTACCACAAAAATTAAACTTTTTAAGCTCTAGGATAATTTACAGACACGCTTGTGACTATTTATAGATATGATTATATATAGATATTCGTAGAAAATCAGTCACTAATCGGCAAAGTTATAGGCAAAACTTATTTGTAAAAGCTATTACATAATTTATATGGGCGTGGTACTTCTCACTTCTTAAAACAAATTGAATTGTCACGGGAACTGAATGTGCTCAAATGTGATCAGGAGTCTCTTGTTGCAAATCAACAAAAACTTACATATTAAAAACAAAAGTTGGGAAGCACTATTTCATATTTTTTTTTAATATAGACCTGCCCAAATTTATCGCTTTCATATCGACCATAATTTTTGTTTTTATTTCCTACTTCACACAATCAATTTAAAAAATGCGAACAGCACTTGTAGTATTTCAGTTTTGAATTTGGTCGAACAAAGCAAAAAACAAACAAAAATTTTTCATCGTGTGACATCAAACATTATTGATATTGATGTCACAGATGCTGACAAAGCAAATATGTTTTATACCAAAATTTCTTCCTTCGTCCTTCCTTCCTTCGTTTAGCAATAAATTCAAATTTGGTATAGCGTTTTTTTTCTTGGGGCCTGGATGATCAAATCTGAGTTATGACTGCAGTAGTAGTTTTAAAATTGAAAAGCCACAAATAAATTGTTTGTGTAGATTATATGTATTTTTAAAATCAATAGAATATAATTTTAAGAGTTTAATTTTTTTATTTCATACTTTCTTTTCTTCATACTTGATAAACTCAGATTTCCTTTTTAATCAAACTTTAAACGAAAAAACTTAAATTTCTAAAATTTACCAACAAACCACAGCAGGTTTTGTATGTTTTCTATATTGACGTAAGCTGTAGTTGCAGTTGCACAAACTATTTTAAAAGCAACCAAAAAGTTCTGCCTAAAATAAACATTTCATTTGAAATTTAACTCACGTTGTCAGACACTTCATTCATATAATCGCTAGTTGTTTAGTTTTGACCAATTTTTACTTTGCCACCATAATCCGTATTATTGTTTTCTTTTTATCTCTATGTTTTTTCCACATGTTTGAAAATTTGCATAGAATTATGTGTGTTTGTATGCAGGTTTAATTCGTTATATTCCACAGTTCCCTTAACGAAGAGGAAAAGAGTACACGTGATGCTTTAATTTAAATAGTTTTTGCACAGAATTTGTGTTGATATGTATAGTCTATGAGCTGTAATATTGTTACAACCGTTCTGACTATGTCAACAGTGTTAGTATTTATTTGTCAGTTGTGTGAGAGAATTTCTTTTTGTGCTTGTATTATCAACAGCCAAATATAACAAATATTCTCTGGTTTAATACTTTAATCCAATTATATTTGCATCATGTACTTTATTCATTTTTCTTGTTTAATGGTTTCAGTTTTCCCGTAATCTACAGTGTGGTCGATATTTAGATAATTTTTAACAAAAAAAAGTATTGATCAAAAAATATTTCCTAAAATATAACCTAGTCAAGCCTAAATTTATAACTGGACAGTTATAGAGTTGAAATATAAACAAATAGAAAAATTTTATATTCAAATGAACAAAGCTAAAACCTTAAATGTTCCAGTAAAATGCTCAATTTGTAATGTTGTACGAATTCCTTGTTTCTTTACTACTAGCCAAGCCCGGCGCGCGTTACAGCTCAACATGTATGCAAAGTTTCACAAAAATCGGTCCAGAGCAAGTACCTCAAAATTATAACTTTTTTATGGGTGTGGCCCTGCCCACTTTTCTAATCACGAAATTTTAAAGTCATAACAGCTCAATGTGTATGCAAAGTTTCAGAAAAATCGATCAAGTACAAGTAGCTAAAAATGATAACTAATTTTTTATGGGCGTAGCCCTGCCCACTTTTTACATTCCATAAACACTCCCTGGACTGTGTACAACAACTTTTCAAATTTCAAGTCCGATCGGCTTTACGGTTTCGGAGTCTATAGCTAACACACACACACAGACAGAGTTTCACTTTTATATATATAGATTCCCTTGAAAAAGTCAAAAAAATTGACGAAACGTCATAATATATGTAATAAAATTGATTTTTATTTACATGAATAGGCTGGACTAGCTTATATTTTAGGAAATATTTTTTGATCAAGATTTTAATACCAGCCAAACATTCATAACAAAAAAAGGTAGTGGTGCGATTCACTAACTTTAACCGATCCGACCTTCGTTTAATTTATCGACAGTAATATGCGATTCACTAAATACTTATTAACGTTACTCGACAACTATTACATTAAAGTGGCATCTTTGTCATAAAAAGAGTCTAGATAAATTCACCACTAACATCCTGCATACAAGTAGTCGCGCCATAGCTGCGACTTAATGCTAGGCGCACAATTGGGACGAACGACGAATTTTTCGTCGTGAATATTCGCTATCAAAAATAAAACACTTTTGTGTATATGATAATGCATACAATTATGGCGTCAGTCGAATTCGCTATACGCGGCGAACTCTGCAATAGATTTATTTCTATTTCTTACGCCGGCGAACGACGAACAAATACAAGGTGAAAATTTTTTTATATTTGGTTTTACTTCTCATCTTTTAAAGAAAATTAAGTTAGTTTTTACTTTAATAATTGTTCTATTCTCAATTTTAAAATATTTAAAATAAATATAAAAAAGTTAACTACAAAAATTTGTGTTTATTTGTGTTTTTGCAAATGTGTAAGTTTATTAAGTGAGTTTTTTTCATATGGTCACACTATTAGCTGTTATACAAAAACAACATTTTTACTGCACGTACCCATGACATTCTTTGTAAATGTTTACTTATAGGTAAAAAAGTTTTTATCATGACAGAAATTAAATTTATTATTTTGTCGAGTTTCACAAAAATTTAAATTATTTGATTATTTTTGTTCTTTCTTTACACAAACAGTAAACAATTTTATGAACTATAAAAGATATTAATTTTTCGTCGTTATGGCGCTTTACACAGCGAATTTTTACCGACGAATTCCTCGTGTTGGGCGAAACTTGTCGTTCGTCCCAATTGTGCGCCGAGCATAAGCTTAATTGGTTTTTGTGTCGAGAATTAAGTTCAACTTTTTGTCAATAAAATAAACAACAACAAAATTATTGTCACTCAGATAACAATGTCATTAAAATATGTTAATAAATATCGAAATCAATAAAATTGTTGTAAAGTTTTTTACGACAATAAACAATACGACAATCGCACTACAGATTTGTTGCTATTTAAAAGATTTACCGACAAGCCTAAACAAGATGTCAAAGCGTTGTGTTAAATTGTTATTATTGCTGTAATAAAAAATAATAAATAATAAAACCCATTGCACCAAAATAAAAAACATGATTGTGGAATTATAATCTAAGAGAATATGAATATGATTGAATTGTATTATTGTGGTTAAAATCTGTCATGATTGCACGTTATTATGAGTATTTAAAGTAACATACAATTATCTTATTGCGACTTAAATGAAACCTAAAATTGATGCTCTTTTCCAAAACAGGCTTTATTTCAATAGATGCTTGAAATTTCGGAAAACATTAATTTTATAGAGAAACAGGTTTCAGATTTAGAAAAGGTCAACTCCTAATCCGATTTTTTTATGCCCTTCACACAAAAGTGAAAAAGGATATATATAGGTTTGTCATTCCGTATGAAATTTCTACAGTATTCATTTCCGACCCCATCAATTATATATTTTCTGAAAGTTTATGAATAGGGAATTCGATTAAGCATTGTCCGTCTGTCCGTCTGTCCATGTGTCCGTTTGTCTGTATGTCCGTGTATCTGTCAGAAATTAACTTTTTGAAGCCCCCGATATCGCCTAGACCCACGTGAGTTACTAAGATATCAAAAATATTCGGAAGCTGATCGGTATTGAAAATCAGAAAAATCGGTACATAACAACATACAACACATACAACTTATATGTACATACATACATATATATGTATGTACATATGTGCTAAGCCAAAAACAATTTTTTTTTAAATTATTTTTGTTATTTTTTTTTTAATTTTTTATTTTTCCCCTTCGTTTCATTGTATTTTTCTACACTTCATTTCCACTGTACGCCGCAGTGGAAAACAACGATTTAGTGTTATTTAACTGTTTCTAATTTTTTTATTTTTTTTTTATCTATTAATATTATGTAAGGTCATACAAAAAATATTAATAAAAAAGATAATTTTTTTTGTTACTTTTAATTGCAACAAATGTTACCAACTGAAGTACGTGTACTAGGGATACAAATAAAGTTTAATTAAATACTTTAGTGTGCAATATATTAGGATTGACACTTGTGCTATTAAGATCTAATTTATGTTTAAACAATTATGTAATAAGTTAAGTTATATTGCTTATAGTAAAGAAAAATAATTGCTTTGTGTTATTTCAAAAAAAAAACACAATTTTGTTTCAATATTTTACACATAATCGACAAAGTTTTCCATACAATAGAATAATATCTATTAAATAGTTAAAAAAAAATGTAATACTTAATATAACGATCTAAAAGAAATATGCCTGAAAATTATTATTTACGAAAACATTTCTTGCCATTAAAGGCAAAAGAAAGTTTTGTTTCCCACAAATTATTTTATTTTTATTATTAATTTATATCTGACTTGTGGACGCTGAAGCATTAAATGTCACCATATAAATCTGTATGCCATTGGTGGTATCACAAATGTAATAATTATAAAGATTATTACATGAACATTTTCATGTACATAAAGTTGTTGCTGATGCTGCTACTGCCCATTGAGACATGACTTTAAGTGTTGAAAATGCCCATAATCTGCGTGTGACAAAGTACAAAACGCAAAAGTTTGCTTTAGTTGTTCTTCATTAAAACAGCGTCTCTCAAACTGGAAAAAGAAGGTAAAATTTGCATTTGTAAGAAATTTTAGATAAAATCTTTATAATTTTCGTTTTTATTGTCAAACTTTTTTTATACCCTTCACCTGTGGTGCACAAGGGTATATATAGCTTTGTCATTCCGTTTGTAATTTCTACAATTTTCATTTCCGACCCCATAAAGTATATATTTTCTGAAAGCTTATGAATAGAGGAGTCGATTAAGCCCTGACCGTCTGTCCGTCTATCCGTCTGTCCGTCTGTCCGTCTGTCCGTCTGCCCGTCTGTCCGTGTGTTGGTTGAAATCAACTTTTAGAAGCAACTGTATGTGCCTCAGATCTGTATATGGTATCAATCTCTTGGAAATATCCAGGAATGAATCGCTATTGAAATTCAGCACAATCGCCCCATAACTTTCTGAGATATGAGCAAAAAACCACGACCACCTCGTTTTTTTTCACAATTACAACAACAACATACATATATACATACATGTAAAAAACATACCAAACAAAAAAAATTACAAAAAAAAAAAATATTAAAAATAAGAAAAAAAAAAATTAAAAAAAACTACAAAAAAAAATTTTTTAAAAATTAAAAAAAAAATATAAAAAAAATAATAAAATATAAATAATATATTAAATAAAATAAAAAAAAAATTTTTTGGCTCAGCTGGGATTCGATGCCACATTTATTCTAACGTGTACGTATGCACGTATTTTATATGGGATGAATGGTGATACAAACAATTGTTATTGCATGACTACACGTTGTGAAGGGTATATAAAATTCGGCACGGCCGAATATAGCACTGTTACTTGTTTTTAATTAATTTGAATTCAGTCACAATTAGATTTTAATTTTTATTATACCCTTCACACAGTGAAAAAGGGTATTTATAGGTTTGTCATTCCGTGTGAAATTTCTACAATTTTCATTTCCGACCCCATAAAGTATATATTTTCTGAAAGCTTATGAATAGGGGAGTCGAATTAGCTCTGTCAGTCTCTCCGTCTGTCCGTGTGTATGTTGAAATCAACTTATTGAAGCCCCCCGACATCGCTTGGACCCGGGTGAGGTATTAAAATATCAGAAATATTCGGAAGTAGATCGCTATTGAAAATCAGAAACATCGGTAGATAAAAAACTCAGATATGTGCAAAAACCCATAGCCACCACGATTTTTTTTCACAAAAACAACATTACAACAACAACAAGCATACATACAAACGTGTATACTGGTTAAAGAAAACGTCACATCGAATCCCAGCTGAGCAAAAAAAATTTTTTTTTTTTTTTAATATTTTTTTTTTATTTTTTTTTTTTGTTTTATATTTATTATATATATTTTTAATTTTTTTTTTAAATTTTTTTTTAATTTTTTTTTTAATTTTTTTTTTAATTTTTTTTTTAATTTTTTTTTTAATTTTTTTTTTATTTTATTTTTTAACATACACACGTAAATTTATAATTTTACAATGGGATGTTTTTATATATGTATGTTTTTTATACGTAAGTACGTATTTCATATGGGATGAATGGTGATACAAACTACTGTTATTGCATGACTACACGTTGTGAAGGGTATATAAGATTCGACACGGCCGAATATAGCGCTCTTACTTGTTTTTTTTTTTTTCTTTAACTGTGATAATGAAAGAATAAGCTTAAAAATTATATTTTTCCGATACTTATCGAATGAAATACTTTTTTTTAAACCAGCTATGCTCTCATCATCAGCACTCGATCCTATATAAAAATGTGAACATTAATGGAAAAAATCTTAACGCATGTTTTGAGCCTTCCTTTTTTTGGATGATATACATATTTAATTTTTTTTTATAAGTTTTTTATCTAGTTATCTTTGCAGAAAATGCCAGTTATTATTTTTTATCACAACCATGCTGGTTTGTTGTGAACAGGGATGCCACAACGAAAATAATTTGTCTAGCCAATTTGTGGCAAAAACAGACCAAAATCTACAAAAACCTACCAATTTAAAAAGGCTTTCTAAATATTAATTAGTCGATTAAGGTAGCAAATCGGACTTTTTAAATAAATAA
Organism: Phyto melanocephala; assembly: GCA_941918925.1. Classification (NCBI taxonomy): domain Eukaryota; kingdom Metazoa; phylum Arthropoda; class Insecta; order Diptera; family Rhinophoridae; genus Phyto; species Phyto melanocephala. The sequence continues at coordinate 21,879,779 of OW799236.1, read as the reverse complement.
ATACAAAAGTCATTTATAAATACAATTATATAATTTACTAGCCAAACCCGGCGCGCGTTGCTACGCCCCTTAATGAATCGAAATGCATTCTGAATTTAATTGAATATCAACTTTTCTAATCACAAAATTGTAAAGTCATAACAGCTCAATATGTGTGCAAAGTTTCAGAATAATCGGTCCAGTGCAAGTACCTCAAAATGATATCTTTTTTTTATGGGCGTGGCACTGCCCACTTTTCTAATAAGGAAATTATTTAGTCATGACAGCTCGATATGTGTGCAAAGTTTCAGAAAAATCGGTCCAGTGTAAGTACCTCAAAATGATACCTTTTTTTATGGGCGTGGCACTGCCCACTTTTCTAAATACGAAACTGTATAGTCATGACAACTCAATATGTGTGCAAAGTTTCAGAAAAATCGGTCCAGTGCAAGTACCCCAAAATGATACCTATTTTTTAATGGGCGTGGCACTGCCCACTTTTCTAATAACGAAAGTGTAAAGTCATGACAGCTCAATATTTTCGCAAAGTTTCAGAAAATTCGGTCCAGTGCAAGTAGCTAAAACTGATAACTAATTTTTTATGGGCGTGGCCCCGCCCACTTTTTCAATCACGAAATTATAAAGCCATGACAGCTCAATATGTGTGCAAAGTTTCAGAAAAATCGGTCCAGTGCAAGTACCTCAAAATTAAAACTTTTTTAGGGGCGTGGCCCCGCCCACTTTTCTTACCACGAAATTATTTAGTCATGACAGCTCGATATGTGTGCAAAGTTTCAGAAAAATCGGTCAAGTGCAAGTAGCTAAAACTGATAACTAATTTTTTATGGGCGTGGCTCCGCCCTCTTTTTTTCACCCATAAACACTCCCTGGTATGTGTACAACAACTTGCCAAAGTTTGAGTCCGATCGGTTTTACAGTTTCGGAGTCTATAGCTAACACACACACACACACACACAGAGTTTCACTTTTATATATATAGATAGATATAGATATATTTAAATTTCAGAGATGGAAAAGTTGTTAAAATATCTTTAATTAAATAAAATTTAATAAAAAAAAGGATATTTTTTTGTCATATATACAGTAATCCCCTGATTTACGTCGTGATTATTTCCGGAAAATAGCGACGTAAATCGATACAACGTAAATCGAATTTAAAATTACCCATACGAAATATTGTTTAAGTATTTAAAAGTGAAATTAGTCTTATTTAATAACGTTGTATGTACAAAAAAGTAAAATATAAAATTTTGAACTTCGATACCAAGAAGGCTGAGTTTAATAAAAATTAATGAAAAATACAAAATAAACTAAACAAGTAATTAAAATTTAATATGAACTTTAAAGTGTGGTTAGAAACTTACAATATCGGTTAGATGTTTTTAATACATGGATTAAGCTTTTAGATCGTAAGAGCAAACTTATCTTTTTTTTAAATAACTAACAAAGTTACTGGTAAATTTTTGTTTGGTTGCTTAAGTCCTTTATTTACAATACCAACGCGTTTTCACTTTTTTCTTCACTATTGGTCTTATTTAAGTATAGTTTCAGTAGAGTAAACCGCAGCTGCTTTTGCATTTTCACGCATTCCTGCCGCATTCTTTACTACAGTTTTTACTGTGGTTGGCGGCAAACCTATACTGCTGGTAGTTGCAAATGAAATTTACACTGTTTTTTTATAAATATATGAGAAGTACAAACTTTGTAAATCTTATTATACGAGCTTATATTGCAATTCGCAACGTTTGGTAAATATAAAAAAAATGTACCACTGGATAAGATTCAAATATCTAAACACATAAGTATGGATGTATATGCAAAACAAATATTTGAAATAAAAACTGGGATTCTTCTCTTTTTTTTTTAACTAATGAACAAATGTGGCGACGCAAATCAAGTTTTAATGCCACAAAAAATTTGCCGACTCAAATCGAAACACCATATATCGTGGCAACGTAAATTATGGGATTATTGTATTCTAAAAGATACAAGAGTAACAAATATAAGTAAATTTGGTACACTAATTATTAAAAAAAGTAAGCTCAAGTTAATTATTTAACACCGAAAGCAAAATCCAATATTCCATCCCTGCATTGCCAAATGCATTAATAAATAAATGAAGGTGAATTCAACAAATTTTGAAAAAAAATTCGTCCCAAACAGCGGGGATGGTAATTTCATCAGTATAAATTCGTCTTCAATATTTATAATATTTAAATACAAGTGGTGCACGTTCAAAGCCTATAATACTGTATTGCTACTCTGTCTTAATCCACCAAGTTCCTAAATGTTTCTATATAAAGTATGATTATATTGTGCACAAATATTAAGCCAAAAAAAATTTTTTTTTTTCTAAAATCCAAAATTTTTCAACAAACTAACCTGGCGATTAAGTTATATTTAAATTTAAAAGAAATACCCATCTTGGTGTGATCAGATCAAAGTGGAGTCCCATTGTGATTGTGAGTTTGATCAAAATTAAGGGCGAAAAAGTAATACTTACTAAATTAAAAAAAAATTTAATAAAAACAAGTAAGAGCACTATATTCGGCTGTGCCGAATCTTTTATACCCACCACCAATTTTGTGTACATTTAAAGCACAATAATTATTATTTTGTTAATCGCTATTGAATAATATCTTTATAATAAAATATGTATCACTTTCTTTGTAGAGGGTGATTAAATTTATTAGGGCCCATGTTGAAGGTGAACTACACCTAGTCTTTAAATTTGTTTTCTGCATTTCACTTGACATTTCTCAATCTCAAACTTACTCAATTTGATCCGTGGAAAGATATGCAAATGAGCAACGCTTTAAAGTTATTCAGGTTTTTTATAAAAATGGGCGTTCTAATCAAAATGCATTTTGTGCACTTCGTGATTATTTTGGCCAACATAATCGTTCAAATTCGTCCACAATCGGGAGAATTGTAAAAAATATTTACATTTCTGCAAAACAGGTCTGTATAATATGTTAGAAAATCTGTGAATGCCTTCTTAGTTCGCTGAATGGGAACTACTGCTGGTTTTTGCGATAGTGTGGCAAAAGAGCAGTCAACCTCGCCTCATCATCATGCCTAACAATTGAGCATCAACATTGTCATTGAAAATTTGGACCATCAGATAGAGGAGTGGCGCCAAGGATGGGGGGGGGCCATTTGGCAGATATTTTGTTAAATACATAATTGAACCATACAAATATCATCATTATAAAAAGAAATAATAATAATATCCTAAATAATTTGTGTTTTATTTAAATTCAACATCGGTCCTTCAAATTTAACCACCCTCTATAACTTCGATATCCTACTAAAATGCTTTTGTAAATATAGTCTTTCAATGAAAGTGGTCGTTAAAGTAATCGTGTCAATAAAGTTTCTGCTAATAAATACAACTTAGATATTTCAATATAGTCCTTTATTTTCCTAAAAACTTTGTCAATAGAGAAATTACATGAATTTAAGATAAACCGTAATATGGGAGGTAGGCGTTAAAGTGAGCGTGTTAGCTAAACTTTTTTGCACAACGACTACATTGATTAGAAGGATATACGAAGGAAATTTGATCATCATACCTCTAATTTTGGCGGTTTTATGAGCTTTTAAATTTCATTAACGGTAGATAACGTGAAAAGTGGGCGTTATAGTAGGCATGTCAAAGTTGTTTTTGCGAATGAATACAACTGAGGTGTTTCAATATAACCCTTTATTATTCCAAAACCTTTATTAATAGAGAAATTATATGAATTTTAGGTAAAACGTTATATGGGAGGTGGGCGTAAAAAATGGCGTGGCACCTCAATTTTCTTGCACAGTAATTACATTGCCTAGAGGGATATACGTAGCAAATTTGATCATCACACCTCTAATTTTGGCGGTTTTATGATCTTTTAAATTTCATTAACGGTAGATAACGTGAAAAGTGGGCGTTATAGTAGGCGTGTCAAAGTTGTTTTTGCGAATGAATTCAACTGAGGTGTTTCAATATAACCCTTTATTATTCCAAAATCTTTATTAATAGAGAAATTATATGAATTTTAGGTAAAACGTTATATGGGAGGTGGGCGTAAAAAATGGCGTGGCACCTTAATTTTCTTGCACAGTAATTACATTGCCTAGAGGGATATACGTAGCAAATTTGATCATCACACCTCTAATTTTGGCGATTTTATGATCTTTTAAATTTCATTAACGGTAGATAACGTGAAAAGTGGGCGTTATAGTAGGCGTGTCAAAGTTGTTTTTGCTAATGAGTACAACTTAGGTGTTTCAATATAGCTCTTTGTTATTCCGAAATCTTTATTAATAGAGAAATTATATGAATTTTGGGTAAAACGTTATATGGGAGGTAGGCGTAAAAGTAGGCGTGGCACCTTAATTTTCTGGCACAGTAATGATACTGCCTAGGAGGATATACGTAGCAAATTTGATCATCACACTTCTAATTTTGGCGGTTTTATGAGCTTTTAAATTTCATTAACGGTAGATAACGTGAAAAGTGGGCGTTATAGTAGGCGTGTCAAAGTTGTTTTTGCTAATGAGTACAACTTAGGTGTTTCAATATAGCCCTTTATTATTCCAAAATCTTTATTAATAGAGAAATTATATGAATTTTAGGTAAAACGTTATATGGGAGGTGGGCGTAAAAGTCGGCGTGGCAACTTAATTTTCCGGCACAGTAATGATACTGCCTAGAGGGATATACGTAGCAAATTTGATCATCACACCTCTAATTTTGGCGGTTTTATGAGCTTTTAAACTTCATTAACGGTAGATAACGTGAAAAGTGGGCGTTATAGTAGGCGTGTCAAAGTTGTTTTTGCTAATGAGTACAACTTAGGTGTTTCAATATAGCCCTTTGTTATTCCAAAATCTTTATTAATAGAGAAATTATATGAATTTTAGGTAAAACGTTATATGGGAGGTGGGCGTAAAAGTGGGCGTGGCACATTTATTTTCCGTTACAAAAAAGCGCCTGACCAAAAAGCGAAGTGTGCGAAATTTCAGAGTCGTACATCCGAAAAATACACTGTGCGGTATAAATTTTCGTACATTTTGATCGATAACTCCCCTCCTTAAGAATAGATTTTGATAATTTTCGGGGAAAAATATTGTTTTTACTCAGGAAATATATATTCGAAGTTTCATGAGTCTACGTTAATGCGTTTGGACACAATTCCATTTTATTCGATGTTTGAAGGACACGGTTTTTTCGACCTACTCTTCCTTTTCGAGCTATAACTCCCTTCCTAATATTCCGATTTAGCCCATTTTCAATACCAAACAAACCTTGTCTATAAGAAATATTCTGGCAAAATTTGAGCCCCCTAGCTTTTTCGGTGCGACCTCTATCGTGCTTTCAACAGACGGACAGACGGACGGACATAGCTAGATCGTCATCAAATCAAACCCTGATTCAGAATATATATACTTTATGGGGTCTAAAATGGATATTTCGATGTGTTACAAACGGAATGACAAAATGAATATACCCCCACCATTTTTTTGGTGGCGGGTATAAAAATATCGCTCACAAAAAATGTTCCGAAGATTTAAAGATCTACCATTAATCTACCGTTTCCAATATTACTAAACAGTATCAGGAGAATCTGACCATTAATAGGAAACACTGTCCAGAAAAAAAGGTCCATATTGGGAAGGCGCAGAAAATTTTAAGTATTTTGAAAATAGCGCCAAACATACCTTATAGAACAGTAGCCGGTTAGCTTAATGCTATGACTATTTAGTGCAAAAATTCAAAGCCAATACAGGCTTGAAGACATACATAGTCCATAAATTTCCAGTCAAGAATTCTGTAGAAATTTCGAAGCCAAAAATAGAAACGGAAATTTTTTTTAATTTTTAAATTTTAATCAAATTTTATACAAAACTACTCAAGTTGTATAATGGACAAAAAACAAGCGTGTGGGTAAATTTTTCGCAGCTTCTGTATAAAAAAAATTGCTAATTCTTAAGTAAATGTTGAGGATTCGAATTAACTTTTCTGATTCTAATACTTTTAATAATAAGATATTTTGTCGTGTTGTATTAGAAAGTCAAATCTTTTAATAAATAAATAAGATAAGGATTTTAAATCAGACAAAAAAGTAAAAGAAGAAAATCATTTATTAAAGTGGGCTCAATAAATACCAAAATATTCATCAAATAACGTTTGCAAAAAGGGCTTTTTCTAACGTAAGAGAACACAATGGGTACACATATTTTTAGCCCTATTTGGTATTGTGTCGAAATGGTAAGAAAGCTCTGGAGTATTACAAAAAACAGTAACATAGTTTTTGTACCAAGACAGGTCAATCAATCAAACTTTCTGGTGCTAAAACCACAGAAAAGATATTGGAGTCTGATGAAGAGCTTTAAAAAGGTGCACCAAAATATGGAACATTTTAAGAAAAAGATGTTCAAACTGTTCTTAAATGGAAGAGTTACCTAAAAAAAAGGTCCACGAGTCCATTATTAGTAGTTAGAACTTTGAAGGTTATATTTTCCTGTGATCTGTAATATTATATCAGTTAAATAAAAAATCAACCGTGTTCGAATTATTGAATTTTAAAAATGTTTAGAATTTTTTCGATTTCACTTCTCAGTTTAAAATCCTAACACTATTCAAGCATTTAGATATGATTCTTAATTTTAGTTTTAATTTAATTCTTAAAGAAAATCTTTTTAACAAAACTGTCTTAAACAAAAATTGTTGGAAATATTTTTGCCTCTAGGGCATCTTAATTTGAGTGTTAAGGATGGTCGTCTTAATGACAGTCAAGAAAAAAAAAAAGGAAAACCCAGACATATTTTTTATTTAATTATGTGTTTATCTAATTTAAGTAAAAAAAAACATATAAACATCATTAAATTTGTGTATCATTTGTGTGTTATACGACGAAGCCATCAAATACACATTATTAAAATGGCAACAGTCAAGTTCAAATAAATAGAAATAAAATGAAATTTGAAAACCCAAAATCTCTTTAAAAGTAAATTTTTAAATACTATTTTTACATGAATAAATACTTATAGATAAATAAAACTAAAAATAGACAATGATAAAACAATTGAGTTTTTTTAAATCAATATAGAGTAAATATAAGAATGTATTACACATTATCAAAAATATCGTCTTAAAAGCCCATACGAGCACATCAGAATAAATAACCACACACTACACCAATCAAATAATTCTTCTAGATATTTGACTCTTTTTATTCATCTGTATTGTCTTGTCTCGAAAGACGGGACAGTCATATACCGGAATCTTCCTTTTTCTTGTAAATAAACTGATTATGTTTTTTCCAGTTGTAAAATATATTCAGAGCCTCTGCTGCTTCCCTGTATAAAAGTTAAAAAATTTTTTCCCCTGATCGGTATCACAGCATCATCTACTTAACAGATTAGTTTGAAACCCTCGCAGTTACAATATAAACAAGCATGTTAATGAGAGGACCGTACACTTCGTAAAATTGGTCTGCGTTTTGCACGAAAATGGTGAGTAAGAAATTAGAGGCAGGAATGAAAAAGTTGGCACAAATTCATATTTTTTTATAAAATTTTATTAAAAGACAGTTCTCCGGAATGTTTTATATATGTTAGATATTTTGTGTACAAAATTTATAATTTTTTGTATAATTTCAGGATCTGTTTTTATTAAGGGCATAAAACTTTGTTAAAATTACTGTGGTAATTCTTATGTAGTATTCTCTAATAAATATGAAGTCCAATGATAAAACCGGACGATTTTTAAAGTTAAAAAGTAGGTGGTATGAGATAATGAGATCTCTTCTAAGTCAAGTTAAATAATGCGTTGGATTAGTCAACATCTTGGCTGACTTGACAAATGCAGTTTGCATTGCAACATTGTAAAGAAAATTGTTTACAAGACAAAGTAATATTAGGGGTAATCACCCTTCGTTGTAAACAGATCATTCAAATGTTGCAGATCTTGCAAGTTTAGTATATGTTCTAAAGTTTGCAACCCCACAAGAACAATATACACTAAAATTACATTTCCTACACAAGCACTTACTTCCAATACTTAAAACAGTTATAGTATACAGTATATAGAAGATCTGCAACATTTGCATGATCTGTTTACAACGAAGGGTAATTTCCGCTTTTGTATTTAATGTTTACAAAGAATCACAAATAAAAACCATGCAAGAAATTGACTAATAATGCGCACTTGAAAGCATTGTCATTCAATAATGAACATGAGGCATTGCCAAAACAAATTTAAATGTTTTTATGAACACAATGCATTGTAAGGTTACATTACAAACAGCATTTATGAAGTCAGCCCTTCTCTTTATCATCGAAACCCTTTTTAAGAAGTAACTATCTACCACAACTGAAATTTCGATAACAGTTTATAACTTATATTTCCATAGATAACAAACAAAGCTTTCAATATTGGGCCCTACATAACTCACAACAGTAAGAGTACTTACAAATGAACATGTGCAAATTTGCTGTGAATATTACGGCGGATTGTGAGCGTGCTTTTTTAGTCCGAAATACATATTTAATTGCTTGAAGAAGGATCTTCATTAAAATTTTGTTTATTCATTATGCATTTCTTTCTTTTTCAAAAGAACCTATTTTTTATAAAATTTATTCTTACTAAAAGAAATTTCTTGTAATTTTCGTCTTCTTTTACATAAAATTAATTACGATCGAAATGTCAAAAACAGCAGTTGTCATTTATTTGTTTCTGACACATAAATACACAGCGAATTTTGCACAAGCTTTTTATAGTGAAAAGTAGAGTAAAGCAAATTGCAAATGCATACATTTTGTTGTTGTGTTTAAAAAACAGTGCTTCTTTCCAATCATTTGCATCGTTTGTACAGTTTGCACTACCCTTAATGAATACCCTTACTACATCAGTGTCTCTTGACAATCCAAATCAATTACAACAATGCTGTTTTTGTAGACCAAATGTAACCGTCTGAGATGCAGTGTAAAGAACAGCTGTGATAGGAATCTATTTTGAAAATAATGGTCATTAAAGCATGATAGTGAGCACTGCTTCTTTTATTTCTTATTTATTTAGTGCTGACATTCTGATATCTTTGTCCTTGCGTTCGAACAACATACTATTCGACTCCAAAAGCTATCCGTTTAAAAAAAAAAAAAAAGTAAATATTTTATTACTAGTTTATTTAGCTCACCTGTATGTCTGTTTTTTATTATTTCAATATTTTTATAAAATTTTTGTTTATTTTTTTGTGCGGTTGATAGATGTCTTTGCTGTTTGACAAATGATTTTCGTGAAATTTGTTTTTCCTCTAATCATATGGCTTTAGAGTGGTTTAGTGGAATTTTTCGTTGTTGAAAACTTTCTTTAATAATGTTTATCTGTTTCTACAAGTTTAAAGAATTCTTTTCTTATTATTTTATTCGAATCAAAATGCGTGCACGTTATGCACGTTAAAAGAAATTTAAATTTTTTTTATTTCTTTTTTTTTGTTCTTGTGTCTGTGATGTAAGTGATCCCATAAATATTTCACTTGTCACTACTGCTTGCATGTTCATGAAAATGCAAAATATAAAAACAAATTATTTTTGTTAAAAAAAAACTCACTTACAAAGTGTAAGAACTGAAAATGTTAAATTTATTTATATTCCTTTTTTAAAAATAACAAAAATTCTTACCAAATTTCGTTTGTTTTATGTCAATTCTAGTTGCGTGATAAGGTGTGTCTCAGTAAAAATGCACATTTTAATTTTAAAACAAAGACACATACTTATTTTGAGATGGTTTTAATTTTTGTAATTTTGTAATAAAAAAATATGTTTCAATTGAGTATGAAACAAAATATTTTTATTATTGTTATTGAGAACAATGCCGAATTGATATTTTTGGGTTTTTAGTGGCACTTATTTTTGCCACAGCAATTTTGAAAGAGACCGACCAGTACGTTGATGCCCAGGAGTCTTACTGTTCACAACCGAACCAGTTTCTTTAAGATTTTTTTGGCTACTCTTCTAATGGTTGACACAAAGTGTGACAAAGTGCATCTACTTTCTCTACTAAAAATTCTTCGAAGCTTGCGAGCGCTCCCAGAATAATGTTTATTATTTTTAATAAATTTTTACAATTATAACACAATGTTCTTTCATAAAGTCCTTTATTTAAAAAAAATTTTTTTTGGATTCTAAACAGCGCCTCTAATGACAACATTTTATTACTGCTTAACCCTTTAGTTTAATCCAGCATTGATACAGTTGTATGTCTTGTTTTAAATTCGCTTATTTTTGTTTAAATTTAGGTTTCGCAAAAGTTGAATTCTGTAAAAGTGGCAACAGTAAATATTCAAACAAAATAAAACACTGTTTGAAATAAATAAAAAATTTTTAATTTATTTTCATATTTTCCTCGGAAGGATAAAATTAAGTCATGTATAAACAGAATTTTTGTTTTAATTTCAAATTTATTTTCTACATCAGACCAAATAATTTTTGACATTTTTAAACGCCAGCAAAACCTCTTGACAAACATTAAAATTAAAACGCAATTTATTTTTGTTTTTAAACTTCTTTACATAATTATCGTCATAATCATCTAAAATGTTATGCATATTTGATATAACCAAATATCACTACCATTAGTGTTATTATTTTATAATGATATCATAAATATAAGTGTGTATGTGTGTCTAATGCAAACAATATAACCACCCTGAAGGGAGATTAAGTGTCTCCGCGTCAACACTTTTTTGTGACTTATAATGCCAGTGTGAACAAAAAGTACACTTAGAGCAATAAGTAAAGCAATTTATAGCTGTTAAACTATTTATTTAAAAAAATTTGTAAGTTTTAATTTGTTTTGTTGAAAAAAAATATATTTAATTAGTTTAACGCAAAATCAACTATAATGAGAATTGTTTTAACTAATGTAAGTATGTATTTGATTTTAGTGTAAAAAAAACCCGCGGAAGGTTTAAAAAATTCCCGTTTACATTTTTTTCTAGATACCCAAACAGATTTCAACAAAATTTGCAACAAAAGTTCGCAAATATCCTTCAAAATATACTTTCTATGTATTGTGATGCCACGCCCCATTTTCTCATTGTTTTTATACTCGCCACCAAAAAAATGGTGGGAGTATATTCATTTTGTCACACATCGAAATATCAATTTTAGACCCTATAAATTATATATATTCTGAATCGGGGTTTAATTTTATGATGATCCAGCTATATCCATCCGCCTGTCCGTCTGTTCAAAGCACGATTGAGGTCAGAACAAAAAAGCTAAGGGGCTTAAATTTTGCCAGTATATTTCTTTGTTTGGTATTAAAAATAGGCTTTATCGGAATATTAGCAAGAGAGTTATAGCTCGTAATGCAAGACTAGGTCAAAAAATCATGTCCTTCCAACATCGAACAAAATACAATTGTATCCAAACGCATTAACGTAGAACCATGAAACATACATTTCCTGAGTAAAAAAAATATTTTTCCCTGAAAACTGCTCAAATCTATGCATTAGGAAAAGAGTTATAGATCAAAATGTACGAAAATTTATACCGCACAGTGTATTTTTCGGTATATGCAAAATTTAAAACGTAATAAAATTGTAAGCATTGCTTTTTGGTCAAAGGCTTTGCAAAAACTAAAAATAAATGTGACACGCCTACTTTTACGCCCACCTCCCATATAACGCTTTTTCTCAAATTCATATAATTTCTCTTTAAATAAAGATTTTGGAATAATCAAGGACAATATTGAAATATCTAAGTTAAATTTATTAGTAAGAACTACATTGACACGCCTACTTTAACGCCCACTTTTCACGTCATATACTTTCAAAGAATTTAAATGCTAATAAAACCGAGAGAATAAGAGGTATGCTAATAAATTTTCGCACATATAGCTTTCTATTCCATGTCACTGTTATGGCAAAAAATTAAGGCAACACGCCCTCTTTAACGTCTACCTCCCATATAACGGTTTATCTTAAATTCAAATAATTTCTCTATGGACAAATAAAGGACTACATTTAAATATCTCAGTTTTATTTATTAGAAGAAACTATATTGACACGCCTAATTTAACGCCCATTTTCATTTAAGTAATCAATTTACGAAAACATTTTACTAGCACTTCGAAGTTGTACAAATAAGGTGATACATATTTTAATATAACGATATTATTCAATAGCGATTACTGTTAATAACAAAATAATACATTTTGTGCTATAAAAGTACACAAAATTGTGGAGGGTGTCAAAAATTCGGCACATCCGAATATAGTGCTCTTTACTTGTTTTTAACTAAACCTTACCCTAGTAATTACAAATACAACACACAAAAAATCATCGCAGTCGGTAGAGCCATTCTCAATTAAAGCTCTTACAAGCATGCGGCAATTTAATATAAACATTATTTTCTTTGAAACTTTGTTGAATCGATCTTAGATGAACCGATTCTTAATTTTTTTTTACGAACCATTTCCTGGCAATATGAATACAACAAAAAGAAAATCTGCCAAATCCGTTAAATTGTAAGCAAGTTATGGTCCTACATATATGCATTGCAAGTTTATTCTTTTTGTATTGAAGATACCACGCTCAATTTTAAAATTTTTGTTAAATATACATGTTGTGAGAGTAGTTACAAAGACATACAACAGAAATAAAATCATCGAAAGCCGTCGTGCCGTTATATAGATATGCAGCCACGACCACTCTTTTAAGTTTCTTCCCTACAAACATTGTCTTGTAAATTGTAAATATATTAGAAAATGAATTAACGAAATCGGTTAAGCTAAGCTTAAGTTGTGGTCTTACATATAAGTAGCAAATGAAAACATTTCTTGCTAGTAATGCTGAATGCAAATGTCAAGTCTTATGGCAGGGGTAAAATTAAAACTTTCTAAGCTATTGAAGTTTTACTTGGATGCTTAAGTTTTCTTCGCTTTTTATCCTATAAGAACTACCTCGTCAGTAGTTCTAAGGTGATTATTGTATTCGCAATGACAAGCACATGATAAATGTCTACAGCATACAGTATTGTCTGGGGGTATAATTAGACAGAATTGCTAGTGTAAAGCTCAATCAGTAATGTTTTACTACTGGGGCTCCATTCCCATTCTATTGAAACTGTGAACTGAATAAGTTTTTGTATAGCAAAGGGTATGGTGGCACCATATGATATGTGTTGCGGATCGCAATAGTTGAAGAAGTAAAATACTTTTTTTATTTGTCTCATGAATTTTATTAATTTTTACTAACCATTTGGTAACCCTTATTAATACTAATATTATACAACACTGCAATCATACAGTCAATTTTTTTTATTTTGAGAAAAGGTCAGCTAAGTTTTTTGGTGTTAAAAGCAAGACGCACAATCGTGCTTAATAAAGAAAAATAATAATACATATTTAATAAATAAATTCGGCAATTGTGTTTTTATTTAAATTACAGTCTACTAAGTTCGAAACAATATGACACACAAAAACTATTAATTTCATAGTTTAATAGATTGTGAATCGATACCCCGGTATTACCTACAGGGTATGTACAATACATGAGAATAAAAAACATGTTGATGTGAATATGATGCTTACCGCGACATTGTTGCAAAGTCAGCAATATAACAGCCAACAAATTGAACATGCATATACATACATATTAATATTTAGAAGAAAAGTTCTGAAAGTTGTCTATTTAATAAAAAAATTATCTACAACTTCTTTTCAGCGAATTGAAAAAAATAATATTTAATAACCAAAATTTATTTTCTTAATTGATCAAGCACTACATGGAGGACCCGTGGTCATGAAATAGTATCTGGCATTTTCTTATAAGATGATGATTTACCTCATCTCATCCTAAGTATAATCCAACTTTAACAGTGGTCAATAAAGGAAATTTCAAGTCGACAGTTTGCTTTCCTAATGGCAAGCAAACCACTGTAATTTGGTAATTTTACGTTTCATATATATATTTGCGTGGTATGTTTGGCATTAAACAGGAACCAAATCAATCTGGCAACCTTTGCGTAATAAGGTTACACTACCAGCCTCTTCTAATAGGCTTTATTAGTAACCAGAGGAATTCCTTTTAATTGTTCATGTTCATATTTAACTCAACCTAATCTGGACTAACTAAGAGAGGCATAGTGGTAGAGGTAAATATTTCAATATTTCAATATTGTTTCGGTATAGTATCTTGCATACCTTCAAAGGCGATAAAAAAATACATATCTCAATTTGGTAAAAAAAAAAAGCCAGATCCAACCCCATAGTTTATTTAAAACCCTGCTGCAGCATTATTTTCTTATGGTAATTAAAAGTTTGAATGCTTTATCAAAGTTAATATAGTCAAAATAACATAGTTGGATGGTTTGTTCGGGATCTATAGAATCCTAGGTTTTCTTACCTCATCATACATTTTCAACCTTTAACAGCCAGATATATTTTGGCTCACTACGCTTGAATACAAAAATATTTGCATGAGTACCTGCCATGTTTGTCTACCTGACGATTATTTTATCATTGGCTGAATTAAATACATTTGACATGCTTACATATGTTCCAACACGTTTGTGGTTAAATATCATACATTATTGTTAAAGGCACAGCACAAGCGCTGTGTCATAGAGCTTTAGTTATCTTATCCCACGTTGCAAGGTATGCAGGTAATGAGTGACTGAACTAGAACATTAGCTAGAAGAGTAACACGACGAACAATTAGCAACCAACTTTATTTAAAGGCCACAGCACACGAAGTTTTAATGGTTGAATTACACCACGATCACTTAAACTGCGGACTCTATTCCTACAATTTTATCTCCGAAAGGGCTTAGAGCGAGTCCAGAAAAAGTCCTACGGACTACCGTTATTATGATACCAAATAGGACTCTAGTCACTCAAGAGTTCTATATTTCGGTTCTCTCCTTTTGTTCAGAGCTATAAGGAGCATCAATCTTTCTTTACTAAGACTGGAATTTCACCAAGGTAACCTGATCTTGACGCACACATCTGCGCTAGCTAAGGTAATTTGATTAAATTCACCACCGGCACCACGTTTGGTTTGGGTTTCTTATGTCCAGCAACCGCCCTGTTATCATGTTATTTATGCAGCTAGATCGTGATCACATGTGGCAATCTTACCTACATTTATCTCTTGGTTAATGCAAAAGCACTTTTTCTCTGCAATGATTTAAAATTACTCAGCGAAAGAATTCTATTTTTAGCTCAAAAGAAGAATAATAACAAACCGTGTGCTAACTAGTGAGGTGCTAGGTTAGGTTAGGTTAGGTTAGGTTGAAAAGGAGGGGTATAAAAGCCCAAACCCATGGCAGGTATGCACTTATGCCTAGTTGGCATGTTGTGCGCTCCATATGGAAAACGGAATTCCCAAACAAAAACCATAAACAAAAATTCCCATAAATAACGGACTAGTCCAAGAACCCAGTTCGCTCAATGTAACGCCTTATGGATCTCCAGTTCGAGTTCCCCAGGTATTCCAAGTTTGGCATAGTATCCACTGTAAAATTTTCGCGCCTAATATGCCCAAACGGAGGACAATGACAGAGGTAGTGTACCAAAGTCTCATCCTCTTTCTCGCATGCTCTGCATGTTGTCTCTTCAGATAGTTTCATGCGAGCTAGATGAGTTCTCAACTCCGTATGACCTGTAATTACACTGGTTAGTTTCCCAAGTGTAGGTCTACTTAATCTCAGAATCTCCTTTGATTTCCCAAGATTTGGGTCACCCCATAGTGTTCTTGTCACCTTACCGACATCAGTGCTTTGTCATTTTCTGATATGTTCCTCCATCGCCCAACGTTTAAGTTCATCCTTAAATCGTTTAAGGGGTTTGGCGTTCTCCAAAGTTATAGCACTCAGAAGAGCTCCCATTTTGTATAATTTTTCAGCTTTCTCGTTTCCGATCAGCCTGTGATGATTTGGTATCCATATTATCTCCAGATGTTCACAATTTGCATATGAGTTTATCTCGCTCTTGCATTGCAAAACGTTCCGGGATTCAACTTTTTCCTTTAATGTCTTAATCATTGATTGGCTATCTGTAAAGATACGAATCGGGGTTTCGCTATTCGTTTTCGTTATCCATTTAATTCCTTCCGTAATCGCCATGATCTCAGCCTGAAAGTGAGGTGCTAACTTCTTTATTGAAAAATCCATAAGGGAAAGATAGCAGCTCGTTAGTTAGCATACAGTTTGTTGTTATGCATAACGCCGTAAGTTTTTAAGCTTTCGACAGTCCCTGAAAAATGTTTTTAAGTTAACTAGGTTTAAGCGAGCTTTCAGAATTCTTTAAAGTAAAGTCAAGTTGATGGTAATGGGCAGAAGGATACGTATAGCAATGTTTGTAGACATAAAAAACTTATGGAAAATTGTTTAAAGCAAAGAGGGCTTAAAATATAAATTGCAATTTTTGTTTACTACCTAAAACCATATGAATTTTTCTGGCTCATTGCCTAAATTGTAAATAATTATGAATTAAAGCAAATGTGCTAACATATTGCTATCAAACAAAATAGAGACATAATTAAGTTGAAACGAACAAAAAAACTCAAAATGTCCTACTTGATTTAATCAAGAATTTTCTGCAAATAAAAGCTATCCTCCTAATGACTAAAATGAATTCATACTCGTAAACAAATTTCTATTGAGACTACCCTCGTATTTTAGCAAGTGAATAATGGAATTGAAATGTATTTTAGAAATATATATGTATGTCTATTTGTTGAACAAATTACCATTATTTTATAGAATTGTTGAACTCAAATAAAAAAAAAATTATTCAGAAATTCCACTGAAGCATACACAGAATAACAGTCACTCATAAATGTACCCTCACGCAATCACTTACCCAGTTATTGACAATACATGCGCATACAAAAGCATGGGTGATTTTAAAGTGTGTATGATAATTTTATAGAGAGACAAATATTTTATGTAACACATAACACATTTCCAAAGATATTTTAATGGGCCTATAATTTGAAAGCAATAGAAAAGCATTAAACATTAATAACGGGAGAACAATTAAAATCCTACTAAAATTGCAATTAAAGATAAATGATGCAATAAAAATGATAATCACTTTTAGGGCTTAATTAATTTTCAAACGATTATATTTTAATGGTTTTATATTTATGTAGTATTTGATATCTAGCACACTGTTCCGTTTCAAGATGATGACACAATTTTGCACGCATCACAGATTTTTCAAAATAATTTCACGTATTTGTTTTTAGCTGACACAAAATAGGATCAACTTTTTTGAAAAAAAAATAATAAAAAAATATACCATTTTAATTGGTATAATTTTATATGCAAACAAATATAATTTTAAAATAATATTGAAGGGATTTTATTAATTTTAAGACGAAATTAAAATTTATAAAACTCGTTTAAACAAGTTCTGTTATTTAACCGGCAATGTCATGTGTCACATCGTGGTTTCAAACAGACGATATAATTGAAAACTATGTTTTGTAGTTGTTATTTATTTTATTTAAATAGTGTTTAAACTTCTAATTAACAGTAAATATTTTTAGAAAATTAAAAAAAATAAGATTTAATTTAACATATTTAAATATACAAAAGTGACTTTGTCATAAAAATTAGAGGATGTATGTAAATTTTGAAAACCTTTTTTTTATTAAATTATAACATCGATTGAACTTGAAAATAAATAGATTTAAAATTAGAACCTCATACTGAACTTAAACTGAATAACAATTAAACTTGAAGTTGAATTAATACTAAAAATTTTGAACAAAGTCATACGTTTCGACCTATAAATAGTGTGTGCATTTGTTATTTACAAATAACTAACTCATGAAAATAATTATTGATAAAATATACTATTTGAAAACAAATAAAAGTGCTATATTCAGGCATACTGAATTTCATATGCCCTTCACTAACATTACGATGTATAGAAATTCCAAAAATCACTTCATAATTATATGGCATTGATCCGACTATATCAAAATAGTAGGGCGTAGCGAAGCCTTACCAAATATATAACTAGCTGCTTTGTGATTAAAACAATATATAATCCGCCATTTTGTTTCTAATTCTATGGATGGATTTGGAGTTGTTTCATGTCTGCTGTATTCTAGAAGTTAACCAGTCACCGTATAAAAAAAAACTATACCCGAGATTTTTTGATGGTGCACTGCATATTAGTGGGTGCTTTTTTAAGCTCCATAGAACTGAAAATAACGCAAGAAAGTAAATTTTAATCCAAAAGAATTTTTATTCGATATATCAATACATTTCCAAACTATTTCAGGCATAAAGCGGCCACTGCTGTTCTAATCGAATGACATTCTGGAAATCAATGTTAGCTTGGTCGGTCAGCATTAAACTGTGAGTTTAAGTAGCCTCACAGAAATAAATAAATAATTTCCAAATTTCATAATTGACAGGTCTATTTCTCAAAACCAACTTATCTCCATATTTATTTCAAATACACAAAAAACGTCTGAAAAAAATGACAGATACAAATATTATTGCCAAATAAAAGAGCTTAAACAAGCACTCGGAAGAAGTACCGTCCAACATAGTTATCAAAGTCTACTTCAGTCATTTGACTAGTAGAATACAGTGCATATGTATATAATGTGTGCCAATCAACACCATTTCTACAGAGTGATCCAACCAAAACGCATAATGTCAATTGTAAACAAAACAAGCTTTTTGTAGAGTAACACGATCATTGAATTTCTACCGCAAAAGAGCCATTGTTTCGTTGCCTTTGTGGCGCCATGCCTTTGGAACTACATATTTTCCATGTTCATATCCACAATTTTTGAGTACAAGAAGTCCCTTATTATCTCACAATAGCGAACACTGTTAGGCCGACCTCGTTTTCGTCAGCCCATAAACCGCACCAAACAATCAATCTTTTTGTATATGCATCGGCTTTTCAATAACCACTCTTGGATTCTTATTTGACCAAACTCGGAAATTCAACTTGTAAAAAATCCTCTGAGGTAAAAGTGTGCCTCGTCGCTGAAGATGATTTTCTTTGTAAAGTCACCAATCACTTTTGTCTGTTCAACCAACCGTTCGGCGTACTGTTAAGCTTGAAATAAAATGGTTCGGCTTCACTCTTAAGTCAATTTAATCTTGTAAGAATATAAATTCAAATTTTTATTCAAAATTCGCATCAGTGATGTTAATATGCTTTTCAATTGTTGGACATCTTCTGGCACACTATCGCATACAACAGCAATGTTTTCCGCAGAACGAATTGAACGAGAATGCACACGTGTTTTCCTATTTCCTCCAGACAGGGTTTGCTGAAATTTGCTTAAAATTCTCCCGATATCACGAATTGTACGCAACGCATTTTGATTTGAACGTGTATTTTCGTAAAAGTCTTCAACAATCTTAAACTTGACGTTAAGATGTGGCTCACAATTTACACCTTGAATTATTATTGGACCAAGCTTTATATGCAAGTTTATTTAAACATGTTATTGTTATTTAACTAATACTTCGTTTAAGTTGCTAATTATAGTTTAAGTTAATTTTATAAGTAACTTGAATTATCAAATATTTGGCATATAGAAAAAACCGGTTTTCAAATAATTTGAAAAATTCCAATTTAAAAAATAACTTGGTGTTTTACATGTAAAAACGGTTCTTATAACCGGTTCGATAAACCGGTTTGTATAACCGGTTTTTTTATATTATATTTTTGTTAACATATAAATTTCAAAAAAATAAGCTGATATTATTGAGTTAACTTTAAATTAACTAGTTTAAAAAAGACTTGTTTTTAAAATGGAAATCAATTTTTAAAATAAAAGTATGCATTAACAATATAACTTTAACAAAATAAATAGTATGTGCCTAAGCACATTTCTAAAAATATGCCAGTTATTTTTAACTTCAGACTAATTATCTATCTGTCCTTTTTTCATAACTATATCAAAATATCGATTTTTACACGAGGTTGTTATGGGAGCCCAACTAGTTATGTTGTATATACATACATAGTTATAATAGTACTAATTATAATTATAATACAAAAGTACTAAATATAATACTAGTGTGATTACTTATTTTTTATTTATAGAGTTGAATATTTCACAGATGAATAAAAATACAGTTTTTACCTAATTGTTTCTAATTCTCAAAGAGAGAGAATAACATGCAATTTAGAAAAGGCACCACATAAAAAACAGAGCGTCGACATTTAATAATCTTTTTTTTAGTTTTGTATTTTGACTAGCACGAATCTATTACTTTTGTAATATGGTTGTCGAAAACGTAAATAGTAAAAAATTTAAATGCAGGGCATATTCAAAGCAACAACAAAACACGCTACAAGAAAAAGTTGAGTAAAAATTATTATTGAAAAAAAACATATTGTTTTAAGCCCATCAAACTAATTGATTTCTGAAATAACTTAAAAACTGACAAATTTAAAACCCCGATTTAAAAAACCGGAAAAATATAAAAAAAATTTTTCATATTATTATGAAACCGGTTTTGGTAACTCAAAGAGTAACAGTCCTCTACAGCATCTTGTTTACGATTTTTTTTTTTTTTTTTTTTTGGAAATAGCTTAAATATAGCGTGGTCCATACTGAACTGTTTGTTGGCTTATTTTCTCCTTTTATTACACTTTTTACTTACGGTGTCAAGGGTATACAGTACTTCGTTTCGCCTTACATGCAAAAGAAAAACAAGTTCGTTGTACACCACCGAATATAAAATATTATTGCAAGGCAGTTTCGTAAATTTTTTTGCCGAACGTAGGGGTCGCCAAATTATATTTTTCGTTATATCTTCGGCATTTACAGTCGAATCTTAAAGTGTAATATATCGATGTTTTTGTCTTAAGGATACCAACGTTTTTCTTTAATAGCCATAGACTTCAATTGTCCCGCTCTCGTATTTAGCCACCAGAACTCAGTTTTTTTAATATAATCGAGGAGTCTGTTGACTTCACATAAAAGAGGAGGATTATATAGCCATCTCCAGCTATTACGTTCGGCAAAACAAGACATAAAAATTTATTAAAATAGTTCTGCTAAAATTACCGAAATATTTTATTTTCAAAAGTTTAATGATATTTTACGAACTTTACTTTTCTGATAATAGGGTGGTACATTAGGGTATAAGTAACTGACATTTGATGAGTAAGTACTAGAATGGGATATTTAAGATTAATGGCTATTAAAGCAAAATATTGGTCTTCTCAAGACAAAACAACGATATATCACACTTTTAAGATCGGACTGTAGGTTCCGAAGATAAAACGACAAATCTATTTTGATGTTCGGCAAAAAAAATTCAAAACAGCCTTATAACAATAGTTTATATTTGATGATGTACGGCAAACTTTTTTGAGATACACCCTATTATACAGCCTTACTATTCCGTTGTAATTTCCACAATATTCATTGTCGATCACAAATTATATACTGTCAATGTGTCAACTTTTAGAAACAATATTAATCTGTTGGAATTATATGGGAATGAATTCCTATTAAAATCTAGCACAATCACCCAATTATCTTTTTGAGATATTAGCAAATAAACACGACCGTCTCTGTTTTTACCCATATTTTTGAGCCATAAAAATTAAAAGTTTACAACTCTCGGTATCTATAAGTTAGTATTTCATTGCTGTTCCCAAATAATTTTTAACAAATCGGTCACTAACGGAAAAAGTTATAGGCAAAAAATTTAAAAAAAAAAAAATATTTTTGTTTAACATATCACGTTTCTCAAGCTCTTGATAAATTCTGGGATACGTTAGTGACCTTTAATGGAAAAATTTATGATCAAAAATTATTCCTGACAAAATAATAGCAAATCTGTTTGCAGTCAGCTGAGATACAAGCACCGAAATGCAACTGATTCGGTATTTTTTTCTAAAATTTACAAACGAAAAATAAATGCATGATTCGGCCATCACAAAATGACGTACAATAAATGTTTTATAAGGATTAAATCTTGTAAATAAAAATTTACCCCAATTTAACCCAATAATTTAGGTTTCAGAAAACTATGAAAAACTTCAAATAAAATAGCGAATATATGAGTCAAATAACGTAAATACGAATTTGTCCCCTTTCATCCCAACACAATTGGTATTACAGGAATGGGCTTGATCATTAGAATAGAGTAAACTGTGAAAAAGATTAAAATCCAACAAAATAGAGAATAACTTTAAATAAAACAAAATTTATTGTCTAACTTTTTTTAGAAATGAAAATAGAAGAATAACTTATTTTTTTAATTATTAAATTTTGCAAAGTTTTCAGTGCTATTCTACTTAAAATTATTAAGGTATATCAAGGGCACCAAAACCAGTCGAATAAAGTTTACTATCAAATATTCTAAATCAAAAATCAGGGTTATAAACGATAAAGCCAATTTTAAATCTACTATTTTTTAATTACAATTTCAAAGACTATGCTACGGTGAGGTCATTAAATATTTGTACATTTGTATGATGGTGTAGGGTACGAAGCGACCGAATATAGCAATTGTTTTAGTTTTGTTTTTCTCTTACCTTTTAACATATTTCTGATTTTCTTTTTCAATAAATTTATTTATATAAATTTATAATTTAAATTTATAAAATGGATTTTGTTCATAATTCCAAATGAAATTTGTATGACCAATTTTTTTCTTATTGTTTTATTTGTTTTTTTAAGTTTTATTTTTTATTTTTCTTTAAGATGAAACTGTCAGATTTCCAACATAATCCTTTAAGTACTTTGGCTATTTATTTGGCTTCTCTGCACTTGCTTCTTTTTTATTTCCTTTTTACCTCAAAATTGTGTAAATTGTAAAAAATAAAAGTTTTTACATATTTTCGTAGTTTCCTTTTATTCTGCCTCAGTGAATTTTTGAGTTTTTTATTTATTTTTTTGTGCAGTTTAATGCAATATTTTTGCAATTGTAGTTTTAAGAGTTGATTTCGTTTTTATAAAACCTTCTGTTATTTTTTCACCCTTTTTTACGCCATCTAGCAATTGTGACAAGCAAAGACCATACATACTTAAATATGTACGTATGTGTTGAACAAATAGAGTTTCATGGGTAAAGAAATACTATGTGCCAACTGCAAAATAATAAATATTTTATAAAGATTGTTTGTGTGGCCAACGTAAAAGATCGTTTAAATATGTATTTATTCATTAAAAATATGTTGGTGTTAAACATTTCGGTATTGTTAAATATGTGCATATTTATGTGAATTTATTTATTTATTTAAAGTATAATTAATTTTTGACAGCTGCCAGATTAAAAATTATTATTTATTAGCAATTTATTTTTGTACCAATTATTTGTATTTTTCAATTATGTATAAGCACAATATTAAATTAAAATATTTTTGTTACTCCCAAAATAGCTGCTTCTTCCTTAACTTAAGGTACACTTACATTGTTTATAATTAATGGCTTCTAATCTTTTGCACACTGAGCCGTTACACACAAACCCAATAAAGCAAACTTTTCTGAACTGTGATAAAATAGTTCAAAACTCAGTTATGATCTAAATAAATATTGTTTTAACAATAGAAACAAACAAAATAAATTTATTAGAGGTCTCTTCTATGTCAATAATATAAGCCTGTTAATACTCGAATACATGCATACGTATGAATTTATTAATTAGGGTATTTAGTTATTAGGGTTTTCGTTTCAACAATAAACTCGATAAATAAATATTGAAACAGAATTGGTATATAACGAGCTTTTCTATAGAATATAACATTTTAGACTCATAATTGCGAAGGTTAAACAATTTTATCCGCCACTCTGTTTAGACACCACATTAAATTTTGGATTTAGTCATGTTGTACTATATTTCACTAGTCAAGCCCTTTCCTGAAATACCACTATTAAGAAGGGAAAAATAAAACATTTTTCCTATATTATTTCAGATATCATCATGGCTTATAAATTGTCTCCCGTGTTTACTATATTTCCATAGCAAGTCGTTTAATTTGAATACAATATTGTGGGACTTAATAAGCACATATTTTTATTTGCTATATTTGATCCATATCCGCCATTTTATTTATGGATGCCATTAAAGACTTTTTTTGAGGACTAACGTAATGTTAAATGGGCTTAGGGCAATGTATTTTTAATACCGATTTTCGCCATTTCATTTCGACCGTCATCTTAAACTTAGATTTTAGGAAAATACCAAGACAATAATATTTTCATGCTTTTATCTCTGTCAGTTTTAAAATGTTTTTTTTTCAGGATAATTTCCGCAACTTGATTGAGAATATATTTTCAACTTCAGAAGTGAATTTAGAATCTAAGAAACTAGACTTTTTTGAAAACATCTTAGAATACTATATTCCGCCTTGCCGAATCTAATAATATCCTTCATCATCTTTTCATATTTAATGTTGTAAGCAATTTTGCTTAAATATTTCCGATATCAACTCTGATTTTGAATTTTTACATAATTTGCTGCATTCTACTAATCAAATCTTTGATTTTGATTTGATTTGATTTCCATATTAAAGGGTTTAAGAAAAATATTGTCAGCCATTTGGTTTTTATTTTACTTTTTCGTAGTTTACTGTATTTAACTGGTCAAGCCTTTTATTTGACACCAATATGATGGAGGTTGAACGAACATAGCCTAATTTAATATACTTAACCCATATATCTGCCATTTTTTTGTACGCCATCTTGGACTTTAACTGCTTTAAAAGTAACTCTATTTGACTGGTAAATATTGGAGGGTTGAAGTGGGTCCATTATGATCCATATATAAATTAGTTGTACGCCATTTTGTAGCGGCGGTCATCAAGGATTTAAAGTTTTCTTATAGTGTTATATATTTTTCTATTCCAGCCCTTTTCTTAAATTCCCGTATCACTCCTCTCTTTTAAATAGATGCTGAAAAAATCATTTTTCGTTTGTATACTTTAGAAAAACACCGTAGCATTTGTTAGTTTCTATCCGATTTTTCAGATTTGCTCAGCAATAGTTTTCTGGACTTTGGCTTGTATTTTGGTGTTCTTTTCCTACAAAAATCAATTATTAGCTTTTGTAACTTTATATACATATTATATAAAAATTATTTTTGTCTATAACTTTGCCGATTAGCGATCGATGTGTACGAATAGTCCTAGAGGTATATCATATCAAAAGATAATAATAAATGTGTCAATAAAATGTTGTTTTTAATAGAGGCAGTCGTGTGTATTTACTCATACCTCAGAAATTTATGCAACGATTTTGTTGAGTTTCAATATCAATTCTTTTCAAGTTATTTTTTAAAGATTGATACCACGTACATATCTCTTGTGATTCCGAGGGCTTGTATAAGTAAGCACATGGACAGACGGACAAACAGGAATTGCTCAATCCACTTTCCAAGTTTAAGGCTTTCAGAAAATATATATATATATATTATTGTGTCGTAAATGAATATTGTAGTTATTACAAACGTAATGACAAAGCTACATATACAATTGGCACCACATTTGAAGGGTATACAAATATCAAAATGTTTTTTGCCTACAACTTTTCCCATTTTTTTCAAAAAGTTTTCCAAAACTTTTTACGAGTAGCCCTAGTGACACATCAAATATATTAATGGTAACAAGCGTTTTTAATAATAATTATTACAGAGCTGAAAATTTTTAATTTTTGTGCTAAAAATAAGAGAGAAAACAAAGGCAGTCATGTTTCTTTGTTTATATCTAGCAAATTATTAAGCGATTTTGCTAGACTACAGTACTGATTTTCTCTCGAATATTTCAGAAAGCTTAATCCAATATACGGGTTCCAAAAGGTTAATTTCAACCAATAGAAGGACAAAAGAACATCGCCAAATCGTGTTCTCTAAAGACTATTCATAAGATTTTAGAAAATTTATACTTTAGATGATCGCAAAAAAAAAACGGTAAAATGACAGTACTCACAGTATCTGCGGTTAATTTAATTTTGTCTTAACAACTATTTCTGGCAAAGACGTAATCCGTCTTATCGTAACCAACAACCAAAGGTATTTGTTTAACTTAGTTAATACCAAAGTTAAACATTATACACACTGGCAATACCACTTCGTCAACAATATTACTTTAATTACACATTTTGAGTTTGTTTACTGAAAAGTTGTTGCTATTTTTTACTGAACCTTACTGGATTGCATTCGTTCACACAAAACTCTACATAAGACGAAAACATTTAGGAAACGAAATATAATTTTTATTTCAATTGAAAAAACCTGGAGAACATGTGCTGTATTTTCGGGACTATAACTTGCCAACGGTTATTGGCGGCTTGTCCCTTTTGCTTTAAAAACAACATAATTTCTTCGAATAAAATCAAGGCAAATCTTGTACTTAACGTCATCAATTGTATTGTTTTTTATAAAATATTTTGTAGAATTGCCAACATCTTCATTGTTTATATTCACAAAACTATTTTTAACTACAATGTACATACATATGTGTATGTTTGTGCTTAAAAAACGTTTACAAGCTTAAAAGCAAAACTAATAAATTTAATATTTTCATTACTGTCATTGTATGATTACATCTTAACTTTAAGCTTAGTCTAGACGATATGTTGAATCAGCAAATTTGTGCTTAAAAATTTGTTACAAGTGCCATCATATCGTGTAAACGCAAAATTTTTTCATCATACGTATGATTAACATCATTTGCTAACACTTTTTTAACAAGGCCATCAAATGTATGTCGACGATTTCAACAAATCGTGTAAACAGCATATTTTTAATGCTGGACAAATTTCCTACGTATGAAGACAGATTTGTTGTTTGTTGAAAAGCGTATTTCAGCTTTTCATCATATGGCAAATGTAGTATCATATAGAATTGTTGCAGTGTTGCCTAATTTATTATATTCTTTGCTAGAATTTGTAAGTTATGCATTAGTTATTTAGGCAAAATGGTTGATGTGAATTTTTGATCACTCTTTGATCGGTGATAAAGTATTGGATGTAAATATCACTTATTAAACACCTAGGCTTATAGTTAATTAAATACGATAAGTTAGTTTCCTATATCATATATTATTAAAACAACGACTTATACTAAAATTTTACCAACAGCAACCCCTTTTTTTGTTTGTTATTATCTTTTATATTATTACTAATTTTGGCCTGCTCTAGCCATCAGCAAGATAGCGAAAGCAATAGATGACTGTTTCACAATTATTGTATAGATTGGTGTCAACTTTAAAATTTCGAAAAGCATCAAAACTTTTAAAAACAGCTAATTTTCAAAATTTTTAACTTTTTTATTTTATTTATTTCATAAAATTCTAAATTTCCGTATAAAAATATAATAAGTAAATGTAATAAGGAACATAAAGTCAAAATAAATCCTATATCACCCTTTAAATTATAATGCTATCAATATGAACATTACTATATGATTACTTATGAGAATACTAACTACATCATGGTGTCAATTGTTATTTTGTAATATTGTAAATTAAAAAGTTTTTGCATATTAATATATCTTTTAGTTTCATTTCTCTTATAAACCATATAAGATATCAACAAGTAAGAGCACTATATTCGGCTGTGCCGAATCTTTTATACCCACCACCAATTTTGTGTACATTTAAAGCACAATAATTATTATTTTGTTAATGGCTTTTTTGTAGAGGGTGGTTAAATTTTAAATTTAAAACAGAGGCCGAATTACGGCACTCGAATGCCGTAATTCGGCCCCAGGTCTGTATAAAATGTTAGAACATCTATGAATGCCTTCTAAATTCGTTAAATGAGAAGCATTGCTGTTTATCGCGATAGTGTGGCAAAAAAACAGTCAACTTCGACTCATCATCGTGCCAAACAATTGAGCATCAGCAATGTTATTTAAAATTTGGACTATCGGATCGAGGTGTGCCGTTGAGGTCGCGGGGCCATTTGGCCGATATTTTGTTCCATACATAATTGAACCATACAAATATTATCATTAAAAAAGAAATGATAATAATTTCCTAAATAATTTGTGTTTTATTCAAAATCAACATCGGCCCTTAAAATTTAACCACCCTTTATAACTTGGATATGCTGGTAAAATGTTTTCGTAAATTAAGTGTTTCAGTGAAAATGGGCGTTAAAGTAAGCGTGTCAATAAAATTTCTGCTAATAAATACAACTTAGATATTTCAATATAGTCCGTAATTCTTCCAAAATATTTATTCATTGAGAAATTATATGAATTTGAAATATAGCATTATATAGGATGTGGGCGTAAGAGTGGGCGTGTCACCTAAATTTTCTGGCATAACAATAACATTGACTAGAAGGATTTCCGTAGCAAATTTTATCATCATACCTCTAATTTTGTCGGTTTTATAAATTTAAATTTCATTAACAGTAAATAACGTGGAAAGTGAGCGTTATAGTAGGTGTGTCGAAGTTATTTATGCTAATAAATACAACTAAGATATTTCAATAAAGTCCTTTATTATTCGATTTATAGAGAAATTATAAGAATTTGAGAGAAAACGTTGTATGGGAGGTTGGCGTGTCACATTTATTTTCCGTCAGAAGAAAGCCTTTGACCAAAAAGCAATTCCTGCAAAATTTCAGAATCGTAGATCTAAATTTGTCACTCTTATTAGGTTTAAAATTTTTAACATATTGGAAAATACACTGCGCGGTATAAATTTTCGTACATTTTGAGCTCTAACTCCCTTCCTAATACATGAATTTAGGCAATTTTTCTTTCTTCCTTATACTCCGATTTAGCCAATTTTCTATTCCAAACAAACCTTGTGTATAAGACATATTCTGGCAAAATTTGAGCCCACTAGCTTTTTCGATGGGACCTCTATCGTGCTTTTAACAGACGGACATACGGACGGACATAGCTAGATCGTCGTCAAATAAAACTCCGATTAAGAATATACATACCATTTTTTTGGTGGCGGATATAAAAACTCAAATACTTCAAAAAAACACATTACAAAAAAATTTGTTTAGCTCTTTTACTAAAATTTTGCAAAAAATATTTGACCTTGTGTCACAAAAATTGGTCTGCTGATCACGGTCGGATCGTAACGGGTATAAAATTGGGTATAGGGGTATAGAGGAGAGTTTTATCTACTAAATGGTGCTAATTTCTTTTTGTTATCTTATGTTTTCCAGAAGTTATGGTGTATTAAAAAAAGGAATTTAGGAAAATTTAGACCTAAAGATAAAAAAAAAATTATTTCTAAACATTATAAACAATTTATTTTCATGTACTAATGGCTAAAAAATTTTAAAATTATACAAAACTTATTTCGTTTAAAAATTTTCTAAAAGTAAAATGTTATAGAACTTTAAAAATCAAAATCTTACTAATAAATTTCCTGTTTTAGCAAAATGCTGAGCATGTCTATATTGAGTCACCCTGTGGCCCTTAAAATTTAACCACCCTTTACAAAAAAATAGATAGATAAAAAAAAAATTTGTTAAAATATGTATTTTAAATATTCAAATACTTATTTTAAATCTACTGATGCACATTTTTTTTTAATATTTTTAAATCTTAAACCTCATAAGACTGTGTGTACAACTATATGTAAAGTTGGGCACAAATCATTACTCTAGTTAATTTTTGTCAACAAACTTCGGTCATTTTCGTTTTCACAAACCCCTATAAAATTCCTTTGTAGTTTGTGCAAAAAAATGTTACTAGAGTCATCTAGTGTTCTACGTGATGTTTAGCAAAGACATCATCCTTAGTGTTTGCAAAATTCAACAGATGTCGCCATCTGCAATGAATAAATGCTAATGAATATGACTAATATATTTTTATAAAAATTTAAAAAAAGGTGGGCGTGGCACATTTATTTTTCGTTATAACGAAGACTTTGACCAAAAAACCATGTTTGCAAAATTTCAGAACCGTGCATATAGTTTTGTCAGTTTTATTACGTTTTAAACTTCAAATATACACTGAGCGGTATAAATTTTCGTACATTTTGACCTATAACTCCTTTTCTAATGCATAGATTTAAGCAATTTTTGGGGAGAAATATTCTTTTGACTCGAGAAATATATATTCGAAGTTTCATGACTCTACGTTTATGCGTTTGGACACAATTCCTTTTTTTTCGATGTTTGAAGGACACGGTTTTTTCGACCTATTCTTGCTTTACGAGCTATAACTCTCTTTCTAATATTCCGATTTAGCCCATTTTCAATACCAAACAAACCTTGTCTATTAGAAAGATTCTGGCAAAATTTGAGCCCTTTAGCGTTTTCGGTGCGACCTCTATCGTCCTTTCAACAGACGGACAGACGGACAGACGGACGGACATAGCTAGATCGTCATCAAATCAAACCCCGATTCAGAATATATATACTTTATGGGGTCTAAAATGGATATTTCGATGTGTTACAAACGGAATGACAAAATGAATATACCCCCACCATTTTTTTGGTGGCGGGTATAAAAAATAAGTATGGGAATTAAATAATAATAAATAACATAAAATATATAATCAATGTATAACTATTGGTTATTATGGTTTTTGGTTTAAAACAATAATAAGCTAACAATCTGCAATAACATAAACATTGTTTACTATCAATCCTTATTATTTTCGTAATTTCTACTTGCGATATTTTTTTAAATTTAGTATATAGAAAAAACAAAACACCTGAATTTCAAAAATTTTTTCCGATAAAAAAGCACTAAAACATTGATAAAACTAATAAGTTGACAGCGCTGTTTCTTATAACCAGTTTGGTCAGTACTTAACAGAATGTTGGTTGAACAACAAAGCATGATGTTATGTTCCGTGTTCTTGTATTTTGTAATTCCTAATTTTTAATTGTTAAACTTCCTGTTCTAAATTAGTATATTTAAATTTTACTCAGGCTTGAGTTTAATTAGAATTTTTTTCTTTATATAAAATTCAATTGTAATAATAAAAGATAAACTTTTTCAGATTATTCTTTTTATTATCACATACATACATATACATAAATATAATTGCCGCAAAAAACTGTATTGTCAAATTTATTTGGCATTTATAAATATATAAACAAATTGTAATACGAATTAACATACATAATTAAACGAAATTCAACATATCGTGTATACACAAAAATTGTATGATAACTCATATGTTGAAATATCATTTGTTGGCGTATGATGAATTCAAAAAATTTGGTACTTTCAGCAAATCGTGTAAACGACCATCATATTCAATATGCTAACAGAGACATTTGCTGTTATTTTAAAGCAAATAAATATTACCACACATTTGCTGATTCATCATACCGTCTAGACTAAGCTTTACACATTCACTTATATTATGTTCCTTCTACAATTTGTTAATTGACAACTTAATAACTGTAAATAAAATTAAAGAAGCAAGACTTTTATTAGCACTTTTGTGGCCATGTTACAAAGTCACTTTGAAAAAGTCCTTTAAAACTTTTTCTGAAAAGTTTTTTAAGGTATTGATGTCAAAATGAATCAGAGCATTGCTTATATATACAAATAATTTTATAAGTCTGTAAGAGTTCAGTACCGCAGATGTTTTGCATGATGTTAAAGATAAATTTAATTTATTTCGACTTAACATAATATTAACATATTATTGTGCAAACAAAAAAACAATTGTACATATCAACTTAAATATACCTGCTTAAGCAAAAAAATATGTCTGGAAATGTGATTACTTTTTTATACCCTTCACAGAGGGTGTTTTGGGTATATATTGGTCTGTCATTGCGTGCGAAATTTAAACAATATTAATTGTCGATTCCATAAAGTATGTTTTTTCTAAAAGCTTATGGAAAAGGGAGTTGATTTTACTTGTCCGTCTGTCTGTTTGTATGTTGAAATCAGTTTTTTAGATGCCGTGTGTAGTATCAAAATATCAAATATATTTGGGTTTACATCTTCATTAAAAATCAGCACAATTGCTTCTAAGATGTGAACAAATAAACACGACTTCCTCATTTTTTTCTCCCAAAGTTTAAGCCCTAGAATTATTTACAGACACGTTGATGACTATCTGTAGATATGATATGTAAATATCTAGAGATGTTTTTTAAAAAATTTGGACAAATCGGTCACTAATCGGCAAAGTTATATGCAAAAATGCTAGAAAAAATATGTATGTATTTTAATGTTTTAGGTTCCTCAAGCTCCTTAGTAAGTTTTGAACTTGATAAGGATATCAAGTAATAAATTTTAGTTCGGAAAACTATCGCTGAGAAAAACTTACAAAACAGTTTGAATCTAACTCAGATATAAATATTAAAATGTAAATTTTTTTCCTAAAAATTCAAACAAAAATCAAATTTTTTCTACTTTTAGACAACTAGAAACGCAATTTTTATATTAAGCGATCGATATGTTTATATATTTATATAATTTTAAAAACAATAATACACAATAAATAATAATCTGGGTTAATAATCTTATACTTAACTAAATTTAGCTTGGTGTTAGGTTTCATAACTATATTTTTAAAATTAATCAATAAATATAATAACATGCATATTTTTATAATTACACTAATACATGCATACATACACACACATGCAGTACTTTCATTCGAGCGTTAAGCCATTTATTAATTCTTGTTGGCTATAGTGAAGGATTAGTTTCGTAATAGAGACCACTAAGGTCAGACGACAGCATATTAATACAGATGGGGTCCCTCTGGGTTCGGCTATCGGACCGTTTTTGTGAAATGTATTATATAATGGCGTACTCCTTGTGTCTCTTCCCGAAGGTGTTAAGATTGTTGGTTTTGCCGATTACATATTCCTGATATGTGTCGCTAGGGAAGAAATGGAAATTACAACCATTATTAATGCAAGCATATAGATCATACGCTCCTGGTAATGATCTGTTAATTTGAGGCTCGCTGACCAAAAGCCGAAAGCGATTCTGATATCAAGCCGCAAGTCAATGGAGTCTGTAAAATTGAATGTGGGATCGTGTTGTATTAAGATGAAACCTTCGCTCAAATATCTTGGAACTATAATAGATTGTCGTCTATCTTTCAAGGACCATCTGCTATATGCTGGGAAGTCTTCGAAAACATATACTGCTCTGTCTCCTATAATTCCAAATACGAGAAGCCCAAAATATTTACGTCGGAAACTTTTAACTGAAGTAGTTATGAATATGATCATGTATGCGTCACTCATTTGGTCTGGGACTCTTAGGTTAAAGACCTACAGGAGTATTACAAGCTCACTGTATAGACTGACAGCCTTAAGTGTTATTTGTGTATTCCGGACTATATCAGACGATATGGCTTTGGGGATTGCAGGAATGATGTCATTTTATCTCCAGATCAAAAGCTTCTTAGTCATTGCAGCAGTTTAAGAGTGTCAAAGTCGATGGTTCTTGTCAAAAAAAGGAAGATGGAAAAATTCTCTTATCCCTGACTTGAACCCTTGGCTTAAGCGGGCATATTGGAACCTTGACTTCTATGTTATGCAGATGCTTTCTGGACATGGTTATATCCAATCGTACCTTTATAGATTTGGTCATGATTCTTCTCCGTTCAGAAAAAGTATTATTTTTTTGTTCACGTTTTAACAGGGAGAGAACGTATCTTGAAAAGACGATGGGCTATAATATAGATCACATTATTATAGTAGAATTGTTTTGTTCTCTGCGCGCAGTAAGGAATATGTATGTGATTATGCTAGATAAGTTCTTATTGAACTTCGTAATGGGATTTCATAATTTGGGTGTTGTTAAATTAAAAGTTTGGCTCTAAGACGATTTCTAGAAATGTACTAGTCAGTTGGCTTTTATGGACACGTACAGTAACTGATTTATGCTTATAAACTAGAAATTATTGAACGTGATCATTTCGAAATTTAAATACCATGTGTTTAGCAATCGAAGAGTTTTTTTGATTTTAACTATTTGTATAAACTTATGCAATTCTCAAGTTCTAAAAAACAATTAATATATATTTTTTGAAATTTTTTTAAATATGGAAATTGATTGAAAAGTGTCAATGTGTTGGTTGATATCAATTTTAAACTCCTCCAAACGTTGCATATACCCGTATCAATTTTTTGTAAATATTGAAAATAAATCAATATTAGATTCCAGCGAAATTGGTCCATAATCTGCTATATATATTTAGAAAGCACAACGACTCTGTTTTTCCCATATTTTTTATACAAACATTTTTTAATACAAAAATTTTTCAGCTCGCATAACTTATCAGATTCGCAGCTGTGGTTGTAAACTACTAAAATAAATTTTAATTTAGGCTGAAAACTGACTGAGATATAAGCATGGAAATATAACTTTCTCGAAACAACTGACTACATAGATATTGATGTCAAATGAAAGTAATTGACAAACAAAATTCCTTACACTTTAAAAACATTTCAAATCCAAGATGGCGTTTGACACCAAAATTGTGGATAGAATTTTTTAATTTAAAGATGGCTCCTAAAACAAATTGTGAGTTTCACATTTTTTTACACTCTTTCATGGTTATGTTGAAGTCTAATAACGCCCTTAAAAAAGAATCTCAATTTTTAATTTTCACATGTCTACATGTGAACGGTATATAAGAATCGGCACGGTCTAATATAGCATCCTTACTTGTTGTATTAAATAATTATTTCAATGTGTTATAAACAAACGAGTTTTTTCTTTTTTTACACAACAAAAATTATTTGTGTGTGTTGTGCTTATTTGGCCGTTAAACAAAGAACAACTGGAGTACTGTGAATGTGTTCGAACAAGTGTTTTAACATTTACCTTTATCTTTTTGTATGAATGAGTTCAAGGACGAAAAGAATTTTTTTTTAAATTAAAAATATTGTTTTAGTTTGGTGCAAGTT
Organism: Phyto melanocephala; assembly: GCA_941918925.1. Classification (NCBI taxonomy): domain Eukaryota; kingdom Metazoa; phylum Arthropoda; class Insecta; order Diptera; family Rhinophoridae; genus Phyto; species Phyto melanocephala. The sequence goes on along the minus strand of OW799236.1, from coordinate 21,844,959 downwards.
AAATTAAATTTTAGTCTCATTTCCTTCACTTCAGTATCAAATGTACTTATGTTTTATTTTATCTGTGGCCTAATATATTTTTAGTTTTTAATATAAGCTTAGTTCCAGTTTAAACTAAGTTAAATTATAGTTATAGTTCATTTTTAGGTATTATTTTAATGCTACTTTGTAGTAGCTTGTTCCGTTTTCATAAATAAAGTTAGGTTTTAAGTGCGTTTATATAATTTCCTAAAGGGGACCTTATAATTATACGAACTAAAAACCTTCTTCTATATATAATACTTTGTCCAAGTTGGCTTAATTAAATATGACTTCAAATAGTAAAAAGGAAATTGAAGTGTATTGGCCATATCCTAATGAATTAACAATGGCAATTTCGTAGAATCATAAAGGCAGCAGGAAAAGCGTTAGACCCACAAATACCTAAAATAATACCAATTAGAGGCGAAGCTGGCTAAGTGGGAGTGACCTGACCGACAGTGATTGAAGGTGAAGATATATAAACTATATTCCTGCTCTCTATTTGATACTGAAACTATAAGAATAAATATATAAAATATTTGTAAGCGCTTACGAGTGTTTGGATTTGGAAGCAGGCCTTAAATGGGAGCTAGGATAAAATAAGACGATCATGACAATTTATAATTAATCTATATATATAAAAATCAATGTGTGTTTGTATGTTTGTTTGTGCTTTATACACGGTTAAACGGCTGGACCGATTTCCTTGAAATTTTCACAGAATCTTTCTGTATGTCTGGAAGGAACTATAGGCTATACTTTGGTTTGAAATTGTAAGTGGGCGGGGTGCCACGCCCTATTAAAGAATAAATATTAAATATTATAAGTATATCACGAAAGTTAATATATGGGCGGACTTTCAATAGTAGGCGTGGCCACATGAATTAAATACTAAATTTCGTATATTTGGAAAACGATATCGATGAGAGTACTAAAATTTTGCAAGAGCAACTTTGACACCCAAATAAACATTTCTGGAAAAAATGGGTACATTAGAAATAGTGGGCGTGGCAGCTCTCATAGCAGTTGAATACTAAAATTCGTATATTCGGGAAGCGATAACAGTTAGAGTACCCAAATTTTGCACGAGAAGCTTTGACATCTACATGACTATTTTGATAAGAAATGGATGCTTTAGTAATAGTGGGCGTGGCACCGGTCATATGAATTAAATATAAAAATTCGTATATCTGGGAAGCGATAGTAGTTAGAAAACCCAAATTTTGCACGAGAAGCTTTGACATCTATATGACTATTTTGATAAGAAATGGATGCTTTAGTAATAGTGGGCGTGGCACCTGTCATATGAATTAGATGCAAAAATTCGTATATCTGGGAAGCGATAGTAGTTAGAAAACCCAAATTTTGCACGAGAAGCTTTGACATCTATATGACTATTTTGATAAGAAATGGTTGATTTAGTAATAGTAGGCGTGGCACTTGCAAAATAATTACATTTTTGAACCACACCGGGTATTAGCTAGTAATTTATAAAAAGTTTTTGTACATTTTCTTATTTATTTTAACAGTTCATAAGCGTAAATGTGGGTTTTGAGATTTAGATTTTTATTAAATTTAACTGCGAAAAATTTCGTCTCAATGTAACTAACTTCAGCGGTTTAATAAAACTTTTAAATAGCTAAAATTATATAGCAGCAAGGACCTAATTGATGACTTATTTTGATGAACATATTATTACAGAATTAGTTTAGTTAGATTTAATTTTTTTAGTTTAATTTACATTAATTTAGTTACATTTTTATTCCGGTTTTTATTTGTGTTATTTACTTAAGTCTAATTTACAATTCATTTTACAATTTCGGCAACATTGAAATTATAAAAAAAAATCACATTTTGTAGCATACCTTCTGGATGAATTTAAAGCAACTATATCTAGAATTTATATTGTTTGCAAAAGTCTCGATTCGGTGCAATGGTAAATGACCTACATAAGGGAATGTCAACTTGGATTAAATAATGATGAAATAATAAATAAACTATTGTAATATTCGTGTAAAAACTTTTCTTAAGTACATACATTTTAAAAGTGCTAATTACTATTTGCAATTAAAAAACCACATTTTTTGTAAGAAAATAAGCCAACATTTATTAAAGCTATAAACGTAACAATATTATATATCAAATTTTTTTTTTTATGTAAATACAAATATGTATTTTTTAGTGATAAATATCAATAAATGTCGCAATCAAACTTCTACAGGATAATATATAGGATTCAGTTGAGGTCATCTATCTATTATAACATTAAGGGTTTGTGTTTTAAATATTATTAAAATAAATATTTTAAATGTACATGTGCTGTGATTACATATAAGTTTTATTGGTCAAAAGAATGATATATTCAAATATAGAAATATTACGTTATAAATTATAAACAAACGTATAAAACCCTTATCCATTATCTACAGAAAAATACAAATAGCCTTTTAATATGTAAATTTTTTTGTTTTTAAATCTCTATTTATTTAATTGCTGACTTTGTCATAAAATTGTAAAAAACCAAAGATTTTTTTTTGTTCAATTCATGCATAAAAATGAAACAAAAGTTGTTTGAAAAAAATAAAACTTAAATATGCATGAACTATACATTTTTGCTTTTTCCAAAAACTAAAGAGAAATATATGAAATAGAAAACACTTTATTTATTTTTACTTTTTACTTATTTCTGATTATTTTTTTGGTTAAGTAAGTTTATTGCAAAACTGAGTTTTACAAAATAAATGAATTATTTATAAACTCTTTGGATAAACAAACAACATTCTAAAATTCGTCATACTTTTATTTTATTGTTAAAAAAATAAGTGAAACCAATTGCAAATTTATTGGTATTAAGTAAATTTATTCCAAACTACTGTTTCATAACAATGTAGAGTGTTGCCAGGATCCTCAGATTACACTGTACAACAACTTAAATTTTTTTCCACAACGATTGATTATGATAGAGAAGACCAAAGAAAAAAATATACGTGTGTATGTCGGCGTTTTGTAAGATCACATAGGACTTTTATTTTAGTGGCGATTCAAATTTTCCAGCTTGGCCTGTGCTTGCGTCATATCGATATATGAAACTATGTTTTTTACATCTGAGGTATAGGATTTATTTGTAGAAAATATAATGGAAAATTAATTTACTAAATTTTTTGGGATATGATCCCATAATTTTTCAATTATATTTATTTGGTTGTTGGGTTTAAGCTGGTTTATATGCATTTCACTGGTGCTTATGCCAGATCATCAGTAAACCTTTACCCAAATTCTTGAAAAAGGAATTAGAAAAATAAAATAAATTCAAAATTAAAAAAATTGTTGGTTGGGTTTTTGAAAAAGTTTTTTATGGTTTTTTGTTTTATTTTTGAATTCTCATTTTGTTTATGAGAATTTAAAAATATAACTTATAAAAATTTTAAACTTTTTCAAGAATTTGGGTAAAGGTTTACTGATGATCTGGCATAAGCACCAGTGAAATGAATATAAACCAGCTTAAACCCAACAACCAAATAAATATAATTGAAAAATTATGGGATCATATCCCAAAAAATTTAGTAAATTAACTTATAAAAGATTTTATTTTTCGGTTGCCCTTATAAGCATTTCGTGTTAACCAACGGTTAGCCAAATGTTAAAGGGATTAGAAAAATAAAATAAATTCAAAATTAAAAAAATTGTTGGTTGGGTTTTTGAAAAAGTTTTTTATGGTTTTTTGTTTTATTTTTGAATTCTCATTTTGTTTATGAGAATTTAAAAATATAACTTATAAAAATTTTAAACTTTTTCAAGAATTTGGGTAAAGGTTTACTGATGATCTGGCATAAGCACCAGTGAAATGCATATAAACCAGCTTAAACCCAACAACCAAATAAATATAATTGAAAAATTATGGGATCATATCCCAAAAAATTTAGTAAATTAACTTATAAAAGATTTTATTTTTCGGTTGCCCTTATAAGCATTTCGTGTTAACCAACGGTTAGCCAAATGTTAAAGGGATTAGAAAAATAAAATAAATTCAAAATTAAAAAAATTGTTGGTTGGGTTTTTGAAAAAGTTTTTTATGGTTTTTTGTTTTATTTTTGAATTCTCATTTTGTTTATGAGAATTTAAAAATATAACTTATAAAAATTTTAAACTTTTTCAAGAATTTGGGTAAAGGTTTACTGATGATCTGGCATAAGCACCAGTGAAATGCATATAAACCAGCTTAAACCCAACAACCAAATAAATATAATGGAAAATATTTTTGTGGAACATATTTACCCTCGAACTCCCCCTCATAACAACATTTTGTGGCTTTATTCTAACAAATCGTTAATAACAAACCATAAATGGAGAAAAAATTTTTGGCCATATAATTTTTATGTATATGTATGTCAGAACAAAACCAAAACTTAGCACAAATAAAAATCAAGATTGCCCATTAAGGGTTAATTTGATTGTTATTTAGAGTTAGTACAAGAAAGTCTTTCAAATATTGATATTTAAGGGATTAACAAAAAATGCTTTTAATGACATATATATGCAAAAAAAACTCAGTAAATATATAAGTACATTTGTTTTCAAATCACTTCCTTTTTAGTTATTGGCAATTCGACACTTTTATTGAAAAATGTTCAACACAAATCTGTTATAAGAGACAAAATTCTCTTGCTCTCATATCGTTCTTCTTTTAGAAAACACACCTGATGAAAATGTGTATCATGTTCATTAGATTCCGTTGACAACTGATTTTCCACAGTCCATACGTGGGTTCAAAAAGTGAATTTTTGTTGTCATATGAACCAAAGTAGAATGTTGTTGACCAGTAAACCCGTAATTTTTCGAACACTTCTGGCTTGGGGTTTGTGCATGTTTGAGCAAAAAGAGATCGGCATTTGCCAAGAACATTTAATATTACGTCTTTAATGCTTTTTGTTCCGTTCAATCAGGCCCAACACCAATTAATATTGGATTAATAACGCATTAATGAACTAATTTTCAATATATAACCAAAGTTTTTTTTTTACTACAAGCTGTATTGTACCTTCTTTAAACTTTGCTTCACTCAGTTTCGGAAATAGTTAAAGAAAACAGTTTTACATACCGATTTACTGCAAGAACAGGCCAAAGCTGGAAAACTTTTTCGGTCTCTTCTACCAGAGTTTATCGTCGGAACCCAAAATTGGTTTTGTGTTGAACTGTCTTAAATGTAGCCACATTTTTATTAAAATTTTATACATTATACAAAAATTTTATATATTAAACAAAGAACAAAGAAAATGTAAAAATTAAAATTAAAGTATTTAAAGTTACGATATAATAATCGACCATGTTTTTTCGGCAGACGCAATTCTGTTTTAGTATTGAATGTATATATGTATATGTATAAAAGTAGGCTACTCTATTTCGGATCTTTCTCTCTTTCGCGATTTCCCTGCTATCCTTTACTAAGTCCCGTGATACTCCAGATGTGTTCTCTTTACTAGAAAATAATTTTACATTGCCGAACAATTCTTTCTTTATTTTCGCCAACCTCTTCGTTAAACAAAGATGAATAACAACATTCACACTTAATGAGTGCCTGCCTACGATCCTTAGTCCAGGATTCTCATATGACCAGTAAATATACTGCTGTAACTACATGCCTTCATTGTGCATGAATCAGTTTTCTATAAGCGAGCGATGCAGTCTCACTCGTCTCATGAGCTCCATCAGTATCTGAGTCTTCCTTATCTCTTTAGGTTCGAGGTTCAGGATTCTCCTATGCCCCACCAGGTTATATACTGCTGTTACTATTCATGCTCTCATTGTTAATTGTTCGCTATGAACGCGCGTTGGAGCACCTTCACTCAACTTATGTGCTCTATCGGCATATGTTCTTCCTTATCTCCTTAAGTTCGGGATTCAGGATTCTGCTATGGCCAACCAGGAAATATATTTCTTGTTCTATCCATGCCCTCATTGTGCATGCATCACTGCGCTATTAACGTGCTATGCAGTCACGTGCTTCATCGGCATCTAAGTCCACTTACCTTTTTCTATACTATGCTCTAGTCAGAGGTGTTGATAACAACTCTATACCCTACACAAGCAAAAACACCAAGGCGTGCACGCATGACTGAGGTAACAAACCCCTAGGAGCAATTACACTGGTCTGCAGCATAAATAGCCTTTGAATAAAAATATGTGGACTATACACACTTTGACGCGCTAAATTCAAATCCATTTTCAGGTTTTTTCTATCGGGCTCAGATTTTTTTATGGGCATACATAATATTTCGCCCAAAACAAGGTGGTTATGCTAATACATTTCATCATAACTAGAGAATGATTAGTTTGATTTTTTTGGTTTTGCTCGACAAATTTAAAATTTATTCTTTTTTTACATACAAATTTTCTGCTTACATAAACACCGGGAAATCGAACAAATTAAATTTTAAAAGTTTAAGGACCAGTGATAGTAATCAAAATTCTATTTCTCTACATTCTTTCGAAACCTAACAAGATTTCACCGTATGAGCAAACTAACGGATATGGCAACAATTTTAATAAAATCTGTAATTTTGTATTTCTTCACAACAAATTTTGTGTAAGAAACCTGTTAAAATATTTAAGAAAGCAATCCAGATTTTTGTAATATATAAAAAAAAAATTAATTGTAATATACATTATTTAATTTAATTACAATTTTTATTTAAGTGATTATTTATATGGTCTTACTTATTTTACTACAGCTCCAACCTGCGCTTTTTAGAGTCATTCCAATAATGGCATACCAAAATACCCCAATTTTACAAAACAAAACGCCAATCGCCTTAATACATCTTAATTATAAATTCATACTACAAATTATGATGGTTCAAATGTCTTTTATGTGTATTAATTTATAATTCCTTAAACATTAACAAACAATTGCCTTCACAAGGAAACAAATATACTAAAATTTTGTTGTTGCATATAAATACACTGCTAGTTCAAGGGTCCTTAACATAACAAAAATCACACAAATAATACAGGACTAAGCAACTGCATGCATACAAAAACAGTTTCGTCTAAACACACTCACACACTCTCTGAAATGTTCTTGAGTCTCTAATCAATAATAGCAGCAAATGCTCACCATCTAATATTTGTACAGGCAAGTGTAAATAATGACAGGAGGCTGTATGTAAAGAATAAGCTTAAGGGTTTCCAGCATGCCTAAATATACAAACACTTCAACAAAGCTTCCAGTAGAAGTAAGGTCTATTTAGTTAAAGCATTAAACTAAAAAGCAAACACTTTTAAGTTTGTGTAAATGCCGTATATAGGAGAAGAAGCCCTTCGAGTAAAAAAATTATCCTAAAAATTTATCTTTTTGGAAATTTTCAAACGATAAAACGGACTTTCGGCCACAAATTAAAGTAAACAAGTCCTTGATATTTTGAAATTTTAACATTTATTTAATAATATTTTATATTTGCTTTATATTATATTTTATGTTAGTCTCAGTTTACAAAACCGCAATATTTTTTGAAGCAACTTTTTAACCATTTTGCTTTAACGTTCACATATATATTTACTTTTGGAATAACTTCGTAAATAAATAAAAATATGAATATATAGCAATATATTCACTGCTAGCACTATATTATAGGTAAAAGTATAGAAGATATTTTCATTCTCTATTCTTACCGTTAGCCAGTGTTGCCATTTTGACGTTTTTTTTTTATCTCTTTACTATTTTTTTTAATACCCTTTTTTTGAAAGGATATTTTTTGACGCTTTTTCACTTATATGTGGTGCTTCTAGAGCTTTTTTTTAAACTATGCGATTAAAGTTTTTTTGTAATTTTTTTTTTCTCAATACAACAGGTGTTTTTAGGTAGTTCTTAAATTTGCTGGCAAACTAAAAAAATACCGACAATAAGCACCTAAAAGAGTATACGAAGCTGCATTTTATTATTTGATACAAAATAAATATAAAATACGAAAATAATAATTCTATCGGATGTTAATTCCGAGAATTCTTTTGAAAGGTTAACTGTCAAACGAACAGTCGAACTTGTTTACATTTATAATCAGTATACTCTGGCAAATCATCATGGATAGATTGAGGCTTGAACAACGCTACTAAAATATCCCAATAAATTTTGAAAATCAATCATAGATTCGTTCGATGCTTTATCGCAAAATTATGTTCAGCGACAAGGGTTATTTATGGCTTAATAAAAATAATTGCCTCTCATAGAGTCAGGCCAATACACAACAGACCCTACAGACATATTCCATTACATCCAGAAAACTAAACCGTTTGATGCGGTTTACACGCTGGTAGCATCATCGAACTTTAATTCTTCAAAAATTAAGGCGGAGCTTGCGTAATGGTCAACAGAGAACGTTAGCTCCTGATAATAAATAATTTTCTATTTGAAAATATGGATGGCATTGATCCGAGCGAGATGTGGTTTCATTTGAATGGCGCTGTGCCAGACGACGACCACAACCATCGATAGATTGAAATCAAAATTTGGCGATAAGTTGATTTGGTTCAAATGTACTTTTTTGTGTTATTTTTTACAAGTTCAAGATTTATGGTGTTTAAAAAAGACACCCAATATTTGCGTTTAAACCAGTGTGTAAACTGGGAGTTACACTGTGAACTCTAATAGCTTTTAGTATTTTCATACCCTTCACCTATGGTGCACAAGGGTATATAGAGCTTTGTCATTCCGTTTGTAATTTCTACAATTTTCATTTCCGACCCCATAAAGTATATATTTTCTGAAAGCTCATGAATAGAGGAGTCGACTAAGCCCTGACCATCTGTCCGTCTGTCCGCCTGTCCGCCTGCCCGTCTGTCCGAGTGTTGGTTGAAATCAAGTTTTAGAAGCAACCACATGTTTCTCAGACATTTGTATGGTATCAATCTTTTGGAAATATCCAGGAATGAATCGCTGTTGAAATTCAGCAAAATCGCCCTATAACTTTCTGAGATATGACCAAAAAACAACGACCACCTCGTTGGTATACTGGTTAGAGTAAGTCCAGCTGAATCCTAGCTGAGCCAAAAAAAAAATTTTATATAATTTTTTTTTTTTTTTGGAAACATACATACGAAAACTCAATTTATAATTTTACAATGGGATGTTTTTATATATGTATGTTTTTTATATTTACGTATTTCATATGAGATGAATGGTAATACAAACAATTGTTATTGCATGACCACACGTTGTGAAGGGTATATAAGATTCGGCACGGCCGAATATAGCACTCTTACTTGTTTTTTTTATTTTTAAATAATTTTATTACAACAAATATGATTTAAATAATAACACAAATAGAAAATATGAGTAAATAACCAGGGGCCGAATTACGGCATTCGAACGTGATCGAAATTGTAAAATTCTTATTAGAATCTCTATACCTAATACACAGCGAACTCGATCGTTCGAGTGAAATTTCGATCGTGATCGAATGCCGTAATTCGGCCCCTGTTCTTAAATTACTAAACCAGTTACAAAAATAAATCTGTCATGTAATGTTAAGTCATGTAATAATCACTGCCATGTTTTTTTGCTGGGATACATCTATAAATTAAAATCCTTTACTCATACGTGCTAATAATAAATATGTACTTAAATTAAACTCTTGTATGTATGCTTATATGTTTTGTATTTAAGTATTTTCAAATTCCTACACAATGTAAATATAGCACAAAATAATGTGACTATATATTAATAAATTATTGGCAGTATTTATGAACCTTGTGTGACATGTCAATACGAACTTCAATAATAAATAATGATGATTTTACAAGAAATTAATTAACAAATAATAATCTCGTATTGCCTTAACACTTAAAAGGACATAGAAACGTGTGTAGATAAATAAATGTCAACAATCTTCTTTGAATTAATTGAATTTGTCGCATGAAACTACGAGTTCTTAGAAAATAATTAAGTCTTATGGAAATATTTAATAACTTAAGTTCAAGAGAAATTATTAAGATTTATTGTTGCTTTGTTGGAATTATTCAATTCTATAAAATCAATTACTTGACAATTATTGCTTTAAGACAATTATTAATAAGTATAAAATAAAATGACGTTAAAAGAAGAGGAAAACCCTAAAATGAAATTTTAACCTAAACATTAGAATTTTAAGGAAGTGCAAAAAAGTTGAAATTTGTTAAGCAGATACGTTAGATATGTCAGTCATATTTCTTTTATTATTTTTCAAAAAAAATTTCATAAAATTTGCTTGAACAAACTGTTGGCTATTGCACTATTTAAGAACAGCATCCAATTAACCTACAAAATATTAGAAATGCCCGCTAAATAGCATGAGCATGTTCATGTATTAAACAAATTTTTGTCTAGATGAATAAACATCCAACTTTGAATACAAACTATGTAGCTTATTAAGGCACATGCTATAAACATGTTTTATATCAGTAAGCAAATGTTCCTTTTTGTAGTTCTGCATGAATTTCAGTTTTCCACATGAAGTATGTATAACAAAACAATCTGAAATTAAGGTTTGAAAAAATTTCAGGCTAATTTCCATGTGCTTTTGTAAAGAGCCCTTTTTGTCTTCTCATGAATTTTTTTCTAGGTCACTGTTTTACAACACAACAAAGATGTCTAAAGAAGAGAAAAAAATTACTAAAAAATAAATTAACATTGTTATATTGCAGATAGTCACTTGAATTAATCAGCAACACTGTCTTTTACAATGGCGGCTAACTACTACATCAACAACTTCACTGAACACTAGACATGGGCAAAAGGATGTAGTTGAATGTTGTTGCCTCAGAACTTCCGTACGTTTTTCGTGAGAAAATTGTAGACAACAGAAATGCAAAAAAAAAATATGCCTTAATGTTCAAAGAAGCAGAAAAACAATTCATCGTGTCTACAATATTTATGCAGGCTCTAAAGTTTATTGTTTTCTATTTTCTTTTTTGCATTTCTTTAACGTTATTTAGTTCTTTTCTTATAACAGAATTAACAGTCACTTGTTTTTTTTCAGGCCAGATATTTATTGGTTTTATTTTTTCTTCTCAACTAAAATCAAGGGCCAGATGTTGCAGCATTGTTGTAGTTTTTTTGGAAAGGACCACCAAGGAGCAGAAAGTTTTTAAATGTGACTCAAGTGAACACTTTTTTACAAATTTGCTATGCTAGAGGTGTCCAAAATTATAATCAAAATTATAATTCTATAAAAAGTTTTTAAATGTGACACTAGTAAAAAGCTTTTTATAAATTTGCTATGCTATGGGTGTCCCAAAATATAATAAAATATAGAATTATATAAAAATCAAAATCCTTGCAATTAAAAAATCTAATTTGAACACCACAAAAGAAAATTAATTCTATAGGATAAATCGACTTATTATTTGATCTTGTCTGATCCCAGTTTTGGGACCGCCAACCCCTAGGCAGTAAGGCCTTAAAAATGCTAAAAAATATTATGAGTATTACTGATTGATTCTGTTTAGATATCATTTTATTACCTAAAACACATTAGTGATCACCTAGTATTCAAATAGTTCAATAGTGTCTTCTCACTTAAATAGCAATCAGACAAACGCCTGTATCGCATTACTAAGGGATATTTGGTATAAAAATAGTGATTGGCAGGGAATATTTAGATTTAAGGAATCGTTTTATTTTATCGCTAGGTGAACAACAAACATGTAGCTTTCTGCACAAGTACATCTTAGTGAAATACTTTATACCCTACAACTCTTCCATGCCAAAACTTGCCGTACGTAGATTTCGTAGTATGATTCAAGCGATTCAGTACCGGGAATATCTGATGATGGTCCCACGACTGACGCCTCGGGTAATATCCTTAATCTCTTTCTAGAAGGTATGAGGTAAATCAACAACAGAATTTGATTAAATTTGCTGGGAGATATAAAAAAAAATATGTCTTACACTCTGAACAATCAACGAAGTAACTCTTTTGAGAGGCAACATCACCCAGAGACGTTAATTGTTGGTCGAAGTCAATCCTTAGTACGAGCATCAGTCATAAAAATACTGTTCTCCACTTCGTGTAGCAACCACAGCCACAAATTAATATCCGTAAAGGTCTAACAAATCACCCGTGATATACGACTTTAGTCAGTCGCCAGAAAACCTGTACCAATTGTTAACTCCATGCAGTCAGAAAAATTGTATTTTAACAATATTCTCTTCCGACCCCATTAAATATATATTTTGTTAAAGCTTATAAATAGGAGAGTTGGTTTAACAATTTTCGTCTATCCGTGTATTGGTCGAAATCTACTTAAAGACCCATTGTTTCACAGACCTATATGGGTCTTTTAGAAATATTTAACCTTAGCCTTACCAATATCCGCCCAGGTTGGGAGAAATTTTGACTCAATGAAAAGATATAAAGATCTGCAGAATTTTTTCTGCGGGAGTATTCATAAAAATTACAAACAAATCGGCCACTAATCGGCAAAGTTATCAGCAAAAATTGTTTGGACAAATACATATTTCTTTATATTGTTACAGATTTTTTTTTAAGTAGCTTAATTTACATTATAATTTATTTTAGTTGTAGTAGTTTAAGTTACTGTAGTTTTATTTGTATTAATTTATTTCGCTGGTTGTTCAAAAATGATGTTTGTTATTATATGTAGCATACTTTTAGGCACTTCTATTATTCGTGTATATTACTTAACGTCTTAATTTAAATGAACCGGTTTTCGAATGTACTATACGAGAACTTTGTCGAATATTACCGAACACCACTATGTTACTATAAATAGACGAACAACACAGCTAACATGATCAGTATTACAGTAGAGCTTGTAAAGCGCGTATCAAAGTGTGTTTGATATTCAAAGTGTATAACAATAAGTGTAATAAGTAAAGTGATATTAAAGCAATCTTTGAGTGTGTTTAAGTAAATAAAGTGCTCTTAATTTTATAACGAATTTCAACTGTTTTTGATTGCAATAAAAGAACTCAAAATGTATTTAAAGGAAATAATCCAACGTTTATAAAAGGTTTAAACGTAACAATATTTATAAATTAAGTTTGTCTACGTCCTTCTTTACGCTGACACGCTAGTGACACCAAATTGCGAGCCGTAGCCTAAAACTTACGGATCAATTTGAAACTCACTGAGATATAAGCACCAAAAACACAACTACTTCAGTGCTTATTCTAAAACTTATAAACGCAAATTGATCTTATTCAGCTTCAAGAACACCGATAGAGTCAATATGGATATCAAAGGATAGAACTTGACTAGCAAATATAAGACATAATAAAAAAGTTTTAAATCTATAATGGCCGCCATTACAAAACAGCGTACCTTAAATTAATATATGGGTCAAATCTAGTGTTCAAAAATGTACCCCCTTCAAACCCAACAAACCCCCAATATTGATATCAAAAGGGCTTGACCAGTCAACACTTAAAACTATGAAAATACAAGATGGTGTCTTAAATAAAATGGCGGATAATTTTTTTTTTCTTAACCCCATACATATGGGAATTCAAATTTAAAGTAGAATAAAAGTATGCAAAAATTAAAAATCATAGATGGCGCTGCAAATAATTAAACAAAGTGGTGTATAACATTATATCTATACCCTTTGCTACGTTACGTTACGATGTGGTAATTAGACCTATATACATTATGGTGAAGGGTATTATTAGATTCGGTACAGCCAAATATATCATTTTTACTGGTTATAATCTGAAAATAAGTTTTCTTAAGGTTACTACATGGTACAAGGTTATTCTAGGATTCAATTGCAGATTTTTTTTCGAGCAAAAGTATCATATTAAAAGTATTTTCAGTAAATGTTTCTATTTATTTCATAGAAATGAAGTATAGTTAAAAAAAATTATTATAAATCAAGGTCTCTTATTAAAATACAAAAAAAATTTTTTTGGGACAAAATATGAAAGAAAACCATACAATTTAAAAAAAAAATATATCCAATAAAAATTGATCAACTTGTCAATAATAACTTCTTTTTCAGCATACGGTAGAAAAAAGTATTTCCGTTTTTAGAAAATTTTATTTTAGATTAGACGGCAGTCCAGGATACCTTATATTTATCAGTTCATCTTTTTATAATTTTATTTTTGTCCTCAAACACAAATGCAGGCCTGATGACGTACACATTTAAAATATATTTATGTTAAAACTATTTAATATATTTTTTAAATTATGTACAGTTTTTGTTTCTTTAAAATATATATATATATAAACAGCAACACAATTCAAACCACAATAAGTTTCAATTCAAAGTCATCAATTGCATGTGATATATCCTACAATTTTTACCATCACGTTAGTTATGTATTTGTTAGCAGCACACAAATTATTTCTGTGACATTTGTACTTTTTTTAGAATTTCCTGTCTAAATCAATACCCCTTAAATGATGCTGCAAATATTTTATTTTTTTATTTAGCTAAATGTCTACTTTTTTTTTTTATCTTTTGCTTGTTTGTGAATAAAATACATAGAAAACACATTACGGAATAGGAAGTTTTTTTTTTGCTGAAAGTTATTGTTGTAAAAAGAAAGTATAAGTGATATTAAAATATCCTACAGTTAGATTATTTAACATTTAAACACAAAATTAAAAAATAAAAAAAAATTTTAAAACTTTCAAAAATTTCTTATAAAAGTTCTTACTCTTGAAAGTTCTTACTATCGAAAGTTTAAAAAACAGAAATTTGCCTTAAATATAACATCCTTAAAGATATTGTTTTAATGTAAAATCCATTTGTTGTAAACTGTTTTATAAGACTGTCTTACCCAACTCTAATATTTCCACTAAATTTAAGTTTAGACAGGAAGTGTTGGTGAACTTATATTCTTTTCAAAAAGATGTGCATTTTAAAGTTAATTTATTGCCAAACTTATACATGTAAAAGATAAATTAAATAAATATTAGAAGAGAGGAACAAAGTTAAAAATACAAAAATATCAACTAGGGAAAATATTTTTAAATTTTTCAAATTGCTTTCAAATGAATATATTATTTCTCAAATATTTATGTTCTGAAGAATATTTAAACAATCAATGAAGTTTTATTTTTTAATAAAATAATTTTTTAAATTATTGTATTAAAAGCAATAAATCAAAAGCTAAAATTTTGAAAGAAGACTGGTTCTAAATATTTAAAATTCAATTTCTTTGCCATTCCAACTTATCTATACGGTCACATAAATTTTTTATTTATATACATACATACATATATTTATTGATTCTGATACCAAAATGTGTTTGTTTTTTTTCCTTTATAGCACATGTACTAAGTATGTACAAATATTTAACTACATATTTGTAAAAGTATTTGTATGTTTTTTTGTAACCATTTTTTTTTTTTTTTATTTTAACGTCATTTTATGGATCATTTATTTCGCACGACATGACTTTTTGTTTTGTTTTTTATTTATTGTTTTTTATTTGTTATTATGCTTTTGAATTATTGCCAATTTTGGTGAGAAAACCTGGCTTAATAAATTTATGTATTATTACCCTTTACCTGTGGTGTCATGGGTATATATAGCATTGTCATTCCGTTTGTAATTTCTACAACATTCATTTTCGAACGCATAAATTCAATAATTTCTGAAAATTAATGACTAAGGTACTTGATTGTGTTATGTCAAAATGTCCGTCTGTTGGTTCAAACCATTTTTAGAAGCGCCGAAATGTTGCACAGCACTGTTATTGGTATCAGTCTTTTGAATATATTCGGTTAGGAATCATTGTTTAGTACAATCTTCAAATAGCAAATAAACACCGTTTGCCCTTTTTTTATTATAAAAATCTAAATTTTTTAGCCCCAGGATAATTTATATACACGATTGCACCTACCTAAAGAAATTATATAACTGAATCCGATTTTTTCTTTAACAAATAGGAGAGTAATCGGCAAAGTTATAGGCAATAATAATTTTGAAAAATATATGTATGTCTTTTTAATCAATATCGAGTTACTAAAGCTCCTCATAAATTTTCAAGCCAAAATACTAGCCGAAGCCTCGAAAATATTATCAGAAAAAAAAATGATAAATCGGTTTGAAACTAACGGCGATAGAAGAACATAATACTATTTACTGCTTCGTTGTTTTTTTCTAAAACTTACAAGCAAAAATCGTTTTTTTCAGTTTCTAGATAACGAAAAGATCGGCTTGAATATTAAAAAAGCCCGGACTAGCAGAAACATTATAAAAGAAATTTTAAATCCATGATGGCCTTTACTAGAAAATTTCGTACAATAAATATATGTATGAGTAAAATCTAGTAATTCAAAATGTACCCACTTCAACCCCCTCAATTCTTCAACCAAACGAAATTGCTTGACTAGTAGAATACTGCACACTATGAAAACCCTAAAATTCGTGATAAAGTTTGAAATAAAAATGTAAATGTAAATGTAAACTCATGCAATTTTCCCGTAAAACAGAAGAGATAAGCTCATTCTTCTTGAATGGTTACAAACTGGAACTGGTTGATTCAATAGTTGATATGGGTATTCTATTTGATGTTAAACTTAATTTTAATCAGCATATTACCCTAATATCTAATAAAGCTCGTGGGGTTCTTGCTTTCATAAAACATTGGGCCAAGGAATTTACAGACCCTTACATCACGGCTCTATACATCTTAAGTAAGGCCAATATTAGAATTCAGTTCAATTATCTGGAATCCTCAATATAATCTGTACTCTGATAAAATTGAGCCTGTACAGAAACAATTTCTGTTGTTTTGCTTACGACATCTTTTTCGGAATAGTATTTCATATTTACTATCTTACAAATCTAGATTTGCACTAATTAAACTTCCCACTCTACAGAGCCGTAGAACAATGCTGAATGTAACGTTTGTTATCAAATTGATTAACGGAGATATATGCTCTAGTTTCCTGCTAATCAACTTACCCTTCAATAATCCATCTCGTCGAACTAGAAATTTCAACCCATTGCACGTGCAATTTTTTCGTCGAAATTATGCTATGCCTTATAGAATAATTTGTTGCAATTTTAATAATCTTTATCATTTAATTGACTTTCCTATTAGTGTTAATATTATTACGAGTAATATCATAGTGTTTTTAAATTAGTAATTGTAAAATATTTCTGTCAGTTTATTTTAATAGTCTGCAAGGCTTTGTACCATAGACTTACTTAAATAAATAAATAAAAAAAAATGGTGAATATATTGGTTGAACATACGGCTTTACCCCCTTCAACCCCATTAATATGGTTGACACTCATAGTAAAAGGTATTAACTAGTAGAAAACAGCCAACTATAAAAAATTCTAAATCAAAGATGGTGTCGGATATAATAAAGCAAAATGGCGATAGCATTAAATCTTAAATCGAGGCTAAGCGATATTGGAAACATAATTTCTAAGGATATTTTCAGAATCGGCACAGCCGAATATAGCATTTTTACTTGTGTTAAAAATAAATTTATTTTTATGCAGCCATAACAATTTTAATAATAAGAAGTGCGCATAAAAAAATATTTGATTAATCCAGGATTGAATGTTTTGCTTTAAGAAAACAGTTTTAGGTTCGGCATATAAAAATAAAATTAAAGTCGGGTGAAATTAATAACACACATCACACGCTAATAGCGAATGAAGGCACAATAAGTGCATGGATACTGTCATCAGTATTTTAACTCTTTTATAGATAAAAGATCAGAAGCTGGCATGTATTCAATTGAACCTGTAATGCTTTTAAGTATAAAAGAGTACGCGTCAGTGTACCGGGCATAGGTGCATATATTGCTACATGCGTTAGATCACCTGTTGAAAGGTCAGATGCAATAGAAATTATTTTTATTACACTTGATCAATAAGTTATAAAACACATACGGTGAACAGACGTGGATCCTAATAATTAAACGTGTTGTAAAACTTACAAAATATGACTTCTTTAACAAGGTAACGCTGATTTTTGTAAGGGACACATGTGCATAGCTAGGAATTGAACTGCAGAAATCAGTGATCGGATTTTTTGACACAAAACTCAGAAATGCTATGGGAGATTTTATGGTACGGGCATAGAACACTCAGTATATAAACTCTGTGAAACTGAAAAGGAGAATAGAGGCAATGAAAATGCTTCTCAGTAAAAATTTAATGATTTCTTTCGAACTTTAATTTTTGTATATTAATCGTGGGACATTAGGTTGAGGAGAACTGAGATCTGGTAGATAAATACTAAAAGGATTTACTTGAAGTCAATAGCCTTGAAATAAAATATCAATGCAAAAGGACACTATTTCAAACTTTAAAAATTTACTGTATTTAACAAAAACAAATTCGAAATTGCCTTGCAAAAAAGCTTTATATTTTAAGGTGATGATAGGTGGTAGGGTTAATGTTAGAACAGACAGACGAAGAAACGGACAGACGGATGTAGTAAGGTCAGCTTGGAATAAAAAAAACTAAAAGCTCCGTACATGATAGAGTTTTAAATAAATGGTTCGAATAGTACAAATGTTTTTTTGTGGTAGATATAACAAATAAGATTGATACCAAGCTGCACAATAGGGCAAAACCACAATATATTGGAGAGTATGAATATGTTCTATATAAAGGTAAATAAAATGAAAATTGTATATAAGTACTAGCTGAACCCGAACCGTTTTGCTGATCTCAAGAAAGTTTTTGCATTGAATTTTTTAGCAGATAGATTTTACGTATGAGGGTTTTACTCGACCTTCAAATTCCAGTCCTAAACAGGAAGTTGTTATCAAAACTAGCTAAAACTAAGTTTAAGCCAATAGCAATTTAAGTTTTTCAGAAATGACACCCAATGTATTTTTTGGTATCGGGGCACCCTCTCACTATGGGGGCTCTGA
The DNA here is from genome assembly GCA_941918925.1 of Phyto melanocephala. Taxonomy (NCBI): domain Eukaryota; kingdom Metazoa; phylum Arthropoda; class Insecta; order Diptera; family Rhinophoridae; genus Phyto; species Phyto melanocephala. The sequence goes on along the minus strand of OW799236.1, from coordinate 21,826,087 downwards.
TCTTATTAATTTTTCGACCAAAAACAGCAAACCAATTGAAAGTCTGTGCCACGCTCCAAATTTTTATTAAATTTTTGGAATGAGTTTTAAAATTTTTATTAAAATAAAATACCTGGGGACTTGGTCGTATAGATTTTTGTCTGTAATAAGACAAATGAGATAAAAGTAAAGCACACAAAGTGTAAAGATTATATATGTAAACGTTTTCAAGATATTTCATAAAAAATAGAAGTTGCCACGCCCTCTCGTTTATAGGATAACACGAATTACGAATATTTAAAAATAATAGACAAATCAGTCATCCGTTTTCCAATTTTAAATAATTTTAAAAAATGGGGGCGTAAAAAGGTTCATGCTCAATATCTCTTTACGTAGAAACCTAAGTTGGGTTTTAAGATTTAAGAAAAATAGCGAAATCGGTGCAGCCATTCTTAAGTGATGTGATTACCAACAAACAACATTTGATTTTTATTCATATAGATAAAACAATTTCTCATTTATAACAAAGAATCTATATTGGGCCAATAAAAAGAGTTATAAATAAACAAGTTAATTTTTAACTAGCAATTACTCTGATTTATAAAATTTATTGCTGCAGTCTCTTTGGCTGAAAATTTATTAACTGTATATTTGCAACAGCTTTGCATGCAACATGCTAAACAGCTTGTACTTTATTTAATTGCTACTAAACAAGCAACACTTCAACGAGTTGGTATATATATGATTGATGCGATGGCGTTAAGTTTTATTAAGATTCATTTATAATTATTTTAAAAAATTTAAATACAATTACATAAATTAAAATTATATAAATTATGTCACAATAAAATGTATTAAAAATTAAAAAATATTGATTTTTACAAATAACTATTTATATTGTAATAATTCGAAATTCACATTTATAATTTATACCAAAAGCACTTAAACAATTTGTTATAGAACAATTTTGTCTACAAAAAATATTGTTAATAATCTACGTGAATTTTCTTTCTAAGAAACACTTGTTCTTTGTTTATTATTGCGCTACACAGCCCACTAACATGAACATTTGCCAACCATCTAAGTTGTTTTTTACCAAGATTAAATGCTTTTACCTTATTTTAATACAAATTCACCACAGTTCTTTTAAATGTAACAGTTAAATGTTAAATTCATAGTTTAAATTTTAACGGACTGTTATGCTACAATGTTAAAATGTTACATGAGTGTGCGCGCCAAATAGTTCTGTTAATCAAATGATTGATGGGATGAGATAAGGGAGGTTGTATTTAAGAGAAAAATATTGCATTAAAAATCGCTTACCTTACTAACTGATTTAAAATTTTTATTTATTTATTTATTTATTTAATCTACAGAATTAACTTTTAGACTGAATTTTTTAATGGGCATTGGCTGCATGGGCCATCAGCTCAACCATTATTGTGTATTATTAAGAGAAAATTGTATAAAGTTTTATAATCACTTTCAGTACAAGAACATTTCATATTCTATGTGTTGAAATTTATAATCTATCTAAACGATCAAATACAACGCAAAGAATATAATGTCAATATTGTAATAATCTAATGACTCCCAGTGTTTACATGATACAAAGCGTTTAGAAGATATGGGAGCAGTAAGATACGTAGCACGAAAAAATATAACTCGACCTGTTTGGGTTAAACTTTTACTGGATGTTGTTCGTTGAAGTGTTTACACGGATTTATCTATGTTTACCCGCCAACATGCAACTCAATTTGGCACCTCAAGAACTCCACAATATCTAAAATATGTACACATTTTACTTGCGTGAAAAATTAAAATTTTTTGAACATATTATTAAATGATTATGTATAAAAACATAAATTCCGAATTTGTAGAGAGCCGAAAACTAACAGTAAAGCTTTAGCAACAGTTACATCCGTTTAGATGCACTGTTTAGTGTGAGATAATGACTCTGAGTTGTTAGAAAACAATTTTCAGGCAGCATACTGAACCACGCAGGGCATATTTTGACGTCCTGTAGCTCTCAATGATTGCGACATAAGGTACCAACAAAATATTGTTCATATAGCGAAAGGCGAATAATTAAAAAAAATGTTAGAACCGAATTAAGGCATTCGATATCGGTCGAAAGTGGGACAATTTTTAATAGAATTTAATACAAATTAAAAGGAAAACTTCCTTGATTCGCTTATAAATTTTGCAAAATGAGAGCCAGAAACGTTAAGCACTCCCACCAAAAAAAAAAAAAAAAGAAAAACTATGACAAAAAAGTGATTTTGTACGGGTTCAACTCATAATAAAGTGATTTACTTTGGGTTAAAACACTAATGATTTTAACATAAGCGTGCCATTAGATATCATGTGTTTACATGAATATATTAATGAACTTTACCCTAAAATCCACACGCAAAGAAAAACCATGATTACGTCACGACTACGACGGTCATATTATATTCTCTAAAACAATATTTGGTTGTCAAAAACATTTTTATTTGTTTGAATTATATCATCTAATGTTTACTTTTCATAAAAATTTAAAAATGGTTATCATTTAAAAATAGTATGATTTAAAAAATAATAATTTGACAAAAACAGCATTATATTCAAAACAATTCAAAATAACAAATAATCATTATATTATAGGTGAGACAATAGAATGATTGCATATCAATCAAGCTATGATTTTTTTTCATCATAATTTGATTTTGAATTCTTGCTGAATTAATTTTTTTTATTTCAAGAGTTTGATATGTCAGAAATTTTTAAAAAATTGGAGAAACTTAAAAATCAGCAAGAAAATGAAAAAAAAGATGTTGATATAAAAATTGCAAATAAAAAGGTAAGTACAATCAATATGTGTATGTTATAGCAAAAGACAATAATTTGCCACAGAAAAAGCAAAGGTTGTCGATTTCAACTGTGGTTTTATATATATATATATATATATATATATATATATATATATATATATATATATATATATTATTATTGCATGATACTTAAATTAAACATAGTAATGACAACTAACAACCATAATATGTTTTAACCACAATCATACAATTCAATCGTAGTATGTTGCTCTTATATTATGATTACCGCAACCATGTTTTTTCTTTGCGCGCAATCTTTTATAAGTTGATTTTGTTTGTTTAAAAAAAATTTTTGAGATATTTTGCATGATGTTGCGTTCATTTTAAAACACATCATTTATGACCAACTAATTCTCATTTATAGAGTAATTCTCTTTGCACTACTTTTTATTTTTATTTCCGAATCCTTTAAACCACCTTATAAAATTGTTCACACTAAGCTTTAAAACATTTAATAATTTATTTTATTTATTAAAAAAAAAAAAAAACTTTAAAAAAAGGGTGAAGCATTTCAAAAAAGTCACCTAAAATTGACACAAACTGTAGCTGCAATTGTTCAAAAACAATCAATTAATAATCGCAGCCGGAGGCTAAATTATTTAATTATGCTTCTATTTAATTATGGTCTGAAACCGAAGAGATAGCTGGGGCCGGCTTTTACAGACTAACAACGTCCACAAGGGCCTTTAATGTCCACAAGGGTTAGTTGTTTAATTTAATATTATTTTTTATATTTATTTAAAAAAAAATGCGGAGGTGGTCCGTTCTACTCAAAAGCTAAATTTAGAGTGAGTTTTATTTAAATGATTTTCTTCCACTTTACCAAAATACGAACATAGCATAAAACAAAATCAAAGATTACAATTACAATGACTTTAAAACTGCATGTTGTTTAATCACATAGGGTTGTATTAAATCACATAGGGTTATTAAAGTACTCAGTTTCCTTTTAATAATTCCAAAACTAATTACCGTTAAATAAGTTTAAATTAAATATAGCTCAATGTTAACATATAGTATGATAAATAAGACTCATAAGAATATACATATATATGGTGAATAAATATAGCGGCGCTACATAATTAATTTTAATGTTGTTCTCAGCAAAAAAAAAAATAGGTAATGACTTGCTCTTACTGAATAACATACTTTTCAATGAATCATCAGCTATCTTACTAAAAAGTACTTTAGTAATGATTTGATTTATAATGTGATACGTTAGTTCTTATTTTCATACATTTGCTTAGATGTACTCACAATACCATTTCTTATTACGAAATTTGCTAGAAGCCATTCAAATACACAATTTTTTATAATTTTCATTTAGTTTAATGCGCTTAGGGTATAAGTAATAATTATTTTGACAACAGTGGCAAAGCATTTCATTAACAAAGTGATGTCTTATATATCTTTATTGACTTTTAAATTTCCAATTAACGTATCGCAGAATAATCAAACTAAATTTTCGTCCTTAAAAGAATCAAACGACTTCTGCAAGTCCGTAAAATTAATGGGCTATTAAGGTTACTAAGATCAAGTTCTTATTTATTGCTATAGAAGTAAGTATTTATTTAAGTCCCTATTTATAATCGACCGTAATAAGTACTTATAGGAGTCCCTATTTTTAAGCGAGGGTAGTAAGTACTTGCCATCAATGACATTGCCGTGTTAAAATAATGGGTTTATATGCCAAATTGAAAGTAGTGAAGAACTGTTTTTTAGTATTTTCAAATTATTTTTTTGTAATGTGTTATTTTGCTGGGTTTGTGACATAACTTAATTTTAGCGGTTTCCATTTAATTAAGTTTTCATTTTAATTTAGTACCAGTTCCTCTAGCTAAGTTCTAACAGAGTTTAAGTTAACTTCTTGTAACGTTTTAGTTCAAATCTAGTTCAGTTCTATTTCTTCATTTTTAAATTCAGTTTTTTTCCTTAATATAGCTTATGCACCCTCTTAAATTATAACAAAAAAACTTGCTGTCAAATAATGTCAAAGTCTTGACAATGAATATCTTGAAGGATTCTTTTTATTCTTCTCTTTAAATTACAAATAAATAAAAAATATAAAAGGAAATAAGTTTTTACTTGTTGCTTAGATTAAATGTAAATAAATGAAATAGAAAGAAAAAAACCCAATAATTTTTCTTATAATGACCACTAGACGTCAATGTTCCTGTTTGCTGTAAAAGTTTATTTCTTTTCAACAACCTCAAATACTTTCAACGAGCAGAGAGCAGCTAACATTATCATTGACATTTATCTGTTTAAGTGAAAGCGATATTGCTTGTAACTTTATTGATTCAACAACAAGAGGCTTTAGGAACACAGACACATTATTTGTTTAACAACTTCCGTAAACGGCGGCAAAAACAGGGAATCTTTATACAACTATAAAAATTAGTATAGGACAAATTTAATTGTCTCAATTTATTTGTAAAAAGCTATAAAATCAAACGTGACAGAGCAATTTTATAGTCTAACAAAATGTTATTGCTTTGATACGAATGAGAGAAAAAATTAATTAATATGCCAACATTGAAAGGATACATTTTTTTAAAATGCCCTTTTTATATCCTTCTCCTCTGTTCGACAGACATTTCTACCTTCGTCACGTAACGATATAATCTTTAAAAAATTAATTTTTACTTTTTTCTACATTTGTATTTATGTGCTATAGTGACCCTGCCCGCATTGCTGGACAATACAATAATAAACATTTACATATTTGTATTACATCCCAGCAAAAAATAAAATTTGAAGAAGTGCAGAGTGAATTACATTTTTAAGACTTCTAAATCAATAGTGCAAAAGAAGATAAAATCATTAGTATTTTTACCAAAATCACTTCATCACCAGTTGAACCTATGCAAAATCACTTCTTTGTCATCCTTTTTTGCTGGGATTTCAGATGACAAAAGTGTGCGTAGTAATCGTTTTCAACGCATGTATTGGTTTGTAAATCGGTTAAGTGGTTTTCGATTTGTAAAATGACGAACATAGGGCAATATATTTTATTATATAACGATTTATTTATGAATCTATGACTATAGAACCTAAGAACCTTTATATTTAGTTAAAAATATAAAAAAATTCGAACTGCACGATAGTAAAGTACAGGGTGTCTGGTTGCAGATTTATATTTTCAAACTTAAATAAAAAACGTAATAATTAAAACAAAGTCTTATTAAGAGCATTAAACGACCAAATGGGAATGCGGACTTTATTTTTTGAAAAGTATGTCATCCTTATGTCTTTCGTCGAGTAGAACACACTGTTCAAAACAAAGCCTTGTGTTCTGTGCCACTCGCTGCAGTTAACTTGGTTCAATTGAGCTGATTTGTCGACGAATATTTTTCTTTAAATCCATAAAAGATTACGGATTGTCATTATAAACCCTGTTTTTGAGGTAGCCTCATAAAGAAATACATGGGAGTTAGATCGGGCGACCTCGGTGGCCATGGGATAACCCCAAAGCGATTGATCAGTTTTTGTGGGAAATTTTCCGAAAGCAAGTTCAGCGAAGCTCTTGCTGTGTGTGCAGTCGCCCCATCCTGTTGAAACTACGTGTACGATAGATGAGCTCGCATCGCATGAGAATCATTACATACTCTTTCCGATAATCTATAAACATGTACGATATGCCTCTACAAGTTTGGTCAAATAATCAAGCTCTAAGATTATTTGCAGAAATATTTAGACATATCGGTTACTAATCGATATACACAATATTAATTAGGTAAAACATTTTTTAATGTCAAGATGCTACAGCTGCTAATTAATTTCTGGACAAGATAGTAACAGAATACTTCTAGTTTTGTATCGGTAATAAGAAATTAAAAAAAAATTACAAAAGCCATATAAAATTTTTAAATCCTTGACTTTTTTATTGATATAAAATGAAAGAACGGGTTGACTAGTGGAATACAGCAAACCATAAGCAAAATCAAAGTCTAAGATACTAATTATAGATGTCAACTGAGAGGAATTGGCATGTAAAATGCAATTAAGCATAAAAATAAAATAAAGTTTAAAATGGCATCCGCAACAAAATAGCCCTAATGTATATTTTTTTCTGTCCCCTCAATATGGATATAAAATAAAAGGGCTTTACGCCCAAAACAAAATTTAAAATCGAGGCTTCGCTACGGTGAGGTTGAATTGTTGTTGAATTTTGTAGGTATATAAGATTCAGAATCGCCGTACATATTTATGCAGCTGCAAAATGCATGAATAATTTAATTATAGCGTTGCTAATCAAAAAAAAAACTCACTTCAGACAGGTGATAATTAAAGACACAGGAAAAGAATTTTTTTAACCAAAAAAAATTGTTTTATTAAGTAGCAAATTTGATCATAACATAAAGACCGAGGCTTGTACCAACAGCTGGTTGAGAAACGTAATTTAAAAAAAAAATTTTAATTTTAATTTATTCAAGCAGATATGGAAAATAAGATTTTAGTTTCTGTGTTAAAAAATTAACTTAAGTGTGCTTTTTTGATAACAAATGTACTATTTGTTGTTTTTTACTCTTTATCATGAGTTTCACAATTATATATTCGCTTTTTTATAAAATTAAATTAAACTAAACTGAGATCATCATCCTTTTATACCTGAAATACGAATTTGCTTTGACAGAAAACATCTAATAAAAAGTTGCTTTGCTGTAGAAATTCACCGTTGCATACAACTGTGTGATACATTCTTCTATCTTGCTAAATATGTTCTAATAAATACATAAATGCGGTCCACACGTCAATATCTTGTGTTGGCAATAGAATTTGACAATTGCTGTGGCAATAATTGCCAAACATATTGCTCGTCTGGTCGGGGGATTACAGTTGATAGAGTGTCCATATTTATAACAAAAAAAAACTAATTGAAAAAAGCGAATATATATTACTAAAAATATTGTATTTGTAAATTATATACTAATAACATTTAATAACAACATTTAGTAACAACAAAATAAGAAAATAAAATAAGAACGGTTGTTTTGCAGCCAACTTCACTACCAAACGTTCTGTCGAAATAAGATTTGACAACGCTATATTTTATTTTTCTTTATTAAAATTGTGTGGGCAATAAAAAATTTTGTTCTTTAAACTATATGTTTAACTCTTTCCGGCACACTATATGATATCGACAAAAATTAAAACCGATTTTTATTTGCTTTTATTTATTGAAGATTTGTATTTAAAAAATTGTATCCTTGAGGAATTTACTGGAATGATATCGGTATCCTCTCTCATCGTTTAACTGATGGTACTCAACTTTAATACAAAACAAGTAACAGCGCTATATTCAGCTGTGCCGAATCTTATATACCCTTCACAACGTGTAGTCATGCAATAACAATTGTTTGTGTCACCATTCATCTCATATAAAATACGTACATATGTATATACTGGTTAGAATAAATGTGGCATCGAATCCCAGCTAAGCCAAAGAAAAATTATTTTATTTTATTTAATATATTATTTATATTTTATTATATTTTTTTATAATTTTTTAAATTTTTTTTCAATTTTTTTTAATTTTTTTTTTAAATTTTTTTTTGTAATTTTTTTATTTTTTTTTTTTTTTATTTTTAATATTTATTTTTTTTTTTTTTTAATTTTTTTTTTATGTTTTTTACATGTATTTATGTATGTATGTTGTTGTTGTAATTGTGTAAAATAACGAGGTGGTCGTGGATTTTTGCTCATATCTCAGAAAGTTATAGGGCGATTGTGCTGAATTTTAATAGCGACTCATTCCTGGATATTTCCAAGAGATTGATATCATATACAGATCTGAGGAACATATAGTTGCTTCTAAAAGTTGATTTCAACCAACACACGGACAGACGGATAGACGGATAGACGGATAGACGGACAGATGGTCAGGGCTTAATCGACTCCTCTATTCATAAGCTTTTAGAAAATATATACTTTATGGGGTCGGAAATGAAAATTGTAGAAATTACAAACGGAATGACAAAGCTATATATACCCTTGTGCACCACAGGTGAAGGGTATAAAAATAAATATCTATCTCCTTCATACACTTGCTTTATTTTTTTTGTTAAATATTAGCTTGAATCTACATAGAAAAGTGGTATTTAGATTATACCATTGAACACAGTATGTATGAAAATTAATTAAATAATTGGTATAGTTTTTATACCACCGCGCCAGAAAGAGTTAAAGTGCAGCGTATATCAACATAACTTTCAATAAAAAGACTCACAAATAGTTTCGATATTTATTATGCTCTATTTCTGATATGCATACACGTTGTAAGCACTCGTCACTTACTTAAAATAGAGAGAAACCAATAAACACTTGTCAGCTACTTTTTTTAATGCTACAAGTTTATTGTGTTGCTTTCAATAAAACTTTTATTTCTTGAGCAAATAAAAATAAATGTCCTTGCCCATAGGAGCACACATAAGTCAAGTTGAAGGTCTTCTTTAGGTTGATGTGCTTTTTCCCTCTCAATCTCTCTCTCTCTCTATAACATGTATAACGGCATTTATATATAAAAATTGTATATTTAATTTTTTATACTAAATATTTTTTTATTTCTCGTTATGTATTGGTTTTATAACTTAAATATTGTTTTTTCTTTTGCAATTGTTTTTGGCCATTGTGTGGTTGTGTAAATCTCGACGTTAAAAATTCAAATGTTTTACTTTTGTTTTGGTTTCTATTAAAGATATTTATCCATTTAATCCTAGTTTTATTACAAATTAAGTTTTAGTGTTTCTGTGTTATTGAAATGAATTGTTTTTCTGAATTCCTTTGTTGTAGTCTTTTATTTGATTTATTGCTAAAGACTTTGTTTGCATAAATCTTGTGTCGATATTTTAAAGACTTTTGTATGAGGTCAAGTTTATTTCTGCTGAGGGTGACCAGATAATAACGAAGCCAAAGTAGCAATTTGTGTTTACACATAAGAAGATGCACAACTCTTTTGTAAATCTATATATATAAAAGTGAAACTCTGTGTGTGTGTGTGTGTGTGTGTGTGTGTGTGTTAGCTATAGACTCTGAAACTGCAAAACCGATCGAGCTCAAACTTTGGTAAGTTGTTGTACACATACCGGGGAGTGTTTATGGATAAAAAAAAGTGGGCGGGGCCACGCCCATAAAAAATTAGTTATCAGTTTTAGCTACTTGCACTTGACCGATTTTTCTGAAACTTTGCACACATATCGAGCTGTCATGACTAAATAATTTCGTGATAAGAAAAGTGGGCGGGGCCACGCCCCTAAAAAAGTTTTAATTTTGAGGTACTTGCACTGGACCGATTTTTCTGAAACTTTGCACACATATTAAGCTGTCGTGACTTTATAATTTTGTGATTAAAAAAGTGGGCGGGGCCACGCCCATAAAAAAAGGCTACAATTTTGAGGTACTTGCACCAGACCGATTTTTCTGAAACTTTGCACACATATTGAGCTGTCATGACTAAATAATTTCGTGATTAGAAAAGTGGGCAGTGCCACGCCTATAAAAAAAAGGTATCATTTTGAGGTACTTGCACTTGACCGATTATTCTGAAACTTTGCACACATATTGAGCTGTTATGACTTTACAATTTCGTGATTAGAAAAGTGGGCAGGGCCACGCCCATAAAAACAATTTTAATTTTGAGATACTTGCACTGGTCCGATTCCTCTGAAACTTTGCACACATATTGAGCTGTTATGACTTTACAATTTCGTGACTAGAAAAGTGGGCAATGCCACGCCCATAAAAAAATTATAATTTTTAGGTTTTTGCACTTGATATTCAATTAAAATTCAGAATGCATTTCGATTCATTAAGGGGCGTAGCAACGCGCGCCGGGTTTGGCTAGTTCTATATAAAAACTGATTTAAACATAGCGGGTGTGGGTTGGTTTCGTTTGCTAAAGGATATTAAAAAGCAATTTTTTGGCAGTCATAAAACAAACAATTCATATATCTTAACAAGAACTAACCAACTAACAACCCCCAACCCCCCATCAAAAGTAGACCCAAGATAATATTATTTAGGCATTTAATCATTGCAAACCGAAAATAAAATAAATTTTGACAGCTGCCAGTTTATGGTTAGTGAACCTTAAAAAAAGGTCAAAGCGTTTTCAACGTAAAACTCAATCTAAAATAAAATTGGTTATTAATACAAACAAAATTTATCTAAATTTTATGTTTTTTTTTTAAATTAAATTTTATATATTTTTTTTATAAAATATTATGTTTGTTTCAAATTGTAAAAAAATATATATCCAAATGAATTAAAAATACTATTTAGTTTCTTATTTGAAATTGTTTTAATCATCTTCCTCCGCATCCAAATTTAGGCAATTAAGCCAAAAATGATCCATAGTAGTGTATAAATGCGGCAAGAAATTGCCAATGGAGTGGTTTTCATCAGTGTAAGTCTATGAAAAAACATTAATTTTATTTATTTCATTATATGTACTTAGTAGAAGAGTAAAAACTTACCATTTCCTCAAATAATATATCCTTGGCTTGCAAAACCTTGGCCAGCATTAAAGACTGTTGATAGTGGACATTATCGTCGCCCGAACCATGGATCAACATAAAATCATGATTACGGAAATTATTAACTTGTTGCAACACACTGGTGTCCAAATATTTTTGCAAATTTTCCGAAGGCAAACCCATGTAGCGTTCAGTATAAATGGTGTCATAGTAAAACCAGGAAGTAACCGGCGCCACTGAAATGCCACATTGAAAAACTCTTTCGGTGTCATTGGCCAAAGTACGGGCTGTCATATAGCCACCATAACTCCAACCCCAAATACCACAACGATCAGGATCCACAAAGTTTAATTTATTTTGCAAATATTTTGTGACATAAATTTGATCTTCCACCTCAAATTCACCCAAATGGTTGTTCACCGAAAACAATAGATCCTTGCCCTTATTACCCGTACCACGACCATCAATTTGTGCATAGATCACCTCACGATTAGTGGTCATATAGGCGTCAAAACCTACACCAAACTTATTAACAACTTTTACTGAATTGGGACCACCATACACGAAAACAATCATGGGATATTTTTTGTTGACATCTAGATTGGGAGGGTATTGCAACTTGGCTATACCCATAGAACCATCCGCCAAAGGAACTTTCATAAATTCAATTTTTGGTCTCAGTTTTCTAGAAAGCAGAGCACGGAAGGGGCTATTAGCTTCCCAGTTTTTCACTTCAGTATTGGTTATAGTTTGGAAGATTTTTGTAAAACTAGGATTGGGGCCACTACAAGATACGGTGTAGTAGGAAAAGTCCTTACTAAAGTAAGCTGTAGCCGAACGACACCTCTCACCGTCTACATCATATAAATTGCAAGTCAAACAATCTTTATTACTATACACATGATAAGTGGATGGATCACTTGCCAAAGTGGCTTGATAGTAACTAAAAAAGGTAAAGAAATAAAATATAATTTAAAATTACAGCTAAAAAGGTTACGTATATTTAATGGTAGTACTTACAGTTTCTCATTAATTTCATCATAACCGTACAAAGTCAATACGGTAAACTCTCCCATAGATTTCCAAATATTTTCTTTTGTTTTTAAATTCAAGTTCCAAACTTGATACCAATTATCAATCCAATAGCTGAACAAACAATTTTCACTTTTCTTTAAACAAAATGGACGACCAATTGTAACCCAGCCCTTGGGCTCTACAATTCTTTGCACCTCCTGACATTTACCCAAAACACTGCACTGCTGTAAACTGGAAATATTTTGACGACGATTTAACCAAGTAACCAATAACGTACTGCCACTAGTCCATGCAACATTTTGCAAAATATGATCTTTGCTCACTACCTCTACGGGAGCTTTAATAGTTACATAAGTGAAATTCGAACTCAAATCGAAAAGCCTTAAAGCCACCACTGGATTATTGGTACCCGGTTTGGGATATTTTAAATTCACCTCTTTGGGATATTGATACAAAGGATTTTCAGCTTCGCCATAAAGGAAATATTTAAAGCTCTCCACTTTGGTGTCATTAAAAACACCCACTGCCAAATAATTACCATCATCAGACCACCACATAGCAGACCCACTACTTAAAACCTCCTCCTCATATACCCAATCGGGTATGCCATTATAGAAAACACCATTAACACCATCCGAAGTTATTTGTACCTCCGATTTTTCACCAAAATGTATAAAAACATTATTATTGTAAACATAGGCCAGACGATCTTTAATGGGGGACCAAGCACAATATTGTAATTTTTCACCATTATGGATTTTAATCGAACTTCGAGTGGCTATATCGAAAATATCGTATTTAGCTACAAATGAATGTCTGAAGACCTCTTCGACATCGTAGCGCACTAAGATTTTGGTATTATCGGGAGATAGTTGAAAGGAACTAGTTTTCTTGTAAATATTCTATAAAAAAGAAAATTTTTATTTTAATATACTGGTTTTGTAAGAATTTTTAAACCTTAATCTTACCAAAAAATCTGAGGTAACAAAAATCGTATCACGGCCTGTGGCTGCATTAAATTTGTGAATAGATCTATCGATAGCTGTATAGTAAAATTCGTTATCTGAAATATTAAAAGAAAAAAATTCCTGTAGTACAGAATATTGTTGTAAACTCATTCACATAATTAGAGTTTTAGGGAAAATTTAATTTTCGCTAAAAAAAATTTATTTACAAAACTACTATTTAGTTGGTTGTTGTAAATTTAAGAATTTAAACTGTAGTTCTGTTATGGCAACATTTCAATTATAAACAGACTGTTAGGGAAGGTTTTTTAAGAAAAAAAAAAACAAGAATAACTTAAGGAAACTTCTTTGTTAAAAATATTTCAAAAATAATTTTATGTAAAAAGCATGAGAAATTAATTCGAATTCGAATTGTTCGAAGCAATTTTTTATATACGAAGTAACATTGTCGGGGGTAATTGAATCTCAAAAGCTAATGCAACCAGGGTAGCGTTGCCAGCCCAGCTGATTATTATTTTGTGTCCCAATGTATGTTAAACTCCATTTATAAAAAAGAAATTTCAGTGCTAAGAAATGTCATATATAAAATAGATAGACACAAATATACTCTCTCTCTCTCTCTCTCTCTCTCTCTGCGCTATCACCTTCTGTGATTACACCATGAATGCAACATGACAAAACTTTTGTTTGCAAGTGTTGTGTCTAAATTTTTGTCACTGTAATTTTTCTTACGTTTGCTTTCTAATTTTTTTCGCTATAAAGAAATGTTTTCTAAAAAATACTTCCATATAAATATGTATTACAAATTAGTTGTGCCCATAACATTCAATTGTTAAAATTGCAACTGGTGCATGAAGTTGTCATGCGTATGTAAAAAAATTAAAAAAAGTATAAGTCAATGTTATAAAGAAACTGCTTAAAAATGAAACAAGTAAGAATGCTATATTCGGCCGTGCCAAATCTGATAATTCCCTTCAGATTTCATATATAATGCGTTACGTCATTTTGCTCTATTATTTCTAATGACAGCTTTGATTTTAAATTTTTTTTATATTTTGTTAGCTGGATTTGACTTGTCAAGTTCTTTTATTTAATTCCCATATCAATGGCGTAGCTAAAATTATTTTCTGGGGGTGGCAAAACCATATATTATTTGTGTTGCTTGAATTTGAATTTTTTGTTGGGGTTTGGAAAAATTTTAAACTGAGTTAATTTTATATATGTAAAAGTAAAATTTTACAAATATGTGGAGTGGGGTGGTTATTGCCCCCCAATGAATGAGGTTAGAAATAATTTCAACCGCCACTTTTTTCTGATGCCAACTTGGATTTTAGACATTTTTATAATTTACAGAATTCCACTGGGCATGCCTTCTTCATATTATACAAATATTGTGAAATTTTTTTTAGGACGCTACCTTGAATTTTAACTTTTTCACAGTTAACTCTATTCTATTGGTCAAGCTCTTTGATTAAATAACAATATGAAGGGTATTGCAGGGATAAATTCGTACATTTTAGTTAAAAATTATTTCTAGGAAATATTTTTTACATTAAAAAAACTTAAACCATATGTGCTTTACGGTAAGTTTAAAATTTGTTTAAAATTTCATGTACATTATATAGGTGAGGCATAAATTGTCCCTTGAAGTGAGTCACCCTTAATATTTAAAAGTATGAAAAATAGATGTTGATCGATTCTTAAGCGTTTATTTCTTCATTGGCTGGACTATAAATTGTTTACAATTTGAAGAAACTACTAAAACTATATCGATGTAAGTGCATAATTGAAAAAGTGGGCGTTAAATTAGGAGTGGTAAAAAAGCATCCTTTTAATCATATCAGAGTCTTAGTTATATTATATGAAAATTTCAAGAATATCGGACCAGCAGTCTGGGCGTGAGTTGAGAGGTATAAAAAATAGATATTGACCGATTCTCAAACCTACACGATATGCACAGAAAATTTCATGAAAATTGGTCGAGCCATTAATCACAAACACTATGGCATTAAAATTTCATATAGTAGATGTTTTTCCAAATAGTTTTTGCCTATAATCGATTAGTGATCGATTTGTCTAACATATTTGGGAATGGCCCTTGAGGTATATCATATATTTACATAGAAAGGATAACAAAAGTATCTGTAAATTATCCTAGGACAAAAAAAAATATTAATTTTTAAATCTGCCCAAGATGTGGTTGGTTCTAAAAGTTGATTTTAACCAACAGACTGACAGACGAACATACTTGATGAGTCGGAAATACATATTGAAGAAATTACAAACGAAATGATATAAAAAGTTACAGAAGTTGGAAAATAACACAGAAAAACAAAATAACACTTTTTTTGTTGCATAAAGTTTTTGGGTGATTTCAAATCTACCCTCAGATTTTTTGTAACAGCTCTAGTTAGTGAGATACAGGTACCGTCTTAAATTTACATAAGTAGTCGATAGTTTATATTAATAGTGTAACTTAACTAGTTCCTTTATAAATTTCAGTATGTCTTCCTCAAGAAGGACGTGCTTAAATAATCCTGATTGTTTTTGTGTTATTTGTGGAGAGCATATGTTTCGCAAAAATTTCGTTTAAATGTGTCGAACTTTGTAAAAAAGGCATATTTGTACTACTTTTGGTTTCCGTTGCCGTCAAGCGCTAAACCTTGGATACCAAGTTTGGCATGTAAAGCATGTGTTGAATCTTTGCAACTGTGGGCAAACAAAAAAAGACCCACTTTTAAGTACAAAGCGTGAACCATCCAACCATCATGACGACTGTTATTTCTGTGTAACGAAAATCATAGGAATTTCATGGTTTATTCCTAAGTGTATATATTTTCAAACTTAAAATCTGCCATAAGACCAGTCTTAAGTATTAGTGACACATCAACACCACAGCACCTATTTACATATTCGCAAAATTCAGACCAGTGCAGCGTACAAACCGAAAACGACGACAGTGGTAGCGACAGTGATTTAAATTGCTACGGTAGTCCCCTACCACTAAATCAAGATGATCTAAATGACTGGATCAGGGACCTTGGACTTTTTAAAAAGGCATCAAAAATTTAAGCTTCCCGATTGAAAGAAAGAAATTTGTTGACCAAAGGAACGAAGATATCGTACTACCGTAACAGGGAAAAGGATTTACTACCTTTCTTTACTCAAAAAGATAATTTTGTGTTTTGTACTGATATTCCGGGCCTAAATAATGCAATGGGATTAAAAGAGTATGATTTGCCCTTCCACCTTTTGCTAGGCTTCATTATACGTCCCTTTAGGATTCTCTTGGTTATCTTTATTTTCTTTTTTCATAAGAATTCCCGCTATTGCTTTATATTCGCATTCAAGTTTACATTAAAACTGGAAGTTCACAAATATACATTGTCGTGACTAGACCATCTGAGAGAGCACAATTCCGCCCTACATAATTGTTTTTGCAAACTTCCCTCCAGAATTTAAAGAAGTAAAAGTCAGTGTTGCCGTTTTCACTGCGATCGCAGTTTTTCACTACGATTTGCCCGTCGTCACTGCGTTTTTCAGTTTTTGGTAGTTTTCCTCTTTTTTTGATCAACAACGCCTTAACATGATTTACCTCAAACGTGTTTAACACGTAAGTCTGTAAAGGCTACAACACAACGAGATAAAATTGACACCCTGTTAAAAATATAGCAGCTAGATGGCAACATTTCTGCTGTTACGTTACGTTGCAGTTTACTGATTAAGTCCTGAATTAAAATGTCAAAAATCCCGTTAGAAAAACATAAACAAACTATTTCGTGAAAAAAATATTTGCTTTTCAGTCCATTTAATTAATTTTTATATTGTTTCGAAATGAATGGGTAAGTTGGCGTTTAAAATAACTAGAAAATATTACATAATATTTATTTATAGCCGCCAAGAGAAAACAAACAAGAAGACAAATGCAAAGTAAAGGAAACTTCCGGCAACAACACAAGGGCAGAATAAAATTAACTAAAAAAATTAAAAAACAAGTAATTCTTAAAAGAAAGGGCAAACAAGTGTTAAAAAAGTGAAAAAAAATTTCCGAAAAGCGAAAACGAAATTTTTTTATTTCTCGTCACTGCGCTTCACTGCGTTTTTTTTGTCGATTTCACTGCGAAAAAAAGTTGGTCGGCGGCAACACTAGTAAAAGTGCTATAATCGACCGTGCCGAATCGTATATACCCTTCACAACATGTAGTCATGCAACAACAATTGTTTGTATCACCATTCATCTCATATGAAATACACGTAAACGTAAATACATAAACGTACATACATGTAAAAACATACATATAAAAAACATCCCATTGTAAAATTATAAATTAAGTTTACGAATGTATGTTTCAAAAATAAAAAAAACAAGTAAGAGTGCTTTATTCGGCCATGCCGAATCGTATATACCCTTCACAATGTGTAGTCATGCAATACAATTGTTTGTATCACCATTCATCTCATTAATTTGAAATACGTACATACATACATATGTATATAAAAACATCCCATTGCAGAATTATAAATTGAGTTTACGTATGTATGTTTCCAACAAAAAAAAAAAAACAAAAAAAAATTTATTAAAAACAATAAAAAAAATTACAAAATATTAGAATTTTTTTTTTAATATTAAAAAAAAATTTTTAAAATATTAACAATTTTTTTTTAAAAATTAAATATATAAAAATAATAATAAAAATAATATATAAAATAAAAATTTTTTTTTTGGCTCAGCTGGGATTCGATGCCACGTTTACTTTAACCAGTATATGTGTATGTATGTTGTTGTTTTAACCAACACATGGACAGACGGGCAGACAGACAGACGGACAGATGGTCAGGGCTTAATCGATTCCTCTATGCATAAGCTTTCAGAAAATATATACTTTATGAGGTCGGAAATGAAAATTGTAGAAATTTCATACGGAATGACAAACCTATATACATATACCCTTTTTCACTGTGTGAAGGGTATAAAAATTAGCTTTTGTACATTTACAATTTAAACAGTTTAAGATTTTGATAATAAATTGCTTAATAATTGTAACCACCGCAATGTTTTGTGGGAATGCAAATCTCTTTGCATGACTCAATTCGCCATCCACCTAGCAAAAACAGGATCTGCTCGGCGTCGGTTACCAACCACCTACATATACGAGAAGGTGCACTTCTGGTAGAACACAGAGTATCTACCAGCTGACAGCCGGTATTATTTGTAACTTTTAATTTTGAAATGATATGAGTTTATCTTAATAATTATCAACCACAAGTGTAAACGAATATTTTACACCAATAAATTATTTAACGATTTTAAGTACACACGACACCAAGTGTGCCCATGGCCAGTACTAACGCGCTAATGTTACAATACATGTTTGTATGTCTTTTAGAATGAGCCTATAACAATCAACTGCATTTTGTAACAAAATGATAAATTTCAATGAACTTATGAAATAACGTCAAGTAAGTATGTATGTCCAAGTCAACCGTTAGAAAGCTCTTTAAATTGGTTTAAGATAATATATTGACATGAAGTCAATTTATAAAACTTTCAATATTTTTCATTTATATTGAGATAAGATTTAGATTAAGAAAAAAATAAGAACACGAAAGCACAAAACTTAAGGGGCAGTTTATAAAGAAAAAAAAGATAAGCAACGGTTTGTCCAATAAATACTATCATGTATTTATTACTTAATTCTAGGAATTGTGGTTTTTACAGCCGTTATATGTATAATTTTCAAACTTTCCCATAAGTTTATAAATAACTTAAAAACTATGTATGTCTTAAATTGCTAGCACAAGTTAAACATTTATGAGTTTCTTTTTTTTTGCTAACCTTGAGCACCTTAAGATCGTTAAATGCATTTGTAAAACAAACACACTAACTTAAAGAGATATTGATTTTTATCAATATTAACATAAATATTCTAATTAGATATTTAAAATTTGGTTTTAGAATATTTGGCTTAATTAAGTGTTTAAACAAATCTACCCACCTGAAATCCAAGTCCCATTAAACCCACGAATTTGAGAAGTTGCTCTAATTCCCTCTACCAATTCCCAGGGTTTTTTAACTACACTTTGCTGACGACTAACAACGTTGGCTCGTGAAGCACTTAAACCAAATATGGCAATAAATGCTAGAACTATATTGAAATGCATGTCTAAAGACGGGTAAGAGATAAAGATTTTATTATTTACTATTTGGAAAATTTATTATTTTTTTTTTTTTATTTTATTTTATTTTATTAGCTCATTTAACATTAAGAAATGCTTTTGTTTATCATTTAATATTTTTTTAAATTATTCCATTTAAAATTATTAACAATAAATTAGTATATTTTTTTATTTTGTTTTTAATAAAACCGTTTATGTATTTTAATTAAGAAATATTTTTCAGCTGTTTTTGACGAGTTCTATTATTAGCGTACGTACCGCCTGATTTTTAACGATCTTAACAGAGCGACGTTTTATTACAGACTAACACAACTTATTTATACTGGTAGTGTGAGCGTAAAATATTAGATATTAACAAGTAAGGGCGCTATATTCGGCTGTGCCGAATCTTTTATACCCACCACCAATTTTGGGTACATTTAAAGCACAATATTTATTATTTTGTTAATCGCTACGGAATAATCTCTTTATAATAAAATATGTATCACTTTCTCTGTAGAGGGTGGTTAAATTTTAAGGGCCCATGTTGAAGGTGAACTACACCTAGCCTTTAAATTAGTTTTCTGCATTTCTTTTGACATTTCTCAATCTCAAACTTAGTCAATTTGATCCGTGGAAAGATACGCAAATGAACAACGCTTTAAAGTTATTCCGGGTTTTTTATAAAAATGGGCGTTCAAATCAAAATGCATTTTGTGCACTTCGTAATTTTTTTGATCAACATAATCGTTGAAATTCATCCACAATCGGGAGAATTGTAAAAAATATTTAAATTTCTGCAAAACAGGTCTGTATAAAATGTTAGAAAATCTGTGAATGCCTTCTTAGTTCGTTGAATGGGAACTATTGCTGTTTTTTGCGATAGTGTGGCAAAAGAGCAGTCAACCTCGACTCATCATCATGCCCAACAATTGAGCATCAACATTGTCATTGAAAATTTGGACCATCAGATAGAGAAGTGGCGCCAAATATAGGGGGGGCCATTTGGCCGATATTTTGTTAAATACATAATTGAACCATACAAATATCATCATTATAAAAATAAATGATAATAGATTCTTAAATAATTTGTGTTTTATTTAAAATCAACATCGGTCCTTAAAATTTAACCACCCTTAACTTCGATATGCTCGTAAAATGTTTTCGTAAATTTAGTCATTTAGTGAAAGTGGGCGTTAAAGTAGGCGTGTTAATAAAGTTTCTGCTAATAAATACAACTAAGATGTTTTAATATAGTCCTTTATCATTCCAAAATCTCTATTAATAGAGATATTATATGAATTTTAGTTAAAACATTATATGGGAGGTGGGCGTAAAAGTGGGCGTGGCACCTTTTTCTGGCACAGTAATGACATTGCCTAGAAGGATATACGTAGAAAATTTGATCATCATACCTCTAATTTTGGAGGTTTTATGAGCTTTTAAATTTCATTAACGGTAGATAATGTGAAAAGTGGGCGTCATAGTCGTTTTGCTAATGAGTACAGTTCAGATATTTCAATATAGCCGTTTATCATTCCAAAATCTCTGTTAATAGAGTTATTATATGAATTTTAGTTAAAACGTTATATGGGAGGTGGCGTAAAAGTGGGCGTAGCGCCTTAATTTTCTGGCACAGTAATGAAACTGACTAGAAGGATATACGTAGCAAATTTTATTATCATACCTCTAATTTTGGCGGTTTTATGAGCTTTTAAATTTCATTAACGGTAGATAACGTGAAAAGTGGGCGTTATAGTAGGCGTGTCAAAGTTATTTTTGCTAATGAGTACAACCTAGATGTTTCAATATAGTCCTTTATTATTCCAAAATCTCTATTAATAGAGATATTATATGAATTTTAGTTAAATCGTTATATGGGATGTGGGCGTAAAAGTAGGCGTGGCACCTTGATTTTCCGTTAAAAAAAGCCTTTCACCAAAAAGCAAAGTGCGCAAAATTTCAGAGTCGTACATCCAATTTTGTTGCTTTTATGAAGTTTTTGTTTTTAAATATACCGAAAATTACACTGTGCGGTATAAATTTTCGTACATTTTGATCGATAACTCCTTTCCTAATGCATAAATTTAGATAATTTTCGGGAAGAAATATTGTTTTTACACAGGAAATATATATTCGAAGTTTCATGAGTCTACGTTAATGCGTTTGGACACAATTCCAGTTTATTCGGTGTTCGAAGGAAACGGTTTTTTCGGCCTACTCTTGCTTTGCGAGCTATAACTCTCTTCCTAATATTCCGATTTAGCCCATTTTCAATACCAAACAACCCTTGTCACTAAGAAAGATTCTGGCAAAATTTGAGCCCCCTAGCTTTTTCGGTGCGACCTCTATCGTGCTTTCAACAGACGGACAGACGGATGGGCATAGCTAGATCGTCATAAAATCAAACCCCGATTCAGAATATATATACTTTATGGGGTCTAAAATGGATATTTCGATGTGTTACAAACGGAATGACAAAATGAATATACCCCCACCATTTTTTTGGTGGCGGGTATAAAAACAAATTTATTAAAGCGCTTAGGCCCATACCTAAACAAGAGCGTTGAGCGTCAAGCGTTGCAATTTTGCATGTATTTTGTTATTGTAACAAAAACAAAACACATGTAAAACTCCAACGCTTGAGGCTCAACGCTCTTGTTTAGGTATGGGGGTTAGATGTTTTAAAAGGGTTCCCAAGATAAGCTTTTATGCAATTGCACATTTTTCTTTGGGTACATTTTAGGGCAAAGTATAAAAAGTACTTTTGTATCAATATAAAGACTTTGTGGAAAATTTTTATTTTAAAATTTTGTTTAAAACTTTTTTCATATAGATAAATTTAAATGTATATTTTCTGTAAAGAAAATAACACTTGCATGCCACCTGCCACCAAAGCTATGTGAAGGCCAATTGCCCGTTATGCTTTTCCTATCTACATTATACAGTAGACTCGCGGTAACAAAAACACTACATTACGTGAACACCGGATAAGATGAATATAATTTTTTTTACACTGACTACTCTGTAGCGTGAACACAGTGAGAAAGCCTTATAACGTGAACAAATTTTTCGGTTTTCCAAATTGCTTTCATAAAAAGGGGTATCCCCGTAAATAATTGCACAGGTTTAGTTTAGTGCGCGCTGCTGATTTAGCATGATCTAATCTAAAGTTTTTCGTGAAAAATGTCACAAAAAACTACCAAAATTCTAAAGTTAAACTTCTTGTGATTCTCCCTCTTTTAGAAATTTTGAATATCATGTGGACTACAATTACTCCAAATCGTAATGGATGACAGCTGCCATTTTTGAAAATTGTTTTAACAATTAATGAACGCTATTGGCTATTTAAATTCAACTTGGCAACGTCTTGAAAAGAAAACAATAGCAAAATACTGGCTGAACATTTTTAGCTCTTTCGGAGATGAAGAAGACTCTGAAGAGGATATCCCGTTAACTTTTTTGAGAGAAAGAATATATTCAGTAATTAAAATTTTAAAACTAAAAGATAATCAAAAAAAAGGTAACACATTTTTTTAATTCATTTTAACGTACTTTTTTCTTAACAAAACATATGTACAATGCGTTGTACAAAAAAAAAATATATATTTTTGAGTTAAATCACATGTCTAATTTATTTGGAAATTTTAAAGAGTTACACCTTCGTCAACAACTTCGCAAACGTGAACACTTTAGCGCGAGTCTACTGTACTTCATCGTTCACTGTAAATTTACAAATAAAATGGGTTTGCTATAGAATGTGGGAAATTTTGTTAAGAGAAATACTTGTTGAAAATTACAAAAAATAAATTAAAACGAATATTACTTCGATAAATATTCATATGTACTTATTAAGACATATTCATAAGGTATATGCATCGTGGCAACAAACACAACAATTAAAAGCACATGGATTTTGTTTTTGTATACATGGCTGCATATCTAACACAATTTTTTAATTTTTTTTTTAATCTAATTTTAAAAATTTTTAAATAACTTCAATGCAAAAACTGTTTGTTATCGGTTTTTTATTTTTTTAAAGGTTTTAAACAAACTGAAATTGCTAATTATTAATTGTAGAATAAAAATTTAAAAAATTTAGTTTGACAAATGCCGACATGGTATTAAAAAAGCTGGTAAGTCTGATAAAAACAATCAGCTGGTTGGATACGAGTACCATATTAATCTGCCTTGGTACTTTTTAATAAAATTTTAATCAAAGAAGTACTGTTTAAAAAAATCGTACAATTTATCTACCATCTTTGCTTGGTGAGCTTTAAATGCATGATTGTGTGTCGCAAGACCAAATGTCTTTATATAAAAATAAAAACAAAACACTCATTTCTTATTAGTTATTTAATTAAAAAAACACAATAAAAATCTTTTTGGTTTTTTTTTTATTCGACTTCTTATCAATACTCTCACGCATAGCAATAAGCTTGCTCTTTCGTGCATGTGCTTAAATTCATGAAATAAACAACTCTTGTTTAATGAAAACAGTAGAATCACGATGGAATTGGCTTAGTAGGTGATTTTTTTGGGAATTTCGTATAAACTAAAGCCTATAGTGCAAGAAATGTAAAAAGTCACTTGCACATGTGGGTCTGACGTAACGAAAATGTTCAGCACTTTGGTTACATTTTTTTAAAAAGTCGTATATGATATTACACCGAGTGTAATTGTGAAATAGTCGCAGGACGCACTTCATACCTCCCTTTCTAATCTAATTTATGTAGGTAACGTTTTATGAAATTTGACATTGACATTTATTTTCAATAACTAAAAAAATTCTCAAAATTGTTAATAATAAAAATAAATTATAATTGAAAATTATTATAGACAAATTTGTCTGAACACAAAGAATTTTAATTGGAAAATTTTCCGCAAATCGTTGTTCCACTGTATTTTGTTTTAACTTCACTTTTAATTCTTTATGTTATTCAAACACAAATCTTATTTGCATGTCGTTATATATTATTTATGTACAAGTTATTTTTCTGCATATTTACAAAACAAAAAGAAAAATATACTCAGTTGTAGTAAAATTATCATGCCGCATTCTCTGTTGTCTATTTGTATTTGTCATTGAAAATCATTCATCTTCATCAACTTTTCGTACATTTAAACGATCAGTCAATCAATCAATCAATCAGTTCCAGTTCTTTAGCGCCTTTCCCTGTTGCAAGAGTGTTTACTTTATAGATTTTGTATTTATAAATGTCAATGACTTAAATGCAGTGTTGAATCTATAGTCAGCTTAAGCATAACCTAAGCAGTTTATTGAGAATATGATGATGTTATAGGTTTAAAATCTTTGTCAGAAATAAATTATTTGTGGTTCAACTTGATTAGCAGTCCTGAGCAGATAAACAGAAATGTTTAATTTTTATTTACATATGTAAATACGTAAAAATAATTACACTATGGCTTAAATAAAACCGGTAGCTATGTACTTACATATATAAAAGTTCTACGATCTTTAGTTTTATTACTTTGCAATCGTTTAACTCTTATTCTCTCTTCTTGTTAATGAATTATTTGCCTTGCCCACTTAGTGTTTTTAGTACTGTGTTTTTTAGATATAAAAATTTAAATCAGGCATCAAAAGCACATAATAAACATACCAAGGTTTATCTAATAGGTGAACTCTTCTTGAGGTTGTCAAACTCGATATATTATCAAGAATTCTCATTTAATGTCAATGTCAAATCCCAAATACAAATAAGAGATCTAAATTCAGTCATCTGATTTAATACATCTTGACACATTCGTTCGAGTAAAATGTCGATAGCGTTAAAATGCCTAAAATGGTTCTTTTACTTTTTTAATCTGTTTTAAGATTTGATTTGGCATTGAAGTATATCAGCAAATATTACTTAAAACCATTTTTATTATCGCTTAAGGGCTTTTGAAAGTTTTTTTTTAATTTAGGAGAAACGTCTAAACCTTTCAGCTTTGGCTTTATAAAGGCGTTTCCATTAAGTGGTTTTTAAAATTGCCGATCTGGCAAGGCTGATAGTTAGCTAGTTCACAAAATGTCCTAAGTGTTGTTTAGTCATAATGTCATAATTTTTTTTTAATTTTAAAAATATATAAATTTACAATAGATAATAAAATGAATTCGCTTGCTTGTAGGTAGGTGAAACTTCATATGAAAAAAATATTAAAAGGCAAATTTATAATTGTGTGTGTTAAGTTTGACATAAACGCATAAACGTTCAGCTGACTAGTTAAGTTTTTACTAGACTCTTCTAAATTGCGTTCGTAAACAGCGTTATCACTCAAAAATTATCTATCCGACCAAATTTGCCTATAAAACCGACCAAAATCCATTTAAACCGACCAATTTTTTTAAATATTAAATAACAAATATATGCATACTATGTATTTAAAAAAAAAAATTAATTAAGTTTTAGATCTTAAAAACCATAAAAAAATTTTATATATTTAAATTTTTATGTTTTCATTTTGTAACGAGATCAATAAGCCGGTACAATTGCTTTGCTTTCACCGAGTTAACACACATTAACTTTTACAATTATGATGGCATACACAGTTAATGCAAGAAAACAACTACAAAATTTCTTTTGTTTTTCTTGCTGTTTTGCATTTTGTGTAGAAGTAGCACCACCTTACAAATGGGCTCATCGTATTTTTTATAGTCTTTTACACACGTTTGACATTTGCTTTTGATTGTTTTTCGTTGCTGAGAAGAAAATATTATGTATTGCCAAAAACTGAAAAATTTAATAGCGACCAGTTTTTCAAATGGCTTAAAATGAATATGGTACATTTTCTTAAACAGACCAAAATAACGTTTAGCCGACCATCCGACCACGACCATTAATGTCTGACCATTTTGGTAGGAAAAGACTAATAGTGGCAACGCTGTTCGTAAACGAGAACACAAAGTGAGAGAGAAAAGCAACTCACTTCGTCACCAGTTGAACCTCTGCAAATTCACTTTTTTGTCATAGATTTTTTTGCTGGGTTTCCTAATAATGTTACCATATTTTTAAAAAATTTCATACATTTTGTAAAAAAAAGTGTGAAAAAGAATTCATTTTAATCACCAATAATTTCAAGTTTTTCTCTAAAGATAAAGTCATTGACTTTTTAGCAATAAAATACACTTATAATTATGCATAATAAAAATACTCTTGTTTCAATGTAAACGTGACTTACATTTATATTTTATTACGATTTTTATTTCTTATCTTGTGTTTTACAAACGTTCTTCTTTCACAAATTACACATAACCGGAAAATATTATGATTAAAATCAACATTATTTATCAAGAGGGGGTGGGAGTTTTGGATTGGTAAATGTTTATGGGTAATAAATAATATTATAAGAATAAACAATTTTATAGTGATAATAATTTACACCCTTATTATTAATATAATAACATTAAAAATACTTTCAATGTAAAATTTCTTTTATGACATTAGTAGCATCTCATAAAAATTGTATAATTATTAAGGTGAATATAATTTAGCAGTTTTACAAAAAAAATATAATAACAGTATTTGCACATTTTTATTATTTAACAACTAAGAATGTAAAAATCGGCCATGTCGAATCTGATTCTACCCTTCAACATCATGAAAATAGGTAAAACTACTACATAGTAGCGTAGCATAGATTTAAAATTTAATGTTATACGCCATTTTGTAACTGTATTATACTGGTTTGATATCAAGCCCTTTCGTTTGTGGGGTTTGACTGGGACGAAGTAAAATTGCTAAATTTAACCTATATATCCGCCATTTTATTGAAGAGGGCACTTTGAATTCAACACTTTTTTTATAATTTGCTTTATTCTACTGGTAAATTTCTTTTTTTTTTTTTGGGTATATTTTTTTTAATACTAAAATTGGCCCACATACAAATTTTTATACGCCATTTTTTTAATGGCAGTCTTTATGGATTCCACATCATTTAGTTTCCTCATCAACCCTCTCTATTACATAGAAGCTGAACAAAATCAATTTACACTTGTAAATAAATTAAAAAATAAAGACACAAAAGCTGTTATATTTTAATACTTATATCTCAGTTAGTTTCGAACTTATTTTTTAGCTTTCTTCAACAATATCTACAATTTTATTTTTTATTAGGCTCAAGGTCACCATTGATACCATTTTAATGTCGAAGGAAATATAAACAAAAAAATTTCCTCAACAATATCTTTTCCGAGGCCACGCCTTGTAATTTGAAGCTTTATTGACTTGATGCATTTAAAAAATATAAAATTTTTCCAAATTATTGTTGCCTATAACTTCGCCGATTAATAATCGATTTTTCAAAAATGTTTTACTTATAGACGTAAGGAATATCATATATATATTTAGAAACAAAAGTATCTCTACATTATCCTACTGCTCAACAATTTTAATTTTTATTTAAAAAAGCAGAGCCAGTTGTGGTTATTTGCTTATATCTCAGAATATTATGGCGATTGTACTGGATTTAAATAAGGAACTATTAACGAATATTATTAAAAGATTGATACCACATACATTCATATCTGTGCAACATTTGCGGGCTTAACCAACACACGATCGTGCTTCAGCTCTGGTCGGGTCAAGAGCTCACGCGTTTTTTGCCATTATCGTTTAATGGCAACCAGGTTGTCCCCTTTAATCTGACTTCGAGAGTTTTACGTCTCACTCTCGCAGGTTAACTGTGTGGCGTCGCAACTGTGCTTTGGATACAGTTTCGAGACTGTTCTACAGTTAACCGCGTGCTTTCATTTTAATTGGAGGAGTACCAAATAAACTCAATTTAAAACACAGCAGTAATTATTGTTCAAATGTCTCCGATTTCGTATGCAATGGTATAGGTCGACTTGCGATACCTGAACCAACGTTTTGTAACTGGAGGAGAACCATTAAACTCAATTTTTATTTATTTTTCGAGTGTCTCTGACTTCCTATACAGAGCTATAGGTCGTTCCACGGAGAATAGAAGAATAATCTTTCGTAAATTATATACTTTGTGGGGTCGGTCAGAAATGAATTTTGTAGAAATGGCAAACGTAATGATAAAGCTATATTTACCCCTGGTACCGCAAGTGATGGGTTAATAAAAGTGAGGTGGGGTGGAATAAAATTATTAAAAGTTTTAAGATAAATTTAAGGTAAGTGTTCGCTTAAATTTTTTTTTTTTTGTGAAAGACTGCAAAACTGTGAAATGAAAAATTTTTTTGTGTCATATCATATGATGCCACCATACCTTTTGCTGTAAAAAAATCATTAGACAGTTTCATAAAACAAGAATTGATGCCTCAGTTAAGAAAACTTGGAGCTTATTTGTAAATACAACACTGCACTGCAATATGATTTATAGCATTGTCTTTCTGGATGTAACGGTAGCAATGGCTGAGGATTATCTTTCCAAATGTGGCCATTTTTATTGATACAATTATTTAACCTAAATTATACTTTATTCGATGCCGAAGACTTTACCGACTTTCAAAAGTTTCGAAATAAATAGTATTTTGAAATTTCGATCACGTTTGAATGCCGTAATTTGCCTTCGGATTTTGTCGTCTGATTCGTATTAAATAACCCATTTTTAAATTTTTTAAACTTAAAACGTGGGAATTCGGTTTCTTTCTAATCGAATTACGGATAAAAACTCATGTTAGTGATAATAACAAATGAACAAGAAAATTTGTCAGTCTGACCTGAACGATGAAGTGTCATATTCTTTCCTAGTGTATCAGTTACGTATTCAGCAAAAATAAAAGACATGCAAAAGTGGTTACAGGGGTCTAACTAATGAAGAAGTGAATTTATTAAATGAAAACGTGCATAGTTTTTACATTAATGAGTCCTTGGAAAACATGTATTTATATGAATACATTAATAAAATGAACTTCATTCTAATCAATGCATAGATCACATGCATATTATTTCGATGAAAATTAAGCAATGTTTCATGAGTTAACGATGTTTATTTACTTGAATTCTGAAAGATATTTTGCACTCATTTTAAAGCAAGTGATTTTAAAATGTAATTCACTTGACTCTACTATCGAAATTCTATGCTGGGAATGTTTAAATGAAATTTATTTGTAGTGGGTTTTGTCTCGATACCAGGGGCCGAATTACGGCATTCGAACGTGATCGAAATTTGAAAATTCTTATTAGAATCTCTATACCTAAAGGACAGCGAACTCGATCGTTCGAGTAAAATTTCAATCGATACCGAATGCCGTAATTCGGCCCCAGTATTTTTTTTACAGTTTATGAGCGCAAAGGTCCTTTTCGTTAGTAGGTCTTATATGAGAGCAGTAGCCAAAAATGGTTCGACCATTATGAAATTCTTTTGAATTTTTAAGGGTTAAGAACATTAAACTCAATTACAATTGAATTCAATGAAGTTTGGATTTGGGCCCAAAAAGTTACAATGTATGTTTTGTAATTTCATAACCACAACAATTTGCCAATAAGTGCTAATCGATCTTAACCTCAATACCCTGAGAATGTTATACAATTCGCTTAATAACAATTAATTATTACCAATAAAAATTCAGTTATACCATTTTGTGCAATCGATATGACTTTGTGACAACGATAACTTCATGTGTAAGCAAAATATTATTCAATTAACCAACTTTTTTTATTATTTATTATTTTTTGAGCAAAATGTTTTTTTAAATATACAAATTTCGTAAATGTTCTTTGCATAGTTTATTCTAAATATATTGCACAAAGAAATGTAAATTATTTAAAATTGTTTTAACCCAAAATTTATTGGATGGATGAGTGTGTCACACTTTATAATAAGAAAAAGAATTTTAATAGTTTTATTTCGGAATTTTTTTTATTATAAGGAAAAATTAAAATTATTTAAAAACTATTTTTGCTCTATTGAAACCACAAAAAATTAAGCACTTTGTGAGGATGCTGTCAACTTTTCTTAAAAAATGAAAACACCATTAAATAAAATTAAGCGGCAATTATGTTTTCAAAACTAAAGAAGAAATTTAATATTAAATAGTACAAATATGGGTCGGCAATAATTTTTTTTTTTTTAATTTTGATAAAACTTACAATTAAAACAAAGAACAAAAAAAAATAATAAAAAAATGTTTTACTAAATTTTTTAAATTGCTTTGCTAGTCGAGCAGTTTTTTATTAAATTTAAATTAAAATTTCGCCATCTTGCTTCAGGTAAACCCTAAAATAGCCGTCAATTTTTAAATTAATAAATATGTATAAAATTTAAAATGTTACAAGTTAACACAATAAAAGTTGTTTTAAGATTTGAATACCCCACATCTCAAACAAATGGAAACAAATACTGTTATCGATTAATCTCTAAATACATATATTAATAAAATATGGACTTTATCGTATCTTATGTTATTTGCTTAACTATTGAATTTTTCTTATAGATTAAAAGATTTTTCTTTTTAATTTTAACGTTTGTTTTTAATAATCGATTTTTTCTATTTTGCTTCTGTATATGATACAATAAGACTATTAAAAATTTTGTTAAATACTTAATAATTTTTTGTAGTTGTTGTTAAAGGGAGTATAAAATCTTTAGATTATAATTGTAAAGTAATCGAAATGTTTTTTTTTAATAAGGTGCATACGTTATTGATATTTTAATGAACTTACTAAAACTAGTCATTATTATTATTTTTTTTTTTTTTTTTGTTCTATTACATTTTACTTAAGTTGCTTTTCCACTTGTTAGTTTTCTGACATTTAAGCTTATCAAGTTGTTGTTAATGTGAACTCTTAATTATTTTCATTTTCTAATTATAATTTTCTTTAATTACTCAGATCCGTTACGGGCTTTGCTACATTTCCCAATTTCTGCAATATTTCCTGTTGTAGATTCATAAATTTTGGGAAAAACTCTTCCATAAGTTTAACTTTTCGTTCTTCTAGACGTAAACGTTTACGATTGATTTCTCCTTGTTCCACAAGAAGGACATTTCTCTTGCGCACCTCCTCCAAATAAAGAGTTTCCAAAGTATCACTCGGTAGCGGTGTAATAGTAACACTAGTGGATGATGAACGATTACGTTTTCGAGGTGAAGCTGCCACAGCAACTGGTTTCGGTGGCTGCATAGCATTAGAGTTATTTAAATTAGCATGATTAGTAAAATTCGCAATACCATCAGCAGTAACGTTGTTAACATTATTATGATTATGAACAAATCGATTTTGTATTAAGAGGGAATTGGGATTAGCACTGTGTATTTGTGCGGTTTCCATGTTGGTTGCTGTTGTTGAATTTTCTGAAGGAACTTGTGGAACTAATGCTGCATGCTGTTGTTGGGTTAAGTGTTGATGTAATTGTGATTGATTATCAAGCGTTTGATGATCATTTGTCGTATTATTATTTGTAGCTTCCGCAGTACCATCAATTCCTCCTGATATTGTTAGTTCAATAAAACCCTCACGTTTTATATCATTTTCGATTTCTTGTTTGATTTCTAATTGATCGCTGCCAAATAGCTCTGTGCTAAAACTATTACCCGATTGTGAATTATTGCTGATCAGATTATGGTCAGACAACGAAACCTATAAGAAGAATTTGGGGTAATTGTAATGCAATCTCTAAAAGTAATCAATAATTTTAATGATGCTAGCTTTTTATATAAAATTAAAATGTTTTTTTATTGTTTAAAATTAATGAAAGCCCAGTATATACTTTTTAAGCAATACGAATAAATTAAAATGAATTAAAATAATTCTACCGGCAAAGCGCACAAAAATATCATCAAATATTACTACCAATTTTATAAAGATAAAAATTTCAAATTCTGCCAAAGATAAACTTTTCAAAAGAATTAAATCTATAGAAATGCAAATCTCTACTTACACTGCTCATATTAACTTCATCCGTTAGCTGATGATCGACATTCTGACTCGCGCTTAAGTTTATGTTCTGGTCTGGCATATTAGACATATTCGATATACTGCTCGGTGATGAAGGTTGTGTAGCGCAATTTATTAATTCTGTCGGGGAAACATCACGATTATTTTCCAAAGCTTCTAAGGGAACCGGTTCATCATCTTTGGAACGATATTGATTCTTGAGGATTTTTTCTACAATATCATATTTCTTCCACTTGACATAGTTTTTGTCAGATTCCAAATGCTTTTTTACTTGTCTGCAAAAACACAAATTTATTTAGTTTAAATTTTGTTAAAAAAAAAAAAAATACCTAAACTTGGCCCTTGTCTGATTAACTTTACACTGCACCTCCTCCGGCTTGACGTCAATGTTAAAACGTTCTTTCATTTCATCCGCCCATTTGGCAAAAAATATTGTATTTTTACCGTGTCTAGTTAAACGCCAATTTTCCCTACCCCATATTTCATAGAATTTTTCCTCTTCCTTGGGCGTCCAATAACGCCTGTGTTTAGTTTTCGATTCAGCATCGATTGTGTTTTCCTGTTCGCACAATGGATTAAGCTGTGTCCCTCCATTACTTTGTTCATTTTGTTGCGGCACTGGTGGTGGCTCTGGTGCAGCTGCTGCTGATGCCTCCGCTACTTCTGTAATAGATTCCGCTGTTGTTTCAACACTACTCTCTTTGGGTGTTTCATTTTCCATAGGTTCTTCAGCTTTTATTTCTAACATTTTACACTAATTGTGTTTTTTTACAATTATTTACTGGTTTTGTTTTCTGTATAAATTTGCACAAATTTTTGTATTTCTTATAATTGGTTTTTTTATTACAGCCGTAGCGGCGAAAAAATGTTGTATTTGCTGCACGTACGAATTCTTCCTCTTATTGGATAGGCATTCACAAAATTCTTAATTTATGAGTTGCCAGTTTTTTTTCTTTTAGGAAAACTTAACGAAAATATAATATTAATAAACTTCACTATATATAGATTATATACAATACAAATCAAACATTTAAGGCTTTCAAACAGATGTCATAAATTAAAATTATACCAATTTTAATTCTAAAATAAATATCTAATAAAAATCTATGCAATTCATTTAAAAAGCTTAATTTTTAAAATGTTATCCAACAATTGTTGTAAATAATCTAATCTACTAACTTTCCGTTAGTAAAAGGTAGGATAATAAATGAAGGCTTTGTAACACAAAGTCATTTATTGGTCCGACAAAATCCTGCCTTTAACTAACGGCAAGTTGTAATAATGTCCCTAAATGTCTTTAGCCATATCACTAACTAAATCTAAAATTTCTTGGGAGTTAGTTATTATAAATTCTTAAAAAAAAATTTACATATTTTAAGTTTTTATATTATATTCGAACTTAAATAGCAAAAAAAAAACGAAACTCAGTTATAGTACTCTAAAACAAAATTTATTGAAGCCAGACTATTATCCAATACTTTATAATTACTAATCTATGTAAAAACTTAAAAAAAATTATGTTAATTAAAAAACAAATAACACATAACAATAAAAATATAATAACATTTTTATACAATGTATAACTTCTTCTAGAACCTCTTATTTAATAAAAATAATACTGTTAAAGATTATAAAACAAAATTTGTTTTTAAAACTGTATATCATTGATTCTTGCTTAAGTTCAGCCAGAGTTCAAAGTAATATTAATATATTATTTATTACTACTGTAATAAATAAATCACATGTAAAAATATATATCTAAAAACATAAAATAAATATAAGCTTTATTTCAAACACGATTCAACAAATTAACTTTTTTTAAAATAGTTTTGTTATATTAACTTCACTTAAAGCTAAAAATTTAACAAAAACATATAATTATTTTTATGTATGTATATAAAAGCACACATGCATGTTTTGCGCATTTTTTATAAGTGACTTATAAAAATTTAACTTAGTTTGTTTTACAGCAAACAATATGTATGTATATGGTTAAAAAAATTTTACTTTTTTCGGAAGAAGTATATATATTGAGTGTTTTATTTTTTTATCTGCCGTTTTGTTGTTTTTTATTTTTTTTACTAATGTAATTTGATTTATTTACATTTTGAGCACTTAATGCCAATTTGAAACTTTTTGTCTTTTATTTCTTTCTTTTCGCAAAAAGAAACAAACAAACATATAACACATTTATGAGTGTTACTAAACAGTAAATTTTTGGTAGTCTCTCGTGTGTACAAAAATGAAAAATTTTTTATAAGTTTCATACATGAGATATATATATATTTAGAACGTAAATTTAACATTGTCTAATTGTAAAGTTATTATTTATTATTATTGTTTATTAATCCAAACTCGTAAAGAAAAATCCCCAAAAGGCCAAAACAAATTATTACATAGTAATTACAACTTAACCCAAACTACATCAATAACCAAAATAAAAATAGAAAAGAAAAAAATAAATAAAAATTTTAATTTCCCTCTATTTTCTCATTAGTAGGTACGGCATCTCACGTAAAAATACAACTCTATATCGTTAAGTTTGGTATATTTGTTGTTGTTGTTGGTCTTACAGTATTTGCCTCTAATGTTTTGTTTATATATTGGCAATTGTGACAGAACAATTTCAATAATTTTTTTACTTATATTTCCTCATTAGTTTTAATATAAAAATAAAATGGATAGTGTACAACCGAATGGAGAACCTAAAAAGATATATCTTACGAAGCCTCCTGAAAATCCAACGGTCACGAATGAAGCAGCAACATCTACAATACCACAGGTATCACAATGGAGATCTATGAGAAGTTGCTCGAGCGATGTGGTGCGTATACCACCTAGACGATACATGCCGCCGTCGGAAAAAAATGTCGAAGAACATTTATCTAATCACAAGAAACAACGTTACTGGAACTCCTGGGAGGAGCTATATCTTGTTGAGTTGTGGCGTCGTTTTAAAAACGAATTGACTGTTGTTAATGTGCCACTGCCGGTATATCGGAAAATGATGATTGCTATGCGTAATCGTAACATGGTAGTAACAGCACAGGATTGTCGACGTAAAATAAACACAATTAATACGAGATATAAGTAAGTGGTAAGAAGTCAAATCGAGGTTATGTAAATAGTATGTTTTAAAATTTCCAGGTCTGAATTACAACGTATGGAGTCAACCGGGTGCAAGTCGGAATGGCGTTTATTTCCTTTAGTACATTGTGTTCTACAACCAAAAATTAAAGAGTATGAACCTTGGCATGAAACTGCGGTAAGTAAAATCAATAATACATAAATTACACTCATGTATTTATAAAAAACTACTTTTTTTAAAGATTATCCAAAAATTGTTAGATAAATTGCCCAAACCCGTGGAAGTTGAAGTTCCAGCACCTATTATTCACAACAACAATAACACAAATTATTTAACTCAGCAAAAACGTGGCTTATCAACTGCTGTAAATAACAATTACCAACCTCGCATTTCATCTCAACCTTCCCGTCTTACCATTACCAGTTCTCCCTCCACCGTTTTGACAGACACTAATGCCATGAACAATATTTCTTCATCACAGGGTCAATCGAAAAAATCAATTTTACCCTTTCGTAATATCACTGCAGATAAAATCGAACAGTTGCGCCAGGAGAATATTGAATTAGCGGAGCAACGAGATGCAGATCTAAAGAGTTTAAATATGGAAGAACAAAATTTTAAATGTTTTGAGACGTTCATACGTATATGGACAAATCAAAAGGAATCGGAATTACGTCGCATACAACTAATTTCCGAACAAAACGTTAATAGCATAGAAAACGGTGAAAATCTTAATGTGGAACAAAATTTGCAGGAAACTGTTGTAGCAAAATGATATACTATAATTATATAGATTTCATTTATATTTATGTTGTTTTAGTTATTATTTTTGATATCGACTTTTAAGGAATATCTTTGTGGAATGAATGAATGCGTTTAAAAAAGGATTATTTATAAAATAAAAATTGACTTGGTTTTTAAATAAAATCAACCTTACCTTTTTGATCTGATTTTTATGTTAGAATGTCCACAACACATTTGTCAATTTTCGCAAGATTATTTAAAATTATTTCAAGGGTTTTTATTGTTTTATTGTAAATAAAATGCCTGTTTTTGATTATTTTACCATTTTCTTTATCAATTTCATGAAATCTAGTTTAACATTTTGCTTTTCCATTAGAAATTTTATAAAGGTTTTTAGTTTTTTTTTTTTTTAAATAAACTTAAAACTTAATTTGCATAGAAAGCTATATATATATTTAATATAATAAAATTAAAAATTTTTAGCCAATTAGTGTTTCAAACTGAAAAATTTTTAATAATATAATACTTAAAACTAAATTATTATAAAAAACATTGTTAACAAGAGTATTTAAAATTGATTTGATGTCATATTTAGAATTTTTTAATTATGTACATAAGAGGAAAACAAAACCTAGTTAAAAGTCAAAGAATTTATTTTTAAATAGTATGCGTCAAAACTTTTTAACAGAATTTTATAAATATTTAAGTTGGAATAGTATTTTTTGATTTGTAATACAAATTCAAGTATTATTTTAATAAGGTTTTTATAGCTTTTGACTAAAAAAATCTAAATTAAATTTTAGTTTGTTTTCAAAACGTTTCTTGTTTTTATTATTGAGTTCTTATATTGTTTTTTTATTGTATAATATAATTCGTTAGTTTGATAAATGCCTAGTAATTTATTTATTTATAAATCATTGTTTTTTTAGTTTTATACTGTTTGCATGTTTTGTGATTTTGTTTTCTATCTAAAGGCCTAAATATGAGCATAAAGTGAATGCGCCAAAAAGCACCAAAACTATGAACATTATAGCTAACCAAGCGGGCATGGTGCCTGTAAAAATAACAAAACAGATTCATTACAAATTATTTTTGTTTTTTTTTGTCGAATACATACGCCTATGTTGCAAACTATGTATGCAGACTTTATTGTCAACGGATATCGATAAAACTGCCGCTTCAGTATCACTAGATATGGGCGGCCCTTCCTCATTGG
Source organism: Phyto melanocephala (assembly GCA_941918925.1). Taxonomy (NCBI): domain Eukaryota; kingdom Metazoa; phylum Arthropoda; class Insecta; order Diptera; family Rhinophoridae; genus Phyto; species Phyto melanocephala. The sequence goes on along the minus strand of OW799236.1, from coordinate 21,788,685 downwards.
TAACGGGCAAGAATTGAAGTCCAGTTACAAACATTGAGTGAGCATTGGGTATGTGAAGTACACGCTGTAACAAAAAGGTTTATTTAAAAAAAATTAAATTCCACCAGAAAATTTTACTTAATTTCTTTGATGTTTTTGTATAGAATTTTTTTTTATTAATTTATGTATAGAAATTTCCTTTTTGTCTACCTGTAAACTAAATCCGATATACATCGCAACACTACCCGAAAACATGGTACCAACAGCGACAAATCTTCCATCATCCCTTACCGCTAACGAGGCTAGACTTTCATCTATGGCAACAGCTAAACGTAATTTACCACTCGTACAGTCCCATTGTTGTAGAAAACCTCTCTGTTTACCCACCTTACCCAAAGGATTGGTAATCGTAAATAGACGATATTTATCACGTTGAGCTTCAATAGTACCATAACGACAACGTTTAAATAAATATTTGGCACCCTCAGGTAAATCCCATTTCAAGTCAAAAACCTTTTTCGATGTGGCTACATCCCAAACTATACCTTGGCCATCTTTGGCTATAGTAGTAATAAACTTTGAATCAGGACTAATATCAATATCGTCAAATTCCTTAGTATGAGCTCTATAAAATAGAGAATATTTAAAACATCTTTGGTAATTCCGGATATTAAAACTTACTTTATATCAGCTGTTTTAATCATTTGAGGAAATGACCACACTCTCAGGTAACCATCTGTACCACCAGTACACATAATAAGTCCATTAGAAGAAATCCTAACAACTCTTTGTAGGGGATCAGCTGTTAGAAAATCTGTCTGTATGGAATCGGCGGCTTTAATATCAAACTTTAAAATACGCCTAAGATTTGCATTTTGATCCTGTTTCATGGACTTATGCTCAACACTGCCTGGCGCATGACCATTAGGTATATCTTCCACACCCGAAACAGTTGGTCGCCTATGTCTAAAACCATTTTCGTTGATATGCATATCTATCGGCGATTTGTGTGTCTTATCTTCTTGTGTCACATAAATTTCCTCTTTTCCATCCTCACTCACAACCCTGGGATTAACAAAGTACATTTGACAGTGCGACTCTTGGCCGGCACACAAGTACGAGCGACGACCATCATTGCGTACAGCAAAATTCATCACTACATTCGTTCCCGTCTCATGCCGGATTACCTCTTGGGCACAAAAATGCTGACCATTGTGAAAAATTTCATAAATTTCCTAAAAGTTTTGAGATAATTAAAATTTAATTTTCTTTTTTTTAATTTCGACCTCTTCAACTTACAAAACCATTTGCTACTCCAGTTTTACTGGCACCACCACCACCTGCCACTAAAACATGACGACTGGTTAACATTTCTACTGCATACAAAGGGAAATTTACTCTGGCCAAGAGACCATCACTAGGTTTCCTTGTTGGAGCCATTTTTTCTTAAGCACTGCTTGTTTGCTTTTACCTTTTCTTTTTCGTCCCGTTCAACAAAAAGTTATTGTCTAACTAATTATTGATTTTAACAGCTGCCTTTTTTACCAGCAAAAATTATTTTTGCTGAAAAACAGTTTTGTCCCCCCAATAAAAAAATACTTTGGAATATGGTCTCGCCTCTCTTTGATGATTTTTATTTTATATACTTCTTTTATATTTTTTCAGTATTTTACTTCAATTTATTATTATTTATGGCCTTGTTTTAATATTGTTTAGAACATTTTATTAGTTTATTTAAGAAAAAGATATTTTTTAAAACATTTTTTTACAAATTTGTTGAGAAAGTTCCACGTACGTATTGTAATTATAGAGAACCGCTGTTTTCTTTAATATCTGTCAACGGCATTATCATCAGCGTAAAATGAGAGAAATAAGAGATGATTATGCAGTTTCCACAACAGTTGACAAGTAATCGTGAGAAGGGAACAGCTGTTTAGTAAAACTTAATGTTGCCAATTTTAATTAAGGAACGTTAGGGTTGCCAAGTAATATATCCCATTGAATAATTTTGGGTTAAAAGTCAGATAAGCAATGCAAAGTAAATTTGTTTTTTAGGCATTCTAAATCAATAGTGCATAAGAATACATTCTAAATTCCTCTTAAAATTTGAATTAATTTTCATAGATGATGTGCTTTAAAATGAATGCATAATCATGCAAAATATATTAAACAATTTATGTAAAAAAACATTAACTTATAAAACATTGTTTTTTTCACCTAATATATGTATGTACATAAGTTATATGCACTTATAATAATGTAGTGTAGTTCATTAAAATATTCATGTTTCCTTACAAAATTATATTAATTAAATTAATATAATTTTATAGTAACAATTCATCTCGTGTGCTTATTTATTTTTCTATAATACTTACATGCCGGAACAAGAAGATTCTTCTGACATGCTTTTACATGACCTTCTTTATATAAAAATATGCTTATTCGCTTAACCCTCTGCGTAAAAATTTTGTTTTTGGGGTGTATGTCAGAGTTGGCACTTATAAATTTAGAGACTAGCTTATTTGTATATTTATCACTATACATTTAAATATATGATATCCAATAATAAGAAACGTTAAAATCAGTAGTATTTTTACCAAAATTTACCTACTTCATCGTCAAAAAAATCCCTACAAAATCACTTCTTCGTATTTCTTTTCAATACAATTCTTTTATATCAAATTAAATAACAATTTGACTTGTAATTAGACTTTGAATTATGAAAAAGTCATGGCATTAAAAATGTCGTTACATTAGGAACATGCATTTACATTTCTAAGCAGAACCATGAATTTTAAAATAAATTTGTAAACAGTGAATTAAAATAGTTTTAAAAATTTGTATTCACATTAGTTTTATATTCTGAAAATTTACAAAATGTCTCTAATGATCAACAAAATTTTGAAAAAAGTTTCTATAGCTTATTAAGCATTGCATTTTTTCGATGCATGTAAAGTTTTAAGTTCGGTTTTACTTCCTCAATTGCAATCGTATTGTTTGATTTTACAAATTCCTCATCATTTTTACTTAAAATTGCTGCTAGAGGCTTGTTCCTTGTTGTTCTTGTTCTAAGATGTCACCAAGAGACAATGGAGTTACAAAACGAGTAAACAAACTTACAAACTGCCTGTTAAATAAATAAATTTTGAATAAAGAATGAAAAACCCCAAACAATAACCAGATGATGCAGAAGAAAAAACTGACTTGACTTGTTGCTCCATATTTGGAGTTAAAATCATTGTTTGTTCTGATCAACAACGTTTTTGTTGTTTTGTTTTTGTTGTATCTTTATTCTTCTTTTGTGGTTTTCGATGATGATGAACAGTTTTAATGACTCTTCTTTGTTGCTGCAGCTGGCTGACAGCAAGTAATGGAATTGTTTGAGGAGGCGGTAGTATTTAAAATGAAATTACTGACTTTTTTGCGATATTAAAAAATCAATAAATATGATTTAAAAGTTTTAAGGAAGATGGTAGAACTTTAATTAAAGGAATTTTGTTATAAACAATTTAGCTCTGGACACACATAATATTTTGCAATAATGTCTGAAAATTATAATTTAATTTCAGTTTAAATTTAGCCTTTGAAAATTTGTTAAGCCGGAGCGAAATGAATTTTAGCCGTTAGCCTATTTAGCCATTCTATAGATATTTAAAAATTGTTGCTTAAAAATATTAAAATTAAGTTGCTCGTATATATGTATGGTAAAAACAAGTGTTATTTCTGAGCCTGTTTTTTGCTTCTAAATTATATTTATAAACTTTTTAAAGTACTTACCGCGAATTTTGCGTAAAGTTCTGGTACGTATTTAAGTAAAAGCTGTTCATGTTTATTATTTGGATTTGTCGGATTTTGGTTATAAAGTGACATTTAATAAAAGTCGTAACCAAAAAAGCTAAGGTATTTTTTTGAAAAACATATGACGATATGTCCATCTACCCAGATTTTAGTAAAGCCTTTGATAAGGTTATTTTATTTTTCTTATTCATAAACGATCAACATTTAGTTATTCAACACTCTAAAGCTTTGAAGTATGACGATTGTAAAAATTTTTAGTTCTTTTTCTTCAGTCAGATATTGACAAATTGGATGATTGGTGTTGAATTAACCTAATGGAGCTGATGTAAGCACATGTCCTTTTTCAAAATTAAGAAATTGGATTTATTTTATTGCATTAATGAGGGTGCCCCGGTGGACTAGTCAGTAGTGTGCTGGTCTGCTAGTTTGGGGGTTGCGAGTTCGATTCCCGCCAGAGACTCTGGACTAGTCTGCTTCTCTTTCTTTCTCTTCTATATTAACTATTCTATTCATATGGAGCGCACAACATGCCAATTGGGCATAAGTGTATACCTGTCGTGGGTTTGGGCTTTTAGTGCCCTCCTTTTTAACCTAACCTAATGAGTATAAACTTGTTAAAGTTCTGAACTTCTTGATATTGGTATTTTGCTTGATCACCCATTAAATTTTCGTGACCATATTTCATTAATTGTTAACAAAGCAAATGGTGTTCTCGGATTTATGAAGAGGTGGTGCAAAGAATTTATAGATCCTTATATTACGAAACAATTATATTCATCTTTAGTTCGGCCAATTCTAGAATACGGATCAATTATATGGATCCTTACTATAATATTCATATTGTTTTTACTACTTTCATATGAAAAAAGAATCTGTCTTATAAAATTTTCGTCGTTCAATGCTTAGTTCTTCATTTTCATTTCAAGACGATGTCGATTATGAACTCCTGCTTAGTAAAATTACTTTTAATGTTCTAACCAGACCAACTCGAAACTTTCGTCTTCTTAACTTAAAATACTATGGGCCGTATTCATAAAAAATATTTTAGGATTATTAAAGGCTTATTTGACAGATGTTGTAGAGAAATTTGTCAAATAAGCCTTCAATAAACCTAAAATATTTTTTATAAATATGGCCCTAAATATAAATATCCAACTATGTTAATAATGATCCTCTTCGTCATATACATATGTGAAAACTTTAATAAGTATTATCACCTTAATGAATGTAAAAAAAATTGTAAAAAGAATATTATTTTATATTTAAATCGATGAATTGTATTTTACTTAAGTCTGTAAAAATTTATAATCTATAGACAATAAATAAATAAAATAAATGTATTTATGTATATACTTACATATGTATGTATATATTTAAAACAATAAAAAGAAAAATTTGCTTTCAGTTAAACAAAAAAAAAAAAAAATACTAATGACCATAACTGGTAAAACAAATTAAATGCGTTGGTGATATTTTTGTGCAAGTTTAATGGTCAAACAATGAACCAGTTTATATTGACTGACGCGTTTCTTAAACTTAAAAAAACTATTTAATGTGCAACAAAACGTAACATTTACAGTCTTTATAAGTATATACTTATCTATATACACATAAGTATACTTTTTTTTCTTAAAAGAAAGGAAAGAAATTGAAATCAAGATTTGAAAAATAAACTGAAATTAATGACAAATGAGCTTAAAGAAAAATACTTGAATATTTATGTATGTGCATACATATTGAGAGCTCAACTTCTAAAAAGTTTTTGGACTATATCTTGATAACTATATGCCATAGACCTTCTTTAATATTTTCATTTTCATACTTGTTTTTATACCCTTTACCTGTGGTGAAAAAGGGTATATATAGGTTTGTCATTCCGTTTGTAATTTCTTCAGTTTTCATTTCCGAACCCATAAAGTATATATTTTCTGAAAGCTTGTGAATAGAGAAGTCGATTAAGCCATGCCCATCTGTCCGTGTGTTGGTTGAAATCAACTTTTAGAAGCAACCATACGCTCCTCAGATTTGTGTATGTTATCAATCTTTTGGAAATATCCGGAAATTAACCGCTATTGAAATTCAGCACAATCGCCCCATAACTTTCTGAGATATTAGCAAATAAACACGACTGTCTCTGTTTTTGCCCATATTTTTACCCCCAAAATTAAAATTTTTCAGCCATACAATAATTTATAGGTACCTTTGCTACTATTTGTAGATATAATATGCCACTAGAGATATTCGTGAAAATTTTGGGATAAATCGGGCTCTAATCGGTAAATTTATGAGCAATATTTTTTTTTTTTTTAATATGTATATATTCCAAAAATTTACAAATGAAAACCAATTTTTCCAGCTTTTGTTGTTGGCCGCCACTACAAAATGGCGGACAATAAATTTATATATGGGTCAAATCTGGTATTTTAAAATGTAACTTCTTGAACCCCCTCAATATTGGTATCAAATGAAAGGGCTTGACCAGTAGAATACAGATAACTAAGTAAAAATTCAAAATCGAGGATGGCGTCGGAAATAATAAGGAAAAATGGCTTATAACATGAAATATGGGTTAAGTTAGGATGTTGGATTATACCAATGTACATGCTGGTAAAGGGTATTATCATATTCGGCACGGCCGAATATATCACTCTTATTTGTTAAATTTAACCCGTTATGTCCTACTGTTGCCATATGGCAACACTCTCTGTATCAGTTGTTACTCAGCTTTTCCTAAGCATAGGTAACGGTTATTAAGAAATTAGCGAATATTTGATAATGTTTATATAATGTTTTTACTATTTTAGGTAAAAGAAAGTCAATTTCGTTTAAAGCGTCTTGTTTATAAGCTGTATTTTGGAAGTGCAAAAAATAAGTTGTAAAATTTTAATAAAATGGATTTCATGAAAAATTAATTGCCAATATTTTTCAAAACGTGTTGTATTTTTTAAAGTTATTTGATTAATTAATTTTGTAAGAAGTGTATCTTTGTTTTTGCGTAAAAATTATATATATTAAATGTTGATATCATATGTATATTTAATTTTTTTCATACACGTTGCCATATGGCAACGGCAGGCGTTATATGGTGTTTCATATTTGCATAGTGAATAAATAAATAAATTAATTAATTTTTTGAAATATGTTTAAAATTTAACAGATGGTTAACATTTTCTGATGCCTTAGACTTCCTGGAACCGTTGATAGTGAAACCGAAAATAAAGTTACAAAGATTTTTGTTGAACCACCTGAAAATGATGGCTATATGAGCGATGAAGATGACGCTTCGGAATAATAAGGCGGTATCCCAGACAACATTTTTCCTTCTCTACTGAAATCGAATTACGAAATAATTTTTTGAAAATGGACAGCGATAAGATTCTAGTAAAGACATATGGCAAAAATGATAGGAGATAGATGATCTGCACAATTCGGTTGCAAATTCTACGGTAAGTGTCAATTCTCAACAGAAAGAATGATGGTATAGATCATCCCGTAATAATAATTATTGAAAAACGACGTTGCGCCGGAGAAACTTGCAAAACCATTGGTCGAAAAGCCTGTAAAAAGTGCGATATTGGCAGATATTCAGAGATATAATAATCGTCAATCCTCAATCTCCAGGCCGCAGTGGACGGTTTTTCGACCAAAATCATAATGAGCGTTGAGGCTCATTTTCACCTCAGAGGGTACGTGAACAAGCAAAACTATCGCTTCTGGGGCACTGAAAATCCACATGGAGCCATTGCACCCGCTCAAAGTGTCTGCATGGTGCACTGTTCATGCTGGAGGAGTCAAAGGGCCGAGTTTTTTCTGCCGCAATTCAAAGAATTAGGACTGGAGGATATGTGGTTCCAAAAGGAAGTATCAACGGCACACACTTGGCGAGCCACAACTGATATTCTGAAGGCGGTGTTCCCGGTGTTTACGTGAATAAGCCCGAAACTCTGGAAGCCCTTAAGGACAACATGAGTGCTAGAATCTATCGCCCGAAGTTCTCGCCAAAGTGATGAAAATTGCCCTAAAAAGAGCCCATATAGCAATCAATTGTAACGGCGCCCATTTAGCCGATATAATCTTCTCGACTTGACCTATGAAAGTCTAAAGGTTCAAATAAACATAATAAAAAAAAAAATCGAAATTTTTCAAACCACATCGGATGATTTGTATTGTATTGTTTGTTTTTTAATAAAATATATCAGCAAAAAAATTATTTCATTATTATATTTTGTAAGTTGAGATAGTTCCTGGCGTTGCCATATGGCAACAGTGTTTCCTGGCTCCAGCAGGACCAGGACAAAAAAAATAATTATGACGAAAAGATCTTTTCATGAGTGTGCTTGGAATTTGATAATTTTTTTTTGAATTTGTGCAATAAAGTATTCTCGGACATAATGGGCTAATATAAGTATTCCAGTCGGCCAATATCGAAATAATTTTGAGGTATTCCTAAATATTTACAATGTTATTTAAAAATGTTTAATCAAGAAAAATAATTTAAAATACATTTAAAATAAAAGTGTGAATAAATATTAATTTTAGATTATCATTTATTTTATTAATTTTGTTTGAGAAGTCAAAAAAATTTAATTTAGTTAAAATGTCTAAAATATCAATAAAAGATTTAAAAGACTGTCTTAAAACATCAACGAAAGCACAAATGTTATTTATTAAGCATAAATGTTCCAATGACCTTTTAAATGTGTTCCCCCATTAAATAATAGAAAAAAAAAATCGAATATAATAAAAAAAAACATTTCTTATGTGATAATTTATTATAGACATATCAAGACTTACTTGTTCACTTGTACGAGATAAGAACATGAGAACAACATCTTTTACATCATTTATTGCCCTCAGGCATCATTGATTCGATTTTATTCGTAAGTGTTTTTTTTTTTGCAAAAAAAAAAATATTTCCATGTTGTTTTACATTTGTATATTGTACAAGTTATACACAGATGTGTAAGATTTTCCTTTTTACATTTATTATTATTTTTTTCTTTTGCTTTATATTAAATGATTAATGTTTTTCTTGTGTGTGGTTGCGTTTTCCAAGCGTATTTTCTGCATCTTAAGAACGACAGGAGTTTCCATGTTAATTTTGCTTCTTTCAAGTAAAAAATCGTGAATTATTATAACATAATAATTTGTTACTTTGTATGAGTTATTGATAAAATTTTACTTTATTTTAGTCATAATAATTGAGTTATGTCGTTTTGGGAATTTGTTAGCAAAATAAATTATTTTAAATATTTTAAATTACAAAAAATTGCTAAAAATGATTCTCAATACTTACAAAAGGTTGTTTTTTTATTTGTACAAAAATCCGTAGGGATTCCTACTTGCTTATTTCTAATTTTATAATTTTGAATCACAAAAATCCGTATGGATTCCTACTTGCTTCTTTCTAATATAATAATTTTGAATTATATATGTAGACAGTAGTTCTGTCGTGTAACGCTCCATTTTTACAAACCCTAAACTGTCCATCTGTCAAATTGTTTTTTTTAAGGGTTTTCAACACTTTACTGCACAAATAACGACAAATTTTAATCATGAGTTAAATTTGGGACCCCCTTTATTTGCTTTTACTTTAATTTAAAAACGTTTGTTTTTTTTTTAATTGACTAGTCATTGTAATTAAATTTTGAAATAAATTACTTCAAGGCATATTCATAAGGTACATATCTGCATCGCGGCAACAAACTCAACAATTTGTTTTAGCATACTTATATGTATGTATGTATGTTCACATATATCACACAATTTTTTGTTTAATTTTAATAATTTTTAAGAATCTTCAAACTAAAAACTTTCTATTCTCAATTTTGAATTTTTTAAAACGTTTAAACCCAACTGAAACTGAAAGTTATTTATTGTAGAAAAAAAATAAAGATTTAAGTTTGCCAGATACAGACAAATTATTAAAAAAAATTTGGTATCACACAACTTTAGATAAAAAAAAACAATCAGCTGATTAGGTACCTTATTAATATGTCTTGGATAACGTGCAATAAAGTGTTTAACAACGTAAAAATAAAAAAACGTGAATTGTGCTTATTGGTGACCTCGACATTTCAGATTTAAATTTTCATTTACAACATTAGCTTTCTCTTCATTCATTTTTTCTAAAAATATGGTGCCTTTTTCTTACATCAAAATACTAAATAGAATTACGTATCTATTACAATTATTACAGTGATTACGTGATTGCGTACATATAATCATCAAATATTTTGAGCCCAATGTGAACATAGTATATTTAAAGACGTAGATTGTCCATCAATCACCATCGTTTATAGTAAAATTACATGTGTTATAATCATAACCATATAAAACAGCTGTTTGCACCAAACCTATAGTAAACAATGTATTTAAAATGTGACTCGCCATAGCCATAACCGTAGAAACGAATTTTGGTTTATTATGACTATGACATTATGGTTACGGTACGTTTAAATTAAACTATTTCCATAATTTTGCTTTATTGCAGTTCATGACGTAATTTTTTAACGTTACCTATAATTAATGGTTTAATTAGTAAATTTTTATTGTCATATTACAAATCAGCTGACAAAATCTCTCACATGAACAAAACGTATTAAATGTGTATCGTAACCTTTCGTGAGATATAAAACTACAGAATATAAATTTACGTTGAGAACGTATTACATTGACATATTGTTAAAAGAGAAGAAAACACTACGTTTTAACTAACTAACGTAAATTTTTTTACAAATCTAAAAGCTGTAAAGTAAAACAATAAAAATCTACTAACTGAACCATGATTCTTGTTAAGTATCTGAACTATATTTGTTATTCAAAAACATCCTAAAAATCTTACATGCTATGCTAGCTTTAGTGAAACGTACATACATATAAATATAAGGTAATGTAGATATTAAAATTTTTGCTTTGATCTCTTTAGTCGTATTTAATCATATGGAAATCTCTACAATATTTTTAAGTTTTTAAGTAAATTGATATTAACAATTATCTGAGCATCCATATTTTATTAAAAAAATTTCACTTATCTAATAAATATATTTCTAATTTTTTCACAAATTCAAATTTCACAATATCTCCTAACATTTTCAAATTATAACACACAATTCAGTAGTTTTCATATTAATTTTGTACCATTTGCACAAACTACAATATTCATACTAAATATATATTTACCTATGTATTAAGAAAGAGTTGTAAATAATTTGTTTCTTTCTAATTTGATATAAAAATTGTCTTTATTAAACACATTTCCACACCTTTTTCTAGCTAACAACTTTTGTACTAGTATTTGTATGTATTAAAAAAAAAATACAAGAAAAAATGGAAAACAAATCTGGGTTAAAAAGTCTATGAACCTTATAAACATCACTAACATCAAAAACGTCAGGCTGGCTGGCAGTCAGCACCAACAGTAGTTAGTTGATGTAGAGTGGCAGCAAAATATGATTACAGATATGTATGTTCGTGTATATTGTCTAAACATTAAACTAATGTTGTATCAGTATGTGTGTTTAGTTAATTTTAAACGTATTACCACTCATTTTAACTTTAAATACAAATACGTTGTTTTTTTTTTGCACACATTGCACATATAAATGTATGTATGCAAATATTTTACCCAGATAATTTTCCATAATCTTCATTTTAAATTGTAGCCTACAGTGTCTCGTGATTTAAAGGGCGCTTTACGAAACAGTGATAGGTAATGCTAGTCTTACTAAGGGGAGAGTGCAGCTATTGCCGTTTCGTTTTAAATACATATTCTGTTGAAACAAATATTCTTTTGGACCGGAATGGTTTATTATAAGCCATTTAAAACGCGGCCTTATTATCTTGTTAATAATTAAGACCTTGGACTAACTTACGGCACTCCAACGCAATCGAAATTTTAGAATTCTTATTATAATCTCAATACCAAAGGCACACCGATCGTGATTAAATGCCGCAATTTTCTCTCTACCAATACTGGATGTGTGGTGCAAACCAAATCTTTTATAGATTTTATGAAAGGCCAAACAAAATTATAATTAAACACAGAAAATTTAAATTCTCGTTTTGTAGACCTAAAAAGTGGAAAGTTTCGCATATCATATTTATGGTATCATCATACTTTTTAGTTTTGCAGAACAAGAATTGAAAGCTATTAAAGAAAAATATTCACTAATTAAAAAAAAAAAAAATAAACAAGAATCTAATTATAATTCAGTTCAAACACAACTTAATAATTATTTAAATGCCAAATAGATTTGTAAATGCTAACACAAACATTTTATTTTTATTACATTATATATCGGGTGATTAATCGTGAGGTTTAATTTTAATAGGCTTTTTTATCATGACTCATGAAACTGGTTTGTTATTATACCCACCATTAAAAATATGGTGTTGGGAGGTTTATATTTATTATGTCATTCCGCTTGTAACATATCGAAATTTTTATTTGGGACTCCTTAAAGTATATATTTTCTGAGTCCTGGTTTCGTTGGTTTTCGTCTAGATATAATCGTTCATCTGTCCGCTTGTTTAAAGCATGATAGAGGCCGAACAGAAAAACCTAGGTAAATAACATTTTTTTAGAATATTTCTAGTATATACATATACACATCAAAAATGTTTGTTATTGAAAATGGGTAAAATCGGTAAAATAAAGTAAGAGTCATAGCTATTAATGCAAGAGTAAGACATAAAAAACGTCTTTCTGACATCAAATGTGATAAATAATAATAAATGTAAAAAGGAAAATCTTTTACATCTGTGTATAACTTAAATTAAATTTTACAAGTAATGCCAGAAATGGCTCAAATCCATATATTACGAAAGGATCTATAACAAAACGTACGCAAATATGACTTGTACAGCGTTTTTTTTAGTACATATTTTTTACATACATATTTTAAATTTCAAACGTCATAAAACCGACAAAATTATATGCACGTTGCTAAAATTTCGCAAATATAGCTTGCTTGTCAATATTATTGGAACAGTAGGAAATGAAGGTGACACGCCTACCTCCCACATAAAACTTTTTCTTAAATTCATATAATTTGCTTATGAACAAAAATTTTGAAAGAATAATGGTCTCTGTGATTATATTAGTATAAATCATTATAAGAAATCACTTTAACATAATCTTGTATTAATGTCACTTAAAAGCTTATAAAACCGAAAAAAACTTATGAACCATGCTCAATAGCATTATAACAGTCGGAAATTAAGGTGACACGCCCACCTCCCATACAAAACTTTACCTATAATTCATATGATTTTTATATCGACAAATATTTTGCATGAACAATGGACTTTATAATGGAACATACAGGTTTTTTCTCATATTAAATGTGCTGGGTATATAAAATTCGATACTGCCGAATTTAATGCTTTGCCTTGCTTAAATTGGTATTACTTAAAGATTTGTATATATTGACATGCATACATAAGTACTTTTTGTGAACATAATGTATGCACTGCATTTGTTTAAAAATTTTCAGGTTCAAAATCGCATGTGGGTTTTCATCTTGAAGCCTAGTGCACAGTTCTGTAGATAGTATATCATGCACGAAATTATTTATTTATGAATTTTTCGTGTAAACTTGCATGGACAAATTTTATTTGCATACAAATAAACGTTTTAAGCCAATCTTTAAAATAAAGAAATAAAAAATACGAAATTCCAAAAATTCTTTGAACAATCATTTGTTAAAATATTAATTTGTCTATTATTTGACGGAAAATAGCCTCCTAAAATTGTAATGACGACTGTGTTTTAGACAACAAATTATCAGGTTATTACTGTTTTAACAAAGCAGATATTTAATAAAAATTGACTTATAAGTGAAATATCTGAATGTATGTTTAAATTTGTCGGTCTGGCAAGGCTGTTAGCTGTTAAGTATTTGTCATCTGTCATTTATTTAGTGAAAGTTTTCAGTAGGTTTGCAGCAAGGCATAAATATTTATACGTCAGGGTATCAATTCTCGTTCTATGAAACTATGAAATGAAAAGTTTTTGTGTGTAATATCATATGGTGCCACCATACCCTTTGCTATACAAAAACTTTTTCATTTCACAGTTTCACAGAACGAGAATTGATACCCAGGTATTCTTCACCTGATTTTTTTTTTTGTCTTCAATTATTAATTTTATATTTCTTTCATTTATTTTAAAAGTTTTACTTCATATAAAAAAAATAAAAAAATCTTTCCGAACTGCGATTACCTGACAAATAAACCTTGGTTTGTAGTTTACGAATATGACTTGTTTAACAACTAAAGAACGCGCAAAAATAGTTTAAACTTACTAAAAAATGGTGGTTAAAATGTGGTTGGAGCAACAGGCTTTCAATACTAATTTTTTGAATAAAATTTTCTTCAGGGATGAAGTTCATTTCTCACTCGGAGGTTACTTTATGACGCTGAAAGCCACGTTTAAATTACACTTAAATTTCAAGTTATCTTTGAAAACTATCATGGAAATCTGATTTTCAAACTGGCCTTTATCTTTTAATCGTCACAGACAAAATGTTGCTAAACTAAACTGCTACTATTTATTATTTTTGCAAAACAATAATTAAGTCAAAATTTGTTTTTTTATGACAACCATAAATTTTTATTAATTTGTATCATGTGCGTTAACTGCAAACGCATTTTATTGGATGCCTTAAATGTCTACTTGTTTAACATTGAGGCGTTGACCGTTTTCTGTTATCTCTAGTTGAATAGTTTACATCTACTATTAATTTGAATTGAAATGCGTAAAATCCAGTTTAAATTAAAATTACTTTTTAAAGAAAATTTTCACTTTCAATCAAAGTTAAATCAAGTATATTATGTTTTTTACTTTAACATACATACATATATATGTACATACATGCATACATATATATATATACATACATACATGCATACATACATATGTATGTATGTACATTCATATGTATTTTTTAAATGAAGGACATAACATCACCAAAGATACAAATAATAGTTTCATTTAAATTAAACTAAAAATTTACAATTATGCAGATTATTTCAAGATTATAACACATAACGGAAGAATAAATATGTATGTTACCTTATAGTACATAAATAAAAAAAATGTTACTCTAATGTACCTACCTACATTGGTAGTTGAATTTTTTTCTATGATTAGCTACATATGTATGTTGGTACTCAGGCATAGTAGGTAAATAAATTCGTTCTAATTTGTTTAAATAATCTACGAAGCTTTAGAAATGTTTTTACGAAAAATTATTCTTAAAATGAGAAGTGGGCGTGCCACCCACAAAAAATCAACAGTTTTTACCTCAAATTCAGAGTACTATAATACCTAGTCTTCAAAATTCGTGTTGAGTATTACAATAACAACTTGCATAGTTGAGTTCAAAATGACCTGGAAAAGAACAATGGACGTAGACCTTTAATGAAAAAAGAAAATACACTTTATCAGATATCTAGAAAACCATTACTTACGTCTATTACCTTAAAATTTTAATAAAAATCGTTTATTCATTTTAATAATTAGATTTGAGGATTTGAAATTTATAAGCTTTAAATTCTGTGTAATGGGCTGCGATATCAAATTTCTTTTTCAAGTGTAAAACCTATAGGATTAGAGTAGAGGACGTGGATGTAATATCTGGAAAACTATAATCTTTATTAGATTTAAACTAAGTACGAGCTACTTTTCAATTAAGAACGAAAAATAGTAGGGATCAGATGAGGAAGAGTTACACCCTCATACGAATAAAATATTTATGACAATTATTGCATACCAAAAAAAAAAAAAAACAAATTAAAAACCTAAAAATCTATTTCCAATTAATATAATGCAACAATTTTATTTTCAGTTACTTAATCAAAATATTTTGTAAAAAAAGTATGACAATACTGTGCCTTTTGCTTATGGAACAAGTAAGAGCACTATATTCGGCTGTGCCGAATCTTTTATACCCACCACCAATTTTGTGTACATTTAAAACACAATATTTATTATTTTGTTAATCGCTATGGAATAATCTCTTTATAATAAAATATGTATCACTTTCTTTGTAGAGGGTGGTTAAATTTTAAGGGCCCATGTTGAAGGTGAACTACACCTTGTCTTTAAACTTGTTTTTTGCACTTCACTTGACATTTCTCAATCTCAAACTTACTCAATTTGATCCGTAGAAAGATACGCAAATGAGCAACGCTTTAAAGTTATTCAGGTTTTTTATAAAAATGGGTGTTCAAATCAAAATGCATTTTGGGCACTTCGTAATTCTTTTGATCAACATAATCGTTCAAATTCGTCCACAATCGGGAGAATTGTAACAAATATTTAAATTTCTGCAAAACAGGTCTGTATAAAATGTTAGAAAATCTGTGAATGCCTTCTTAGTTTGTTGAATGGGAACCATTGCTGTTCTTTTGCGGTAGTGGGGCAAAAGAGCAGTCAACCTCGACTCATCATCATGCCCAACAATTGAGCATCAACATTGTTATTGAAAATTTGGACCATCAGATAGAGGAGTGGCACCAAGGATGGGGGGGGGCTATTTGGCCGATATTGTGTTAAATACATAATTGAACCATACAAGTATTATCATTATAAAAAGAAATGATAATAATTTCTTAAATAATTTATGTTTTATTTAAAATCAACATTGGCCTTTAAAATTTAACCACCCTTTATAAATTCGATATGCTACTCAAATGCTTTTGTAAATGTAGTCTTTCAATGAAAGTGGGCGTTAAAGTAGGCGTGTCAATAAAGTTTCTGCTAATAAATACAACTTAGATATTTCAATATAGTCCTTTATTTTCCCAAAAACTTTGTCAATAGAGAAATTACATGAATTTAGGATAAACCGTTATATGAGAGGTAGGCGTTAAAGTGGGCGTGTCACCTAAACTTTTTTACATTGATTAGAAGGATATAAGTAGCAAATTTTATCATCGTACCTCTAATTTTGGCGGTTTTATGAGCTTTTTAATTTCATTAACGGCAAATAACGTGAAAAGTGGGCGTTATAGTAGGCGTGTCACAGTTATTTTTGCGAATGAGTACAACTTAGGTGTTTCAATATAGCCCTTTAATATTCCAAAATCTTTAGTAATAGAGAAATTATATGAATTTTAGGTAAAACATTGTATGGGAGGTGGGCGTAAAAGTGGGCGTGGCACCTTTATTTTCTGGCACAGTAATGACATTGCCCAGGGGGATATACGTAGCAAATTTTATCATCATACCTCTAATTTTGGCGGTTTTATGAGCTTTTAAATTTCATTAAACGTAGATAACGTGAAAAGTGGGCGTTATAGTAGGCGTGTCAAAGTTATTTTTGCGAATGAGTACGACTTAGGTGTTTCAATATAGCCCTTTATTATTCCAAAATCTTTATTAATAGAGAAATTATATGAATTTTAGGTAAAACGTTATATGGGAGGTGGGCGTAAAAGTGGGCGTGGCACATTGATTTTCCGTCACAAAAAAGCGCCTCACCAAAAAGCAAAGTGTGCAAAATTTCAGAGTCGTACATCCAATTTTGTTGCTTTTATGACGTTTTTGTTTTTAAATATACCGAAAAATACACTGTGCGGTATAAATTTTCGTACATTTTGATCGATAACTCCTCTCCTAATGCATAGATTTAGATAATTTTTGGGGAAAAATATTTTTTTTACTCAGGAAATATATATTCGAAGTTTCATGAGTCTACGTAAATGCGTTTGTCCACAATTCCATTTTTTTCGATGTTCGAAGGACACGGTTTTTTCGACCTACTCTTGCTTTTCGAGCTATAACTCTCTTCCTAATATTCCGATTTAGCCCATTTTCAATACCAAACAAACCTTGTCTATAAGAAAGATTCTGGCAAAATTTGAGCCCCCTAGCTTTTTCGGTGCGACCTCTATCGTGCTTTCAACAGACGGACAGACGGACAGACGGACGGACATAGCTAGATCGTCATCAAATCAAACCCTGATTCAGAATATATATACTTTATGGGGTCTAAAATGGATATTTCGATGTGTTACAAACGGAATGACAAAATGAATATACCCCCACCATTTTTTTGGTGGCGGGTATAAAAAAGTACAGTGAATAGGTAATAAGAATCATTAAAAAAGACAATTATTCAAAATTGTTAGAAGAATTTTTTACATAAATAAAACAACTATTTATAAGTAATATAATGTACCTACATGATTTATCTTTTTACTGCTGTAGTCATTCAAATAGGTATTTTGATTTATTATTAATAGATGCTGTCAAATAAGCGCCTTCAATAATTCTAAAATATTTTCATGAATATAATTTCAATGCAATCAATATCAAGTTTAACTAAGTGCTAACTTAAGTAATGTTCACATTAGGCAATTTACATAACCGCTAATATGTATAAATTTTTGGTTCAATAAATACCTATGTCAGGCATATTTATTCATCAGGTAATCTTGATTCGTCAGCTGGTAATTTTTTCTTTCCTTATTTTAAACTTCAGCTGTCTGTTGGACATCAATTTTAATATAACATTTGCCATATCAACTAGTGTTGTGTAATTAAAGTTAAATCTTGTTGTACATCAAATGAGTGAACTAAGAGAAGAAAATAAGAAAACTTTTCTTAAGATTACTAAAGCCCTATTTGGTTTCCGAAAAAACAAATCCTTAAAACTAGACATTTTTCTTTAAATACCTTTTAATTCTCGAATAAAAGCTAAGCTTAAACTGAAAAAATTTTGATATTTTTTGAATAATTTTTCATATTAGAGAAATTTTTACTTCTCTTGTTAAGTTTGTTGAATATAACTATTGAAATGATGTATGTACCTACATACGTGAATCATTTATAAGTAAGGCCCATCAGTAAATAAATTTTTAACTTTAAAATTTGTTTATAAATAAATATTTTTTAATACCTACTCTCCTTTTTTGTCTTTTTTTTTTTTGACTACATACATACATATCTATGTACCTATGTATATGCATGTTAGTATATATAAAAAAAGTCAAAATACATAAAAAACAAGTTTAGTTTTTTAGCTAAGAAAAATAGGTATTAGATCAACAATAGAAAAAACCACAAAAAATTTATAACCGTTGTGGATCATAGAGAGTTTGAAAAGAAATTTAAACATATTTTTAACCGCTAAATAAAATTCACTGCAAAGCAAAAGAAAAAACATTTTATTAAAATTGTAAAAATAATTTTTAAAGTTTTTCTCTCAAACTTATTTAACAAAGTTACATATTGATATTGTAACATTTCATTCATTGCATTTTAACAAATTAATAATTTTAAAATGGGTGCTTTATTAAAGCCAGTACTATTAGCATCATTGATATCTTCCACACTTTTTAAACGATCCACTCTCTTTCTCTTTATAATTCCTGCTTAATAATGTTTTGTTTTTGTTTGATGGTTTTATGATAGTGTGCGTGTGTTTTGTATTCTTTTTCAACATTTGGATCTTTGTTGTTGATTTTCAATGCTAAACAATAACAAAAAACGTTGTGTGAATAAAACTGAAGCAAGCAGTGTCACAACAACAAAACAATAGTTTCTGCACAAAAGATCTTTTTTTGTTTTCTTTCCTGCTAGTGTTGCCAAAGTTAAGTGTTAAAATTATATAAAATTAAAACTAAAACAGATAATGATTCAGTTGGTAGATATGTATGGTTTTAATTACTAGCTCTTAGTATTATTACAGTTGAGTGTTGTTTAGTTAGATAGAAAGAAGTGATGTATCAATGAATTACGTTATCAACTCTCTATTTCTGTAGATTTCTACCTCACGGAGAGTTACGATCCTATTTAACAGTAGCATAGGTAATTTGTTTGTTACAGATTTTGTCAGCTAATTCATAACAACCGATACAAATCAACTAGCTAAATTATAACCTTTGAAATATACAAAATACCATTAATTTTAACTTTTAAAACAATTTAACGAGAAAATTTAACCACCTTCGACAATATCAATCAAACGGAAAAAATAAATCTGCATTAATAGTAAATTAAGCACAACTTATATAATTTTTTTTTAATATATTTTAAAAAATACACAAATGTGGTAGTACTAGTAGTACAATTTTTTAGTATTATATTTTCTACTTCTAGAATTATTGCATTAAATTATAAATTTTTTACATTTTCTACTGAAGAGAAATCTGTTTTTACTTATAAAATAAGTTTACTAAAACGTTATTAAAAATAAAATCTATATTTATTTTAAAAGTTCTTTAAACTTTAAATAATATTAAAAAAACAAACAAATATTAACAAAACACCATTTTTTTCAAAATCAAACAGAATTTTCCATATGCATATAGGTATACATCGACAGCACTGGTGTTTTCTTAATTTTATTTTCATCCACATAAAAGCCGTTTGTACATCTGTTTATTTTTTAAACTTTATTTGTTGTAAATTCATTTTGAGTATAAAAATCATCGTTGTTTGTGTACACTTCGTTTATTAAAGTTTGTGCAAAGTTAATGAACGTTGTGTTGCGGACGCTAGGAAGTAAATAAAAGTGATCTATCTTTGTGCATTAAAATTAATATTTAAATCTTATCGTTATTACAAAGCAATTGCGTTAACAAAAAAAAAAAAAGTTTTAATCGTATTGAATAAGTGATAAGTTTTTGTTTGTGAAAATTTTGTAAAGGAAAAAAAATTTTTCTCTATTATATATTGGATTATACCTACCTACTCTTTCTTATTTATCGGTAAGTAATAAATTAATTTCTTGAACTTTAATTTTTATTGGAGTCAATCAGGTTATGTGTTGCTGTATACCGTTGTTCCTTTGTTTATAAAGCGTTGTTCCTGTAAAGTTCATAAATACATGTACATACATATCTGCCATCGATGACAGAGTAATTATAAATGTACATATGTATATACCTATACATTGTAAATTATTTGTACTTTGTTACAATTGGTAGTTCGTTCTTCTATTTGATATACATATTACTTCTAAAAATATGTTTTACATTAAATGTAATTGAATTTCTTATTCTTAAGCTGTGCTGTGCTGTTTTGTTGTATGCAATTTCTGTAAATGAGTTGTTTGTGCCAAGGCGGATATAGGAGGTTATTTCGTCTTGGTAATAAGTACGACAATGCAAAAACAATTGTGTGATTCATAAGGTGTCTTATCATGTCATATTGTTCCGAAATTTTACATTGTTTTAAGAATGTTGTTGTTGCTTTTCAAACAAAAAGTGTCTTATAACAAGTAACAGTGCTATATTCGGCCGTGCCGAATCTTATATACCCTTCACAACGTGTAGTCATGTAATAACAATTGTTTGTATCACCATTCATCCCATATAAAATACGTGCATACGTACACGTTAGAATAAATGTGGCATCGAATCCCAGCTGAGTCAAAAAAATTTAATTTAATTTTATTTAATATATTATTTATATTTATTATTTTTTTTTTATTTTTTAAAAATTTTTTTTAAAATTTTTTTTTTGTAGTTTTTTTAATTATTTTTTTCTTATTTTTAATATTTTTTTTTTGTATTTTTTTTGTTTGGTATGTTTTTTACATGTATCTATGTATGTATGTTGTTGTTGTAATTGTGAAAAAAACGAGGTGGTCGTGGTTTTTTGCTCATATCTCAGAAAGTTATGGGGCGATTGTGCTGAATTTCAATAGCGATTCATTCCTGGATATTTCCAAGAGATTGATACCATATACAGATCTGAGGAACATATAGTTGCTTCTAAAAGTTGATTTCAACCAACACACGGACAGACGGGCAGACGGACAGACGGTCAGGGCTTAATCGACTCCTCTATTCATAAGCTTTCAGAAAATATATACTTTATGGGGTCGGAAATGAAAATTGTAGAAATTACAAACGGAATGACAAAGCTTGTGCACCCTTGTGCACCACAGGTGAAGGGTATAATAATAGAACCTTGTACGCTATGTTTATTGTTCTGTCGCATTTAATAAGCAGAGACCTGTGCTAAACGGCTAAGCCAAGCCGCAATAGTTTTTGTAAGCCGTCGCCGTTCATTTAATAATTTTATAGAGGCGACATCCAAATTTAAGCGCAGTTGCTAATTTTTGATAACATCACTAGCGGCGTCAAATTAGATCGGCTAAGGACTCTGCTGTGTTTTGTTTATCAAACAAAATTTAATATATTTTTGATTTATTTACTTGAGTCTGTTTTTATACCCTTCACACAGTGAAAAAGGGTATATATAGGTTTGTCATTCCGTGTGAAATTTCTACAATTTTCATTTCCGACCCCATAAAGTATATATTTTCTGAAAGCTTATGAATAGAGGAGTCGATTAAGCCCTGACCGTCTGTCCGTGTGTATGTTGAAATCAACTTTTTGAAGCTCCCCGACATAGGTTGGACCCGGGTAAGGTATTAAAATATCAGAAATATTCGGGAGTAGATCGGTATTGAAAATCAGAAACATCGGTACATAAACAACTGAGATATGAGCAAAAACCCACGACCACCTCGATTTTCTTTTCATAAAAACAACATTACAACAACAACATACATACATACAAACGTGTATACTGGTTAGAGAAAACGTGGCATCGAATCCCAGCTGAGGCAAAAAAATTTTTTTTTAAATTTTTTTAAAATTTTTTTTTTAAATTTTTTTTTTTATTTTTTATTTAATATATTATATATATTTTTATTATTATTTTTTTTTATTTTTTTTTTTTAATTTTTTTTTTATTTTTTTTTTGTTTTATATATATTATATATGTATATAATAATTTTTTTTTTTTTAATTTTTTTTTTAAATTTTTTTTTTTTAAATTTTTTTTTATTTTTTATTTTTTTTTTTGTTTTTTTTAACATACATACGTGAATTTACTTTTATTGCATGACTACACGTTGTGAAGGGTATATAAGATTCGGCACGGCCGAATATAGCGCTTTTACTTGTTTTTCACTTGTTTTATGGCATTATGAAAGAAAATATTTATTATACCCTTCACCTGTGGTGCACAAGGGTATATATAGCTTTGTCATTCCGTTTGTAATTTCTACAATTTTCATTTCCGACCCCATAAAGTATATATTTTCTGAAAGCTTATGAATAGAGGAGTCGATTAAGCCCTGACCGTCTGCCCGTCTGTCCGTGTGTTGGTTGAAATCAACTTTTAGAAGCAACTATATGTTCCTCAGATCTCTATATGGTATCAATCTCTTGGAAATATTCAGGAATGAATCGCTATTGAAATTCAGCACAATCGCCCAATAACTTTCTGAGATACGAGCAAAAAACCACGACCACCTCGTTTTTTTACACAATTACAACAACAACATACATATATAAATATATGTAAAAACCATACAAAAAAAGAAAAAATTACAAAAAGAAAAAATATTAAAAATAAAAAAAAAAATAATAAAAAAAATTACAAAAAAAAATTTTTAAAAAAATTAAAAAAAAAAAATATAAAAAAAAAAATATAAAAAAAAAAATAATAACAAAATATAAATAATATATTATATAAAATAAAATTTTTTTGGCTCAGCTGGGATTCGATGCCACATTTATTCTAACCAGTATATACATATGGACGTATTTGATATGAGATGAATGGTGATACAAACAATTGTTATTGCATGACTACACGTTGTGAAGGGTATATAAGATTCGGCACGGCCGAATATAGCACTGTTACTTGTTTTTATAATTGTTTTACATCAGCTGATTTAAATTCAAAATAGCACAATTAATAATGAGGGGTTGTTCACAATAGGCTTAATTTTTCATGCTATTATTATAGGACATATGATTTTATGACACCATTGTGAATACTCCAAATATAGGTACCAGCTTGTGTAGGTATGTACATAGCTAGGTACCTACATAACCTGTAGCTAAATTTTTAACTAGTTACGTCGTAGACCAGTTATACTCAGTACTTTTTTAAACAAAAAGTTTATTAATTGTGTTAGAGCATGAAACTTCAAAACCAAAAAAAAAAAAAAATCGCGGCTGTGACAAGTAAAATTTCATAGCCCTGGATGCTTCAATTGCTATCTTAAATGTACTTTAAATTTTTTCTTAGTGTGTGTGAGGTTGCCACACTCACTACTCACTCTTTAACAATAACGAGTACCTCTAACAACTAGTATAAAACTACTAGCCAATCCCGGCGCGCGTTGCTACGCCCCTTCATGAATTTTAATCGCATTCTAAATTTTAATCGAATATCAAGTGCAAGGCTAAAAACTATAACTTTTTCTTTATGAGCGTGGCACTGCCCACTTTTCTAATTACGAAACTGTGTAGTCATGACAGCTCAATAAGTGTGCAAAGTTTCAGAAAAATCGGTCCAGTGTAAGTACCTCAAAATGATAACTTTTTTTTATGGGCGCGGCACTACCCACTTTTCTAAATACGAAACTGTATAGTCATGACAACTCAATATGTGTTCAAAGTTTCAAAAAAATCGGTCCAGTGCAAGTACCTCAAAATGATACCTTTTTTTAATGGGCGTGGAACTGCCCACTTTTCTAATGACGAAAGTGTAAAGTCATGATAGCTCAGTATGTTTGCAAAGTTTCAGAAAATTCGGTCCAGTGCAAGTAGCTAAAACTGATAACTAATTTTTAGGGGCGTGGCCCCGCCCACTTTTTCACTCACGAAATTATATAGTCATGACAGCTCATTATGTGTGCAAAGTTTAAGAAAAATCGGTCCAGGGCAAGTACCTTAAAATTAAAACTTTTTTAGGGGCGTGGCCCCGCCCACTTTTCTTATCACGAAATTATTTAGTCATGACAGCTCGATATGTGTGCAAAGTTTCAGAAAAATCGGTCAAGTGCAAGTAGCTAAAACTGATAACTAATTTTTTATGGGCGTGGCTCCGCCCACTTTTTTTCACCCATAAACACTCCCTGGTATGTGTACAACAACTTACCAAAGTTTGAGCCCGATCGGTTTTACAGTTTCAGAGTCTATAGCTAACACACACACACACACACACAATTTTTTATTAGAAAAGTGGGCAAGGCCACGCCCATAAAAACAATTTTAATTTTGGGATACTTGCACTGGTCCGATTCTTCTGAAACTTTGCACACATATTGAGCTGTTATGACTTTACAATTTCGTGACTAGAAAAGTGGGAAATGCCACGCCCATAAAAAAATTATAATATTTAGGTTTTTGCACTTGATATTCAATTAAAATTCTGAATGCATTTCAATTCATTAAGGGGCGTAGCAACGCGCGCCGGGTTTGGCTAGTATATATAGATATACAAATTAACTATGTAGTTGGGCTTCTATGGCAACATAATGTTTAAAATGATAGTTTCACACCTATGTAAAGTATGAGAAAACGACAAATATCTAACCAGTCTGAAGTTTAAAGACTACTATATTTCTAACCACCTATTAGTTATTTTATCTGCAGGGTATTTAAATGTATGTATTTGGTTTTATTTATTGTCAACAAACACATACTCTTACTTTGCTGTACCTATTTATTTTACAAAAAATTATATCTGCTTTTTAAAATTTAAAGAAATTATTTTAACTATTGAAAATGCGTATAAAATTAAATCAGTTAAAGAGTGTAATTGAAAAAAAAAAAAAATTTGTAGCTTTTGTCATCCCCAGAAAAAATCTGGATGTGGTTCTGGTGTCATTGGATACGTAAAACTAACATGTAGTTATGTAGCCAGATTGAAAGATACAGTACATCAATGTCAAAAAAACCGTACAAAAAAGAAAACAAACAAGAGAATTTTTTCATAGTTATCTATGTATATTCTACTGGTCAAGCCCTTTCATTTGATACCCATATTCATAAAGCTAAAAAAATTTCCGCCATCATGTTTTAGTCGCCATCTTTTATTTTAACTTTTTCAGTTATTACTGTATTCCAACGACAAAGTCCTTCCGTTTGATGCCAATATTGAGGGGGTTGAAGTGCATACATTTTTAATTACTAGATTTAACCCATATACAAACTAATTGTACGTTATTTGTAGTGGCGGCCATCTTGGATTTTTAATTTTTAAAATGTCCCATATTCTGCTAGTTCAAAACTTATTTCAATAATTTTATATATTTAAATAAAATTTATATTTTTTGAAATTATTTTTTGTTGATTAGTAACCGATTTATCCAAAATTTTGTAAGAATATCGCTAGAGAGATATCATACCTATAAATAGAAACAAAACTCTTAACCTGGGGCGAACAATTTTGCTGTCGTGTTTGTATGTTCATTTCTCAGAAAGAATTGGGCAATCGTGCTGGATTTAAATAGCGATTCATTCCGGGCTATTTGCAAAAGCTTAACACCACAGACAGATCTGAGTAACATGTGAGAGCTTCAAAAAGTAGAACATGGGCTTCATGGGTTCGGAAATGAATGTTATAGAAATTACACACGAAATGGTAAATGGTATAAAAACAGTATTTATGCGTACTATAGCGAATAATCGATGAGATACAGCCACATCTCTACAAAAATTTCGCGAATAGGGTAATGACTTGTCATCAAAGACGTGGGAGCCATTAGACGGATAGTTTATTCCATACTTAATTGAACAGCCTTAAATCTTATTGACGGTATGCTGGTTTTTTTAATGTTATTGTTAAATTAAGATACAGACATAGTCATATATATTTACACAAATTAAAAAATGTTAGTATGTTTAGAAATAAAACAAAAAGTTTGAGTTTTTCGAATAAATTTCAAATTAAATCTACTCAATTGTAATCCTTAAAACGTACAGTTTATGCTAGTTAAAATGTTTTAGCAAAAAACTTGGCGGCTGTTGATTTTAATTACAAATAACGTCTACGCCTTAACTTTCAAAATTATTTACACATTAATTTTGTCTGTCAAAAGTATTTACACAATAGAAAAAAAACACAAAAAAAAAAAAACAAAAAAAATATTTAGTAGCCACTTAAATTTCCTTCAGCATCTATGACAGCTTGTAGTCTAGCTGGAATAGATGCAATCAAATTGCGTACAAACTCGATTTCTAAGCTGTTCCAGATATTTATTATTTCATCAATAGTTTCCTCTCGTTGTTGGCCCATTTGGATAGATATCTGCATTTTTATGAATGCCCATACATTCTCTATTATGTTTGGATCTGGACTCTAGGGTGGCCATGGAAGAACATCTTGTCCAACTCGATTTAAAAACGTTGTTGGTAACCATGCTTTGTGGCATGGAGCATTATCATGCTGCAAAATCCAATTTTCATCAGAAAATAATCTCTGAGCCGAAGTAAAAGTATGGTCATTCAAAATATATAGATATCCTGCCTGGTTTATAGTGTTTTGTATTGGTACTAGATCTCCAAATCCATTGTTTAAGACACATCTCTAAAACATTACTGAATCCAAGCCGAAACGATTAAAAGGTTGTACTGCTTTATGCTTCGATCCTTTGAAAAGGTGCATATAAGTTTTTCCAAATGACCTTTAAAATTGAAAATATGACTCATCCGTCCATAATACATTATGCCAGAACTCCATATACTTATGGCTTAGGATATACTCCATGGCAAACTCTAGTCGTTTTTTTTTTGTTTTTTTCAGATATGTATATTACTTTTCTCACGACATATGTCTTTATATCATACGTGCTTAATCTTCTTCGAATTCAATTATAGGTTTTCCAATGATGTTTTCTGCCTCTGCAGCAACTTTAACCGGACTTGCGACTGCATTTTCTGCGAATATTTTAAGAATAGAACGATCTTCTATTTTGTTTGTCATATATTTCCGACAAGTTATGACTTTATTTTGTAGGCTTCCGTAGGTTTCTTTCTTCTTTACTAAATTATAGACTGTTTTCCGACATATTCCGTAATCTTTTCCCAAGTCTGAGGCTGAGGAACCCATTCCAAACTCCTTTGCGATCTCAACTCGCGTTTGGCGGGATTTTCCTTTATTTTCACCATTTAACACGTTTTTTAGCGACTTTTCGATAAATATTTATTTTTATGCAATAAAAATTTGCTAACAATAAGGTTTATTTAAAGGATTGCAACGTTTTTAACTTAATTTCACGAATGTGTAAATACTTTTGACAGACAAAATAAGTGTGTAAATACTTTTGAAATGTAAGGCGTAGACTTCATTTGTAATTTTAATCAATAGCCGCCAAGTTTTTTGCTAAAAAATTTTAACTAGCATAAACTGTACGTTTTAAGGATTACAATTGAGTAGATTTCATTTGAAAATTTATTCGAAAAGCTCAAACATTTTGTTTTATTTCTAAACATACTAACATTTTTTAATTTGTGTAAATATATATGACTATGTCTGTAAGTGAGTTAACTGAATACAAATAAGTAAGGGTGCTACAATTCGGCCGTGCCGAATCTTATATATCCTTCACAACGTGTAGTCGTGCAATAGCAATTGTTTATATCACCATGCATCTCATATGAAATACGTACATACAGATTAAAAACATCCCATTGTAAAATTATAAATTGAGTATGTATGTTAAAAAAAACAAAGCTTAATCGACTCCCTATTCATAAGCTTTAAGAAAATATTTACTTTATGCGGTCGGAAATGAAAATTGTAGAAAATTCACACGAAACGACAAACCCTTTTTCACTGTGTGAAGGGTATAAAAACGATAATTTTGAAATAACAATAAAATATTGTAAACAGACAATTTTGTTTTATTTGTTTATGTGTAGAAGCGCCAGCAGTTGGTTTTCACAGGTCATATATTCTCGAAAAATTCTCTGTTTCAAATCTATTTTAAAATAAATTATAAATATGGGGGCTATTTACGAAGATTTGTGTTGTCCAGTTATAATAGAAGGGATGTTTATATCAAATAAAATTCAAGTTTACCATTATGTTAAAACAATTGATTGGATTATCGCCCGCCAATTAAATTTATGTTAGCTAGTAATGTTTTTTTTTGTATAGTTTACATTTCAAATATTAATATTGATTGACCACACACTTTTATGGACAATGATAGGAATATATATTGAGAACATATTAAACTACTAAATTAAACTATTTCGAATAGAAGCTATTCATCTTGATATATTATGTACTACTTTACAAAGATCAAACTTAAAAAATGTACACATCCTTTTTCACAAACATAAAAGAGATGTACAAATAAATGAGTTACGTACGAGTACTGAGTATGCAGTTTATATATCCACAAGTCCAATTTGTGACGGTACCAAGTTACTGGCTAATTTTGCAAATGAAATATTAACGTGACACGCATACCTTCAGTATAAACTTTTAATGTTATTGTGGTTGTTTTTATAGCTGCATATGAGATGGCTCTTGTGCGGTTGGGTATTTAGCTACGTACTACCCGTACTTTTTTCATTACTCAAAGTGTAAGTTGTGGTTTTTTTCGAGTAGCAGTAAATTTGAAGACAGTCACGCTATTTTGTAAGCAATTAAATTACGCCAACTACTTTTAAAAATAAATTAACTTTGAGTTGTAAGAATAGTTAATTTAAAGGCAAAAACGATAAATATTCTGAGAATTCTAATCCCTGTAGACTGATGGTATATGGTGGCATTATTTTTGTGCTGAGTTGCAGTTTATCTGGGTGTTGGTTGTACTATTTATTTGTAATTATCTATTTTTTTGTTCTTTAAGCTATTTCTTTTTGTTATATTATACTTTTTTTCGTTAACTTTAATTTGTTTGCATTTTGTTTTAGTGTAAAAAATTTATTTTAACAATGGTTCATCCAAATGAAAATGTTGTTGCTGCTGAGCAAATCGACGCTGAATCCAAAGAAGGTAAGTTTGTAACACATTTAAGAAAACAAATTCTGTAGCCGAATTATGGCATTCGATATCAAATGACGGAATTCTTATTAAAATCGAATACTAAATGCAAGGAAAACTTACACGTTCGATTAACATTTTAAATTTAGTTGAGCTTTTTATAAGAACGCTTCCAGTTTTATAATACTTAGTTCAGTTTAAGTGGTAGTTGGTTAATTTTAAGCTCAACATAGTTATTATTAAGTTTTAACATATTTTTAGGGTGATTTGCAAATGTCTAATTTATATAGTTAAAAAATATTTTAAACATATTTTTACTTTGATTTACAATTTTTTTTTATAAATTTATATTTAATTCCGTCTCTTCTTTTCAAATAAATACATGCATATATAATGTAGTTAGGTTATGTTTTAGAGCGGATTAAGTTTAACTGTAGTTAAATTATAGTTGTCTAAGTTAATTTCTGTTGCTGTTTAAGTTAAACTGGTCGAACTGGTTATATGTTATTCCTTAAAATTGCTAGATCAGGAAAAACAATTCCCAATTTGAAAGTAAATCCATGAAACTGTGAGCACCAAATTTAAAATAAAACATCTTTTAAACGGGAGCTTAAATTATAACACTCTCTCTGTTTATTTTTTATATCACATTAAGCACGTTTTACAAAAACAATTTGTATCAACAGTGTTTACTTTGTTTATTTTATGTTTTGTTACATACATGTGGTTTGCAGTGGCAACTTTAACGCTAATAACTCTTAAAATAATAAACCGATTTAAAAAGGATTTAGACTTTACAGATCTTCAAGAAAATTTCTTTTAAAATCGGTTGTATAATGTGAGTCTAAACAGCGTTACAAGAACTTAGCTTTAATATAAGATTCTATTTAGTTTCAATTTACTTCTTAATAATTGAAGTGTAGTTTAGTTCTAGTCAAGTTAAACTTTAGTGATCAGCTCTTTCACATTTCTATTTACATTATTAAAATATATAAGGTTTAAATAAAAGTTTTCTATTGAAAATTTATTATTTAATATAACAAATAATTGACACTATTCGTTCTTGCTCATAGATTTAATTTAATTTTTGTAAAACCAACTAAATGAGGCATTAAATTTAAAAGAGTTGTTACATATGTACATACATACATAAGTATATGATTTTAATGTTCTATTTAAATATGCAGGCAGCCATCAACAATGAAATATTTAAATAAATATAAAGCCAGCATAATTCCGAGTGTCAGCTTCTTTTTTCTCTTTTAATACATTTTTTCAACTACAAGTGCATTGAACAATAAACTTTGTAAAACTAAGCATGACTGTCCGAGTTCAAATATTGTAGTTTTATTGTTATTGGAGAGTTAGAACTATTTTTCGCAGTTTTTGTTATGTAATAACTATTTATCAAGTGAATTTAATTGTGGTAGAGTGCAAATATAAATTGTTTCCATTTAATCAGTTTGCGGTAGTTTTATTATTTGAACAAGTAACACACATTTTTTGTTTAAAATGGTGTCTTTATGGGTTGGATTTGAAGCTGTATAATTTAAGGATTAGATAGCAATAATTCTTTGATTCAAATGCAGCCCAACTTCAGATGTAGTTTAACTAAAATTCAGATTAATTTTAGTTGTAGTAGAGTGAGCGCGAAATAAATAGTGCATACTTTTGGGCATGTTGCTTTGGTACTATGTGTTTAAAATGCTTAAGAAAAACACATACTGAATTTTGTGTCAGCATCAAAATTAGTTATAGTAAAAATGCCGAATCAGCAAGAAGTCCGTAAACTCATTTTTAAAATTTTTAACGAAAAATTTGGTATAAAAAAGGTTAAAAAAGAGGCTGGTCTGCGGACATATAAAGTGATTCCAGTTAGAAATTGGAAATTGATGGTAAAAACAGCGAGCAAAAGTTCTGCAAAAGAATTTTTTTTAAATACATACATAATAATAATGAACGACGAAACATATGTGCTGTCTAATTTTAAGAAAATTTCTGGTCAAAAATGTCGCGTATAGTAGAGAAATGGTGGAAAAGAATTTCGTGTACAAAAGAAATACAAATTCAAAAAAAAAAAAAAAATCTTGGTTTGACAAGCCATTTACACATGTGGCCAACTGGTACAATAAATGTTTACATACTCGTGTGTTTTTAGGGACGACTACTTTCTTCTTTTTGTTTTCTTTCTTTCTTTTTTTTTTTTTGTTTAAAAACCGTAATTTTTTTGGGAGGAACTCGCTACTTCGCACTACATTAAGGCAGCGATTGAGTGGTAACAAACGAAAGGTATTATTAGATTTGTACCAGAAGAGGCTATTCCACCAAATTGTCCAGATCTTAAGCCAATTGGGAGGTATTGGGCTTTAGTAAAAAAAAAACAAAAAAAAAACTAGAGAATCTGCAAAAAGTTGAATTTAGAAAAAAGTGCACAAAGTAAACAAAGCTACAGTGAAAAACCTAATGGAGGGTAACCCCGAAAAAGTTTAAAAAAGTTTTAAAATCTTATCAAAAATTAATAAAAAGTCTTATACCCTGTTCAGACAGATAGTTTTAATTGTTTCAATTTAGTGTTGATTGAGCAATTAAAATAAGTGTTCACACATACTCAATTTATCTTACTTTATAAGCATTTGATAACTGTAAAAACCAAATCAAATAATGCCTTTTCTTCAGTTTTTTTTTCTGTTCATAAAATATATTTACAATCAATTTATATATGTATATAAATATAAATTTGCCATTATTCAAACATTTTGTTAAAATTTTCATCAACCATTTTCCATTTTCTTAACATTTTTTTAAATATTTAATTGTTTGACATTAGAAATGCCACCTATAGAATTTTCTTCTCACTGAACATACTTCTCAAGAGTTGTATTTCGAGTTTTGAACAATAAGTGAAACAATAAAGTATATATTGCCCAATTTATAAGTAATTTTTAGTACGGTAAATTGAGCTCAATAAAGGCCTTTAATTGCGAGAATATTATAAATTGACAATTAAGGCGCGTGTGTGAACATAGTATTACAACTTGTAAAATTAAGATTATAAAAAAAATACTTTTAAATATAAAAGAAATTAAGGAATTATGCTGTTGGTTTTAATTTTTTGAAGATAATTGGGTGCACTATTTTTTTCGCGCGCACTTTTTAATTAAGTTTTATTGTTATTAAAATTCAGTTTAAGTTAGGTCTCCACTTTAGTTCCGTTTTTCTTCAGTTCTAGTTATTTCTAAATCAGTTTTAGTTTTGTTCTAGCTAAGTTCTGTAGAAGTTGTAATTTAGTTTAATGTAGTTTCCAATTTAGTTCTAGTACACTTCTAATCAAGTTCTTATTTAGTCCCAATGCAGTTTAAGGCTATATTTAATTAAATTTTTTTTTCAGTTCCGGTTCTGTTCCAGCTTAGTTCTAGGCATGGGAGACTATCATGTGGGTTGTTATGAACCCCCTGCCCTCCAAATGAATTCGTTTTGAGACAGAATTTTCAAAAATTAATTATTTACATTTAATTTAAAATTAACTCTGTTGAAGATTTCGCCCCACTAGACAATGCTTTGCCAATGGTTCTAGTTCAGTTTTAAATCTGTTCTAAGTTTAAATTTAGCTCTAGTTTAGTATTTGAATATTTCTAGCTCAAATCTGGTCAATGTATAGTTCTTTTAAGTTCACTTACAGGTTAGTTTATGTTTATGTCTAGTTTGGTTGCGCTCAAATTATAAGAATCAAAATTATACGGAGTTATTAACTTTTTCTTAAACAAGAAGCCCGTTTTATTACTTACAAATTTGTCACCATCCCCTTCTTATCTATTACTTAAATCCGTTTAGTTTTGTTATATCAAAATAAAACAGTCTGTAATCAAAGTAAATAATAATAAATAATAAGATTTACTTTCTGAAAAGCTTAACGTAAGGATCAACTGTTAAATTTGGATTGCTTTTTTAGTTACAACAGGTAACACTTCCAATAAAAAAGTATAGAATGACACATCATAATAATTGTACAAAAAATAAAATAAAATAACAAAAATGTACAACATTGAATTAACATGTCATTGTCAGGATAAGATCAACCAGGAAAAACTGGAGGCAAAAAGTCCTACATAAAAAAAAACTCAAAGCCGCCACCCACATAAAAACACACAAGACCAACAATAGTAAAGTTGAAAAATTATGTATTTCATGAAAAAATATAAAAAGGAAACATAATCAAAAAAAAAAGATAAACACAATGATATGAGCTTGTGTGGCGACTATTTTGTATCAGGGATGAAGCATTTCGGTCCCATGGTACTTTTTTTTGTCACGATTTTAAGCTTAGAGGTACAGCAGTGTTGTACTTATTGACCTTATTTGGCACTACATTTTTGTAAAATGGAATAAGAAATATATATTTTTTTATTAAACATTACTGTTTTAAAGCTTTAGTAACTTAGAATTTGTGACTCAATTTTTTACAATATGCGAAATTTAATCGCTTCTTGGGTAGTTTAATAGTTTGTCATTTCTATTACTTTGTTTTCAAAGTAGACCACCGTTAATAAAGATGAAAAAGCATAATTACAGTGTTATTTAGTAGTGGTAAAAAATACTCTCAAAAATATATAAGTATATGTATGTATATATAAGGTACTTATAGTTACAGCAACTCTCATTTACATGGATAATGTTCAACTTTATAACAATAATCACTAAAGACTCATTCATTTACCCATCAATAGAAAGCAGCAACAATAACTGGCATAAGTGGAACAAAAACATTTTAATGCAACAAAAAAAAAAAAAAAAAAAAACTGATGATAGAGGCAAATGTGAACTACCATTTTTGCCTAAAGGGATGTGTATGTGCAAAGAAACATTTGATACGTTTGTACGAGTTGTGAATACATTATCAGACTTAAAGTCATTGTAGTTGTTGTCTTCATAAAAATCTAAAAAAAAATTTGAGTATTACGGCGTTTCCATTTTTATTTAATCTAAAAAAAGGATTTAAAAAGCCGACTGAGTAAAATCGATTAGGTTTATATTTTATAAAATTTATTTGTTATAAAAGTTATTTATTTTATAAATTTACTTGTTTTATAACATTTATTTTTTATAAAATAATTTTTTTTATAAATTTTTTTTTATAAAACAATTTTTTTTACAATTTTTTTATAAAATTTTTTATTTATAAAATAATTTTTTTTTTATAAAATTATCTTTTATAAAACTTTTTTTTTTAAATAAATTTTTAAAAAATTAATTTTAAAAATATTAATTTTTATAAACAGGTGTTTTTTGTATTGAGCTTGAGATCACTTTCTTTTATAAAAAATAGTTTTAATCTTATTTTCCGATATTTCGCTATCACATTGGGTAGCTTCTTCAGGGAAAGTTTTTACAATTATTGAAAACTATTTTTTATAAAAAAAATGATTTCAAGCTCAATACAAAAAACAACTGTTTATATAAATTAAAAAGATCGAAAACATGCATTTATTATAAAATTAATTTTTTTTATAAAATAAAGATTTTTTTACAATTTTTTTTATTTACTTTTTTTTTTATTTGTTTTTCATAAGATTGTTTCCTTCTTATAATGAATAAGTCAAACGCAAAACCAGACAATCCCAAAAAACAGGACTTCATTTTTAAAGATGCTAGTATCAATGACTAAATCGGGCCATTAAGTTTACCAAACAGTATTATTTTTCGAATGAATAATCTATTAGATTATTGCGAATATTGCGCACTCTAAAATTGAAAAAGTGGACCACATTTTAAGAAATAAGTCTGTACAGTTTGTAAGTGTCTTATGCCATAACCTTGACTCAAAGTCTTGATTAGACAATGAATTGTTTAAACATTGATTTGATTAGACATTGAACGAATTTATGTGCCCATATCAATTTGTAACGTGTATGTTAGTGTTATAGAAATATCGAAGCAGATCACTATTATTTCGATTCCTCCGCTCACCAGTGATTTCATGGCTACCAATCCCTTCTTTCACTGAGTTCCGCGTCTCTGCAGTTGTTTTCTTTATATTCAAAAACGATTTCACATTGCTGACTGGTGATTACCGACAATTCTCATCGCAAAGTTAACCGCAATCGCCATGTGAATCTTCGTTAGATTTAAGTCTCAGTGATCCTCATTCTTCCGTGATCTGAGTCTCCCCAAACCTAATACAGGATTCTCATATGCCTCATAAGTAAAGGTGTCACTTCCATGCCCTCATTGTTTTTGGATACTTCTTCAATAAGCGTGCGATGCCAGTTTCACTGGACTCATGCGCTCTATCGGCATCTGAGTCTTCCTCATCATTGTGTACGAGGTCTAGAATTCTCCTATGCCACAGCCAGAGGTGTTGGTAACTAGCAATAGAACTAAAGCGTGGACACTTCGCCAAGGGAACATGCTCCCAGGGCGGTTGTAACTTGTATAACAATTTTGTTCTTGTTGATGGTAGGGTAATAAAAGAGTGGCCAGATGTTGCAACTGTGTAGCCCTTTTATCCATAATGGAACCTTTAAAAATACTCCCGTTTTATTTAGTTATCGGTGAAGCTTATTGTTAATGAGCTAAATTATGATCGACATTTTTAATCAAAATTGTGTTAAAAACTTTGAAAGAGATGGTGGGAACATGAGTTAATGCTATGTTTTAATCCACAAATGCTAGCCGGATGACGTTGTTTCATATTAACGCGATGCAATATATATTAACCATTTACAAGCTTATCTTTTTTGCTTTATTTTAGCATTTGAAAGTCTAGAATATTTAAACACTTAAAGGCCAGTTTAGACTATAATACAAGTCGTACGGCATGTCAAAAGTTCGTGTAGAATGAACAAAGTAGAATAGTGTAAAACCAAATTGTAATCACTAGAAGAAAACATGAGAGGAAGTACGCATAAAAATTTGACAAGCGGACCGTACTTTTTCATTTTTTAAATCGTTTTAATAAATGGAGCATTTCATTAGATCAGAGGTGTATATTAATGAGGTGTATAATTGGTTAACACATTAAAGGTGTGCTAGTAATTCTACAACAATTACAAAAACGACATGTATGTATTTGATTGTGGTACACAGGATAGAAGAAAATGGTTTGTTGTTTCTGTAGTTTTTGTAGAACAACAAACACCATAAATTTATTTATTTATCAAACACATTCAAAAACAAAAGAAAAAAAACTAAAATCTTACCTCTCTTAACAACGCCAAATTAAGGTGTCTAATTTAAAAGTAGATATTTTTTTTTTTATTTTTTGTACACGCGATTATAATTTATTGTGTTTATAAGATTCTTAGTTTATTTATTTTTCTAAATCATTCTACTTTGATTCTACTTTACAAAAAAACTTACATTATACTTTTGCTCTCATTTTCTTAAGCACGGAGAGAATTTCATCACATTTTGCTTCTACAAAATGTAATGGAAGTCGTGCGACTTGTATTATAGTCTAAACTGGCCTTTAATAGATGCAGCGATCAAAGCTGTGCCTACTGTCTGTCTGTAATGGCGTTGCTAGCAACTGCAGCTCCAGGATCGGTTGCTTTGGTCTAAATAGCTATAAATCTTTAATTGTAAAAATTACAGAAACCACAGCAAATGTAAATAATAACCAACAGACTAATGGCCCTATGTAGAAGCTTCAAAAACTTGTGTGTATATAATATTGATGTGTCGCCGCAAATTGAAGTAGAAGGTGTCCCAAATTAACGCAAGATTTTAATTTGGGGTCCTTTGGGCGGTAAAGGCAACACAAAAGAAAAACTTGACAACTAATCGTTCCGTACATATTTTGTATGAAATTTTCGAACTGTGGTCGCTGAGCTTTTATTATTTTTTAAACATTGGTTTTTTAAGTTTTTCTAAAGTGAAATTTTGTGACAGAGAAATAGGAACAGGGTTTTACTAAAAATTAAACTGGTAACTTCTCATATTTACAAACAAAAGTTCAATATATTTAATTTTAAATCTCTTTGCTGTACAATGTGGAAATGGTGTAACGTTAACATTTAAATATTTTTGTATCATCCCTAACTCGTAATAATGATTATTGTCTGGTTCAGATGACACCAGCAACAACAAAACAAGCCTTAACTTAAATTATTTTCTTCCTCGTCGCCTTGTTCTTTTCCTTACTTATACCTTAAAATTTTATTCGAGCAGAAGTTGATTCACAATATTTGCTAACCTCCAACAAACAAAGATTTGCATGTATTTGCCGATTTACATTTTAAGTTAAATATGATAATAAAGTTATATTATCCTTAACATTTATGATAATCACGTGTAAATTGTAGACTTGTTTAAGATATTGTGGCTGGAGGTTAAAGTACGTGTTGGAAGATAGAGTTGAATTCTCTTACACACGTTTGAAATTAGTTAACGGAAAAAATGTGTGAAAATTCCATTTAATTTAAAAATAATTTAATGGCAAGCAATAACTTGCGGGAGTACTTAAAAACAACACATATAAATTAAATTTTAACAAAATGTTTTGAATACAGAAAAATCAGATCAAGGTTTGTTTTAATTGATTTTTTCATTATATTGCTTGAAGCTAAGCCAGCAAGGCCATACTTAACATGTTAAAATTAAAAAAAAAGAATAATGTTAAACAAAATTTTTTTTAAAACTATCGTTCAGGTTTTGTTAGTATGATATTCACACATGTTTAAAAAGAAAACTTATTTATTTTCAGTTCTTTTTTTCGAAATTACAATCCTTTTTTATTTTTTGTTAAAAAACTTTTGTATCCTTAACCCTTAAATGCATATTGTTGCCAATTGTCTACATTCCTATTCTACTAAATTTAATTCATAAGCCTGAGTATATGCATTAGTAAACTTTTTGCTAAATACTTACAGTCATACAAATGTGCATAAAAAAAAGGTTACAACATTTTTGGCTTCTTAGTTTTTTAGTTTTCTTCACATTTAGTTCTGGTTGTGGCAGTGATCAGGTGCTTCTTGAAGTGAGATTTTCAATATTTTATTTTTTTACAAACAAGTGAAATATCTTCTTTGGAAAAAATATTTTCTCATGTCTAGTCAGGCAAGCTACCAATAAGTAATATTATACAAGAAAATCTGATTGAATAAATGAGAGATTTCTGGGAAATACTGTATGTTGCCAAATGTCTACATTGTGCGTTTGTGACATCAATAATTGTAAAAAACGGTTACTTTTGGTTTTTACTTTTTAGTTCATTTGATTTGATATTTATATTGCCTATAGGATTGGAAGATAAAGACATTGAAGATTTTATTGTATTTCTTGAGAAGGGAGATATTTCTGAAGACGAAGAGGATGAAGGTGATCTAGGAAAAATAAATTATTTTGAAAAGCAATAATGAAAGAGTTAGAAGACAATGGGGATGATGATAAAGAAGACAATGAAGGTTTTTTATGGGGTGCAGATGTAAGGCAATCTTTGTATGAAGATCAACTTAATAACCCAGCACCAGGTCCTTCATGTAACCAACTACACCCAAATGTTACTGGTGTTGCATACAGTTTTGAGATATATATTTAGGTAAACAAGACAATTCAAACATGTCTCATGAGCCTGATATCGGCGTAGTCGGCAATATAGAAGTAAGATTAGTAGGTGCTGAACCTCATGGACAGCTATTTAGGCAGGTATAAGATCAGAGTAAAAAGCCGTTAGTGGTCATACAATTATTTTATCACATGATTGATATGGCAGTAATTAATTCATGGGTACTGTACATGAAAAATTACCCGAACCTTACGTTGGATGACTTTAGATCAGACCTTGCGGAGCCATTATGTTCCTACAAAACGTATGAAGAAACAATGACAGGAAGACCATCAACTAGTTCTATAGACAACAATTATATGCTTAGAAACGTAGACGTCCTATGAAACCTATACTAACACACGATATTAGGACTGATGGTATAGCCCACGATGAAAACAGTTGTGGTTCTAAAAATAGATGCAAGCTGCCAGGTTGCAACGGATTTTCCAGAACTGAATGCATCAAATGCAAATTTGCTTTGTGCCAACACAAGAATCGATACAGCTTCGCCCTATTTTATTCTTAAATCTAACAATTTTTATATAATATATTTATATACTAATGCGTAAAGTTAAATATTTATGCTTAAAAAGTTCAAGTAGCAAACGCATATTGTTGCCAAATGTCTACATACAATATTTTTTGAAATAAATACTCAAAACCAACATATATAATTTTTTTATTATTTTTTACGTAATCTACGATAAAATTTATATCGAAAAACATTTTTTTCTGTTAAAAATAAAAAATCATGCATTTAAGGGTTAAAACTTGTTTAATTCCATTGCACAATTGCTCTTAGATTGAGCACTTTTAAACTTAATTTGAGTTCTATTGAATACTATGTTTAAAATGTTTGTTCATCGCCGCTTCTTAATTTGTCTGTTTCTCTATGTTTTTTTCTTTTTATTTGATTAGAAAAGTTTTTTTTTGGGAATTTTTTCTTTTGCTAACTTTTTCTACATTTGTAGCGAAAAATAAAAGTTTAAAAACCTACGAAATATTTGGCAAATAATTTATGGCATCCAAAACAAACTTGATGCTTAAAGTTTTATTTTCTGACAATTTTTTATTTTTAGTGATTTTGTATAAAAAAAAACAAAGTTTTTTCAATATTTATGTGCTAAAAATTCTTCAGTTTAAAAGACTGTCTTTAATTTTAGCTGACATTAATGGATAAATTGAACAGAATTTGTCAAACTGTAGCTTAATGAGTTTTCGGGTATAATTTGGTATAATTTTTTTTATATCCTTCACATTGAGTGTAAGTATATATCTGTGGCTTGGAGCTAAAAGGGCCAATGTCAAAATATTTACTTTTGAGAAAATTTGAATTGAACTTTAACTTTTTCAGATGATTTTATAGTGACATTGGCCAGCATTTTATTTATGAAGCTGTTCTGGGTTAAGTATGACTTTAGCTGTTTTACCATAATGAAGTAGAGCAAGAAATCAAATCTAATGCAATGATTTAACTCAAAAGAGCAAAAAAGTTACATTGGCCCTTTTAGCTCCAAGCCACAGTTATATAGGTTTGTCATTTCGTGTGAAATATCTACAATATTAATTTCCGACCGAATAAAGTATATATTTTCTGAAAGCTTATGTATAGGGGAGTCGATTAAGCACTATCCGTCAGTCCGTGTGTGTGTTGAAATTAAATTTTTGAAGCACCCGAACATCGCCAAGACTCGTGTAAGGTATCAAACTATAAGAAATATTCGAGAGCTAAGCAGTATTGGAAATCAGCATAATCGCCCCATAACTTTTTGAGATATTAGCAAATAAACGCGACTGCCTCTGTTTTTTCGATTATTTTAAGAAAAAAAAATTAAAATTTTCCAGCCCTAGCATAATTTATAGACACTGTTGTTAGGTTAGGTTAGGTAGAACAGCCAGCTGTTGTGCAACTCACTTGGGTCCATTATATTGATCCCTTTGCGATACCTAAATAGAAATGTAAGAATAGAAAAGAGAGAAGAGAAGCATACAAGTCCAGAGTCTCTGGCGGGAATCGAACCTGCAACCCCCAAACTAGCAGACCAGCAGACTACTGACTAGTCCACCGGGGCACCCCAGACAATGTTGTTACTATTTATAGATTTAGTATGCCTCTGGAATTATTCATGAACATTTTTTTTAACAAATTGGTCACTAATCGGCAAAGTTATACACAAAAAATATTTGAAAAAATAAATATTTTGATTGGTCACTTCGAAATCTCTAGGGAAATTTAAAGTCACTTGTCTACATCGATAAAACTGAAAAAATTTAGAGTTTCTAAGGAAACATTTGAGGAGTTATTGTTGACATACACATAAAGCCATTTATATACGTGCCAGCCACGTCGGTCACACATCCAAAATAATTTCTAGTCTTACAAGTAAAACCAATTTCCTGGATATTTGAAAATGTTTTTGCGTTTTATTTTAATTTAAAGTTTAACACTTTTTTAAACAAGCACCCTATAACTATATCCTTACATTAACACTAATCCCAGCGCAAGTCATCCTATTTTATTAAATGTTCTCTCCCAAAAATTTTTCTTTTTGGTTTTATATATTCTAAGGTTTATACAATACATATGTATTTATAGAATACATATAAATTTAACTATTTGTTATTGTAAGGATTTACATGTGAGTTTATAACCTCCATAGCATCGATAGTTGCTAAAGCAAACTCCAGTTACTTCACTAATATTTGCAACAACTTACGATTTACTCTAGTAAAAGATGTGTAAATTAGCAGCAACCCCATAAAATAGGTGAGTCATGAATATAAATTTGTTACTTTATTACACACATAAATTACATTAGATTTTACTACGTTATTGGATTGGAAGATGTTTGTAGTGAAATTTATCTAAAGTTCAATTATTCCTTTGTAATTTCCATAACAAAAAAGATATCTGTTAAAGCCTGCGAGTCCTGCCTATTTTGCAACATTTTGTTTTTAATTTTGTCACTTAATTATTAGCAAACTAAGAAGATGGATGAGGTTTTATTTAATTAACTGTAGCAGAAAATAAATCGTTGTTCTTCTTTACAAGTGTAACTTTTACTGGTTTATACTAAATGAAAGTCAAAGGATAACATATCAATTTTAGCAATTTTTTTTATAATCTTTAATTTTCTCATCCGTTATATCACTTCAAAAGTTATTATTGATCTTATTCTTTGGTTAATAATAATTTCTGATTTTCTGTATTTCCGAAATCAATGAATTCACAGCCCTAAACCCAATAACTAGTTTGGAAAAATGTAAAAAGTGGCAAATAAAACAAAATATTAAATACATGACATCCCCTTATTTACATATTTGAACTTTATGTGTATGACATTTGCAGCTATAGGGCTGGGTTGACTTGTATCTTGATTTTCTACTTTAACCTCTTCGGAGATTAAAAGTTCATTTAATTGGTTTTGTATTCGTAATTTTTGCTAGTAAACTTGTGTGTCACTCCTTAAATCTCCAAAGGTTGGAAAAATAAAAAAACAAACCACATGAAACAAAAACTTAATGTTGAAGTTATACTTGCCACAAATTTAATAAAAACTGTAACTATGTTTTTAGTGTTGAAGTGCTGCTTTTTCCTTTGAGTATTAAATTTCTTACTGTTCTGTGTGGCCTTTTGATTAGATTTTACAAAATGTATCCTAAAATGTTTGTTGTTGCTGTTACATTTGACGCAGACTGTTTTGATTTGTTACAACTTAATTTTGTTGCTCATGTTTGTATTAAATTACACTAAACTCCAGAAAGAAAAATGTTTTTTCATCATGTATGTATGTACTGAACATTTTGAAAATTGTAACAACAAAAATTTATTGCATTTATTATACAGGCTGGTCCAACTATAATGCATTATGTTGATTGTAAAAAAACAAGAAGTTATCAGAGTATAATCTTAATATATTTTTTATTATAATAGAAGGATCTATGACAATTATGTGCGAATCGAAATATGGGTCAAGTTTTCGCCACGGCTTCGGTCGCATACATTTATCCGATGATTCATATTTTGTATAATACTGAGATATAATCGAGGTTCAATGCCGTTAATGTGCCGCATTATCTCATCCTGTAGTTTTTGTATTGCTTTTGACTTATTTGACGTACAATTTTTCTTTTAAATGTCCTCAAAAAAAGAAGTCTAACGGTATCAAATGAAAATGACATGATCATGGCGGCCAATTAATATCGCCATGACGTCGGATAACACGGCCATTGAATTGTTTCGTTGGCTGTGTGGCAAGTGGCAATATTATGTTGGAACCACATAACGTCCAGGTTTATATGCTTAATTTCTGGCCACAAGAAGTATGTTATCATCTCGCGATAGCGAACACCATTCACGGTAACTGCTTGGTCGACTTCATTTTCAAAGAAGTAAGGCCTGATGACGCCGCAAGTCTAAAACCGCACCACACAGTCAGAGGTTGTAGAGGCATCGGCTTTTCAAGAATCCCTCGTGGATTCGAATTTTCTTGTTAACGAATCCGTTGAAGTGAAAGAGTGCCTCATCGCTAAAGATGATTTTGTCTGTCAGTAGGCTTCAGCTCTTGTGTCAATTGTAAAGGGTCCGACAACTTCTTTTATTTTTAAATGCTATAAAAAAGTGTAGCTTTGGCTGTGTGGCACGTACCGCCGTCCTGTTGAAACCAAGTGTTGCCAATATCCTCCTCTTCAGCTTTTGTGAACAAAAATTCGTTCAACATGGCCCGATAACGATCGCCATTGACTACGGCCACTCCTTGCTCATTTTCGAAGAAAAATGGCCCAATTATGCCTCTGGACCAAAATCTGCACCAAACAGTGACTCGTTTTGGGTGTATCGGCTTTTAAATGTATGCGTGCGGGTTTTCTGTGCCCCAAATGCGACAATTTTGCTTGTTTACATACTCGCCAAGATCAAAATGAGCCTCATCTGAAAAGATGATTTTTTTTTTGGCAAAATCGGTCAAAGTAATGTCGCATTACTTTCCAGCGTTGTTCAAGCGTATACACAACCATATTCGTTCAGCGGAAAGATAAAACTAATTATCTGTCATATCAGACATGAGCTAAGTGTTACGACTCACGAAATAAGCACTAGTTGAAAAAAAACGTTAGATGGCGGACCCTTTATCTTGCAAGCCTGTAAATTAAAATTTTTAGTCAAAATTCGCATCAGTGATATTCGTTAGATGTTCAGTTATTGGTCACGACCACAAGTTAAGGCTCTTTTGCCACACTATCGCAAACAATTAATTTTTAAGGAAAAATAGGGAAAGAAAAACCTTAATTGGTGTGAACACATTTGGTCGAGATTATGCTGACGAAATAAATCATGAAGTGCATGAAAAGTAGTTACATTTAAACGACTATTTTAGTAAAACACTTCAG
This sequence comes from Phyto melanocephala, assembly GCA_941918925.1. Lineage (NCBI taxonomy): Eukaryota > Metazoa > Arthropoda > Insecta > Diptera > Rhinophoridae > Phyto > Phyto melanocephala. The sequence goes on along the minus strand of OW799236.1, from coordinate 21,744,211 downwards.
AAACATTAACGCAAAATACTGACATAAAGAAATTTCAAATTTAGTTGTAAAAAAACCTTGACGTTAGAATGTGACTCACAATTCTGTGGCTTGGAGCTAAAAGGGCCAATGTCAAAATATTTACTTTTGAGAAAATTGGCCAGCATTTTATTTATGAAGCTGTTCTGGGCTAAGTATGATTTTAGCTGTTTTACCATAATGAAATAGAGGAAGAAAGCAAATCTAATACAATGATTAACTCAAAAGAGCAAAAAAGTGACATTGGCCCTTTTAGCTCCAAGCCACAGCATTAATATCGTTCATTATGTAAATTTTAATTTTTATTTTATCGAACTTTTCTGTTTAAACTAATATTCAAATTTTAATCAGGCTCGAGTTCATATTAACATTCTTATTGTTACAAAGAATTTTTTATTTTTTTTTATTTTTTTTTATTTTGTGATAAATGAAAGAATTATCTGAAAAATTATATTTTTACCGACAACTAGCCGAGTGGAATGCATTTTCGAAACCAGCTACGATTTCATCATCAGCACTCTTTGATCGGTGGGTGCATGTTGGTTGTAAATATCATCTATTTAACTCACAGGACTTAAGTAAATTGAATTCGGTAACTACTTTAGTTTTCCTTTTTCATATATTTTTACCACAATTAGTTAGATTGAAATTTTTGCCCAACAGCAACCCCTTTACTTTTGTTTGTTACTATCTTTCATTTTTATCACTATTATTGTCCTGCTCTAGCCACCAGTTAGGTAGCGATAAGAACAGATATGATTGTTTTTAACAATCAATGTTTATAATCATTTGTTTTATTTTTCTGTGAGGTCAGTATACAACTGAATGTTGATTGACCAACAGTGAATTAATGATTCTTTGTAACAATAAGAATGTTAATATGAACTCGAGCCTGATTAAAATTTGAATATTAGTTCGTTCATTATGGTTTGGATCACACTTTATTTAATATGTATGAAACCGAAAAATTTACATTTTTATATAGTCATATTTTTCAGCATATTTCTTAGACATAATGCTATTCTTTGTCCTTAGTGGAAATAATGCAGTGTCAATTAACCCATCATTAGCCGCTGGAGAAACATTTTTTATTTTTTTTATTTTAAAGACTGTGTTATTAAGAAGTAGTTGCAATTGTCAGAAGAATATAATTAAATATTGAATATATTAAAATATGCTTCTCAAAAATAAAACATTGGTGGACAATGGGTTAAGCAGCAAGTAAGAGAAGGTGTCTTTTGTATGTCGTCTTATTAACTCTAATAAGATTTGTGCCTAGAAATAATAATGAGCCATATAATCTCTGCTAGGAGGATTATGATGAAAAATCTACCTAATAAGCTAACACGATTTAAATACATATGTATGTACGTTCATACATATTTACATATATACATACATACATACATATGTATTTGTTATAAAGTTTTTCTACTTCTTCCTTGATATTGTTATGTTCATTTATGTGGAACGTGTTTAGGTTTTTAAATAGCTTTTTTTTAAGTTTAGTATCTCCTTTTTTTTGCTAGAGTACAAAATTAGGTCAATTAAGTTCTTAAAAATAGTTGAAAGATATTAGTTAAGAAGGATGGTTTGGGCATTTAAATCATTAATTAGTATGCGGAAGTAAAGTAGATGCTACTACGATTTCAGAGTAGAGAAACTATAATTAGAAATTCTTGCATTTAAGGGAAAATGCTTGTTAAATCTCTACATAAAATGAATCCCTCCATTAAAGTCAAAACTAAATGGTAAGCAAAATGATTTTGGCAAGTTAAAGAAACAGATGAATTTATTATTTTCAAACATTCATCAGTTAAACATAAGAAAGAATACAAGATTAAAAGTTGGTCCAGATAAGTCGTATAATATGGATCTTACACTCTTGCCTTAACTTTTCATTATATTATTGAGATATCTTTAGTCAATAACTATTTTAAGGTTAAACCGCTACACTGAAGGTTTTATCACAATGCGACATTAAAAAGTTCGGTTTGGATGTCCATTGATTAGTCTAGAGAAGCTGGCATGCTTTCTAGATCTATCTTAACGAACCAAAATACATTTTTTTCTCAGTTACCTTTAATTTAGAGATTAGCTGAAATATGACAATCGGCTAGAGATGAAAATGCTGCACACTAAAGAGTGTTTTTAAGAAACTTATAGAATGGTCTAAGTTTTAGATTTATTAGCTCACAATATTTATTTGATTTAATATGTAGAAATAATTTTTGGCTTATGGGTTCCTCGCTTTATGAATGCCATCTTGGCAGTGCAATTTTGCACCACTTTTTGGAACATACCTGTTGTTATTTAGTCAAGATTGCATATAATGATGGCTTTTTAATGAACTCTATTTACTGATTTATCAGCATAGACCAGGAAAGTAGTCCACAGATGTCAAAACACACGAACGAGGTGGCCAATTTAAAAGTCTACTTCTTGAGTTAATTCGGCTACCACAAGTTTGGCTCAACAAACTGATTGCTTCACGCGTTGCATGGCATGTTGCGCCGTCTTGTTGAAGCTATTTTTCCTTAAAATGATTTACAATGACATGAGGAATAAAAAAATCAGGAATTATAAGACCGGAGTTGCTAAAAAAAAAGTCGTCCCATCGATACTCTGTCTCACTCGTGTCTACAGCGGAGATGGCTTCTCTGTAAGCAATGTACGAGTTTGACTTGAATGAATATTATCCAAAAGAATAATTGTGGTTTTGAATTGATCCATAGTATTGTGTATTACCTGCTCAAATTGACGGTTAACTGTAAACCTGACGAAATGCTCTTTAAGCCTGGCGAACAGTGCGCGAAATTTTAAAATAAATTTCCACGATTTGCAAACATTGTTCTGGTATAAGTCTGGATAACAATATCAGTCAAATTGCCGCCAAGGCTACGCATGCAGGACCTAATTGTATTCATGAAATGTTTTTTTATCACCAATTCACACTCTTGCAGCTGTATGCTCACGATATCTTTTCTAATTTCATCTTCCGGCAATTTCAATATTGTTGAAACAATTTATGCTGTTGGAACATGTTAGTAATGTAAAGAAATTAACTCGGGTTCCTTGCTTAAGAACTGCTGAGAATTTTGCTGCTGTAGCTTATTGTGTGGACGAGAGGTTTGTGCATTTCTTGGCGATCTTTAGAACTAGACATTCCACAAACGACATGTAAGGCCGGAAATGGAAAATATTGATGTGGACAAAGTTTGTTTTTTAACAAGACGGAAAATCGTCCCATTTAAGTAGCGATACCATGGCTCTTTTGCATTAAAAGTTTTCTAACCAAGTGATTTCTCGAAAAAAAACGATCTCAATTTGTCACCGAGATCTTGTGATTTAAAATCTGTATACTTTTATTTGGGGCTACGCAAAAAAAATATGGTCTTTGCCAATGACCTACAATCGATTCAAGATATCATTCAACCATGTTTTATAAGACACTAAGTTATCAGTAGAAACTGACACACTCAAGAGCTCGACCCCTTCAATTTCAGATACAAATTTTTTATATTTACCTTCTTAGATGACCATTAGACCATTTTTCATTAGCTAAGGTGATCTGCATTAAAGAGCATGTTTTATGCAAATTGAATAACTTCCTGAAACGATACAACTGCCACTGTATTTTCTAACTGTTCCAATAATTTTCTTAAGGAGCTGCTGAGGAATACATTAAATCAAGCAATCGATTTTATATTTTTTGCAAAATTTTAAATACCATGACTTTTTGTTTAAATTATAAAATTTTCAGTTCTACACAACACTTTTTGCTAAATAAACCCCGAATACTTTATTTAAATAATCAAATCTCTTATCGCCCATACCTTGACAAAATCAACCAACCATCAAACTGATCATCAATATTTATTGCCATGCTTTCAATGATGGTCAATAACAACAATTAACATTTTTACCATAAAATCAAACGTTTCAACAAATGACCAGAACATCATCACATCCACCTCTCATATTCATTGAGCGCAAAGCTATTTAACGAAAAAAGTAAATGTTTAAAAAAGAAATGTAATTTTAACTTATCACCTTTTTAAATTTAATGTTACAAAAAATTAACTGTATAACAAAATCCCATTATTGCAACCTCGTTTGTCCCTATCATTAGGGGCAGGAGTAGCAATGAGAGAGAAAAAAAGAAAATAAAAAGAGAATATAATATACTTACTCTAACATTCATACGACTGCCACATATTTGAGGTTGAGAATAACTGAACCACAAACTGTAATAAACATTTATGTAGTCTGCGGTTTTTTATTGCACATTCTTCTCTCTCTCTCCCCAATCTGGTTATTACTGTTATTGTTACTATAGTCAACAGTGTCATTATACGGAAAAGAAGGGAAAGGCTTTAAAAAATTAAAAAAAATAAACAAAAACAAAAATAATTTAAATTTTTTTTTAAACTGTGTACGAAAGCATGAACAGAAAGTTTAAAAAACAGGTGTTATAACAGGTATTCTCAATTTGTATCTAAAAGGAGAGGAAAATTATTCAAACTAGTGCTAGCTGTTTTTCGAAACAGAGATCTGCAACGAATACTCATGAAGTAAGTCAACTTGAATCATGATTCATTATTTCGTTGATTTATACGCATTCATACTTATTGAAAAGTCTGCACTACTTATACTCACTTTTAAATTAATGGTACTTATAGTACTTATATTCAGCAACACGTATGACTTAGTTGGTTGCTATTGTCGTTCACGCAAGATAAAAAGACGATCAAAAGCAAGTATGACTTGCGTACTCATTATAAAGTTGTGTGTTTAAACTAGGCTTGCCAGATTGCAATTTGACATTTACCATAATAATTGTGGATTGTTAAAAAAATAGACAATTTAAATTTAACAAAATAATACAAAAACAACAAGCAAAAATAAAGTGCTTGCTTCGATGTCTGTTTAAGAGATTTAGATTTTGTTTTTGCGTATTATCTTTCAAACTTAAGTAAGAACCTAAAAACGCAGTTTTTTAATTTGCTGCAAAAAATTTAAACATTAAAATAAAAAACTCAAAAAACTGTTATTGTTTACCTCATATTATAGAAGTCAACCAAAACTTAGCCTAAAGGCCATAATCAGTTGCATTTATTTAAAAATTAAATAGTGATACTTGCAAAAATTTTATATTACACATTGTAAAATTAAAAATTTTCTTGCGGCTAAAAAATATCTTGCACTCTCGGATCTGGCAACATTGTTTATTCTTCATACAAATGAGAGCTGTTAATGTGTTTGTTGTTGAATCAACTTGAATCATATGAAGATAAATATTTTCTTAAAAATATGAATAAAAGTGGGTAGTTTTGCGAATCATATAAGTATGGGACGGTATAAGTATAAGTACGAAGTAGTACTCATGTTCATTGTGAGTTGTACTTATAAAACAACGTTGTTGTCAGCTGAGTCAGATTTATACGCACTTATACTCAAATTTTATGACTCACTATGGATATTGAAAAAACGACTTAAAGCCGATCACTGTTGCTAAACAATTTAATTATTGTTTAAAAAATTACCTGGTCGTTAAATCTCTAATCTTTTTGCTCAGAGCAAGTTATTAAAAATTTTCCATAAAAAGATTTCGTAAAATTGTCAATGTTACCTTATGTTGGGTAACACTGTGTTATAATGATGGCCAGTGGTAACAGTAACTATTTTAGTATACAGTTTGGCATTATTAACAGTTTGCTCAAATGTTAGTGTGGTTGTTTAAGGATGTCATACAAATGCTTTTCTTTTCAGTACGAAGGCAGTTCAAAAAGTTTTTGTAAAAAAGGCAAGCTTGTGTAACCAATATTACTTGCTCCCCAAAATTTGCAAAATACATTTCTTGAGAATTATAAGTATTTTTGTTTTTTGTTTCCTGGCAATATAAGGATTTTAAAATACGTAACTAGTGTCGGTAAAACTAGACATTTTCAGATTATTTTTATATTTCCACAATTATACTTCTGTATTAAAAAAAGAATTAAAGAAAAGAAAATTTTAAATACATTCAAGTCTGAATGAAATTTAAATATTGGTTTAAAATAGAAAGTTTGATAATTAAAGTTAAAATTACGTCAAATATGTTTAGAATCTGACTGTAGACAGTTCGTATTGCATATTGCATGATGACCAATGGCTTGCTTCAAAACGTGCTTACCAAACTCCTTCCACTAGGTTCATGGTTCCATGTAATATGTGCTCATCGCCAGGTATCTTGCTCAATTGATTGTAACGTTGTGATTTTCATCGTTCTTAAGTACAATCTTTATTTACGCTTGCCGCTACAGCAGCAAAATTCTTCTTAGTACACACTCTTCGTATACGGGTTGGTCGATTAATGTTCAATAAAGTAAAAATGTTGCGAAATTTGAACATAACAGCTTGAAGAGCATGTTCGGTAGTTCTAATATGATGACTCTGAAATGGACGTAATTTACGAAAAACATTTGTTACACAGCATGAATTTTGATAATAAAACTATTGATTTGCAAGCATTCACATATTTTATTCTCTTGTTATTAGTCCATTCTTGGTAAGATAGCAAAACTTATTGAGCGTTGTCACACACCTTTTTTTACACTGAGAAGCTAAATAGAAAAAATCACCCTATATAAAGCTATGTTTTCAATTTCGAGATCTTTATCTTTTTAAAGGTTTTAATTAATGTCCCAGCAAAAAAGTCATGCTAAAGATGTGAATACATGGGTTTAATCCGTGATGAAGTGGTTCAATTTAGGTGAAACATACATATATTAATAAAATTCACTTTCTTCTTATAATGAATAGAAGGCACATACATATATTAAGTGATAAGAAACCCATATTTCATGAGTTAGTAATATTTGTTTCCAAGAATTATTTAAAAAATATTGCAAGTATTTTCATTTATTTTGAGGCACATCATTTACAACAAACCATTTTACATTTGCTGGGGTTTACATACATATGTTATTTAATTTGTATTTAACGTAAAGAGAGTGATCAATTAAAATTGGTTTTTTACTTTTGTGTTTGTGAAAACTTATGCTTAAAATTTAAATTTTAAATGAAACCAACTACCATTCATCAGGAAGTCTTGATTCGTCAGCTGATTATTTTTGCTTCACTTGTTTAAGATTTCAGATGTCAAAGTCCATAGATAAAAAACAATTTTCTCTCTTCTCTCATTCATTTAGAATGTCAAACTTAATACAAAAAAAAAAAAACAAAAACAAAAAAGTTCTCCGAAGTTTTTTCGTGTAATTTTTGAAAACTGGTACAGATTGCTTAAAAAAATCTAAGATTTTTGCGAAAAATTCTGGCAACACTGGTCATGACAATGTAATTATGGTGTGTCACGTTTGATTAAATCTTATCTACTTATCAGCCCTACATACAAACTACACCTATAATTATAATTAAGAAAATACGCCCTTCAAGGTGGGCGTTAATATGAATGTGTCATTGGCATTTTTTCAGTGAATTAACTTTGGATATTGAAACATAAAGTTTTATATTCTCGTCTAAAATTTTTACGCACATAGAAAATATATAAATTTCTGAATAAGACTAATATGAGTGGCGGTGGGCCTTATAAACTGGCGTGAAAAATTTATTTTCTGTTATTGAAATATTAGAATTTTTTATCGTTTTTATAAGTTTTTATATTTAAATCTACCAGAAAAATTTTTTGTTTTTTTTTTTATCTTAAGAAAAGAATCGTTTAGGAATGAAATTTAAAAAATATAAACTTTATTTTTATAACGACAAAATGAATATAATTCCAACCATATCTTTTTGTGGTGTGCAATACAAGTCGAGCACTTTTTAGACTACCCTCGACTTTAGGTCACTTCATTTTTACTGACATTGTTTAACAAACGAAACGCCTCTTGTTCATCTTTTTTGTTTGTTATACTTTCATCACTTTAAATGTTTGTGTTACTTAAATACAACCTTTAACTTGTTTTCCAATTTAACTTTGTTTTGCTTGTTTTCCTTTAGTGTTTTTACTTTTAATTTTGTGTCTGTTCAATAGACCGTTATTTTAATAAATTTTGATTAATATTGATTGTTTTGTTGACAGTTTTTTGTTAAGTTTTGTTTTGTCTTGTATATCCTTCTGTGCATTATTGTTTTCTACTTTTTGTGTGTGTTTTTCAAAGTAATTTCCGTTACTAGAAACTTAAACTTTGTTGGTATTTTTGTTTTTATTAAAATAAATTATGTTTCTTTAAAAAAAGGAAGTGTTTAAGGACATGCAGATAAAGCCGAAAATAAATTTTTCTTTGGATGCCATATAGCCTAAAGCATTGTTCACATAAAATTCGGTAAACTTTTAATGACGTTCGTGGTAACTTATCAAACGCCATTATTTAGCTTCCTGTCCTCATTCAAAAACTATAGTTGGTTGTTATGGAAGTAATAAGGAGCATTAACCCGCCGGATTTTATGTGAGCTATGATTTTAACTAAAAAATATGTACATACACTTGTATGGAAAATGTCTACTTCATGATTTGTTTATATAAGTTGTATAAGTATTAGTTATTGGCAAACAAACTGTACACATACACAGGGATATTTAAATTAATGAAATTTTGTCCTTTTTTAATAACAAATATTTAAATTGCATTTTTTTAAGCGTTGGGACTTAATCTAAAATTGTTTAAAATTCCTACTGGAATTTTGATAAAAATTGTTTCTTGTTTAAATATACTTAGGGTCCTCCTGCAAATGCTTAAATATCTTTCTTGTACAATTGGGTGAAACTGCGACATTTTTTAAATTGTTGTCCAGTTTTTAACAGTTAATGTCAGTTTGATAGAAATGCCAAAAAAATACAAATAAAAAAAGATAATGAAAAAATTTTAAAAAGTGTAACGAAATTGTTAAACAAATTATATACAAGGATGGTCATAACAGTATTTTGCACAGAGTTGTAATTAAATCGACATCTGTAACATTAAGTGCTGTCTAGTTTTTAATTAGTTTCATCTTGTTTTCATTTCTCGTTCAAATTTAATTGCTAAAGTGTGTGTCTTAAGGCAGAGGCATCATCTGTCATAGTTTTTAACTGACCTTAATGTAATGACAAAAAATTTTGTCTCAATAAATACTTTGTAAACGGATATTAAATCTGTCAAATCAATGTAAAGTCAGATAATAGCAGTCAAACTACTCAAAGTGCGTTTAAAAGTTATCAAATTTATTAATTGACATTGTCGTAACTGTCAGTTAAGAAAAATTAAAATGGCAACAAATGATTACTGAAGGCTTCTATGAGCATCGACCATTAAAATGAGAACATACGAAAAAACGGCGACTTTTAAGTGTCGTATAATACAATAACTGGTGCTTTTTTATAGAGACAGAGAAATTTAAATTTAAATAAAACAAAGAAAAAACGATTTTTATATAATTTAATTGATTTCATTGAATAATTCTATTGTATTTATGGTTTAAATATGATTTTGGACATGTATACGCCGCCGTTAGCTTTTAGATGTTGCAGTCTGGAGAGACGTTGATCGATAGTTTTTGATTTGTCTGCACAGAATTAACATATTCACGGAGAAAGTAAACTAAAAGCATCAAAACATATAGCGCTGCTTTGTCGTCAACTAGGGTAGCTTATTTTTTAGCTATCGGTGAGGGTGAATACTCGGTCGTCAGCACCTCTTTTCTTTCGGATGAGGGTAACGTAATGGGTCGTCTGGTGATGTCGGCTTCTTATTTGGAATCGGGTGATGAATAGCCAGTTATTAATATTTAAAATAAATACAATATTTTCAGTAATTTAATCTATTTAAAATTATAAAATAAGTTACATTAAGTTATTTAGGTCGGCTCTTTTTAAATCTTAGTATTTCCAAATCTTATTGGGCGTATCCTCGTCTGTTTATAAACGTACTGTTCTTATCCTAAACTTAATACAAACTTAATGAGAATTATAACTTACTTAGGTTACTTTTCTAACTTAATCAACTAAATCGGTGAGTAACCTACATATGTACATGTGTGTCGTATGCGTGTTGTAAAGCGTACCTTCCACGATAGTATGTTAATAGCTAAATATGAACATGAAATTATTTCCACGTTACAATATAAACAAGATGGCCAGTTGAAAATTCCATTTCTTGAAATTATTGGTTCGTTAAATGTTTCTCTCAGCTTATTCATTGTATCATGCGTTGTATGATATGTGGCACCATCCTGCTAAAATAACAACACTGCAGTAATAAAACCTCAATGTAACTGTAATTCAACAATGGCGTGAGGATTGTTTTCTCTCTAAAGGCGGCATAAGTGTGCTTCATCCGATACCCGTTATATATACTATTTGTCGAACTGAACCTATTGTCTATTCATGATTAAATGCCTAACTTAACTATCAATTAAAAATGTTAATGTTAAATACTCCATCTCAAAATAAAACACGCTTTACCTTTAAATTATGCGGGCCACTAAATTATCTTTAGAATTTCATAAAATTCTCTAAATATTTATTACAAAAAGCCTTATTATGTTTTACACTCACCTTATACAGACAACGTTAAAGTGAACAATTTAAAAACAATCTAAATTTCATGGTATAAGAGACCTAAATAGACTAACTTTTACTTATTAACTAAAAGCGAAAACGATTTGTATGTGTCATCTTTCTACTACACAAAATTATTAAGCTTTATTTTTTTTCTGTCATTAAATTAAGAAAAATTCCTTAGCAACCCCTGCGGGGTGTTGACATTCCTAAACAGCATTGTGGTAACGCATGTACACTAAGAACAATTTACATAATTATAAACTAGGAAATTTGATTTTGAGTTTGTTTTTGGAAAATAAACAATAACAAGAGCAACAAATTATGTAATTTTGGAAATGTTGTGGCATACAATGAACTTGTATGCATAATGTAGGGATTCCCAATCAACGTACTTCAACTTATATTTTTCATTTAATATTTATAATTATAAAAACTCAAATCCCAACTTCTATATTTATAAAACAGGATGTGTGTATGTATGGAACGTATGGCCTCCAAAACGGCTGGGCCGATTTTGATGAAATTTTCAGGGAATCTTCACAATATTTAGGCGGGTCACACTGTGAAGTCTGATTTTTGAATTTCGGTCTGCGGGCGGAAGGGCGTGGCAAAATACAATTTTTATATTGCACCACCAATGACATATGGGTATTTCCATGTCATCGTACGTGACATTTGTACTCCCATAAAGTGGAGTAATTTTTGCAAAAGTAAGAGTAACTGAAACAAAATTAGATCTTTATGTTCCATTAAAATGGTACTTTACTTAAAAAATACTTAATTATATTCGAATCATTGTTGTCTAAAATATCCAGAAAAATAAGAATATATCGTACGTGACATAAAACAGAAGTGATTTTGAGGTATATATGGTATTTTCATTTAAAATCCATAATTCTTAATTGAAAACAATCTTTAAATGATTTTATAATAAATTCAATTTAGTATCGTTCGTTGCATATCGTACGTGACAGATTTTTCTATAATTCTTTCTTTTCTTATATTTATTATTATATTATGTTAAGAAAAAAAGTTAAATTGTAAATTATTTGCTCTTGCGACTGTTCAAATACGAATGACGGAGACCAATAATGCTTTTGCACTACGTACGTAACATTAAAATAACATCAAAGGGAAATCAAAAAAAAAAAAATATCGCTAATTGGACTCTATATTTTCTTTTTTCTTATGAATCTTGTTAATTGTTGTTGCTACCCTAATTTTAAAGCATATTTACAATTACAATTTATTTTTACAATTTAGTCGCTAAAAAAAATAGTTGATTGCAATTCTTCAAAATAAGTCAAAGAGATAATCAGATTAAACTCTTATTATTGCTCTTAAAATAATTAAATAAGCTCTTAATACCTGCGCATAGTACAATTTGAGTGTTTTTTTTATCAATAAACTTATATTGAAATACTTTCAAGTGTTTTTATTTTTACAGTCGTGGTTGACATATTCATGGAAATGCTCATATACATATATTTATTTTGTTTGCTTTTTTTTTATTTTATTTTTTTGAAAGCCGTTGTAATTTTTTTAAAACGAGATACCAAAGTCTTAAATCGGTTATGAAGTTCCGAAGATATTTACAAAAAAGGCCAGCAACGCGGATCGGGTCAGCTAATAATTTATGAAAATTAAGAAATTAAAAGAATTTCTTTTTACCATTAAACCTTCACATTCATATGTTTTTTTTAATTAACAAAAGCTTTTTAAAACAATATATAAATTTTATCTCAATCCTTATGTTTTTATAAAATGGAGAATACAAACGTGTCGATAATTGTGATTCACTGTTAAAGTTTTAAAACTTGGTGTTTTTAAGTTAAAAGTAAAGTTATATTTGTAAATGTTTAAATATTTTCTACGAATTTCCGCGGTGGTGTTGTTCTTAGAGGTTAAATTTTCAATAACCCTTATAGGTACATACACAGACCTTTCTAAATTGGAGCAATAACTGTACCTGTTACTACAAAAAGTGTTACGGTACGCATGATATTATCAGCTAATTTACTATAATTTCTAAAAACAAATATAAAATAGACAATTAAGGGTATTCACAAAGTATGCTATCAAGCGTAGTGTCACAAATTTTCAAAATTTTAAAATCTTTTAAAAACAAAATGAAGAACAATAATTTTTAAAATTATCTATTATATAAATCTATAACATAACAAACTAATACGATATCATACTTTGTGAATACCCCAATTATTTTAATTATTATTTTAGGAAATCTTTGCAATCTTATATGTTTTATTGTCACTCATACAATTACAAAAACATGTTTATAAACAACATTAAACGTAAATAAAACATGATTGAGTCTGAAATTTTTCTTTAACATTTGTATGCAGCATTATTAGTTCAAGAATATTTTAACCCCTCATCTTTTGTAATGTTTGCAAAAATACACACAAAAAGCAACATATGAATTGTTGCTAAGGCATGTTTTTTTTTTTTTTTTTTTTTTTTGCTGATGATGCTCGGGTAATACACTGTGGTGCAGTTCATCAGGAAGTGTAACAAATCTGATTTCTTTATGCCATGTTTTTCGTGTAGAATATTTGTGATAAATATTTAATCCAATTAGGGCTGCAAATAATTGGTAGTCTTGGAAATAAATCGCTCACTGTTGAAGGTGAAGGTCTCATTGGCCTTATTTCTAAAGAAGATGGGTATCTAAGAAAGATTTTTTTAAAAATGGAGAATCGCTTGCTCAAATTGCAGCAATCTTTTTTGGTCACATGCCTCAACACTGAACAGAAAAGTACACACGTAACACTTCCGAACTAAAGCATAATTCTCGAAATAAATTTCCACAATTTTAAGGCGTTATAGTATATACATACGTAACACTTCCGAACTTAAACATGATTCGCGAAATAAGTTAAAACAATTGCGTTGGAGTTCTAAAGTTGTTCTATTTATATTAAAAGAGAAAATGAATCTTTGCTCAAGTGTTGATAGAGTTGCCAGATCCAAAATAATACTTATCAAAAATTAGAACCCCTAAAAAACACCATGTTCTTCTTTGGTAGCAATTCTTTTGTCAGAAGTTAATTTCTGTTATTAAGAAAATTTAAATTTTAATCAAACTGCTTCATCTTTCTTGAATAACACATATATCCCACTGTGTAATATTATTTCAAGTCGCTGGCGGAGAAAGGAAAATTATGCAGGAGTAGGGAGAAAAACTAAATACTACACTGATGATGACATCTTGCAAAATGTTAAATACATGACCGGAATAAATAATTGTAAAAAGGGACGCCTTTTTCCCTATCTCTTCTTTGGTTTATTTATAATGTCTTCTACCTTATTCTGCTATCTAAGTATTTCCATTGTATAGATCTTATGTTATGAAGTATGTATGTAGTTGCTTTAACTTTTATTGTTGTTTTTGTTGTTAGTAGAGTATATATATGTATTTTTAACCAATATTGCTTCCTTAGAGTATTAAAGACAAAATGAAGTTACACAAGTAAGTATATGTATGTGGAGTGTGTCTTCGAAAGTGCGTATTTTATACAAGTTAAATAACAACAAGAACAGAACTAAAGGAAAGAAGTGTGGAATAAAAAATGTCTTCATAATATTGGAATTTACTTTTCTCATTTATTTGTAAATGAAGAAAGTTAAAGAACTTATATGAAGAACCATTAATTTAAAGAAATTTTCAAAGGTTTAAAAAGCAAACTTAAAATAAGTTTCAATAAGTTTTTAAATATTAAAAAAATTTTTAATAAATAATAATTAATAACCATAAAACATGTCAAACCTCCCTCCAAGATTTTAAAAATTTTTTACTTAAAGTCTCTACGCCTGAAATGTATAAAAAAATTTTAAACAAATGCACAAGCAATTTACAATTTTAAGTTGACTTGTTAATTTAATTACACATAATTTAAAAGCATTCTAAATAGAAGGATCTTAACTAATTTCCAAATTTACTGTTCAGTTACACAATTGTTTTCAATTGAACAAATTTTACCTTTAACATATTTCAACTTTCTTTTTAAAATAAATTAAATGTAATAAACTGAATTTTTCTGTTTGTTGTAAAATATATTGAAAAGGGTAAATATTTACTTGCGGCTTAAGTCCTGCAAGCAATTTTCTTTTTTACTCTGCCATTATGTCTACAAGTAACTTAACCAATAAGTACACAAATAATTAAGAACAATTGCTGGAGAATGTTAATGCTTTCAGCACTCCACCCAAGTTTCAAGTGAATTGAGCGTATTAATTAAATTACATCAATTTGTATATGAACACGAAAATCCTTTTTGTATTGCCAATTTAATAGTTAATGTTTCTGTAGGGTTATTTTGCTAAAAGAAACCTTTTTAGATAGCATTTGAAAAGCATTTGATGTGATAGAGTTTTAGATATAAATTTAGTATAGAATAGAATTAGTTCATTTCTTGTTCAGTTCCAGTTCTTTTATAGTAGAGTTATACTATAGCCTTCGTTAATTTGTTCTTCTGTTCTAGTTTTTATTTATTTTAAATCCAATTCAGTTCTAAGTCAGTTCGAGTTTAGTTCTAGTTTAGTTAAAGTTCAGTTTTAGTTTAGTTCTGAAAAATCTCTAGTTCAGTTCCAGTTCAGTTCTAGTGTAGTTTTACCTAATTTTGTGTTCAGTTCTTCATTTCACTTAATTCAGTTACAGTTCAGGTCTAATAAAGTTCTTGTTCAGTTTAAGTTAAGATTTATTTAATTCAAGTTAAGTTCTGATTTATTTCTACTTTTGTTATAGTGGAGTTCTACTTCAATTCCAGTTTAGTTCTAGCTAAGTTCCACTTAAGTTCCAGTTCAGTTATAAGTCAGTTCAAATTTAGTTCTAGTTTAGTTGCAGTTAAGTTAAAGTTCAGTTTTAGTTTAGTTCTGAATTATCTATAGTTCAGTTCTAGCGTAGTTTTACTTAATTTTGTGTTCAGTTCTTCATTTCACTTAGTTCAGTTCTGATTTATTTCTACTTTTGTTACAGTGGAGTTCTAATTCAGTCTTAGTTCATTTTTTTCTTTGGTTCTAGTTTAGTTCTAGTTCAGTATCAATTAAGATTATGTTTAGTCTTGGTTTAATTTCACTTCAGTTTTGATTAAGTTTCAGTTCAGCTCCAATTATGCTTTAGTTTATTTCTAATTCAATCCAAGTCAGTTTTAGTTTAGTTCTTATTCAGTTTCAGTTCTAAATCAGTTCTAATTTGATTCTTGTTTAGTTTTATTAAAGTTTAGTTTTGATTTAGTTCTACTTCAATTCAAGTTAAATTCATTTTATGTTCAATTCTAAATCAGTTCAATTGCAATTCAGTTGTAGTTCAGTTCCAGCACAGTTTTGAATTAATTTTAGTTAAGCGCTAGTTCTAGTGCTTTTCTAATTCAGTATGCAATTCTTTTATTCTACTTTAGTTGTAGTTGAATTCTGTTGCAGTTCTCACGCTTTTAAATTATTGGATTTTTAAATTTTCAAACTTTTTATTTTATTAAAGCTAACTGCTGAAAATAATTGTTTTGCGTGGCTCGTTATTACATTTATTTCATGCCAATGAAACATTTAAGCCCTTTTTTACCGAAACAAAAACAATAAAAATATACTTCTATTTTAGCAAAAGTTTGCTCAAGTTCTTAAACATTGTTGGGGAAACAAATGTAAAATATGGTGTACTGCAAAAAAAAGAGAAGAGAACAAAATTGTTGAACTACTGCAAGTATTACATGCATAATACTTATATTACACATGCACATTTACAAATACACACATACCAGTACTACAACCGATGTTGTCTGTCTGTCTCAGAATACCAGCCTGTAAGTGGTAGAAAAGTTGTATGTAAAGCAAACGAGAAAAAAATGGGTTTATTGAACCGGAAATGCAACACAACACAAAAATACAGCTTACACATACTATATACATCTACATACACTCTTAAAAAAGGAATTGTTAAATATACCAAGTATTAGCAAACAAATTGAAAAATAAAATAAAGTACAGGAAAGCAAAAAAAGAAATTACAACCAGGTAGAAAATCAAAATTTGAATTGCCGTTCCAAAAGAAATCATTTCTAACGAATTTAGCTGTCAATCACAATTGAATCAAATAAATAAAAAAAATAACAACAGCGCGCAAATTGAAGCAGGCAACCATATGGTGAACTTGTTGTTAAGTTTTATTTTTTTCACATGACAGACAGACAGACCTAACAGAAATAAATATTGCAGCATAACAGAAACAAAATAATATTACTATAGGCGTTACTGTTGTGGCACTGGCGGGGTAACTGAAAAAAAACACCCAAAATTGTTTTAAAACGAAATAAATTTTGTTTTAAGTTTTTATATGCAAAATCAAAATAGAAGGGAGTAGCTACTGTTTGTCATTTATTCAATCCTAAATTATAGGCTGAAACAGTAGCTTTTGATTTTGAAGCTTATTTGTAGTAATCAGTGCCACAATAAATCTCTTATTTTGTATTTGTTGTAAATAAATTGTTCGCTTCCAATTTTTTAAATGGGAGTGTTTTGTCTTGAGACAAATACAACAATTTTGAATTCATTATATCAATTGAATAAATATGAGGAGAAAAAACACCCTGTTAAATTTTTTTTAATACCACAGATCATTGAGGAAATTATAACAATGTCAGTAACACTTTCCTGAATGCTGACGTATGTTTGTGTCTGTGTATGTATAGTTAAGAGTGCGGGTGTAATACGAAATGAACAAAGAAAATTACAAAAAAAGAACAACTGTCATTTGTTATTTACACAAAGCATTGTTGCTGTTGTTGTTGTTGTCTATGTTCCATTTACGATTCTCGTTGTTATCTTTAATAACTTTAGAATCAGTGATGCCAACTTTTTACAACCCACACGTAGATATTTGAACTAAAATGCTGATTAGAAGCTAAAGTAAAGACGGGGAAAGGGTTCCCAAATTTAATTTTAATAAAAAGTTCAGATAATTGTTTTAAATTTAATTATTGCATGCTGGTTAGTTGCTGTTTAATTCTTGGTTAATCTTAGTTCAGTTGTAGTTTAGCCGAGCTCTTATTCAGTTGTTGTCTAATCCAGTTTTAATTCGATTCTAATTACATTCTCACCTGTGTTCTAAATTCTAAGACAAACTAAATCGTATGCAATTGTCAGAGCATTGTTGTTGTAAACAGTAACAGATCATGAGCGTCTATGTTAGTTCAAGTTTATTTTTTTTATTTTAATTCTAGTTGGGGTGTTAATTTTGATTTCAGTTGCAGTTTAGTTTTAATTAAATTTCAGTCGGTCAGTTCTGGTTCTGTGTGAATGTAAAGTGAAAATTGTTTCATTTCCGTTTTTAGCCTCTTTGTTATAAATTTTAATTATAATCACGGGTTAACTTGTTGTTTTATGATGACGTAAAGTGTCTTACTCTCATTGTTTCACTTCCATTGTTTTACTCTCATTATAACAGATAGTCTTCACTTTTTATTTTTTAAAACTAGTTTTGCGATTTTCCTTTATGTTGTGATCGTTTTCAGGTTCGAAATGATGGGCTCATTTTGTACCAATTTTCAAAACATTCTTCTTGCTGCAGCACTCATATTTTTGTAGCGATGTTAACCTTGAACTCAATCCTTGTATTGAGCTTGTTCACATATACTCGCTCCTTTAAATAACAACAACAAAATGGTTGGGTACTGAAAAATCTAGCGACGCGCTGTCAAATTATTTTAAATTATTTTCAGAATTTCTGGTAATTATTGGCTCTCCAAAAATTTTAAATTTAAAAGTAGCATTGTGTCCCAGTAAGTGTGGTTAGCGGCTACATCCTGCTAAAATACAAAATATATATCAGGACGTAAAGATCTTATGTTCTTTAATTTTGAAGAAACCCCAATGATAGTTTTTGAAGTAATAAAGGGGTGCAATTAGCGTTAATGAATTGCTCTTGGATTTTCAGATCCCCAGGACCTATAATTCGGCTTTGAACAAATCCATTCAAGTGAAAATGAGCTTTATCACTAGTAATCTGATTTTTAATAAAGTTAATTTAATTTCTGGACAGCTTTTGAAATTAATCAGCAAAATTTAGATGCCGATGATCTGGGGATTTTAGTTATTGCACCTTATATGGGAATAACAGTAAATTGTTTTTTAAATTGAGTTGTTGTCAGATACGAGCTATTTCTAGCTGAGCAGAACGCCTTCTAGTAGGTGTTTCGTTAACACTTTGCTTTACACGTTCAATATTTTCCGCAGTGCGAATTAAACGTAGTATAATTGTAAAGGTAATTCTCTTATGGCGCCATGTTGGTGCTGACGATGAACTAAGCAACGAATCATTGCTTGAAAGCGAAAAATTCTGTCGTTAAAATAATATACATTTTGCGTTTAAATAAATAATCACTGATTTAAATTTTAAAGTTCTTTTATTCAGGTCCTTTGCTCAGTTGTGTGTCCTTTGCTCCATTTTTTATTTTCCAGTTCTTATTTATTTATGTAATCTGAAAAAAAAGAAAATATTTATAAAGGAACAAGTTATTAAAATTTTAAACCCCCTGTTTTTACTCATTGAAAATTAAGGCCATGACTGACTAACCTACAAAGTCGTGCGATTATGTTAAATACAAATCTAATAGGCCACACTGTCATACTTGCTTAAGGCCATGACTGACTATCCTACAAAGTCGTGCGATTATGTCAAATAAAAATCTGATAGTTTTCTGTCCTACATGAAAAAATCGCAACAAAATGTGTTACTGGATGCCACACTGTCATACTTGCTTAAAAAAAAACTCTGATCGCACAGAAACTATTATTTTATGAAAATTTCCAAAAGATTATCAAATCGGACACACTTGTCAAAAAATCTGTCACACATGTGCACTTTGTGTCCACACTATCACACTTTCTGAACACACATACAATTTTTGACAAATCGAACGACTAAATCTGATAGTCAGTCATGGCCTTTACAAAAAGCAAGTCTGATCGCACAGAAACTATTGTTTTATGAAAATTTTTAAAACAATATTAAATCAGATACACTTGTTAAAAAATCTGTCACACATGTGTAATTTTTGTTCACACTATCACACTTTCTGAATACACATACAATTTTTGACATATCGAACGACTAGATGGGATAGTCAGTCATGGACTTTAAAAAAACAAAATAAAGAAATGTGAAGAATGTAAAGTTTTTATTATTACAATTTTCTATACATTTTTAACTCGGATAAAATTTGTTTTATCATTTTTACACCAATTAAAATTGCTATTATATAATCAAATACATTTTTAGGGCTACATAATAGAATTTGTTTCATATCTTTTAATTCTGTTTCAATTCCAGCTTATGTTTAATTTTTTTTCTGCTCCTTCCTAGGTAGTTTAGTTCAGTTTTAATTCTGTTCTACTCTAGTTAAATTTTAGTGTTTTTATAAAGATGTATTCTTCAGTTCTTCTTTTAGGTGAATTTTATTATATTATATCTGTGGCTTGGAGCTAAAAGGGCCAATGTCACTTTTTTGCTCTTTTGAATTTATCATTGCATTAGGTTTGTTTTCTTGCTCTATTTCATTATGGTAAAACAGCTAAAGTCATACTTAAACCAGAACAGCTTTATAAATAAAATGCTGGCCAATGTCATGAAGCATATATAAAAGTTAAAGTTCAATTCAAATTTTCTCAAAAGTAAATATTTTAACATTGGCCCTTTTAGCTACAAGCCACAGATATAAAGCTCTGTTTACAAATTATATAATTTATGGAAGCTTAATTTTATGTTGGATATCTCTGAGTTAGAGCTATTTTCTAGTTGTTGGAAACTTGTTCCATTTATTTTCTGGTTTATTTTTTTTTGTTTGTTTTGAAACTGGCATAAAAACTTAGATGTAATGAAAAATAACAACAACATCAGCAGCAAACAAACAAATAGCAACAACTTTTAAAAAAAAATATTTAATGGCAACTGCCAGTCTACACCCTTAAGGGCCTGTAATTGTTGTTTAAGTGATGCAAATAAGCGCTGAATGATTATGCTGTTTGTTGGATTTCAAATGTTTTCGACAATCCGACAGACAACTCTACAATCAACCCTCTATTCGTTAACGGTATATGGAGGAGCGTGGGATGTAGAAAAGAAATAAATAACAAAGAATTAAATAGAAAATTATTTTTTATAATAAAATTTAAATGTAATGCAACACAAATGAAAAAAAACCTCCAGTTTCTGTAGTTGTTGAGGTTTAAGATCGTCACATCGAGGGGAAATTTTAAATTGCGTTTGAAATCTAAAATTAAGTTATAAAATAACAAAACATATCAAAAGGTTTTCATTTCGTTTAATATTTATCCTGGCTTAGAAACTGAAGTGAAGTCAAGTACACGGGATCTGTTAAAGAAGTTTTAGTCAGAAAGTCGGACTTATGCATACAAACCAATTTATTCTATTAAATATAATTTAACATGTCGATCATATTATTGTTAGTATTAAGGAAAAGACTAGAACTATCACAATAGTCCACCGGTTTATCATACGGGAAAACCGTATTAACACATTCTGTTTTTTTGACAGATCAGTTACGTATCTAACGTGATCTTTATGACCTGTTGGGATTTGGAAGTTTTGATTCAAATTTCGATGTTCTTCTGGGAATATTTGTTTTTTTTTTTGTAGAAGGTACTTTTTAATACTCTATTATTAGCTTAACTTGTATCTATCAATCCAACGGAATCAAATATTCCATGTAATTTTAACCTGTTTCTAGACGACCGATAAAGTTAAAGCTTAATACACTCATTAGGTTCCCGTAATAATGCTATTCTAGAAGTGGACAGGGTCACATCTATAAAAATTTGTTTTTTTTTTGGGTTTAACAAAATTGACACTTGTAAATGTTCACTTATCTTTTGTTTGTTTTGAAAAAATTGATATTTAAAGTTTATAGCGCCATAACAATTTCAACTAAAACGAGTTTACTTTGCAATCCAATAAAAATATTCTTTTAACCGTAGTGTGTCGGAACTCAGTAATTTTCCACCATAACTGGTATGAATATTATTTGTTCATGTTGAGGTTTGAATAAAAGTTCAAAATCTTACATTAGGTATACCGAAGCACCTGAAACCACTTTCTGAATTGAGTAATCGTTGTCCAAACTTTTTCCCTTCAGTATGAACTTAACGATCAAAGCACAAGTCGAAATTTTAAATTGATTTCAATGAAATTTTGGTAGATTTAACTCTTTGGACCTTGAAAAAGAACTGTATTGATTTTATTTTTAATCAATATTGTTACTTGTTTTATTTTTTAAAATTTATAAAGAATTCTCAAGTGTAAAAAACATACAGTATAAGTAAATATTGTAAATATTTCAAGTTACCGAAAAGTTAATTTCATTATAAAAACTAGGGTTAATCTTTTAATATTTCATAATAAAAATAAATTACGAAAAAAAATCATATCGATTTACATTATTACTCGCTTATTTCCTAATGACAAAATACGAGCACACACACAGACGTACTTGAAACTATTCAATAACTTAAAAGGACAATTTTTCAATTAAAATTCATAATACAAAAAAAAAAAGCTGCACAAATACTCATAAACTATCCGAAATGATGTCATTGTAGTCGTATGAATATCCTAAGAAATCGTACTACTAAAAATATAAAGTAATAAAAAGAGCTTCACTCTATTGTTGTCTGATGAAAACAGCACAATAACTAGTATTTTCCTATTTCTCTCTACTCTATAGCAGAAGGACTATCTAACGTCCTAGTCCATATATTTGTACATATGCTGATATTAAATGTTTAGCTGTTAGTACAATTTTTTTTACTGTATTCAATGTGGGTATATGTTTATTGGAGTACAATTGTGAATGTATATGTTGAAAGAGGACTGACTCATTGCTTGTTGGTGAGTAAAGTAAGTGAATATTTGCCAGGACATATTACAAAAATATCTATAAGTAAATTCTAGAAAGCAAATAAAAAAGTATGTACTTTAAATACCATTCATTTAGTCGTGTGAAAAATGATAAAGAAAAGTTATGTACACTCTCGATGTCTGTGGATTTGTAACAGAGTGACAGTAAATTAAATACATCGAAAATTATTTTAACTATATTGAAGTTAAAACTTAATAAATTAGAGTTAAATCTGATTAATATTGTTATACTATCTTTAATAGGGTAAAAAATGATATGTGAAGAGCATTCTATTTCCTAATAGTATTTAAATTTAAACACTCTTATTTTGTTGAGGACAACAACAGACATTTATTTTTGAAATTTCAAAGGATTTGAATATCTTTTTAAAATTTAAAGGACTTTAAAACAGAAAATGTTTATGCCTAAAATGTACTTTTTATATTTTATTTGTATAATCGCATTAAATCTGATTTATAATGGTAAAAATTAGGATTTCATGTAAATTTGAATATATTTTTAAAAAATTAAAAAAAAAGGATATATGCACAACTTTTTTGGTATTGGCTTGAATTAAATTTATACTTGATTCTGTTATTGCTTAATTAAATACACGTTCATTTCTAAAATTTTAAAATTGTGCTTATGTTGTTCGAAAACTTATAGCCCTTTATAGCTTGCAAATATAGGTTTAAACAATAAAACCACTAAAACCGAATAAAATATAAATATTTCTTAATTAGATAAATGAACTTAGAAGAAGGAAAACACATTTTAACTTTCATATTAAATTAAATAGCATGATTTTTGTTATTCGAGCTTTCGCATCTATTCTTATGTATTTATGATCCTTTATTACTCATCGACTTTTTTAATTTTTTTTTAGTTTCAAATCTTATAATACAATGTTTATTAGATTCTAACTCTGGCTTTCAAGTTCATTTAATTTAAAAATTTTTTTTGTTAATGAAGAAATTAAATCTTACCTTAAATCTTATTAAAAATTAAAAGAAAAATATTAAAAATTTTAATTTTATTTTTTTTTTTGATACATTAAAAACATTTTTTTAATTAAATCTCCTACAATCCAAAAAAAGGATATTTGTGCAGCTTTTTTCCTATTGATTTAATTTAAATTTAAACTACTTGCCTATACAACGCATATATATTTACATTTATATCCGCAATTTTGTTGCAATTAGACTAGTACTTTTTAGAATTTTTCAACATTATTTTAATAATTGTACTAAACATTAAAAAATTTAACATTTTAAAGTTTTTCCTTAAATTTTCTCATTGCATTTATTTCTAAATGTGTTCCAGTTAAAAAAAAAATAATTGTTTTGCTTTCCAAATAACATTTTCTATTCTTTGAAATATTTAAATGAAACTCATAAAAAAAGGATATATGAGACACTTTTTTGGTTGTTTATTCTAAACATGTTTTATGACGTATACGTGTTTGGGACACTTGTGTGCGTTCATTTACGTAACTGAATAGTATTTGAATTATTTAAAAAAAAAATTGCAAGGACTTTCTTAGTAGCAGTTTATGGTAATAGACAAATTAATGTAAATATAAAGATGCATTAACCACTTTTATCTCTAAAAGCCTGGATAAAGATTATTTGAACTTTTTTAATATTCAAGTAGATGAAGTTCATAAAAAAGGATTTATCGGCAACTTTTTTGTTGTTTATTCTATACATGTTTTATAATGTGTTGGTATTCGCGATACTTGTTAGCATTCGTTTTCATAATTTTATGTAGTTTGAATAAATTTTTAAAATTATAAAGGACTTTTTAACAGGTAAAAGACAAGTTAGTAAAATTATGTAAGAATAATTATTTGTTTATATCTGCAGAAGCCTGTCCAAAAAAAAGATATGATTAGGTAGTATATGCTTAAATAAAAGAATATATACAGCTTCTATGTTGAACTCCCCTACTGATTTAAAACAAACTACATTAAGTTTAATAATATAAAAGTTTTTAAATAATTTGTATAATCTTTATTAATTTTTTAATTCAAAAGACATTATTGCTTCTTTAACAAGCATAGATAAGTTTACACAGATTTTTTACATCACAAAAAAGGATATATGGCTAGCTTTTTTGCTATAGGGATAAACTTAAGAAAATTTTTGCCACATACTTGTGAGGCTAAAACCCTTCCTTTATCATAGTTTCAATTCCTTTGGAAAATTTTACAGTGTAGTTTTGTGTCTCTAAACATTAAGTTTAAGTTATTTTTTTAAGGATTTTAAATAACACAATCCCTTTAATAAATTTAGCTAATATTATTCAAGATAACTATAACGTTTAGTGGTTATATATAAAAAGGATATATAATTCGTTTTTTTTAGATTAAGAAAAATCAGACATTTCTTAGTAAAATCTTTTAAGCATACAATAACACGTTCATATATAAAATACTGTTTCTTTTGAGTAATTTTTAAAGTTTTTAAAATATTTTTCAAAATAAATTTAAAATATTTATTAAATTCTGTAAGTGCTCTTTCATCTGAATTTTGTATCATTTATTACACATCCCACTAGTTTTCGAAATCGCTCGTCTATGCCTCGGTTTGATTGTTTGCTCCTCTATCTGCATGTCCTTCCGTCTGAGTTTTTTTTAAAGGCATGAAATGTACTGTAATGGCTATTGTGAAAGTTTGCAGTGTGAATAAGTTTTCTAGTGTAAGTGTCCGTGCATACAAATGGATAGTTCATACATATTTCTATGGTATAAAAGTGGGTAGAAAAAATTGTAAGTCCTTTCGGCTAGAAAAGCAATATAAATGTGTATTTTTTTTTGTGTTTCCTTTGTTAGCTTTAAATTCAATTTATTAGGCAGTGATATAAACAAAATTAAAACCAACATTAAAATCATTTTATTGTTTTCTTCTTCTTCTTTTTGCAGGTATGTGTATGTGTGTTGTTTTTCCTACCAACGACCAAGGTATTGTAGTACTTATTTTATACTTTTTTAAAGATTTAAATTTTTTAATTTCACATTCCAGCTGCTTTTATCTCATCTTTGTTGTTTTTTTTTTATTACTATTCTTTTTTGATTCTGTTGTTTTTTTATTTATTACAACCCACATCTTAACGCTACTATATTGTATACCACCAAGTACAACCAATCTTCTCCTCATCTTCGTGACCCTTAAGTACATTAAACCACACTCATGTTTATGCGGTTTTGGTTTCATAGTTGCTTTCATTGCTATATTCTAGTAGTAGTAGTACTAGTAGCAATTACCTCCCTAACCATTCCCTTGGCCCTTTTCAAGTCCTTATGATATGATTTTAACCACATTTTACAACATGATTTTATATGCACATATGATTCTCTTTAGAAATATTTTTTTTTTTGGTTTTTTTTAATATTTTCCACTTGGCTTAAACATTAAGAGGGCATCTCATAGTCATCAGTAGCGGCAGCAGCATCGGCATTATTATCATCAACACCATCAAACAGCCGTAGCACATATTCCCTCGTTCCACAACATTTACAAATGCGAATATAAACATAATTGTAGTTCATCTGTCCATATATACTAAATACACATGTAGGTTTATGTGTTGTGACAATGTGTGTATAAACGTCTAAGGAGTAGATAATTTTCGTTATCAAGAAGAGAAATTAGAAAGACTTGAATATATATAATTTATAGCATTTTATTTGCTTAACTATTACTTAGAAAGGCTTTCTTCCTAAAAGTTAAAGTAATCTAATTTTGACCATGATGGACTATTAAAACGTTTTGTAATTCTTTTTTGACTCTTAAAATTTATAGAGATATATGTCAAGCAATTTACGTTGAGGGTCATACTTCTTAATTGTCTTAACACTTAAAAACGGCCCCACACAATTGAAAAAGTTTTGTATGTACATACAATTAAGAGCTCTATAGCAATAAGCTTGTCCAAAAATTACACAGGTTTAACAATATTTTTGCCCTATTAAGCGAATATATTGCACCAGATCAAATATACAGGCTGGCAAATCTCAGATATAAATTCCGTTCAGAAGTGGAATTAAATCTGCATTTTGCTATTTTAGAAAAAACTACATCTAAAATGAACCCGCTTTTGATTTCCTAAGTGTAATTGATGTAGTCATTTTTATTTCCAATAGGTAGCCTACTTTTAGGGGCTACATAAGATTTGCGAAAAAAATTCAAAGAAACACCTTAAGGCATGCAAGTATTTGTTGCAAATTTGTATAAAAAAATAAAAAATAAACGGAATCTAAAAAAGGTAAAATGCAAAAGATTGTAATTATTAGTACAAAATTAAAATATTCCGTTTGGAATGTAGGACAGACCTGATAAATTCCCGTTATTTCTATAAGTAGCATTTGGGCATTTCCATGTCTCCGTACGTGACATTTGTACTCCTATAAAGTGGAGTACTGAAAAAAAATTAGATCTTTATGGTCCATTCAAAGGGTACTTTATTGAAAAAAAAAAATTATTTATATTCGAATCATTGTTGTCTAAAATATCCAGAAAAATAAGAATATATCGTACGTGACATAAATATGAAATATGAAAAAATCTGCGAATCTTGGGAGGTATTTTTTTCTTTTTTTTTAATTACACTAAACCAAATATTTTTCATTAAAAATCCATCCTACTTAATTGAGAACAATCTTTAAATGATTTTATAATAAATTCAATTTAATATCGTTCGTGACATATCGGACGTGATAGATTTTTCTCTTATAGTATTCTTAGATAATAAAATGTATATTATGTTAAAAAAAAAAATAAATTCTAAATTAGGTGCTCTTGCGACTGATCAAATACGAATGACGGAAACAAATAATGTTTTTGCACTACGTACGTGACATTAAAATAACATCCAAGGGAATTAAAAAAAAATGACGCTAATTGGACTCTATATTTTCTTTTTTCTTATGGATCTTGTTAATTGTTGTTGTTATTTTAATTTTAAAGCATATTTACAATCACAATTTATTTTTACAATTTAGTCGCTAATAGTTGATTGCAATTCTTTAAAATAAGTCAAAGATATAATCAGATTTAACTCTTATTATTGCTCTAAAAATAATTCAATAAGCTCTTAATACCTGCGCATAGTACAATTTAAGTGTTTTTTTTTATCAATAAACTTATATTGAAAAACTTTCAAGAGTTTTTGTTTTTACAGTCGTGGTTTACATATTCATGGAAATGTCCATATGGCTTCTTGGTATCATTTAATATTCTGTTTAAGATTAATAGCTTCCGTATCTAATTCTGGATCTGATGCTGCCATTATACATAGTAATTTACACCAATATAGTGAATCGGCAAAAATTTTAAGTTTGAAAAAAATTCGCTTAAGGATATACTTAACTCCACATACATTCTTAATTTTAAAAGTTTAATTTGGGCTACAATTACAATCAGGATGACCTAAAAACTCTTTTAATTTAAAATATTTTTTTTTATTTTCGTGATCAAATTCTTTACAACTGGCGCAAGGACTTGTCTAGCTCCTATTATTCATTATTGTTAAAAATTAATTTGTTGCTGTATTTGTTATTCAAATGCAGCAAAAATTGATCACTTTTCATTAGAATTATTTTCTAAAGCTCTGTGGTTATTTTCGCTGCAAGGACATGTATACCTCCCATATATCCTTATTTTTTTAAATATTACAGTTTAGCTACATTTCTGATTTGAAGGCATATACAATTGGTAACTATTAAACAAATTATGTCCTTTACCTCTGCTATAAATTGTGTTTTAATCGGTGCCAGGATAAGCCAACCTCTCGTATATCCTTAATTTTAAAAATTACATTTTAGCTACAAATATGTCAGATGGCTTGTAAAATTACCAGCTATTGGAAAAAAATAGGTTTGTTTCCTTTGCGAGTAATTGTGTTTCAATTGGTGCAAGAATATTTCTACGTCCCATATATCCTTATTTAAAAAAATTTAATTTTAGCTTCAGTTATGGATAGAAGGCATAGAAAATTAATAACTATAAACAAAATTATGTTTTGTTGCCTCTGTAGGAAATTGTATCTAAATCGGTGCCAAGTTTAGCCTACCTCTCATATATCCTTTATTTTAAAATTTAAATTTTAGCTGCAGTTATGATCATAATGCATCTAAAATCGTGATTATATAAAAAGTTTTCCTTTTTATCTCCGCTCTTAATTTCGAAAAATTATATTTAAGTTATGGTTATAATTAGATGGCATCTAAAAATGGTAGTGGTAAAAAATACGTATTTTACTTATGCAAAAAATTTAAGTTTTGAATAGTGCAAGGATTAAGGTAAAGATCTGTCATATATTCTTAATTAAATAAATTTAATTTAAGCTATACATAGCTATTATCAAAGTACGTCAAAAAGTTGAAGCTATTTAAAAAAATTTTGGTTTTTTACCTTTATAATAAACTAGCTGGGCCCGGTCCGCGTGGCTGACCCCAAATTTTTCTTTTATTTTAAACTGCCTCTCGAAAAAAAATCAAAATCAGTGTTTTTAGTTATCAAAATCGTTGCAGTAGTTCTTGAGTTACGGTGCAAAGACACAAAAAAACTAAATACTGCGCAATCTATCGGACGAACTACTACGAAATTACACAGAAACACTCCTCACGGCCCATAGGGCATGCATATACAATTTGGTCAAAATCGGTCCAGTAGTTTTCGAGTTTATCGATCACGAACATGCCAGTAATTTATATATATATATATATAGAGAGAGAGAGAGATAGAGATTTATATTTTATTTAATGTAAGGATATTCGTACCTAATTTAAAAAATTAAATATTTATTTGTGGTATTGTGTTAACTTGCAAGAAATGTTTAAAAGGCCAACATTTTCGATTCTTTTTTTTTATATTTTGCTTATGGGACAATCCACTTGCTTGAGATGACTATTTTCTTTACAAATAAGAGAAGAGTTATACAGTCAAACGTCAAAGCCTCATTAATTATTTGTAGCGTAAACCTTTTCTCTCACAGGTAGGCTTGCCATTTAAATAGAAAGGGATGTATGAATAATTCATAAGACCCTTAATAAATAAATGATCCTTGAATGCAGTAGAAAATATTGAATCTACGTTAACCTAGAAAGATGAAAATGCTCTCTGCAATCCGTTTTTCGTTATTTTAATTATGTATTGAGTTTATTATTTTAAAGAAAATCTTTTCTAGCATAACTTATTTCCATTTTCCCCATCTTTTACAAACAATATACCCACACCACATATGTTCTTTATCAGAACACACATATATTGTCTGTCACTTCCATACACATCTATATATATAAAAGTGAAACTCTGTGTGTGTGTGTGTGTTAGCTATAGACTCCGAAACTGTAAAACCGATCGGACTCAAACTTTGGTAAGTTGTTGGACACATACCAGGGAGTGTTTATGGGTGGAAAAAAGTGGGCGGGGCCACGCCCATAAAAATTAGTTATCAGTTTTAGCTACTTGCACTTGACCGATTTTTCTGAAACTTTGCACACATATTGAGCTGTTATGACTTTACAATTTCGTGATTAGAAAAGTGGGCAATGCCACGCCCATAAAAAAAATTATAATTTTTAGGTTTTTGCACTTGATATTCAATTAAAATTTAGAATGCATTTCGATTCATTAAGGGGCGTAGCAACGCGCGCCGGGTTTGGCTAGTACAATATATATACAAACTTTATAATATATTGCCTTAATTTATACATGTATATCTGTGTTTATATATTTTCAATAAGATATCATTGATTTTTTCCTTCTCTGCTTGCCTCTCGTGTTTTTGTTGGCCTAACAGAAGCGAAAAAAAAACTAAACCTATTTTGTTTCCTAGATTTTGTAATTGCTACTAAGAAACCTTTAATGAAGTTTGAGAGTTTGTTATTTTATTTTAGCATAAGTGTTTGTTCAAATTATTTTCTGTTTAATAAAATTCAGCCGATACCTTTTATGTCTTTAACAGCAAGTATTTCTTAGACAGATGTAATATGGTTTTGCTGAATGGAAATGATGAGTTCTCGGTTAAAGTGTAAAGTAAGTGGTGGTGAGAGAGCTGAAATGTATGTGAGAGAATAGCTGACAGCTGTTAAGTCAGAGAAATCAATAAAAGTGTCAAAATGCGGGGAAAAAAGATGTGTGTGATTGATATAGAAATTTTTTTAACGGAAAGAAGTGTTTAAGAAAAATATTATCGTGTGCCGCAAAATAATGATAATTTTTCGTAATGGAAAATCGAAAATAAGCATAAATAAGCAAATTAAGGAAAGGCTCCCCTTATTGTATCTCAAGTAAAATTAAATTGTTCAGAATTGTTCATTCATGACCAACACTGCAATGACAATTTCGAATGTATTAATTTTACTCGGAACACAGAACATGGGAAAAGATAAAGGATATAATTCGGTGCGCAAATGTAAAAAATTTGTTACAGGGTTTTCCCACCTTTGTGGTCAGCATAGTGCCTCTTATCGTAAAATGTTTTAGGAGCTTTGGCTTACTTACTTTCTTTGTCGAGTTGTCGCTTATTTATTTTTTATTAAATAAGTTTATCTGTTGACTTTGTAAGTTCGTCCATTCTGCTGTAGTCCTTGCTAAGTTGTTCGCTTCCTTTAAGTCAGATTTTTGACCAATTTCTGCTGTACAAACAAAATTTTAGTATTTAGAAGGTTTTAATATTTTGCATGAATAACAAACTACTTTGTTGATTAAATAAAAATTTTAAATATTAATTAAAAATTCTTTGTGATTAGAGATGAAACTGAACTTTGTCAATTCAATTAGCGAAGTCTTAGCATATGAAACATAAGTTTTTTTTTAACTAGGACATAAATACAAATACAACTGAACATTTGCTGATTTATTTACACTATTAATTTTATTTTAATTTACAATTAGGGCTGTTCATAGATTTTTGTATTACGTCAAACGTATTCGATTACAAATAATGACTTAAAGCTTAATCGGGAAGGCAGGGATGTTTAACAACAGACAATTAATGCGAATGAAGGTTTAATTCCATATAAATATTCAAAGTCATGGCTGAAGAGATAACAAAGTGGATGTTCAAGATAAAGATGCTTTTTCCCAAATAAAACATTGTTTATTGATTCTTATTTTAGATTGAAAACAATTAAAAAACATGCAATCAAGTCCTTATTTCCTATGCAATATAATTGTTTTCTCATAATTTATTACTTATATATTTTTCAGCTGTTTAAAAATTCTAATTTCATTTATGCAAATTAATTTTTAGATGGTTGTAATTTAATTCCGTAGCGTACCTTAAGGCTTTTAGTTAACACTTACAAAAACACTTTACTGTTGTTAGCATATTTTTAGGAGCCATTTAAATAAATTATAAAAATATAATGTAAACAACAAAACAGATTTATGGGCAATAAATAAAAATATATTGAAACAAAAGAACGGCAGGAGCACTTATAATGACCAACATTTAAGAGTACATATGTACATACACATTTAAAGAATTTAATGTCTAAATCGTAAACAAATAAATAAAAAAATCTAAGCATCGAAATGAAACTTGTTAAGAATTTTAAATTTTAAAAGGAATACTTTTAGGGTTTAAATTTTAACACCGAGAAATACCCAGGCTTATATTCATAAAAGAAATAAAATGTATTTGAAATCTTTTTTGAGAAAATTGAAAATTATGAGTCACTTATTTATTATTTTGATATATGATATACCTGTAGGGGTATTGTGGACAAATCTGTCACTAATCGGCAAAATTATAGACAAATGTTTTTGGAAAAATTTATCAAAAACATCAGGTTTTTGCAGTTCCCTAATAGTTTTTTGACACTCTAGTGACACCAAAATGTAAGCCGTAGTCTTGACAATTTTTTTTAAGAAAAATTAACAAAACGGTTTAAAACTAACTGAGATATCAGCATGATAATACTTCTACTTTTGTGGTTTTCCTAAAATTTATAAAAGAAATTCAAATTGTTCAGCTTGACAACCGAGAAGGTCAACATAGTTATCAAACTAGCGAAATACACCATAAAAAAAGTTTTAAATCAATGATAGCAGCCGCTAAAAAATGTCGTAGAGTAAATTTGTACTTATATGGGTGAAACCAAGAAATTAGAAATGTACGCCCTTTAACTCGCACAATATTGATATCAAATGAAGAGGCTCACTTTATCAGTAGAATACAGTAAACCATAGAAAAGTTAAAATCCAGAATGGCGTCCTTAACAAAATGGTGGATATATGAGGAAAATATTGTTATTATGGCTTTATCCCCTTCAAGCTTCAATTTAACGTAATAAAAAAGTTACACGTATATATACTACGAAGCTTGCCTTTTATATTTGAGTATTGGATACGCCCAATGCTACAATCTGGCAACTGATGTTCCTTTAGTAAAATTTTACATTTTTGACAACATACTCGAACGTTTTGACGTCTGAACGCTATTTGTGTTTACAGTAAACATTTTTTGTCGGTCAAAAAATGAAATAAGATGTTTACATTTTCGTCCGATTATTTTGTACAACTTTCGACTTGGGTTAAATCCATAACAGTGCACTGATGAACTGAAATCGATTTTTAGCAATGAAGAACCTTCAATGACCAGTGTTTATCGATCATTTACTGAATTTAGTCATGACCGTAGTTTTCTCAACGACGAGTTTCGTAAAGGACATCCAAAATCTAATGTTATTCCAAAAAATATTGACGCTGTGCGTGAAATGATTGAATTTGAGGCAACCTTAAATATTGATGAGTCCAACTTACATTCAATATTGCATAAACATAATTTGACAATTTATTTGCTTTTTCGAAATAAGGAATAAGATAAACCAACCGCCAACAAAGGATCATTCTCCACCACTTCAATGCCAGCTCGAACAAATCAGTTCATTGGGTGACATCAGGTACTGACTTGTCACTAGGGTGATCGACTCGGTTTTACAACCGGTGGAAACCCCGGGTTTTTCCTCTTTTTGCTGGCGGTTTTTTCAAAATGTTGATTTTTCGAATATCAAATACACCGGTTTTTTTATCCGAAAAATCCGATTTTTTTAAATTTATTTTTATATATCTTTGTAACCAATTGTACCATAGTATATTTAGTACGCGAAAAGTTTCCAAAAATCAGAAAATGAAAACTATTAAATATTCTTCCATAATATTGTAAGAAATTTATTTGTTGTTTAAAAAACAAATGTAAAATAAGAAAAATAATTGAGCTTAAATATTTTTTATAGGTTATAAACCTAACGTTAAAAGTTAAAAGCAATTGAAGCATAAACTTAGCTGATTGATCACTTTTTAGGTAAAAAGTGTAGTTACAATAAAGAAAAACCAATAATCTCTTCCCCCAGATCCTAATTTTAATTAATGGCATAGAGTGTCTGTCAACTTAAATTTTAATTAAACCATCGAACAAACTAGTTTATGCCTATATCTGTATGTCTGTCAGGGGTATAAGAATTTTTAAAATTAAATTTTAAAGATTTTCTCCCTAGCCTTTAAAATGTATTTGAAATTACAGAAATCATTTCGTATTAGTTTAAAAGATCTATTAAACATTAAAAAAAGTACAGAAGGAGATACAAAAATTTATAACAGCCTTATAAAAAGTCTTATTTATTTATGTATTAATTTATTGCATTTAATAATTTTACTTGTACCTTCTGTCCTTAAATTCAACTTATTAAAACCAAATTAATCAACTGCATTAATGTCAATTATTGCGTAATTGTGCAGCCAAACGTATATAAACTGTAAAAATTTCATATTTAGATATAATTTTTATTATAATCTTTTTGACAATCTTTTTTTAAATTTTTTCTTTAAATATTATATTTTATATATTCGAACCGGTTAACCGGTTTTTTCTCAATTTTAAAAATAGCAACCGGTTTTTTTTTATTTCTAAATTTCAAATTATTTGAAAACCGGTTTCTTAAAAAAGTCGAATAATCGATCACCCTACTTGTCACCCAATGACTACTTTTTAATCCCAAACATAAAAAATATATTGCGAGTTAAATGTTTTTCTAAACCTAATGAAGCGGTTGATGCATTCGAAATGCATATTTAGAGAGTTATCTCAATCGGAAATTAAAGTGCTTCCCATGTATGCAAAAGTGTATTGATTTTTATGGGGAATTGATTGAAAAGCATAAAAGCCGTTTTCGATGATAAATATTTTGTCTCTAACCCCGAAATATGAAATGCATCTCTCGTAGTAAAGTAAGAGAGACAGCAAACTCTTACATCTTAACGATGTATTCGCAACAAATTAAATTTGGTAAAATTCTATTTAGTTGACCAGATAATGAGTAAATGAACGCTTTTCTAGCAATTTTTGTAAAACTGTGTATTTTTCTTTTCAATGTTCTGATTCAATGAATGAATGAACAATAACTGTCATATTCATAAAAAATATTTAAGGTTTTTGGAAGTCTTATTTGACCAATTTCTGTACAACATCTGTCAAATAAGCTTTTGATAATCCTAAAATATTTTTTATGAATACGTCCGTAAATTTTTAACGTGAAGTATTCAAGAAACTCTACGAATACGTCGTACTCTGTTACATACTTATTTGTTTCTGTTTTAAATTAATTGAAAAGAACCATAAGCCAATAAATATTAAAGAACACCTTTAACACTGTGTCATGTTTTGGATTACAATTGCTTACATGTGCTTAATTTTTACTGGTTTTAAATTTTTTTAAGTAATAAAACCTTCTACTTAACTACCCACCATTTGCGTCTTTTGAACGTTGTTCGTTGTTTTTCGGCCAAAAAAAGCCTTTATTTAACTTATGGCCTTAAAGAAGGAACTTTATATGCTAATAATACAGAGTATTTAAAAGCAACTAATCAATAACGAAAAAAATATTTAAAAAAAACACCCAAAAGTATGCTTTACAAATGATTTTTTTAAGGCCTGAAGGATCTATAATAGCTTTCATGAATAAAAACAGTGCAGATTTGTTTTATATATATAAAAAAAAGAAACGTTTTTGTAAATCCCTACTTATTGTCTGTAGAAAAAATATTTTAAAGATTTTATATTAAAAAGAAGTACTGAATAAATAAACATACATACCTTCAACGAAACAAGATCTATCTTCTCCCCGTATCAGAGTGTTAAACAGCTTACATTACAAGGTGTAAAAGCCCTTTTGTTAACAAATTTTAAATTTGGTTTACATTTTTGCCGACTTATTTAAAATATTCGATTGCTTGGGGGATGGGATATTTACTACCCTTAAAGTAAATTGTTCATATTGTAATAATCTTCATTCTTAGACAGTTGTATTCATACAAAGGTATAGCATAGTAAAACGTTATATTATGTGCAACTCTATAAAGTACACAAAAATTAAATTTGCTTCCTAAAAAAAAAAAAGAAAACGAAAATATTAAATACACATTGGAGCACTTTATACATAAAGGCAATAGAGAGGAGTTGGCATTTAATATGCTGTACTTAAAGATTAGCTTACATATGAAAACACTAAGAACATGAAAATTATGAGCCATTAAATTTAATGCCAAAGCGACAGACAATAATTTGTAAGTGTTAAAAAATAAAATATAAAAGTTATATTAAAATTAAAAAAAACATTGATACAATATTAGTTTACAGGCTATAACGTAATAGCTGATTTATCGGTTCAATAATTCGCTTTAAAGAGGTACATTTGCAAATGAATTGCTTAAACAATTAAAAATTACTTTCCCTAATTTAAAAAAAAAAATCGTGCACGTTGCTTAAGAATAACAGAGAATTTTGCAATTGTAGCACATAGTGTTAAGAAACCTCAGGGAGGTTGCTTCGCAATTCGATTCAAAATCAAACATTTTTGTATGACAATGAATTAGGCATACAAATTCAAAAAAAATTAGTTTCGAATCGAATTACGGAGTATTTTCCAAGAGTTCAGTTAATACAAGAGCTTAAGCCTAGCTAACGTCGCGTCTTTGCAGAATGTGTCCCTAAAACGCATTGAACTGATGTGAAATTAATTCGAAAAATCATCTAAGTTAATCAGCACAATTGAACTTAATTCAAAAATGTATGTTAATATAAGAACTCAATCCTAGCGATCATCAATAACGTCGCGTCTTTGCAGATTGGGTCCTTAAAATGCATTGAACTGATGTG
The DNA here is from genome assembly GCA_941918925.1 of Phyto melanocephala. Classification (NCBI taxonomy): domain Eukaryota; kingdom Metazoa; phylum Arthropoda; class Insecta; order Diptera; family Rhinophoridae; genus Phyto; species Phyto melanocephala. Next base: position 21,707,564 of record OW799236.1, on the reverse strand, counting down.
AAATTAATTCGAAAAATCGTCTTAAGTTAACCAGCACAATTGTCCTAAATCCAAATATTATTGTTGAAAACCATTTCCATACTCATCGTGTAGCTGTTTAGTACGGTCTTTAATTTGGCGATGTGATTTGACCATTTTATACCAACCAAAAAAAGATTTTAAGATGTTGACTTTGTGTGGAAAACAACACGCTCATATCTCAGCTCATAATGTTCCCACATTACTGATTTGCAATAGCAAAATTCTCGAAAGCATACTTGATAAATACCACATATGAGTCTGAAGTATTCGTGGGGGCCTCACAAAGTTGATTTCAACATACGGACAAATGGACTTAGCTAAATTCATTCCTCTATATATATATTTTGTGAAAATTAATATAATAGAAATTACAAACGGACCTTTATACCCCTTTTCATTCTTGTGTGAAATTTAAAAAACAGCGTTTTGTATTATAATGACTTTGAGGATTTTAAATAGATTTTACACTTTTTTTATTTTACACTAGAAGAGCCCGGCGCGCGTTGCTACGCCCCTTAATGAATAAAAATGTATTCTGAATTTAAATTGAATACCAAATGCAAAAAGATAAAAATTATGACTTTTTTATGGGCGTGGTCCGCCCAATTTTCTAATCACGAAATTATATAGTCATGACAGCTCAATATGTGTGCAAAGTTTAAGAAAAATCGGTCAAGTGCAAGTAGCTAAAAATTACAACTAATTTTTTATGGGCGTGGCCCTGCCCACTTTTGTAATCACGAAATTATATAGTCACGACAGCTCAATATGTGCGCAAAGTTTCAGAAAAATCGGTCCAGTGCAATTACCTCAAGATTAAATTTTTTTATGGGCGTGGCCCCGCCCACTTTTCTAATCACGAATTTATATAGCTCAATATGTGTGCGAAGTTTCAGAAAAATCGGTCAAGTGCAAGTAAACACTCCTCGGAATGTGTACAACAACTTGCCAAAGTTTGAGTCCGATCGGTTTTACAGTTTCGGAGTCTATAGCTAACACACACACACACACACAGAGTTTCACTTTTATATAGATAGATAGATAGATAGATAGTTAGATAGATAGATAGATAGATAGATAGATAGATAGATAGATAGATAGATAGATAGATAGATAGATAGATTAAAAACCATGTTATGCGGGGGTGGTTACAATTAGCAAACCGCGTTAGAGTAAATCCGTTTTGTATAAGTTCCGAGTTATATGAAAATAATTTACACTTCTTTAACAAAGCTAGAGGGAATCCTCGTTGTAAATTTACCGTTTTATACTAGGTTTACCTGTACACTTCTTCATTGACGTTTTATTTTGTTTTCTTTCCCAAGAAGAGGATTTCTAAAATTAATAAAATTGGACATGCGTTTTTTGATTTTTTGTTTGTTTTGTCAACACTTTTTAAATCTTTTTGTTTTTTTCTTAAAGTACGAAAGTTTTCTAATATTTTTTTTTTTTTTTTGCTTTAAATCCAACAATTATATTTTCCATTTCTACCACTTATGTGTCTGACTCCTTTCTTCTTCTGCATTTCCTTTTCATTCGTCTTTTTTAAATGCTTATTTTTTCATACTTTAGTAAACATCATCGTCTTTGATTTCAAAAATAATACATTACTAATTGGTTTCATTTGCATTTAGTATTGTTGTTGTACTAAAAATCTTCTTTTTTTTAATACTGCTGGCCTCTTACCTTTCGTTTCTCTATGTAGTAATGTCTGTACTTGCACTGCTCTAAGTAAAAACAAAAAGAAAATTAAAATAAGTAGTATCAAATAGAAAAAAAAAGAAAAACAGCTGTCATCGTTTGTATAATCGTAGTCGTCTTGTAATTTATCACTGTTTTTGTGGTACATTTAACGGAAATTATTTTCCTTTTCTTGTTTTTATGCTTCTGTTGAATTGTTTACTTTTTTATGTGCTTTTTACTTGTTTTTGTTTTACATAATAACTTCACTTTTTGTGCATGTAGTGAAAATGCATAGACATTTGTAATAACAACTTTTGTTTTTAATACATTTAGCGTGTATTTATAATGAGAAGGAATAATTCTTGGCAAATACTTGTCCATATTTCATTTGCAAGTTTTTTTTCTTTTACAAATTATTTATTTCTGAATCTCTTCTAAATTTAAACGTAAAGGTTTTGTAAGGCAAAGTTAATGCTTAAAGTTTAAAAACATAAATTTATTGAAAAAAGAAGTCCTAAATAAACGGATTCTGTATGAACCGTGTCGGCATTAAATCCCACATTTGAATTTTTTAGAAATGTTATTCAAACGTGTAAGTAGTTTATGCTTTTTGCGAAATCGAACGCTGTAATTTTTCCTCGGCCTAACTTGCATTCTATTATAAAGGGTTTTTAAACAGGCACGCAACAAAAGTAGACCGATAGGGACAGCAAACGGCGCCATATTATTTGCCGTTCTTTTGACATTTCTCTTCAGTAAGGTTTGCCATTTCATGATGAAAAGATATACAAGCCAATAACGAGTCGAAATTATTAAAATTTACTACCGAAATTCGGAGTCAGTGGCCTCAACGTTAAGAGCGCTACGTCCAATTTATGGTCATTTCTCATTTCAACAACGAGTCGAAATTATTAAAACTTACTACCGAAATTCGGAGTCAGTGGCCTCAACGTTAAGAGCGCTACGTCCAATTTATGGTCATTTATCATTTCTGGCTGAATGGCATCGTCTATAAGCAAAGTATGCGTTATTGGTCAGCCAAAAATCCACACGTACTCCATGAGTCATCTTTGCATCCCGAAAAATTACAATTTGGTGCGGTTTATGGGCCGTACTTCTTCCGTGATGATCAAGAACGGAACGTTACTGTGAATGGAAATCGCTACCGTTCAATGATAACAGAATATTTTTGGCCCCAATTGGATGATATTGACTTGGAGGACATGTGGTTCCAACAAGACGGCGCCACAAGCCACACAGCGAATTTCACAATCAATTTATTGGAAACCAAGTTTGGAGAACCTGTTATTTCACGAAATGGTCCAGTCGATTGACCGCCTCGGTCGTGCGATTTGACGCCGTTAGACTATTTCCTGTGGGGCTATGTCAAGTCTATCGTCTATGCCAACAAGCCAGCGACGATTGATGAACTTCGTACGAATATCGAACGTGAAATTGCAGCAGTATCGCCCGATTTATGCTTGAAAATCGTCGAAAATTGGGTTTAGCGTCTGGACTTCTGCAAGCGTGCCCGTGGTGGCCATGCAAAAGAAATCGAGTTCTATACATAATGGCATCGAACGTACTTTCACAGGAATAAAGAATTTTATTGATATCCAAAACCGTTTTTGTTTTATTTAAAAAAACTTTTGTAGCGCTCTTATTAAAACACCCTTTAATTATTTATATAATTTAGTTGTCATTTAATTCATTATTTGAACTAATTTACGTCTATTCTTTATAAATTGGTTCATACTTCGCCTATTTATATCATGTTCGTCTACTTAGGGGTTAATTTTCCAACAGCAAATAAACTTCTGAGTGGCCCAAAAAATACCTGCCAGTGTTAAAATTGTAATAACACCATGAAATTATCATTAACATTGAAATTCATGATCAGCCTTCATGATTAGGAATTTAATTAGTCGTTTTGAGGAGCGTAGTTTAGTAAATTTTAAATGAATTCCAGCCGTTATTCGTCTACTAATTTTAATTATTTATTTTGTACTTATTTTAAAGTCAATTTTCTTTCTCATTTCAGGTATGTGCTATTTATATTGAATACGTTTTTTCAAGTGTTAATCTAAGGTAAAATTTAAAAATATTAATGTTTTTTTTACAATTTCTGTATTTGAATTAAAGCAAAAATAAAAACGGAGTTCTATTGCATTTTTTAAATCCTTACCAATATTGCAACTAGGACATTTGCAATATATGGAAGGTAAAGTAAAAGGGGGCGCGTATAATTTAATTCCACTTCAATATAGAATCATCGAAACATATTCCCCAAAAAAGTAGGCACATAAATCAGGGAATACGCCTTATATGGAAGCTTAACGTAAAAGTTGGCGTGCTGCTTTGTATGTGTTGTCTCAGTGAAAGTGGGCGTGTAATAATTATGTTCCGTCAATTTAGCTTAAGTTGAATGTAGAACCAAAGAAAACAAGTAAAAGCGCTATATTCGGCCGTGCCGAATCTTATATACCCTTCACAACGTGTAGTCATGCAATAACAGTGGTTTGTGTCACCATTCATCCAATATGAAATACGTACATACATATAAAAACATACATATATAAAAACATACATATATAAAAACGTCCCATTGTAAAATTATAAATTCACGTATGTATGTTAAAAAAACAAAAAAAGAAAAAAAAATTAAAAAAAAAATTTTAAAAAAAAATTTTTAAAAAAATTAAAAAAAAAAATTAAAAAAAAAATTATTATGTATATAATATATATAATATATATAAAACAAAAAAAAAAATTAAAAAAAATAATAATAAACATATAAATAATATATTAAATAAAAAATAAAAAAAAAAAATAAAAAAAAATAAAAAAAAAATTTTAAAAAAAAATTAAAAAAAATTTTTTTTTGGCTCAGCTGGGATTCGATGCCACGTTTTCTCTAACCAGTATACACGTTTGTATGTATGTATGTTGTTGTTGTAATGTTGTTTTTGTGAAAAAAAAATCGAGGTGGTCGCGGGTTTTTGCTCATATCTCAGTTGTTTATGTACCGATGTTTCTGACTTTCAATACCGATCTACTCCCGAATATTTCTGATATTTTAATACCTTAGCCGGGTCCAACCTATGTCGGGGGGCTTCAAAAAGTTGATTTCAACATACACACGGACAGACGGTCAGACGGACAGACTGACAGAGCTTAATATACTCCCCTATTTATAAGCTTTCAGAAAATATATACTTTATGGGGTCGGAAATGAAAATTGTAGAAATTTCACACGGAATGACAAACCTATATATACCCTTTTTCACTGTGTGAAGGGTATAAAAATACTTATCCACTAAATTATATACATTAATTCAGGGAATACGACTTATATGGAAGGTAGATGTAAAATTTTACGTGCTGTTTTCTAGGTCAGGTCGGAATGAAAGTGGGCGTGTAATAATTATGTTCCATCAATTTAGCTTAAGTTGAATATAAAACCAGAGAAAAAATATCTACTAAATAAGGGAATAAGCTTTATATGGAAAGTGAACGTAAAAGTTGGCGTGCTGCTTTGTATGTGAGGACAAAGTAAAAGTGGTTGTGGATTAATTATGTTCGGTATATTCAGCTCAAGTTTAATATTTAAAAATATATTTATATAAAAAACGTAAATAATGATCTTTATAGTCATATGTGTGTCGTTTGTAACGTCTCATACCACGGTTTTCTTTCTTCTATTGGTGACGCAATATGTTTGCGCCTACGAGACATGTTGACTATGACAAAGAAAACTAAAGAAATATTTGTGGCTAGTAAAGCTATCTTTAAGGTTATGGGAGTAAAACTAATTTTGTGATAGGCCAAGTTACGACGCCATTGGCGGTATTCGGTTATCTGGGCAATGGATAACTCTATCTATACGACCAATCCATTGATTGGGATATACATATATAAAAATATCTACCAAAAATATATATTTTTAAATGATAGAATACGCCTTTATGAGTGGACGCATCTCAATAATTTTCTGTTATTTAAGTAAAATTGACAAACAAGACACATTTTTGAAATTTCAGAATCGTACACGATATGTTTTCGGTTTGAAAAGGTTTTTTATTTGAAATAAATTAAAGGAGACACAGAGCGAAATATTTTTCAAAACCCTTCATTAAATGTGAATTTAAACAGGTTTCAGGTAAACATGATTCTGTGGTGTTTGTGAAAACCACTGGTTTCTCGTGAAAACCTCGGTTTTCTCGTACCCAAAAAATTTAAAAATTTATCAGATTTAGTTTTTAAAATGCAAAAACTTAGCGCGAGCAATTAATGACCCATATTTTGTAACTACAAGGTGGGCAAAAAAATTTTACCCGCTGTTGTCTCACTATATCTTAGGAAAATACGATAGTAATTCTACTGAAAATTTCCAAAAAACGATACAAGGTGACCTGAAAACTCTTTTTTTAAATGTCTATTATCACACGAGTTTTATTTACAGTTACATTATCCTGTTAGAACCACATGATCTCCTGTCCTATTTTATGAAATTGAGAAAACGTAATGGATCTAATATATGACTAAACGATATGTAGTTTCTTAGTGCTCTCGAAGCACAAGTTCTTTTTTGGTATCCGTTCTGATGAAAATTGGCCTCATCGCTAATAATAATTTTAGCTTAAAACACTTAAGAAATATTTGGCAAAAAATAGTCACGAATATTAATAGCGGTAAAGCGTTTTATGGCTCGATCGATGTGTATAATCTAGCTGTACTTCACAGATAAATAAAATTAAACTTAAAGTGGCCATAATTTGCAAAAGTTCGATTTAGTTATATATTTTGCTCTGCTGTCATCTACACAATTTCAAGAGTTTTTTTTTAATTCATGGCGAGCACATGCTTGACTTAAGAAAGTAGCTTATATATTTGTCTTAAGTTCAGTCCTATATTGGTCTTTTTAGTAGACCATTAAAACAGATCTCTGGATTTTAAATTCAGTTCGTTATTCGCCAAAGAATAAAGTATGAAACTCCACTATCTAAAAACTAAGGTAACCAGTGTAAAAACAATTTAATGTTGTAAAAACTAACACACACATTTTCCATTAAAAAAGACACGACCTGTCCTAATAATATTCCTGTCACCATCATAAAAATAATGTTTTTGTTGTAACATTTTAACCTCTTTGGGTAAATACTTGTAGCTGTGCAGTGTAAAATACTATAACTGACTTGGGGATTTATAGTTTTTTGTTTGCTTCTGGTGTTTTTCAACATTTTGCAAAATAAATATTTTTTAAGGAGAAATAAGAAATTACACACTCTAAAAACTACTAGAGACTGGGTGAAAATAGAATCTGAGATGCGGTAAGAGCGATTCAAAAAAACCGTATATTAGATTTTGAAAACTAAGGCAGTTAACCTTCTGCCATAGTTTTCAGTGGAATTCAGTGTGATATTTTTATAAATAACTGCTAATTTGCAGTCACTGGTAGTTATGAAAACTGTAGGAATCTATTTAGGAAAATTTCTGTCATCACTTAAATGTACATAAAAACTCTTCACAAAAAACCAGTAAAAAATAGTGATATTTTTTCATTTTAGTTTGACGTATATTATGACAGAAACTTGTCTAATGCAGTAGCAAGATAAGGAATTATTATTGTAGGTATTTTAAAAAAAAATATATTTAAAACATTTGTGTATTAACTTTTAGTTTTCACATTTTTAAGCCACCTGGCAGTAATTAAACATCTTGTTCCTTGTTAATTCTTAAAATGTCTTTATTTAAAATGAAAAAAATTTTTAAGTTAAACTTTTCACTATTCCTAAACGGCCTGCTGTAGCATATGTTGTCTTAAAAGAAAAAATAGCAACTAAAATTTATGGTCTGAAAAACTACAAATGAAAATTGGCTGACAAAGAGTCTTGTGACAATTATCGATAACATGACCCAAAACTGCATGAGCAAGAAAAATATGTTTGTAACATGTACGCATATAGTAACAGTGGCATCGTAATCGTAGTGTCATGTAGAAGTGGTTAAAATTATGTGCAAAATGCACACACAGAAAAAAAAGCAGCACGCAAAAACAAGAGCAACCAAAAGGGAATTTCATTTTCCTTACCATTTCAATTTATGGTTTAAACTGAACAGTATTTCCCAACATTAGTCGTAAAACTACATATTCCAGTTTAAAGTAGATCAGTTATCAGTAGCAGTATATGTAGTTTAGTTCCAATCTATGTCCATTTCAGTTCTGATTAAACTTTAGTTCAGTTCTAGAAGAGTTTCAGTTTACTTCTAAGTAGTTTCTTTCTGTTTGAAATCTGTTACAATTTCAGTTTAGTTGTATTTCAGTTATCGTTGAGAATGAAATCAGTACGGTTAAATTTTGATTTAGTTTCAATTCACTTTTAATATAGTTCTGGTTGACGTCTAGTCTCATTTCATTTATTAACTGTTTAAATTATAATTTAATTCTAGATCAGCTTTTATTAAGATCTAAAACGATTTATTCCCCAGGGAGCATGGCAACTTGGAAAATTATAAAACTACTACTAGAACTTCAGACTGGGGCATAGAAGAATCCTACACCTCGTATATAAAGAGGGAAGGGAGACCCTGATGTCATTAAAGCGCATGAGTCAAGTGCAGGTGGTCGAGGGGTTGCATCTCACGCTCATAGCAAATGTATCTATGCTCAGCAAGGGCATGGATAGTGACATCAGTATCAGTGAAAGCAAATAGGAGAATCTTGAATCGCGTACTTAAAATGGTTGGAAAGGTTCAGATAACGGTAGACTAAGGATTGCAGGCAGGCATACATTAAGTGTGGATGCTATAGCTTACCTCAGTCTAATGAAGATGATGGCGGTTACGATGGAGTTTACGACTAGTCGGCAGTATGAAATCGTTTTTTAGTCTGTAGTGTGTAGTGGTCTTCTTCTATATTCCCCCAACACACATGCAAATAAAGCTTTTAATCTCGATATGGTGCGGCTTCATTCTGGTTTAGTTTTAGATCAGATTTCAGTTTCTTAGTTTAGTTATAAATAATTGTAGTTAATTTTCGGTTTGATTTCAAATCTGGTTAATATAATATTTCTTTGAGCAGACAATTTTCAAATACTAAATATTATTTATTTCCTACTAACCAAACACTCTATAGGTTTATATACCCTCAATTAAAAAGTCAACTTATGGATATTTAAGTTGTCGAAAATCTAATTTAAAAAAAAAACGCTAACCAAAATACATGAATATGTGTTTTATGGTTGAGACAGCACCTGCAGGAATCGTTGTGGGGTAAACTTTGCGCTCGGAAATTTGCCCGAGCAAACATTGTCTTAAGAGCATATCTTTTAAAAGCGTTATTTCTTTTCGCCCAAAATTAATTAGTTTTCTAGTTCTACTTATCCAATTTGAAGTTTAAAACAGTTTTAATATTCTGCGGATGACAATATTTGTCCATTTTTTGGCGTTTTCGTGTATTTTTATCAAGCATGAGTTACTATGTAATGGAAGTCTGAATGTTCTCGTCTAACGTGATGTCTAGTTTTTTATAAATATAGGGAAATAGAAGACCACTTTCGTAGTCGGATCCTTTTTCGACACCTTTCATTCTCCAGTGATTTAAAGTTTGCAGAAATTATACTCCCTGCTTGTCTAAGTCGCGTGCCATCACAAACGTTTAATATAAACTTTATTGTTATTTAACTAATGACTGGTTATCTAAGTCAATCCCAATCACAAGATTCTTAATAATTTCCTGCATCTGCCTCAGACTGATATCCTCCACATCATTCACTTTTACTAAAAATGGCTGTGGTCCTAAATCTATTGCCAGCTAGCGCTAGACATTTGTATACTACAACGTCATCAAAAAATTTCTACTAATATCATCCTCGATCCTCATCTTGTTCAGATGTAATCAAAAGTTTTCGTGTCTTGTAAGCAACGCAGTTATTCAACTCAGGTTCCTTCGACTATATCTGAGTGACTTTACTACACTTCTTTCAATTGGCTTTTTGAGCATCGTAGCTTTCAGCTTCAAAGAGTCAACCCATTAAGAGATTTTTTTTCCATCATCCCCACTGCTAGAACGATTGATGGAATGGTGCCGGTTGTTAAAACTTGAAAATTTTATATTAAAAGTTGAGCTAAACAATATTGATTTATTTTTATTAATAGCTACCGCGTTGCTAGCCTCAACAATTCTTTGTATTGTATTCATTAATAGTGATAATTCAAATAGAGATTACAGTTTTCCAGAAATGGCATCATATTTATTTAATGGTATGGGTGGCACCACGTCCTCTGCTCTGATGATTTTAGGCCCGAAAAAGTAACCTTATATCGTTGTTAATAACACAAAATTTAAAGTCTACAACAAGTATTGTTCTGCAGATATGGGAGGTACCATACCCCTTCATATAACTCAATCGAGTTATTAGAATGAATTGTATAATTTTTACTAAAATGTCCAACACTAGGATTGAAAATTCCAACATATATTTTTGCTGAGATATGTCATATAAATTTTTCTAGGATTTCACTTCCCTTGCTCCGATTGCTTTTAAATATACAAAGTTTAAAAATTACATGTAGATTTAATTTTCTTCTAAATATCTTATAAAATTCATATACTTTATATTGAAGGTGCCACGGCCATTGCTCTTTTTCAGCTTATTATAAGCTCAACTAAGCAAGTTTTTATTATAACACGAATTTTTAATAATGTAGATATTAAGTACTCTGGACATGCGGAAAAAACTATTAATTTTGTATGGGAGATGGGTGAAACACCCACTTGAAATTAAAAGAACAAATTTCTAAAATTACCATTCTTGAACTTCTTATATTTTTGGTACATCGGTCCAGACATTCTCCGATTTTAGATAAATAAAAAAAGTGGGCGTGGTAAATTTTTCTTTCCGTTAAAACCTATATTGGGTTATTACAAATAATAAAAAAAATAGCGAAATCGTTGCAGCCATTCTTAGGTAATACGATTACCAACGAACGACATTTAATTTTGATTCACTTATGTAGATATAGATTATTTAAAAAAACCTTTTTGTTCATGATATTCTTTTTTCACAGCAACATTTTTAAACAGATTGTGACAAACTGGTTAAGAGTATGTAACAAAAATGGTATCATGTGATATTTAAAGCATGCAACAATGACAAATATGGAAAATAGCACTTCAAATTTTATTCAATAATATAAAGTGCAAAATAGTGGTATTTTTTTAGCAAAAAGCTTTTATTTTCTACTTGAAATACATGTAAAAAATGTCTTCACTGAAATTTAATATATACGAAATGTGAATGTGCTGTTTTTTTAAGTATCTGTTCCCTAAAATTTATTTGTTATTTATCCTTTTTTGGTGTGTGCTTAAACAACTCCTTAAAGTATGCATTACACAAATTATTTTCTAATGGGAAGTCATGTCATAAATTATATTTTATTTGCTCTTTAACTTCATTTTGCCAGCTCATCATCATTTACATGTCTTGACTTTAAGATCTCTTTTTCAAGCTGAAAACCTCTTCTTTTCTCAACGTTTGCGTCTGCAGAAAAGTTAGAAAAAAAGTTATTGTTTGTAACAAAGGAATAACGTTATAAAACATACAACATTTTAAATCCTACATGTCATTATTTGTATTCCCACTTGTCACTAAACGTTGTTGCTGCTGTTGCTACTGCTTTAAGCTGCCTGATGAGGGTTTTGTTTGCATATTTTTCTTTTTACAAAAAATAAAAATAATTCTTTGTATTTTGTAATAAATTTCTTGCTTGTCTTTACTTTTGACTTAGGCAGGAAATATAGAACAGAAAAAGTCAAACATAATCGTACATATGCTAAGGATTTGTCAAGATGTTGTAGCAGTAAATCCAAATCATTAACTAGGAAAATAAGGACTGTTTTAATTATACCCAAATTTGTTTTTTAAAATAAAAGTGTGTAAAATTATATTTTTGATTAATTGTGTGTGATGCAGTAAAAGGGTCTTTGATCATTCCATTCTATATAAACTGAGTTCATATTTCATTCCATTCTATATAAACTGAGTTCACATTTCATTGAATTCTGTATGAGCTGAGTTCATATTTCTTTCCATTCTATATGAACGGAGTTCATATTTTTTTCCATTCTATATGAACGGAGTTCATATTTCATTGAATTCTGTATGAACTGAGTTCATATTTCGTTCCATTCTATATGAACTGAGTTCATATTTCGTTCCATTCTATATGAACGGAGTTCATATTTCTTTCCATTCTATATGAACGGAGTTCATATTTCTTTCCATTCTGTATGAACTGAGTTCATATTTCATTCCATTCTATATGAAAGGAGTTAATATTTCTTTCCATTCTATATGAACGGAGTTCATATTTCTTTCCATTCTATATGAACGGAGTTCATATTTCTTTCCATTCTATATGAACGGAGTTCATATTTCTTTCCATTCTATATGAGCTGAGTTCATATTTCATTCCATTCTATATAAACTGAGTTCACAATTCATTGAATTCTGTATGAACTGAGTTAAAATTTCTTTGCATTCTATATGAACTAAGTTCTTATTTGATTGAATTCTGTATGAACTGAGTTCATATTTCATTCCATTATATATGAACTGAGTTCATATTTCTTTGCATTCTATATGAACTGGTTCACATTTCATTGAATTCTGTATGAATTGATTTCATATTTCATTCCATTATATATGAACTGAGTTCATATTTCATTCCATTCTATATAAACTGAGGTCATATTTCATTCCATTCTATATGAACTGAGTTCATATTTCATTCCATTCTATATGAACTGAGTTCATATTTCATTCCATTTTATATGAACTGAGTTCATATTTCATTCCATTCTACTTGGTAAGGTAATTGCACATATTGTGCTGCGGCTGGCCCAAATGTAGAGCATTGTGAAAGTTTTTATTTCAATCATTTATTCAATTATTGGAACGATATCTCAGCAATGGTCCAAACCAATGACTTATCCTAACTCCAGAGAAAATAATTCAAAGACGTAAAATAACACTATCTTGGTGAACAGATGTCTGAACAATTTTTAAAAATGCTTCCTTAAAATGTTTTCTTTAGTATAGTTAAAGTTTTATCCTGTGAAAAACAACTCATCCAATTAGAGTCCCTAACAATTATTTATTAAGGCTCTATACAGTTAACTGTGTGCTCATTTTTAGAACAATAATAACCAATTATTTTAGCACCCCATAAACCGATTTTTATTGTTCTATCTTTGTTTTTGTCTTTTACTATCTTTTCCACATGGTTATTTAACATTTTACATCCCCATTGAGTTGTACCTCATCATTGAACAGAATATTCCAATAAATCAGTTTATTTTCGGCCCATTGAGCACAGATACGGGACAAACGATGGTTAATCGGCTTTACTTTTGGATCTTATACAATCACCAGAAGCGACCTTTACCATAAATTTTCTGTCAAGTGGTGAACCCAACCCTAGTGGTTGCGCGCAATAGTGAATCGGCTCATTTGGGACTTCCGCATTACTATGCTCTACAGCAGCAATAGGTTCGTTTATGCTGTTTTTGGAAGTGCCTTTAATTAATTAATTAATTAATTATACGTTTTTCGAAAACAATCTATTTAAATGGCGGTATCGACTTTGGTATATGCTTATTTCGATCTTAAAAAAGTATCGCACGGAAACATTCCGCAACAAAACCAAGAATATTTTTATTTTTGTATGAAAGCATAAAAAACATAGACAACAACGTCGGATGGTTATTACATTATTGTAAACAAAAGTTCTCTTTCTCTCTAAATAGCATATATGTACATAAGGGACAATTTCGGTTCTAAATTATCTTAGTGCTTGAAACTTTAGTGTACTAAGTCCTTTTTTTTCTGTTGGTCACTAATAGATTACAATAATAGTAGTTTATTTAAAACAATCGTCTTTAATACTTGGCCAACTTTAAGAAATTTCATTTTATTAAAATTACTTAACTGACATTAGGGGTTGCTTTTTATCAGAAGGGTAAAAAATTCTTATTTGTTTTCCTAAATCGATTTATTAAATTATCTTTTATTGTTTTGCCATTTTATTTTAAGAATTTTCCCCATTCATTTCCATTCTCTTTATTCTAATATCTTTTTTATGCAAAATGAAAATGTCAGTCTTAAATTGTTTAATGTTCTATATTTAACAAGTGAGTAGGAATCAAGTGGATTTGTATGTGTTTTGCTTGCTAGTTATAAAGGAAGGACATATAAGACTCTCCATATCACATTCAACACTATTATTCGTTATTTTTTTTTTTTTGTTTTTTTTCTAGTTTGAAAATAAAACGAAATTAGTACTAAAGCATACAAGAAAAACTATGTCCGTATATGACCTAAACCCTGTAATAATTGTAAACAACATGCCGTTATTTGTTAAGACCTCACCCGGCTCTAAAACACAGTTCCCTTTCACGATTGCAGCTAACACATAAAACCGTTTTTATTTATACCTGTTTGGTAAGACAAACACATTCACTTATTTTCAATAAATCCTTAGGGGCCTTAGAAAAAACTTTAACTACAAAAAAGGGAAACAGAAAGAAAGAAGCTCTACATGTGTTGTTTTATTGGTATTAATAATATGAATTCCTTCATAAAATATGTATATTAAAAACATACATACAATTCCTACAAGTGGCAAAGGGGAATTGTAAAACACTCACTTACTGACATACATATATACAGTGGCCCACAAAAATCTGCATACATTCTTTAAAAATTTCTATCCGTATCGTTACCCTTTAGGAGTGATTTTCAATGTTGGACACAGGGGTTAAATTATGATATTTATAATGAACTAGCCAATCCCGGCGCGCGTTGCTACGCCCCTTCATGCATTTTAATCGCATTCTAAATTTTAATCGAATATCAAGTGCAAGCTTAAAAACTATAACTTTTTCTTTATGAGCGTGGCACTGCCCACTTTTCTAATTACGAAACTGTATAGTCATGACAGCTCAATAAGTGTGCAAAGTTTCAGAAAAATCGGTTCAGTGTAAGTACCTCAAAATGATACCTTTTTTTATGGGCGTGGCACTGCCCACTTTTCTAAATACGAAACTGTATAGTCATGACAACTCAATATGTGTGCAAAGTTTCAGAAAAATCGGGCCAGTGCAAGTACCTCAAAATGATACCTTTTTTTTAATGGGCGTGGCACTGCCCACTTTTCTAATGACGAAAGTGTAAAGTCATGACAGCTCAGTATGTTTGCAAAGTTTCAGAAAATTCGGTAAAGTGCAAGTAGCTAAAACTGATAACTAATTTTTTATGGGCATGGCCCCGCCCACTTTTCTAAACATAAAATTATATGGTTATGACAGCTTAGTATGAGTGCAAAGTTTCAGAAAAATCGGTCCAGTGCAAGTACCTCAAAATTAAAACTTTTTTAGGGGCGTGGCTCCGCCCACTTTTCTTATTACAAAATTATTTAGTCATGACAGCTCGATATGTGTGCAAAATTTCAGAAAAATCGGTCAAGTGCAAGTAGCTAAAACTGATAACTAATTTTTATGGGCGTGGCCCCGCCCACTTTTTTCCATCCATAAACACTCCCTGGTATGTGTACAACAACTTGCCAAAGTTTGAGTCCGATCGGTTTTACAGTTTCGGAGTCTATAGCTAACACACACACACACACACAGAGTTTCACTTTTATATATATAGATATAGATAGATATAATTTTAATAAAATTAACATTAAAATTTCGATTGATATTAGTTCTGGGCTAAATTGTCAAAATCAGTAGTGCATAAATATATTCTTACTGTTTAATTTATGGACTTTAAACGTCAAACCAATTCATTTAATTCTTGTAAAATATTTTTATACCCTTCACCTAGAAGTGCTAAGGGTATATATAGCTTTGTCATTCCGTTTGCAATATCTGCAATATAATTTCCGATCTCCACAAAGTAGTATATATGTATTTTCTGAAAGCTTATGACTGTGGTTGGTTGAAATCAACTTTTACAAGACCCACATGTTGCACAGATCTGAATAAGATATCTTTCTCTTGCAAATATCCGGGAATGAATTGCTATTAAAATCTAGCACAATCGACCTATAATCTTTAAGATATAAGAGAAGAAACGCAACTGCCTCTGTTTTACCATACAAATTAATATTTTTACACTTGGAATAATTTATAGTCACGTTTGCTAACACTCATATATAAAATATACCTTTAGAGCTACTCGTAAAAAAATTAGACAAATCGGTCACTAATAGGCAAAGTTAAAGGTAAAAATTTTTTGGGAAATATTTTTTTAACATATCTAGCCACTAAAGCTCCTCCTCAAATCATTGACAATCTAGTAACACTAAGCTAGCCTAAAAATTTTTGCTGAAAAATGTTACCAAAAACGTTCAAAACTTAGTAACTGAGATATAAGCACCAAAATACAACTGCTTGGTTGTTTTTCTTAAAATTTACAAACGGAAATTGGGGGTTTCAGCTCTAGACAATCGAGAGGGTAAATATATGTAGAAGGTGTCGAATGAAAGGGCTTCACTAGCAGAATATATAAAATGTCAAACTACTCATTAAACATTTACCCCTTTCAACCCGCTCAATATTAGTGGCAAACTGAAGCGTTTGACCAGTAGAACACAGCAAAATATGCAGAAGTTAAAGTCTATGAGGCTTCTTAAATAAAAAGCTGGTAAATATATTTAATACGGATATTCCCCCTTAAACCTCAACTATTGAAAAATAGTAAAACTCCAAGATTGCGTCCAAAATAAAATGGCGGATTTTTTTTTTACATATTGTTACAGATTTATTTTAAATATCTTAACTTACATTATAATTTTATATTAGTTTAAGTAGTTTAAGTTAAAATAGTTTTGTTTGTATTAGTTTGTGTATGTTTAGCATTTCGCTTGGTTCGCTGGTTATTCGAACATGTTGTTAAGTTGTATGCAGCCGAGGTGAGTTATTATGTGCAGCATACTCTTAGGCACTTTTATTATTCCTGCATATTACTTAACATAAACATTACGTCTTAATTTAAATGTAACGGTTTTCGAATGAACTAGTGTGTTCATGCGAGAACTTTGTCGTTACAAAAAACCACTATGTTACTATAAATAGCCGAACAACACAGCTAACATGATCAGTATAACAGTAGAGCTTGTAAAGTGCGTATCAAAGTGAGTTTGATAATAAGTGTATAACCACAAGTGAAATAAGTAAAGCGACATAAAAGCAATATCTGAGTGTGCTTAAATAAATAAAGTGCTCTTAATTTTATAACTTATTTCAACTGTTTTTGATTGCAATAAAAGAACTCAAGCTTTATTTAAAGGAAATAAGCCAACGTTTATAAAAGGTTTAAACGTAACAATATATTTAACAGGATTTGCCCCTTCAACACCCTCAATATTGGTATCAGATGAAAGTGCTTTACTAGTAGAAATCAGTACATTATAAAAAAGTGAATAGTTCAAGATGGCGTACGAAACAAAATAGCGGGTTGTTATTTTTTAATTCCATTTATATCAGTATCACATTTAAGGAACAGTTAACTATGTAAAAGTCAATTAGAAAAAAGTGGCGTATAAAAATTAATCTGAGTTAAGGTTACGCTACGATGTGGTAGATGATGGTGAAAGGTATTATTAGACTCGGTACGGCCGAATATATCTTGTGTTTTAACTTAACTTAACTTACTTAATTTAACTTAACTTTTTAACTTTTTTTAATTTAAGCCTTTTTATATTATTAAACTAAATTAGAGACAATGTTTATTTCATTTTAATTTATTATTTTTTTTTTATTTATGAAAAAATTAAATTTTATTTATGTTATAAAAATACACTGAAAAAAGTTTTTTTACGGACATCAAACGAGAGGAAAGCACCAGCTACGGTTGCATTATTAACACTTCGATCGATATTTGAGTGTTGTTGTTGAGTTGTTAAGAAATAGAATTCGCTAATCAAATGATTATTATATTTATATATTCTTTCATAGGTGAGTGAGAACGAAATTAAAGCCTTTTTCTGTTCTAAGTTATTCCTTCTTTTTATTATAAACTTTTTTTGCTATATTTTTCTTTTTGTCAAAAATAACTATCAATTCATCAAAAAAAAAATGGTAGCCACTGTTCAAAAGTTCTTTTCTTTTTGTGACTTTATAATAAATTCTGATAGTCAAAAGATATAAAATTATATTCCATTAAACTGGATGATTTAAAATTTGTATGTAAATTTTTCGTTGTCACTGTACATACAAAAAAGACAACTATGTAAGTACAAGACAAATAACGAAATCGTATCAGAACACACTATTAAAACAATCTTGAGCAAACATGTTCGTTCATAAACTAAGTTTTGTATAAAATGTCAGTCAGTAAGTCCATTGCTAAAGATATAAGATGAAATAAACTAAAATCATATCCCCTATAAAAATCCTTTCGCATACACTAATACTATTTACATGTTGAGCCATTATGCCGGTGTAGCTTATATTTGTTTAATTTTTCCCCCTCGTTTAGAGAAAGTCTTAAATGAATGAATTCTTAAACTTTACAATTCGGGATACAATTTTTGAGAATGTAATTATATTTCTACAATTTTGTAAATTAGGAAAAATAAAAAAGAAATTTTCACTTGTTATATAAGGAACTTTCATATAATCTTTAATACGTTTTTAAGATTTAAAAAAAATATGGACGCAACTGGACATCAATCTAAAGAAAATATCTTAAATATAAGGATCCTTTGATATTTATTATTGGCAACATAAGTTTTTTATACATTATAATAATTGATGCCAAAAGTTTCGTGACGTTTAAAATTCGTATGTACAGGGTGAGCCATCTATCGGTTTAACTTTGAACCAGCGGTTATTTCGAATTTGGCAATAGTTATGTCATTCTATTCTCTTTCACAAAATTCAATATATAATCTCCGCTAAACGAAAAGAATTGATTAACGCTTACGCAACGTTGGGATTTATTGGAAATTTATTGTCAAAACAAAGACTAAGGAGAAACTGCACGATGATGATTGATTTTGCAAAAAAATTATTTTTTTTTTCGTATGAAGCTCATTTTTATCTTGGTGGGTACGTTAATAAGCAAAATTTTCGTATTTGGGACTCAGAAAATTCAAACGTGGTCTGACAGAAGTCACTGTTTGCCGCGACTTGTCGAGCGGTGGCATCATTGGTCCAAATTTCTTTTAGAATGAGGACGTCGCAACCATTGCGGTCAATTAAGACACATATCGCATCATGATAACCGATTTCTTTGTACCCGCTCTTAATGATATTGATGTGAACAATGTTTGGTTTCAACAGAATAATGCAATTTGCAACACATCTCATGTCGCAATCAATTTATCACGCACAACGTTTGATGGCCATTAAATAAGCCAAAATGGTGATGTCAATTGGCCGCCAAGAAAATGCGTTTTGATACCGTTGGACTATTTTCTATGGGCGCCGTTAAAGACAAGTGTTATAAATACAAACCAGAGACAATTGAGCATTTGAAGGAAATTCGTAAAGCCATTGCCTAGGTACAACTCCATACACTCGAAAAAGTGTTCGAGAATTTGTCCGATCGCGTTCAGTACTTTAAGGCCAGCCGCGGCAGCCATATGAATGAAATAATATTTAATTTCTAACCGTAACAATTGTACTTTACAACAAAAAAAATTGGTTTTGCAAAATTTCAAACCGTTTTTGTCTTATTGCTTTTTTAAAAGGCCCACCCTTTACTTTTGAGAAACAGTTCTGAACCACTACTTTAAATACAAACATAAAACAAATGCATTAATAATATATTTGGTATTTGTATATGTACATATGTGTTGTATTATCATACGCACGTTGGTTTCTTTTTATTTTTTCTTTTATTTCACTACAATATTGCACGTAACCAATTCATTGTACAACGTCACGTTGTAATATTACGTTTCAAAAATTTTCTTTCTTTGCCTTTCTACGTTTTTTTTTTCTAAATTTTATTCCCTTTATATTTAAAATGCACTGAGAGAAATTGTGGTATTGCAAAATATATAATAAGACAGCAGTGCTAATATTGTAAGATTTTTTTGCTAGCCAAATCCTTTTAAATTTGTGTATAAAATATTTTTGGTAACTCGAAAGATAGTACAAAAATGATGGAAATTAAGCTCATCAATCTACAAGTATAGCAACAATTATTGCGACTTTACGCTTCGACGACATTTTTAAAATGAAGTTTCACTTTTCTGTGTAAGAAAATTAGAAATTTTCATGAAAGTGGTCTATTTAATTAAATTTTTTTCACTATCATGTGTAAATGTAGGGTAAGTGAAATTGATTTTTCCAAAGTTTTTGAAAATATAGTTTTCAGCCATGCGTTTTGAATGAGTCAAATTAATATTTGCAACATTTTGGCATGTTCGTAGCGTCTTTACTTAGAGAAAATGTTTCAGAAAAATCTTTTTAAGAAGAGATAATGATTAAAGAAAATATTTGCCGAAATATATTTATCTTTTTTGGTTTTAATAAAATAAATATCATGATGCCATATTTGCGAGTTATGACATTAGTCATTATCATATATTCAGCGCCCCTACACCGTCCAATTGTGAATTTATATAATTCTTGTAAAAAAATATTACCTGTTAGTCGGTTGCACTAGGTCTAATGATGAATCCAAACCATTCATGAACATACCTGAATACAAAATTTCCAATTCCAGCGTAATGAGATTTGCCATACAAATTACATAGAAAATCACAAACATAGGAAAATCATGCCTTCTACTAGCGCTCTTGAAAGCAAATACTTAAGCGATTTAATAAGGGCTTTGTAGTAATGAAGTTTTTTGCGCGAGGTGATTCGGTATATGGTGGTGTAAGGTAGTTAAGGAAAATGCGTTTTTCGCTTTTTAATGTCATAATAATTCAAAGCTTTTATTAAATTCCAAAAACTTTTTTTATGTTAAAAGGTTTATTTCCCGGTTTATCGTTTATAACCTAGAAATTAACTTTTTTTTTTTGTAAATAAGTAAAACTTTTTCAATACGACTTTAATTTTTTTTAAATGTATTTTTTTCTACCCCATATGTCTGTCTGTCTGTCACCTCAACCGTGCCCCCAAATTTTATTTGTTTAATACACGTATGGGGGTATACATATGTTTAAAGGTTTTTACGTGTATATGTATTGGTGTATGTTTGTTTAATATTGTAACATTATCCATAAAATGCATTGCAGCAGAAAATATACATAATTTTGCTGTGTATTTTATTTGCAAATACTACCACATTCATACATAAGTATATCACTTTTTGTTTCTCTTTTATTTTTAATAGATTGTTTTTGATAAATAAATTATGTATGTACGTATATGAATGTATGTAACCATTTTATATACATGTGTGCATACATAGGTGTATACATACATATATAAAAACATATATGTATGTATGTATGTATGTATGTATTTTATTGACACAACTGCCAATATTATACTGTCTATATTGTTTTGTTTACCAAATGACAGAATAAGTTTTGATGAGGCCCCATAAACCTGGCTCTACATAAAAATGTCTACATGTATTTATGTATGTATATGTACATACATATGAGCATATGAGTGTATTATTTGTATAATTTCCCCCCCTTAATAGGACATAATATTGACAATTTTGAGTATGGGCAGCTGTTGACGCAAGCATAATCATCAATAGTAGTCCTTTGGTTAAGACAGGCTATGGGGTTTTATAGTAGCAACAGTGTGTGGTAAAAATTAAATTAATTTTGTTGCCGAACAAATTGGTGTTTTGTTATTCGACTAATAAGATTTGCAGTTGAATATGAAGTTTTAAATATCGTTTAAAGCAGTAAATTACATTTTTATTTGAGAAACTTCATGGACAAATTTAATAAATTAGTGATGGAACTGTATTTTAAACGTTGACGCTCCAAAAATGCACTTAAGAGTTTTCTTGTCAATTATACATTATTTTTTAATTTGTACAGAATAAAATATTAATATTTGCTAAAAATTTCGTTTAAAAAACAAAAAGGAAACGTTTTTAGTCACTACGTATTGGTGTTTTGTAGCTTCCGATTACTCTTGTTTCAAGTATTACTTTCTTGAGTGTTTTTTTTTATTTGACAAAAAAGTAATGAAATGTGTATTTGAATAAACATAACGGTGTAGGTAAATTTTTTTGATTTGCGTTACGTGATAAAGTTAAATTTAGCGTGCTAACTTACTACGCAAAAATTGTTCGAAAGGAATCCGTTTTGCAAGGCCGCACAACTGCTCAGATAACCCGTAGTCTTAAAATAACTCAGTAGATCATAAAGAGCCGATTCAGGCACCTCACACAGATCAGTCTGTCTATGGAGGTCCAGAAACCTAGCTGATAAGGTCAGACATTCACTTTAACAATAATCGTTTCAGGGCAGATCAGTTCAATCCGCGAGCCTTCTGAGCACGTAGTGAGCCCTAAAAACCGCTAGTAGCATTAGCAAATTTCTACTACTGCGGTTTAAATTTTGCAGGCTGCATTAAGCGTCAATTAAGGGCCAGGTAAATTTGTCAATTATACATGCATACATTGCCACTTATTGTCAGTGTCCAAAGAACTCTACTTTTGTTAGTATTAAAGGGAATGGCGTCTTATTCAGCATTGGATATATTCGAATCATCTCTGGTTATCTTGTAGTTATGTTAACTTTTATATGGTGTCTACAGGGTGTGACCTTAATTAAGTTGATAAGAAAGAGTAACAAGAGCCAGCGTTGCTACAACCTTCTTACATTGGCCAACCAGCAGAGAAGTAGTAGTGTAGAAGTTCAACAAAAATCGTTACAGGAGAGATCAATTAAATCCGCGAGCCTTCCGAGCACATAATGAGCCGTTAAAACCGCTAGTAACGTTAGTTAGTAACGTTACATTAAGCGTCAAATAAAGGCCAGGTAAATTGTCAATTATACGTGCATACATTGCTACTAATTCTCAGTGTCCAAAGAATGTTACTTTTGTTAGTACCCATGGCGACTAATTCAGCATTGGATATATTCGAATCAGCTCTGGTCCTCTGTTCATTTTCATATGAAGTATATATGGTAGGACTTAAATAAACTTGAGTTGATACAACCTTCTTACATTGGCCAACCAGCAGGAGTGTAGTAGTGTAAAAGTTCATGGACTAATATTGTTCACTTATAAAGTCTTACAATCTTATAAATAGAACATTTTTCCGACTAAATTTCGCGCAACCGTCCAAAAGTCGAATCTTTGAGGTATGTCCTAGCAACAAAGTAATTGAAAATGCTTCCCCTACTGGGTCTTAAGATTTTAAAAACCTTGAAGGCTTGATCAAAGCTTGTATATAAAGTAGGAAAGTCAACCAAACCGCTAGTTAAGGACCAGCTAATATGTTAAAAATCCTCGCATGGCTGTATGTCCTCGAGTTCTACCATTTAGATGCATTAAGCCTCACTGCGGGTAAATGGCAATTTTTCAATGATTAATGGTAACATGGTGCAGTGTAGTATTCATCAACTTTGCAGATCTTTATTGCAACACAACACTAATTTCAATGCAAGCAGATCTTTGTTAACAACAAAGTTTTCCTTGTTACAGTCCACCAAACTTAAATATTGTACTCATTTTACAGTTTTAGAACGGAGTCACCATTTTGCACCAAACATCCTACGATAGGCTACAGTAGCCTTCCTGACCCTTTGTTGAATATTCAGTCTCCATAACTGCTTAAAGTCTAGAATAATTTCAGATATTTTACATTATCCGATAAGAAAATTTTCAAACTACGGCAGTTGAACTTGAAATCTTGGTGTTTGACGTGAACTGAATTATTTGCATTTTTACCTTATCTACTCCCAGGTTACTATTAATATGCTCCAGAGAATTTTACATCTAAGTGATACCGCTTCCGGGAACACTGTCAATATTTAATGTTGAATTTCCTGGTAAACGAGTTAGCAATGATAAGCCAAAGTTGTGGAGAAATCGCAAAGTAAGAGCATGTTGAATAGATCAAGTAGTAACATTATTGAAAGCTCCTCTATATCCTAAAAGGCTGCTGGTGCTTTTATTTCTATAATTCACGAAGAGGACAGTGCCACGCCCGTACAAAGTAAATATTTTCTTAACCATCACGCTTATTGAGTTCACGTCGAAATATAATTATGAAAGTTGACAGTTCCACGCCTATTGCAGAAAAACTATTGGTTCTGTTTAAGGCCAAATAAGGAGAAACAATTTAGTTAACCCGTTATACAAGTAATACAAAAGTTGAAGAGTTTTTCTAATATAGATTGCAGTTATTAACAATATACATAATTAATTCACAATCTCAATTCAATTTCTTTTGTTATTCAATAATGTTTCTCCTTTAGTGATTTTTAAATAGAAGTACATGTGCAACCAAACCGCTGGAAAAGTGCTTTTTAAATAGAAGTACATGGCATGAGCTAAAGCATTTCAAATGCATGTACATTACACAATAGGCATCATTTACAACAAGGATAAAAATTTTTTTTAATCCGCATTTATTTTTTTCTTGCAGCATAAGCAAATCGATCAATAAAATGCAAAAATTAGAAGAAAAAAACAGGAATACAGAGACAAACGTGATTTTATCTTCTTAAAAGACACTTTAAATGCACTACGTTAATTTAAA
Organism: Phyto melanocephala; assembly: GCA_941918925.1. Taxonomy (NCBI): domain Eukaryota; kingdom Metazoa; phylum Arthropoda; class Insecta; order Diptera; family Rhinophoridae; genus Phyto; species Phyto melanocephala. Next base: position 21,683,151 of record OW799236.1, on the reverse strand, counting down.
AATTTTAAATTTCTTTCAAGTAAATGTCACTAAAAAAAAACTTTTCAAAAATATTCAATAAATTTTTTTTGCAAATAAACAAAATTTCATGAAAAAAATATTTCTATACAAAAATAAGTTGCAAATGTCGATTACTTAAAAAATTTTGTAGCTTCGAATTGAGTCGACCCAATGCAAAAAAAATATGTGGAACTTTAACTTAGAAACTATAGTTTTTGACCATTTGGTTACAATACAGGATAAGTTACAAAGTATTAAAGTTAACTACCTCAATACAGTGCGGCTGATCATAAAAATAATGGTTAAAAAATACAACATTTACAAACTACTGATCTGATTGCTTTTTGACAAGGAAACAAATTACTTATTTCTTTTTAACTTTTAAAATGCTTTGTTGAAATTTAATTGTGGAAGTCTTACGTAAATTTTCTTTTTTGATGAAATGTATTTGAATGAGTCCAAAGAACTTTTTTCCAAAACTCTACTGGCTTTTGGTCATGTGCATTTGTTTTGCTATGTATGTATGGAATAGGTATCTCTTGCTATGTAAGTCTTAAAACATGCTTCTCTCAAGTGGTGCCGAATCGTCCGCTCACTAATTTAAGTACTGTATGACTTTTTCCATTCATCTGCGGCATCTTTAGGTTATAACTGAACGCCTGTTTTAAATTTTCGCAAGATGATTCGATCTTCACTTAAGAGTTGTTTTGCGTTTCTCGCCGGATCGCGGTAAATTTTGTTAATCATTTTTGTTTTTAAATTTGTTTATTTTATAATAAACAGTTTGACGCGACAAATTAAACTCGTTAACTATGTCTATTACCACCTTAAAGCCGATATTAAACTTGGCTACTATTGAGGCTCTACTATATTAGTTAACTCAGCCGTTATCTCCATATTTTCAAATCACTGATGAATCAAAATTATAAGTAAAGACAAAAAATTAATTAAAACAATTTTAGTTGACCTTAAATTGCAAAGAACACGCAAGACTCTTATATGAAGTGCATGTCAAAATACTTATGCCGAAGCTAAAGTCAGTTATGACATAAGTGTTGTTGTTGATGTGCACTTTGTTTTTTCAGCAAAGCCGAGGTAACGGTATCTTACGAACTTGAACGAAAAAAACGCCAATAAAAAAGAGAACAATTTGCCAAAATAATTGTGCCGATGACTGTAGAGGGTATGAATGAATCGAAAAAGACTTAAGAATTTTGAAAATAAAATAGGTGCCCACCCTGTAAAAACACTGGGTAAATTAAAGTCGAACACTTTGTGTAAAATATTTTGAAGTTTGTAACTTGTGCATTATCAAAGCTAGAACGGCCATTTCTAACAACCTCTAAATTGGACTACATCCTGTATGAATTTATTAACTTTAAAGCTAATTTTATACTTTAACATTTTGACTCTATTTTGTGGCAAATCAGATAATTGGTTCACTACATTTTTGTGCAATTTTTTTTTAATGTAAATGCAAAAGTATTTAATATTATGTCACTACCACAGAGTCTTATAAAATTTTTGACGTAAAAAATAATTCTTCAAGCGATTTCTATATCAAAAGTTGAAATTTATACTGATATAATAAGAAGGAAATGTGTGTTTGTATGTTATGAGTTTTCCTCGAAAATACTAATTTAATTTATAAAATTTTTTCACCAATGCTCTAGGTCTATCCTCCGAACGGTCATGGGCAATATTTTTGTTTTATTTTTTAGGTGAGAGTTGAATCTGCCACACAAATGCAACACATTTTATTACATATTTTGAGAACTATAGCGAATATTCCCTTTAAACTTTGTTCCAATTACTTTGATAACAATTTCCTTATTCGAGAATAGAAATGGCTAGGACCGGAGCAGAGGCATGGTATCCCCCATAAAAAAAATACAGTTGATGTCATATATAGGAAACTATAAACGAAATTTAGTTGAAACTTTGTATGAGGAGTTTGACGACAATTACCTTTTTACAGCCATAAATGGTTACAATCGGAGCAGAGGTAGTGTTATCCCCCCACGAATGAAATACTTCCTGTCAATAATAATCGATCAATAAGCTGCATTAAAAATCGCTTTAAAATTTAAAAATTAAAATTACATATACATTTATATAACAGTTATAACAGGGAGTTAGAGGAACACATATATATTTATATAACAATTAATTAATATAAATAAAACAATAGAGATGTCCTGTTGGGTGTAGCGAAGCGCACCGGGTAGCTAGTTAACAATATAATTGGTTACTTACTTACCTACTTGCTTACTTACTTACTTACTTACTTACTTACTTACTTACTTACTTACTTACTTACTTACTTACTTACTTACTTACTTACTTACTTACTTACTTACTTACTTACTTACTTACTTACTTACTTACTTACTTACTTACTTACTTACTTACTTACTTACTTACTTACTTACTTACTTACTTACTTACTTACTTACTTACTTACTTATTTACTTACTTACTTACATACTTACTTACTTACTTACTTACTTACTTACTTACTTACTTACTTACTTACTTACTTACTTACTTACTTACTTACTTACTTACTTACTTACTTACTTACTTACTTACTTACTTACTTCCTTACTTACTTACTTACTTACTTACTTACTTACTTACTTACTTACTTACTATACAATGTAACAGATTTTCATTTTTGCTAAATTTCTCCATCTGAGTTCGATACTAAATTTTGACAAACTCTAATGAGATCCTTCAAATACCCATTGATACAATGTCTACTGTTTATTAAAGCTATGAAGCTCATAAACGAACAGTTTAAATTGAACGAATCACCAAAACACTTAACGAAGTGTTTCGAGTAATTTACTGATCGCTTTTTATGTCAAATTTTCTTTCCTTCATATAATACAGCCAACAAAATTTTTTTGGTTAGTGGGTATAAAAACATTTTCTAGCCATTTCAAAAGTACACCGTTTTATAGCAACCTCTAAAATTGTTTTATTGAAAATTTTGTCTCAGACGAAAAAAAATTTAATAGTAATCCTTTTTCTATTGTAGGGCACGATGCTAAAACCTTCTTATAAAAAATGCTTTCTTGAAAACCCACAATAACTTAGTTTAAATATAAAGCATTTTATTTTTATATTTCCTTTTTTATGGTTTTCTTTTTTTGCTCCTTTTTCAACAATTTGAATTTGTCTGTGTTGACGTTGAAGATAAAAATAAGTTTTTTTTATATTTTTCCCTCCCCGCCATACCAAGCCAGACAGACTGTCAATTCAAACACAAAGAATTTGACTACTTACTGCGACTACCAACGAGAGTACATACAATAAAATTTTCACACTTAATTTTAAAGATGAAAATCATGTCGAATAAAAGACATAAACTTTGGCAAAAGCAAGGATTGACTTTTAATAAACATTTGTTGTAGCAGAGTAGATGTATAAGATGTTTGAGATGTATGAGTAAAAGAAGGATGCTGAAATCCTAGTTAGGAAAACATGTAAAATTTTTTCTTTCTTTCTTTACTTTTAAGTTTTATATACCTAAGTGTAAAGATGTTTATATAGATTGCATTTAATTCTGAGTTGAGTGTTGCTACTTTAAAATTCCATCCTAAAAGTATGCAATATAATACACAGAAGCATGCCAAACATCAACATTAAAATGTAGATAAAATGCTAAAGCGTTGAAGTTATACCAAATCTTTCTTTTAAAATTTATTCATTCAATGTCCTTTGCAAACTTTTTATCTTGACAAAATGTATTATCTTCAATTTTTATACCCTTCACACAGTGAAAAAGGGTATATATAGGTTTGTCATTCCGTGTGAAATTTCTACAATTTTCATTTCCGACCCCATAAAGTATATATTTTCTGAAAGCTTATGAATAGGGAAGTCGATTAAGCTCTGTCAGTCTGTCAGTCTGTCCGTCTGACCGTCTGTCCGTGTGTATGTTGAAATCAACTTTTTGAAGCCCCCCGACATCGCTTGGACCCGGGTGAGGTATTAAAATATCAGAAATATTCGGGAGTAGATCGCTATTGAAAATCAGAAACATCGATACATAAACAACTGAGATATGAGCAAAAACCCACGACCACCTCGATTTTTTTTTCACAAATACAACATTACAACAACAACATACATACATACAAACGTGTATACTGGTTAGAGAAAACGTGGCATCGAACCCCAGCTGAGCCAAAAAAAAATTTTTTTTATATTTTAAAAATTTTTTTTTAAATTTTTTTTTTTATTTTTTTTTGTTTTTTATTTAATATATTATTTATATTTTTATTATTTTTTTTTTAATTTTGTTTATTTTTTTTTTTGTTTTATATTAATTATATATATTTTAATTATTTTAAAAAAATTTTTTTTTTTATTTTTTTTTTAATTTTTTTTTTAAATTTTTTTTTTAAATTTTTTTTTTTATTTTTTTTTAACATACATACGTAAATTTATAATTTTACAATGGGATGTTTTTTATATATGTATATTTTTTATATGTATGTACGTATTTCATATGAGATGAATGGTGATACAAACTACTGTTATTGCATGACTACACGTTGTGAAGGGTATATAAGATTCGGCACGGCCGAATATAGCGCTCTTACTTGTTCACACATACAAAGTGTCATGTTCTAATAATAAATGCATTATAATTAATTTTTTTTAAAGTGTTTGAGTAAATTTATTTTTTTATTGTTGTTAATAATGTTCAAGTTCAATTTCATTTGTTATTTTCATTGTATTTAATTTGACGGATGTTTAAATTATGTGAAAGCAAGTGCTAACTGGTTATGGAATTATAAATTCGTTACTATCTTTTCAAGGTAAAATATTAAAATATATATTTTTATATGTTGTTTTATATTGTTTAAAACGAAAGCTTTTAAGCTTTTAAATTATTAACAAAAAATTCTTGCTTAAATGCTAGTATAGAACTAATTTTAGTTTTAAAGCAGATAATTAAATTATTTTTTCTGATTTTAAATATAATTTTATATAATTTTTGAAAATCTGCTATATCTCATAAATATGTTACAATTTTAACGAATGGTTTGGTTGGCTGAAATAAAGGCTGATCCAACCATAACTCACAATGTAACTTGTACGTCGCACCTTAACGTCAAGTTTTTGCTCAACTTAATTTGATATTTATTTATTTGAGCAGTATTTGATAAATTCAACAATGGGTAGGTACACAATTGAGCAGCGCGTAAATATTATTGAAGCCTTTAACGAACTCCACGAGTGAGTGTTCGAAAGCCGATGCATCCACAAAGAGTGACTGTTTGATGTGGTTTATGGGCTGGCGGCGTCATGACGCGTCATCGGGCCGTACTGCTTCGAAAATAATGTCGGTCAAGCAATTACCCTGTGTTCGCTATTGTGAGATTTTAATGGACTTCTTGTCACCAGAAATTGAGAATATGAACGCGAACAATATGTGGTTCCAAAGGATGGTGCACCTTAACCATCGAAATAATGGCTCTTTTGCGCGAGAAATTCAATGGCCGTGTTATCTTACGTCGTTGTAATGTTAGTTGGCCGCCACGGTCATGTGGTTTGATACCGTTGGATTTCTTTCTTAGGGGATATTAAAAGTGCTCGTCAATCAGGATAATATAATTTGGCAAATTAACATATTAAATCCTAATTATGTCTCAGTGTCATTGAAAATACGGATCATCGAATAAAAGCAGCTGGGCGAGCATTTGGCCGATATTTTGTTTCACATATAATTTTCATAGATCCTCCATTAAAATGAAAAAATATAATTTTCTGAAGATATTTTTATATTTACATAATGGTTGAACCGCCATTTTATCATTACAATAAAAACAAGTAAGAGCACTATATTCGGCTGTGCCGAATCTTTTATACCCACCACCAATTTTATGTACATTTAAAGCACAATATTTATTATTTTGTTAATCGCTATAGAATAATCTCTTTATAATAAAATATGTATCACTTTCTTTGTAGAGGGTGGTTAAATTTTAAGGGCCCATGTTTAAGGTGAACCACATCTAAACTTCAACTTTTTTCTTGTATTTCATTTGACATTTCTCAATCTCAGACTAACTCAATTTGAACCGTGGAAGGATACGCAATCGAGAGACGCTTTTAAATATTAAAGATTTTTATAAAAATGGGCGTTCAAATCAAAATGCATTTTGTGCACTTCGTGATTCTTTTGGTCAACATAATCGTTCGAATTCGTCCACAATCGTGAGAATTGTAAAAAATATTTAAATGTCTGCAAAGAAGGTCTGTTGAAATGTGAAAACATCTGTGAATGCCATCTTAGTTCGTTGAATGGGAAACATTGCTGTTTTTCACGATAACGTGGCAAAAGAGCAAGCAACCTCGACTCATCATCGTGCCCAACAATTGAGCATCAACAGTATCATTGAAAATTTGGACTATCGGATCGTGGTGTGCCGCCTAGGTTGGGGGGCCATTTGGCCGATATTTTGTTCCATACATAATTGAAGCATACAAATATTATCATTATAAAAATAAATTATAATAATTTCATAATAATTTTATTCAAAATCAACATAGTCCCTTAAAATTAAACCACCCATTATAACTTCGGTATGCTAGTAAAATGTTTTCGTAAATTTAGTCTTTCAATGAAAGTGGCCGTTAAAATACGCGTGTCAATAAAGATTCTGCTAATAAACATAACTTAGATATTTCAATATAGTCCTTTAGCATTCCAAAATCTTTATTAATAGAGAATTTACATGAATTTAAGAGGAAGAAAGTGAATTTAAGGTTAAATTTTAAGGGCCACAGGGTGATTTAAAATATACATTCTCTGCATTTTTCTAAAACGGGAAATTTATTAGTAAGATTTTGATTTTTAAACTTTTATAAAATTTTGCTTTTAAAAGATTTTCAAACGAAATAAGTTTTGTATAATTTTAAAATTTGTTAGCCATTAGTACATGAAAATAAATTGTTTATAATGTTTAGAGATAATTTTTTTTTACTTAGGTCAAAACTTTCCTAAATTCGCATTTTTAATAGAGCATAATTTCAGGAGAACATAAGCATAAGTTGTTAGCATGCCATCTAGTAGTTGCTAGTAGAGTCATCTATCTTATCATCTTTATCTTATATTTAGCTACAGTACAATAAATGGCGCAGTGTAAGATGAATAAATGCTAATATATATGACTAATATATTTTTATAAAAATTTAAGGAAAAAAGTGTGCGTGGCACATCTATTTTCCGTTATAACGAAGACTTTGACCAAAAAGCCATGTTTGCAAAATTTCAGAATCGTACATATAGTTTTGTCAGTTTTATTACGTTTTAAATTTGAAATATACACTGTGCGGTATAAATTTTCGTACATTTTTATCTATAACTCTTTTCCTAATTCATAGATTTAAGCGATTTTCAGGGAAAAATATTCTTTTGACTCGATAAATATATATTCGAAGTTTCATGACTACGTTTATGCATCTGGACACAGTTCAAAAGTGAAAATGGGCGTTATAGTAGGCGTGTCAAAGTTGTTTTTGCTAATGAGTACAACTTAGGTGTTTCAATATAGGCCTTTATTATTCCAAAATCTTTATTAATAGAGAAATTATATGTATTTTAGGTAAAACGTTATATGGGAGGTGGGCGTAAAAGTGGGCGTGGCACCTTAATTTTTTTGCATAGTAATGAAATTGCCTAGGGGGATAGACGTAGCAAAATTTATCATCATACCTCTAATTTTAGCGGTTTTATGAGCTTTTAAATTTCATTAACGGTAGATAACGTGAAAAGTGGGCGTTACACTAGGCGTGTCAAAGTTATTTTTGCGAATTAGTACAACTTAGATGTTTCAATATAGGCCTTTATTATTCCAAAATCTTTATTAATAGAGAAATTATATGAATTTTAGTTAAAACGTTATATGGGAGGTGGGCGTAAAAGTGGGCGTGGCACATTGATTTGCCGTTACAAGAAAGCGTATCACCAAAAAGCAAAGTGTGCAAAATTTCAGAGTCGTACATCCAATTTTGTTGCTTTTATGACGTTTTTGTTTTTAAATATACCGAAAAATACACTGTGCGGTATAAATTTTCGTACATTTTGATCGATAACTCCTCTCCTAATGCATAGATTTAGACAATTTTCGGGGGAAAATATTGGCTTTACCCAGGAAATATATTTTCGAAGTTTCATGAGTCTATGTTAAGGCGTTTGGACACAATTCCATTTTATTCGATGTTCGAAGGACACGGTTTTTTCGACCTACTCTTGCTTTTCGAGCTATAACTCTCTTCCTAATATTCCGATTTAGCCCATTTTCAATACCAAACAAACCTTGTCTATAAGAAAGATTCTGGCAAAATTTGAGCCCCCTAGCTTTTTCGGTGCGGCCTCTATCGTGCTTTCAACAGACGGACAGACGGACGGACATAGCTAGATCGTCATAAAATCAAACCCCAATTCAGAATATATATACTTTATGGGGTCTAAAATGGATATTTCGATGTGTTACAAACGGAATGACAAAATGAATATACCCCCACCATTTTTTTGGTGGTGGGTATAAAAACTAGTCATAATAAAAATCATCTGCACAAGGCTTTACAAATCACTCTTACTTATGCATTGTAATTTGCTTGACAATAAAATTTTTAATTAAGACAAAAAAGAAGGATTCCGCAGTATAACAAATAAAAACTGAAAGAAAGAATTTAACAAAACATTTCTATTTACTAGAAGATTAAATATAAATTTTAAAATGTTCCTTAAACTAACCATTTTATACGCCCGCTATTTGCAAAAAAAAAAAAATTACTTTCAAGGAAACCTATCCTTTCTTAGATTATAATTGTTTGTCATTTGACAATCTGTACGTATAATTGTCAATGTATATGTGCTGCATACTAATTCATGTAAATAATACTGTTCAGTTGCATGAATTTAATTTAATTACGTTTTTTTTATTTTTTGTAATTAAAAACTTCTTGTTAGTGCATATAGAATTTCTATCATAGATATTTCAACAATTATACACATGTCACACATGTGTCTTGCAACATATAAAACACTCATACACACATTCGCCTGAAAACATATAAACTTTTTATACCCTTCACCTGTGGTGCACAAGGGTATATATAGCTTTGTCATTCCGTTTGTAATTTCTACAATTTTCATTTCCGACTCCATAAAGTATATATTTTCTGAAAGCTTATGAATAGAGGAGTCGATTAAGCCCTGACCGTCTGTCCGTCTATCCGTCTGCCCGTCTGTCCGTGTGTTGGTTGAAATCAACTTTTAGAAGCAACTATATGTTCCTCAGATCTGTATATGGTATCAATCTCTTGGAAATATTCAGGAATGAATCGCTATTGAAATTCAGCACAATCGCCCAATAACTTTCTGAGATATGAGCAAAAAACCACGACCACCTCGTTTTTTTTACACAATTACAACAACAACATACATACATAAATATATGTAAAAACCATACAAAAAAAGAAAAAATTACAAAAAGAAAAAATACTAAAAATAAAAAAAAAATAATAAAAAAAATTACAAAAAAAAAATTTTAAAATAATTTAAAAAAAAATTTTAAAAAATTTTTTCAAAATTTTTTCAAAAAAATTTTTTAAAAAAATTAAAAAAAAATATATAAAAAAAAAATAATAACAAAATATAAATAATATATTATATAAAATAAAATTTTTTTGGCTCAGCTGGGATTCGATGCCACATTTATTCTAACCAGTATATACATATGTACGTATTTGATATGAGATGAATGGTGATACAAACAATTGTTATTGCATGACTACACGTTGTGAAGGGTATATAAGATTCGGCACGGCCGAATATAGCACTGTTACTTGTTTTTTAACAGGATAACCAACAACAAATATAAAACATCATCAGCTACAAGAAAATGACAATCACAATAACATAATGTAAAATGTCATAAACAGACAGTTTTAATAATAATTGATGAATGAATAAATGAATGAGTGAACGAGTGAACGAAAACAACTGACTGACAAACCAAGTGAAATGACAGAGAAGATGCAATAACAACTCCGACTGCAAAATAAAAGAAGAAAATTGAATTAAAATACCATTTAACATTTTATTGAGTGTAATGAAAGGGAAGAGATTATCATATTTATAAATTTTTATACCCTTCACACAGTGAAAAAGGGTATATATAGGTTTGTCATTCCGTGTGAAATTTCTACAATTTTCATTTTCGACCCCATAAAGTATATATTTTCTGAAAGCTTATGAATAGGGGAGTCGATTAAGCCCTGTCAGTCTGTCCGTCTGTCCGTGTGTATGTTGAAATCAACTTTTTGAAGCCCCCCGACATAGGTTGGACCCGGGTAAGGTATTAAAATATCGGAAATATTCGGGAGTAGATCGGTATTGAAAATCAGAAACGTCGGTACATAAACAACTGAGATATGAGCAAAAACCCACGACCACCTCAAATTTTTTTTCACAAAAACAACATTACAACACACACATACATACAAAACGTGTATACTGGTTAGAGAAAACGTGGCATCGAATCCCAGCTGAGGCAAAAAAAATTTTTTTTAATATTTTTTTTTATTTTTTATTTAATATATTATTTATATTTTTATTAATATTTTTTTTTTTTTAATTTTTTTTTTATTTTTTTTGTTTTATATATTATAATTTTATATAACATTTTTTTTTTAAATTTTTTTTAAAATTTTTTTTTTAATTTTTTTTTTTTTTTCGTTTTTTTAACATACATACGTGAATTTATAATTTTACAATGGGATGTTTTTATATATGTATGTACGTATTTTATATGAGATGAATGGTGATACAAACTACTGTTATTGCATGACTACACGTTGTGAAGGGTATATAAGATTCGGCACGGCCGAATATAGCACTCTTACTTGTTTTTTCTTCAAAATTATTTAAAACACTTGTTCAATTCCTAACCCCCACTGTATTCTGTATCGTCTATTAAAATACAGTTTATTTAATTGTGAACACAAATTCTGTTGTAAAAAAAGTTTTGTCGCCGGCTCCACGAAAATTTTTCTATATAGAAAAAGTTTGGTCGCCGGCTCCACGAAAATTTTTCTATATAGAAAAAGTTTGGTCGCCGGCTCCACGAAAATTTTTCTATATAGAAAAAGTTTGGTCGCCGGCTCCACGTAAATTTTTCTATATAGAAAAAGTTTTGTCGCCGGTTCCACGAAAATTTTTCTATATGGAAAAAGTTTGGTCGCCGGCTCCACGAAAATTTTTCTATATAGAAAAAGTTTGGTCGCCGGCTTGAGGAATTATTATGGCCGATTATAAATGTATTTGTTATTGTGTTTTGTGCTACAACTCTGTTAGGAGTAGGAAATTGATAAAAAAAAAAGACAAATATTTTAGCAAAAATCCTGCGAACATTAAAAAACACCCCAATGCCAAAGTAAAAAAGAACCAAATTTAAAATGAGGCAAAACAAAGCCAAAGGCAAAATGTTTAAAAAGAAACAGAAACAAAATTTTTATAACCGGCAGTCAGCCAATGTGTATTTGTTGTAGTTGTTTAAAGGAAAAAAAATTCGCAGAAGTTATTTATATGCACAACACAACGCGGCCCATGCACACAAATGCAACGTGCAAGTTTTGGGTAACAACACGAAACACTTAAAAGTTTAAAAACACAGTTATTCAAAAGGAATGGTGTACATTGTTGCCAGATCAACGATTTTTTTTGAATCAAATAAGATAAAATAGTGATAAAGATATTGATTTATAAAAACGTAAAGGACACCCCAAAAAAAACATATGTGTAATGGGGTAGGGGTAACAATATTACAATAGTATAAAACATTATTTTTTCTTAAAAAGACGGATTAGAAAAATTTAAACATATTGACCATTTAACCAAATTTGACTTGTTAAAATCATTGCAATACCGATATTTTTTATTAAACTCATCTGGTAGCCCTCTTGATAAGTGGTAAAGAATTAAGTTAAACTAGATTGGGGGTTGCACTAAACAGTAAAGCATGGTAGATAGGGAGGCTTTCAAAAACTTTATTGTGTGTCGTCAATGTTGTTTTTTTGCCTTTTATACCTTGTTATTTGGTTTCATTTCATGTGGTTATTTCAGGACCCCATACAAAAAAAATTATAGAGACAAATTTGAAACTTGTCTTTAAAATTGTTTCCAATTTTCTTTGCTGCCGTTATTGTTTGTATTTGTTTTTCGTTTATTTGATGTGTAAAGGTCCTGTACGTGTATTCAACGGATACTCAATACTTAGAGTTCAGCAGCTAGTTGAGAGTTTTAATACATTCTTTTGCACTAACAACATGTATGAAGTGTTCGCCTAAAACATACATACATATGTACGTATGCACTTGTATACGTACGGGCATATGTGTTAAAGGATATTTGCTTTAAAACGTTGGGGAGATTTTTTTCCTGTTTTTTGTATGCACAAGCGTGTAAATCAATGTGAGTGTCTGAACAGCACTTTAGTGCTGTATTTTATTAACAAGAATAACAGCAACAAAACTGGTTTAGTTTGGTATTGGTAATTGATTGAATTTATGCATGTAATACTTAGCTTGCTTATGAACGAGGTCTATCACAAGGTAATGAAAATATTTGCATTTTTATTGAGAAAAAAAAAATTATTGATTAAAAAAATTATTTTGAAGCTAGCGAAAATTTTTCAAATTCAAATTTAATCCAACTTTCAGAATGGAAAGAAACTATCGAAAATTTTCAGATGAAGAATGCATTTTTTTCATTTTAAAATAACAACACGTATATATTGAGACAGTTGTAATTTTTTATTCGATTGTAAAGAAGATATACATATTTCGAATCAATATGGAATAAAATATTGGTTAAATGGTCCCCACGGCTCAGATGACAGGGCAATTCTCTTTTCATTAAAATTTCCTTGACTGTTTCACAGAGAGATGTGGCTATGTTTCACCGATGACGCGTTCATCTCAGATTTGAGCTCAGGAATTGTTATTTGCATAAACCCAAAATTTCACTAAACTCTAAAGAAAAGAATCGCTCGGCGTTTAATCGCATGATTTTAGTGGCCAGTTGTCATCAGAAATTCTTGAGATAATTTGTTCTGAAAATCGTGGCTGAAATTAATAAATTGATAAATGAGCAGTGTGGCAGATGGCGTCGTCTTAATGAAACCACATATCATCCAGTTTCATGCCGACCAGTTGAGGCTACAAGAACTCTGTAATCATGTTCCTTTGGAGCAGATGACTTTTTTTTTTCCAAAAATTGGCATTGACTTCACTTTGAACGAATGAGTTTTCATAATAATAATGCATTGTTCTTTTTTTTTATCATTTCATTTTTAATAATCGGAATGAACATATGTGACAGTTACCAATTTTCAGAGTTGCCACTTAAGCAAAACAAGTTACACTAAATTCAAAAAGTGCATTACTGAAACACCCTTTACTTTACATATTCTTTACACCTCACGACTATTCCTTAACGTTAGAACATTGGTAGAATGTACACCATTTGCTTTTGTATAAGAATATGTTTTTATTCAAGGTTTTCAGTTTCTACTTGCTGTTATTTATTTTCCCTTCATTTTCCTCTTCCATTTTCCGGCTTTGTTTCTTCTTAATGCTTTTTTCAACGTGTTAAGACATGTCTAACATTTCTATTGTTGAAAAAAAAAAATTAAAATCGTATTGAATGTTAAATAAAAGTATTGATTTTTTTGCATTCCATCACAATTGTCCGTTTAAAAAAACAATAAAATTGTGTTGGTTTTGTTTGCCTTTCTTCTTTGCCACATATTCCATTTTAATACACAAATAAATAAGCCTGTTTTTACAACAAGTTCGAGGCCTTCTTATTAATTAAATGAACCGTTGTATGATTTACTTGTTATTTAGTTTAACAAACGTCCGCCATCCTTAAATTTAAGTCAGTAAAAGTTTGACTGTAACCTACACCAATAAAATGGTAAATTAAATTTTTAAAAGACAAATTATTAATTTAAGAATTTATTTATTAGTTTGTTCATAAATCTATTAGCCATACTTAAATAGAAACCAGCTTTAGTGCAAGAATTCTTGTTGCTGGCAAAGCTTCTTTGTGCTCCAAATCCTCTGACGTTAGAAGACAAGACAAGTTGTTATATTTTTTATGCTCATTCATTTACACGAATGTATGTGTGTATGTGCATATGTATATGACGATCAAAGATGTTGATTTTTTGTTGTATATATTTTGTTGGTATATTTTTTATGCTTATCTATGTGTACGAATGTGTTTAATGCAAAGTTTTTCATTTGTTTGCTGTATGTTGCACGAACATGCTCATAGACAACAAGAAGTTATGTACCTACATGATGACATGCCATGCACCAACAACAGCAAATATTGAAGAATTGTGAATCAATTTTACAAACAACTAATACGTATATGCTTATTTTTGTATATTAAGATTTGGTGCAGCCGAATAAAGCGCTTTAACTTGTTTATAGAAAATTTTTTAAACCGGCGACACAAATTTTTGATATTTTTAATAATTTTTTTTTTTGGTCCAGCGACATAAAATTTTATTTTTTCTATAAAATATTTGTTTTAAAACCGGCAAAATTTTTTTTTAATCTATAAAAAAAATAAAATATTTGAGCCAGGGACGAAATATTTTATAGAACATTTCGTTTTCAAATTTTTTATTTCTTTTTTTATAGCAAATTTCCTCCACCATTTTTTTGGTTTAATTTTTTTTTTATTTATCTCTTATGACAACTTATTTATTTTCATAATATTTTTCTCTTGATTTATTTCATCGTTATTTGAAGTGTTTTAATTAAACATTTTCAAATATCTATCGTGGTTTTTGCTTTTCCTTGCTCATCCTTAATTGCTGGGCATATTATCGTCTTAATCATCTTCGCCATTATCATTAGTCTTTGGCATTAGTGCAGATAATATTTGTAAATCTAATTTAAATGAAGTATGATTCAAACATTTCATATTAAACCCCCAATTAAAACAGGATAAACTACAACCATCCACAACCGACCAACAGGGTGTCTTTCTATAAGCATTAAATTATCGAAAATTTTCTTAAAATAAAGATTTAATCGCAGGACTCCTTCAAGCAAGCACAGTTCTCAAATTGGATTTATCCTTAAATAGAAATTTGTAGCCATATTTTAAAAATCACAATTTTAATAAAAAAATTTCTGTAAAACGACAAAATATAGAATATTTTCTTAAAATCTATAGTTTTTGAATACTTTTATTTAACATCCCATTTTTAAACACCTTAATATACGTACAAATATCTTATAACTTCCTTTTTGTGAAAACAGCAATAAACCTTTTAAACGTTAACTTCACTCTGTGATAAATATGAAAAACTGCTGGATGTGATTAACTGCTGGATGTAATAACTCAAAAACAAAAATTAAAATGGTCAGCCAGTATGAAAACTAACAACATCATCCCCTTGCCTACACCCCCAACCACTGACATTAAGATTTTGCAAAGCAAAACTTGCATAATGGAAACCAAAAGAAATTAGAGTAGATAAAAGAAAAATACACGCTCTTTGCGAAAGAAAACACAAAAAATAAATCAAGCAAATATTAAACCAAAAAGAAGAAGAGCAAATAAATGTACGAAAGAAAACTTTTTCATTATCTAAGAACAATCAGAAATGGGGTCATAAATTTTTATTTGTATACAAGCATAGATGCATAAACTTTTAACAAAATCATTATGTTCTTTCTGCCATTTTCCATTACTTCTTTCATTGCTTCATATTATCAAACTAAACGCTTTCCTGTCTACATTTCCACTTGCATTATGGCAACAAAAGCAGTGGCTCTTAAAGCGGTAAAAAATATATTTTGTCGCTGGCTCCACAAAAAATTTTCTATAGAAAATATATTTTGTCGCCGGCTCCACAAAAAATTTTCTATAGAAAATATATTTTGTCGCCGGCTCCACAAAAAATTTTCTATAGAAAATATATTTTGTCGCCGGCTCCACAAAAAATTTTTGATAAATTGCTCTAGTTTTAATTTTATTTCATGGATTTGAGAATCACTGAATAAAATCCTTTACAACAAAAATTGTTACCATAACTGTTACCATACAATTCAAATTCATTCGTTATAGCAATTTCATATTACAAAGTAAAACACTTGTTTTCAAACAGAAAAAAAAACAATTTTAGAAAAAAATTAAGTTGTTACCAACACACACAAGCAGTTAGTAAACAAACTATTGTACACGCTCTTATATTCGCTTGGCGAATTACCCCTAGAATTAAATTCTCTAGCTGTGTTTATGATAGAACTACAATAACATATAGAAATTTACCCTTATCTAACATATTTCTTTGATTTCATCATTGTTTTTTTTTTTCTTGTATGACTCATAACACACTCTTATAGATTTTTGGTTGTAAGAAAAACAATTTATATTTTTGTTGCCAAAAAAAACTTGAAACAGCAAATTACCCTTGTCAAATGTAAAAGCATAACTTAAAAAAAAAGAAAATATTTGATTACAAGTTGGCAAAAAATAAAATAAAAACAAAACTATTTTCTTTTGCAGTATGTATTGCAATTTGTTTTCTTATTTTTACATGTACCATGTCTTTTGTTATTATTCTAGGATAAAGAGGGAGAATATCTAGCAATAAAGCCGAGTTTTCAAAAGTGCCAAAATTTCATGTAGTAAGACCAAACCAAATAAATCATGGTTAAAATGTTAGCTTGACTTCGTCGATTCGACGAAAAAGTCCTTAATATATTAAGAATAAAAAATTCGTTTGTGCCCGTTTTTTTGTGATACAAAGGTAATGTAACTTCACGATCTTAAGGTGTATAGCGCTGAATGGTTTGTTAACAAATTATTCTCTATATCCTCATAATGAGTGACAAATCACAGTGACTTGTGGCGCCGCAATCTGCAAAAAATGCAAAGATTTCAAATTATAGCATTACTTTTGTTCCACCTTGTTCTATATCATATTGCTTAAAGCAAAATAAAGAGTGTCGCAGTAGGAATGCACTATTTAATTTTCAAATAAAAACATATGTATATAGGGGATTCACAATAGTGTCATAAAATCATATGTCCTATAATAATAGCATGAAAAATTAAGACTATTGTGAACAACCCCTCATAATTAGGTGTGCTATTTTAAATTTAAATCAAATAAATTTTTTCTTTAATAATGCCAAAAACAAGTGAAAAAAAACAAAATAATAGCCAGCTTGTGCGAAAAGTACATTTTAGTTGTTGTAATGGCAGACTCAAGTAAATAAACATTTTTTTTATTTGTTTTTGTATAAAATCTTTAAAAAATAAAGTAAATATTAATAATAAAAAAAAAAAATAAATTAAAATTAGTTTAATTTATTTGGTTGTTGGGTTTATGCTGGTTTATATGCATTTCACTGGTGCTTATGCCAGATCATCAGTAAACCTTTTACCCAAATTCTTGAAAAAGTTTAAAATGTTATAAGTTATATTTTCAAATTCTCATTAACAAAATGAGAATTCAAAAATAAAACAAAAAACTATAAAAAACTTTTTTAAAAACCTAACCAACAATTTTTCAATATTAATTTATTTTAAGTTTCTATAAAATAAAATAATATAAACCAGCTTAAATCCAACAGCCAAATAAATTACATTGAAAAATTAGTTGGGAGCATATCCCGAATAATCTAGTAAATTATTTAAATTTATTTTGATAAACAAAAACAGCAGAGTCCTTAGCCGATCTTATTTGACGCCGCCGGTGATTTGTTATCAAAAATTAGCAACTGCGATTAAATTTGGATGTCGGCCCGATAAAATTATACAATAAACGGCGACGGCTTACAAAAACTATTGCGGCTTGTCTTAGCCGTTTATCACAGGTCTCTGCTTATCAAATACGACAGCGTACAAAGTTCTATTATTATTAGACACAACAACATTCTTAAACCATTGTAAAATTTTAGAACAATATGACATGATAAAGACACCTTGCGAATCACCCAATTGTTTTTAAAATTGTTGAGATTTTTTAATGAATTATAAAAGTGACATGTTCCGATTAAGTATGGAATAAAAAATTTGTACAATGGCCCCACGGTTCCAATGACAGGCCATTACCCTTTTCATGAAATTTTAAATAACTTTTTTTATTAAGATGTAGCTATATTTCACTTATGACGCGTTGTAAATCGGACTTAAGATCAGGAACTGTTTCTGGTTTATTCGCATTAACCCGAGATTTCATAAAACCTAAAGAAAAATTGCATGAAGTTTGAGATAATTTGTTCTGAAACTCGTTGATACAATAAATACATTGTCTACATCGTCTAGATTCACGCCGCCTAGTTGAGGCCAAAAGAATTTCGTTATTATGTTCCTGTAACGAATGCTGTTCATACTCACTGCAATTTCGGATTTATCTTTGAAAAAGTAAGGCTCAAACACACCGTCTAATCAAATTCCGCACCAGGCGTTTACTCGTTGTGGTTGCATAAAGATTTTCTGAGTCGCATATTTGACAATTTTGCTTATTCACAAAGTCATTGAAATGGAAATGCGCTTGATCGAAGAAGATGACTTTTTTTAACAAATTGCCGGCGCTTTCCATGGCCTGCTGATTTATACCCATGAAGGCAAAATTCTCTGCGTTGTGCTTCATGAAATTTGAAGTTGTTGAAAACGATGCCAAATTGACGTTTTCGACTTTTCCACAAAAGTTTCGTTTAAAACAAATTAAGATAGCAATCGGTCCATTTTGAACAGTTTTACTGTTAATAACCGACCCAGTTTCTTGAAATTATCTGACATTTTAGGTGCACTTTCTCGACTAAAAGTTATAAGAAGATTACGAGTTTTCGCAGGATAACTTTTAAATCATTTATAATAATTCTTTCGTAAAGCACTCCATATTTAATAAATGGAGTAAACATATGGCAGCTGTTAAATTACAGAGTTGCCACTAGCGCAAAAACAATGACACTAAATTTAAAAAGTGTTTTCTTACTCCGACACCCTTTATTAACAACCGACTGTAAACTAATTTTGATACTCGTAAAGCAAATAAGACGACATATTATGACTTTTATTTTGAATTTTTTTATTTTTTCATAATATTTTGCTTGTTGTTACAACATGTTGTGACATGTTCAAATATTTGCTGGTGCTGACTGTAACACTACCAAAATCACAAAATAAGCCGGCAAAAAAAATTGTAACCCACTCAGACTCTCGACAAAAGTACCACCCGAAATTAAAGTACTAAACAAATACACGCGCCGCCACGTGCACCCTTCCCTTCTCATTGAAATAAAGTTTTTCTTGTGATTCAATATTGTTTTAAGTTTTTTTTTTTTTTACAACGTCTTTGTACTTTTGCTCTTTTTTTTGTCTTTGATGACGAAGGAGATTATTTCTGCCTTCTAACTTGACTTGACTCTCTGGGCGCTGGGTTGCATGTTGTAAAAGTTTTTCTTGTTTTATTTTTTTTAAATGTAGAGTAAATCAACGAATATTTTGTTGCTTTTTTAAAACATTCTCCAAGTTTGTTGCCAGGCGTTGCTTTATGTTGTAAATGTTTGTCGGGTCTGTTAAGTTTGTTTCTTTGTGGTTCATTACTCGCCGTTGTTGTTTTTGCTGTTTTTGCAAATACATACGAGGTGTAATGTAGCAGCATACAGTGGATAAAAAGGGCTCTTTTTCGAGTTTTTATAAAATTAAGAATTGTTTCCACAATAAATTGAAAGAAAAGTAAGATATTTCAAGTCGGTGTAAGCGATGTGCTCAGGCGCATTCTTTGCCCTGAATGATTCATATGACGGATGCCAATAGAATATATCCTACAGATTATCTGTAAGCTGTACTTGTCTATCATGGGCAAGCTCTGACTCTAAATATTTCACTTAAATTACGTTATAAAGTTAACGGGAAATTCGCGACTCTATTGATATACAATTCCACGAATTCACATTTTGGTCAGACACTGCAACGTTTGGAATTTTTTTTATTCTTGGGTAGCCGAAGAGGAGTCTCAAGTCTAGTACATTCATTGTTCGAAACAGGGAAATTTCGATACTGGTGTAGGTGCATTCATGCTAGATTTTCAAAGAAACCTAACTATGGGTAAATATTCTTCGATATTTCAGGCTGAAATTTATTTCATCTTTATAAGAGCCTATTGAGTCTGTAAAAAAGTAACATGAAGAAAGAACTTATATATGTACATCCTCCCCGATAGCCAAGTGGCCTTAAAGGCGAGGATAGGTAATGAAATTCATTGACATTTTCAACCGTCTTGGATTGCACAACAGTGTCACACTGCTTTTAATTTTGGGTCTTAAGAGTACAGTGGAAATCAGCGTGCTAATCGCCTAGCAAATGTTAGAGCGGATCACCTTTTAATTAAACAGGAACTTTTTGTGTAGTGTACCTCTATAGTTTATTCGAAATGAAATGTCTGCCTTCTATATTTAGAGTTTGCATTTAATTTCTCAGCCTAAAGCCAAATCTAAGGGAAATTTCTACTTAGACAGGAAGGATTTAGGGATCTTGCCTGTTTTTATGACCCTTCTTATGAAGAAGATTCTCCTAAATTTGTATGGACTTAAACATAGAAGTAAAATAAATGCTGGACATTTTTGAATTGGATGGCGAATTAATCAAACCTTAAACTCATGAAAGTGCGAGAGAAAAAAGACTAGGGATAGCTATCAAATAATCCACAAATAGAGCGGAGTTTGGTGATAATTTCATTGATCACTTCTCAGAATTTCCTACAACCGCTCGTAAGATTCGTAATGGTGTGTTTACTATCGAACTTGCTTAGAACAGTTGAATGAATATGTGCCCTTATTGTCATTTTTAAGTCTCCATCACTTTGTTGTTGGTTTCAAATATTGAAAATGTGTTTTTTGTTTTACGAGATAGTACGCTAAACAGGCAACATAATCGCAAGACTTCTCAAGAATTCCAAATTAGTATCAAAATGATGTCGGCACAGAAACAGTGTGATATTGACTGAAAAACGAAAATGCCGCCGACAGCTGGAACAAGTGTTTTTGTTTTGCGTAGATTGTAAGCCGTCACATTTATTTTTTTTTTATTGATAACACTTTACTACACATATAGGCAAACTTAACTTAAATATTGGGATACTATCTTTATGACGCTCAAGTTAACAGATTGCCTGTACCTTAATATATTATCCTTTTAAAAGCACTCCTTAATGGCATTTTTTCCAACAGGTTTCACATTTAAAACTTTTAAGACCTTTTATTCTATTTTTACACATTTTGTTCCCTCTTAAATCTTTGCTCAGTCCCACTGTTTCCCTTTACGACTTGTAGTTTTGCAAGTTGCCATTATTTCGCTGCGTGGGTCTTTTTCTTTATGCATTTTTTTTGTCTTTTTTTTTAAATAAAACTCCAAGAAAAAAGCTGGATGTTTTTTAACTCGATTGCAATAGTTGAATTTTATTTCAGTTGTTATACAAATGCAATAACGATTTTTGTGGTTCATTTTTGTTGAAAGGGGAGGGGTGGAAACAACCACTAAAAGAGAAAAGTATAAATTATCCAATATTCAGCTTTTGACATGCAAATATTTTACTCAAGTCATTATGCGTTAAAAATACAATTTTAAAGAAAAAATTAAGTGGGTTGGAAAAAGTGAGATTCTTGACCACAAAGTAAGGCAAAATTTGACAGCTTATATCTGCCAATACATAGCATGCTTTAATAGAGTTTTAAATTTATTTTTTTGCTGAAACAATATACTACAATATATAGTATCTCTATTCCTTTGCTTTTATCAAATATCAAACTTTATAGATAATTTATAGTTATATTTGAACTGCGATTACTTGGCGAATAAATATTCTTTGATTTCTGATGGAAATAAAAAATAAATCAAATAAATCCCCACAATATGCTATTATTCTCTTAACGCTTATAAATAAACCGATCGCATAATATTCTGCACTTCTTTGATACAATTTTTGTTATGTCAGTCCTCACACTTCTCTATGTGCAAGATTTCCTTAAAAGGGGTACAAACGTAGTAAAATATAGACAATTTATTTACCTGTTGTGTCTTCACAACCGCGCGCGCGATATTCGGACACCTGCTCAATTGTTTACGAATAATAAAGTCTTAAAATATAGATATAAAGTGTGGACATAGTAAATTATCAAAAACGGCAAAGAAAATTACAATTTATTAATTGTAAATAAAACTTGGTGAAAAAAACTTTGAAGAGTCTATAAAAATTGCACAAGCCAAACTCAGGTTATGTAATCGGCTCAAATAATTGCAAATCTGTGAAATTTTTGTAACTTACTTCACTTCTGTATTGAGCGAATTATGATTAGTTCAGTTTTAAGGTCAGTTTAAGGTCATTATCACATCGAAATCAAATTAAACAAAGGAGATGCCTACACAAGGTTTAGAAGTTAGTTTAGCATGCCAAAAATGGAAGAAGTGTTTACAAAATTTGTTTGTATTTTTTCAATTTGTATATTCTCTGCGATTTCTTCGTCTAAAACATCTATAGCTTCGTTTTCATTTCAATAGTTTTCTCTAATCTATTTACCAATTTCACCATCTGTAAAGTTCATATCCGGTAAAATATCTTGTAACAAATTCGAAATAGATGTTGGAATCGTAAATATAAATATATTCTTTTGCCATCTGATCCCGTAAGAAACTAATGGCAGATCGTCTTCGTCAATTCATCGTTCCTTTTTTTGACATTTAAACGTTCCAACATTTCTTAATGGCGAAGGCGAAAACTTTGTGCCATCCGTTTTCCAAAAAAAAAATGCCATAAGAGTATTGAAATCCTTTGGCTTTTTTCCAAGTCTGTGCCATTTGTGTTAATAAAATTGATTAAATTTATTGCATTCAAGTCTAGAGGTTGTAGTAAAGTTGAGAAATTTAGAAGTAGGCACATTATGACAAAGTTTCTATCATCACTTTTGAATTTGTTATTTTTTAAATGACATGGTGCTTTGTCTATTAGTAATAAAATCTTTTTTGGAAGACCGTTAGAGCGAAGGAATTCAGTTACATATTATTTAAAGAAAGACCCGCATTTAAAATAATACCCTATTTCACATATAGCTGATCAAGCACCAACACGTTTTTAAGCCAATCTTCGAAAATGACGTAAGTCGCTTTTGATTTCTCTGTAATGGACTGGCCTATTATTAAAGTTTGTTTTAAATTTAGTTAAATGGAAAAAGTTGCTTATCAAGACTGTTAAAAAAATACTGTTATGAAAAAAAATTGTTACGGTTTGCTCGTTGGTTGCGTAAATCGAGCTCGCACTGCTGTATATGATCTTTATTAACACTAGTGGCGAGGCCAGCCCAGCTGATTATCTTTTTATGAGTCAATGTTTGTCAAACTCTATATAAAAAAAATAGAGATTTCAGTGTCAAGAATTGTCAAACTCCATATAAAAAAGAGAGACCAAAATTGCTCTCCTTTACGCTATTACCTTATGTAATTACACCGTGCTAGCCGATACAGCGGCAATATTCTTTTCGGTCCGCTCTTTTAGCATACAGGTTGGTGGATTAATGTCTAAAAATGTGTTACTGGAGCGAAATTTGGTCACTACAACTTGAAGAGCCTGTTCCGTGGGCCGCTTTCAGCGATCATAAATTGATATAAACAAATTGCAAAAAAATAAATAAATAAATAAAAAAAAACATAACAATAAAAAATTTGCTTTTCATCGCATTAAATATTTTTTTTTTACTTCGTGATTTTTATCAAAGGTGTAGTCCAAGATATATTCATACTCTTTGTATACGAAAAAAAAAATTTTCGTATGTGTTTTTGGCAAACATTTTGGTAATTGTTTAAGGTTTTGGTCCCGCAAAGTGACATTTGTTCCAATAAGACTTAAAATAAATTTTATAAAGAAATTTTAATTGATCCTTATGAACTGTTTGCCTAAAAGCTTATTTTAGAATTGAAAAGGCCCGTAGCACTAGTCATCTATATATTTTATAATGCAGCTTGTATTTTTCTTATGCAGATAAACCTTAGCCAACAAACTTTGGTCTCAAGTACTTTTATGCACCTATAAAACATTTCGTCATAAGCAATATTCTACCAAACATCAAACAACATTTCGAATAACTTTTTAAATTCATAAAATAAGTTTTTCAATATAAAAAGCCGTTTTAAATGTTAATTAAAAAACCAAGATACATTTTGTAAAACATGTGAATCTAGTGTTATTAAATTTCACGGTACTGTATATGCATACGTATGGATTTGTAGCAGGCCATTATCGATTTTTCTTAGAACTAAATGTAATTTTATTGCTTTTTATTAAATTTCCTTGTGTCTTACAAAATATTTTTTAAGGATAACTGTTTATTTTATTCCATAATCTAAATTATTCATACTGTTTTAAACATTTTTGTGAAACACAATTTACATATATGATTTCTTTTCTTTCGCAAAACATGTGTTTGCATATGTACATGGTTTTGCAAAAATAAGCACTTCATTCCAGTCATAAAAATGTATCATAGCAACAACTACAAAAGCAAAACTACCATAAAATATGATTTATTGTACTATGTACAAGTGCTTGTACATAGTACTTACTTACAGAAGTTGAACATAATTGAATCGGAATATTCCCCAAACACATTTTCACATTTTGTTTCGTTTTTAAGTGCAATGATATTTATATAAGTTTTAAGTCACATTATTTAATTATAACGCCTATTTCAGAAAAGATTTTTTACTGCGATGCTTGGTAAATAAGAATTGCAAATAAAGTTTCTTATATTTTAAATATCTTAATATCCGTCACATGTGAGAGTAAAAGTTTGTCACTCCGTGTATAGGTTAGGTTGAACAGGCAGCTGTTGTGCAGCTCACTTGGGTCCATTATATTGATCCCTTTGTGATACCTGAATAGAAAAGTAAGAATAGAATAGAAAGGAGCAGACAAGTCCAGAGTCTCCGGCGGGAATCGAACCCGCAACCCCCAAACTAGCAGAACAGCATACTGCTGACTAGTCCATCGGGGCACCACCATGTATAATTTCTACACCATTCATGTGAGACTCCATAAAGTATATTTTGAATTCGAAAAAAGTCAATTTACCTATGTCCGTCTGTGTAAGTGTTGAAATCAACTTTTTGAATCCACCATTTATCCTACATACTCCTGTGTTATACCAGTTTATTAGCAAAGCTTTCGAGAATTTTGGTATTGCAAATCAGCAATTTTGACCTATTAGCGGCTGAGATATGAGCAAAATACCATGTATACCTTTGTTTTCCATTGAGATTGTAACCAAAAAAAAAAAAAAAATTATTTAAAAAACAAGAGCAACAAAAGCAGTTGGTGTTGATACAGAATTACATATATGTGTTTGTGTGTATGTATGTACATGATGGTAAAAAATGTGTAGGATTTTGTTGGCTAATTCTGTATGCTTTTTCTTTTGTACGAATGTATGTATGTGATGCGAAGTTCGAAGAACCTACATATATAATGATATGCCATGCCAATCAGCAACAGCAAAGATTGAAGAAGTGTAAATCTTTAAAAAAAAATTTATTAAGTATAGTTACGTATCTACACTTTTGTGAATGGCATATTAAGATATGGCACAACCGAGTATAACTTTAGATATATTTATAATCATATTAATCAGTGAATGACTTCTTAAATATAAGTTTAAAATTTTTTTATAATTACACTGTCCGAAACAACTTTTTCGAGCGGAATTCATTAGTCAATTAATGACGTTTTAAGCCCATTATTTATTAAGTATGAGTTAGTTTCGGCTTCGAAACATACTATGGGGTAAACCAAATCTTGCAAAATCGAAATTGAGTAGGACAACTTATAAGATTAGTGTAGTAACAGGTCAGAGAACTCATCTATCTCGCATAAGACTGTTTGATAAAATCACAGTTGAAGGAAGTGGGATTTTGTCCTGCTCGAAATATTAACTGATTTTGGGATAATGGTTCTAATGAGGGAATTTTTTTATTCGTTAGAGCGCACAACATGCCAATTAAGCATACGTCTATTCCTATCATAGATTTGGGCTTTAAATGCCCCTCTTTTTCGACTTTTTAAATATCACGGACACATATGTCCGTCATTCTCCCTAACCATGTCACACAATAGTGGCTGACGATAAATAGGATTTTATTAAAAAAAAAAATTAAAAAAAAATAATTAAAATATAAATAATAAATATAAAACAAAAAATAAATAAAAAAAATGAAAAAAAAATTTTTAAAAATAATAAAAATATAAATAATATATTAAATAAAAAAATATAAAAAATTTTTTTTTTGGCTCAGCTGGGATTCGATGCCACGTTTACTCTAACCAGTATACACGTTTGTATGGATGTATGTTGTTGTTGAAATGTTGTTTTTGGGAAAAAAAAATCGAGGTGGTCGTGGGTTTTTGCTCATTCTCAGTTGTTTATGTACCCATGTTTCTGATTTTCAATACTGATCTACTCCCGAATATTTCTGATTTTAATACCTTACTCCTCGGGTCCAAGCGATGTCGGGGGGTTTCAAAAAGTTGATTTCAACATACACACGGACATACTGACAGAGCTCAATCGACTCCCCTATTCATAAGCTTTCAGAAAATATGGCCGACTTCCTAAACGCAAGTTGCAATGCATATTTACAATGCATACACTTCGTAAACGCAAATGTAAACTTTCTAGCAATGTCCAAAGTTCCTAATCGTTTGGCAACTCATTTTACTAAGTATCAGCTGTCAAAATCGCGCATCATTTTTATTTTGTATGCAAACAGTTGAGCTGCAATGGCTGAGTTAGTATTTTCTTTGTTTATTTTTAATAAATTATTTATAATTGATAGAGTTTATTTAAATCACAGACTAATAATTTATAAATTTCAACACTTTATATTGCAGAGACAAAAAGTGGATCCATGAGCGCTCCTAAATGCCGATAAAATGCAAAAAAAATCTCTGCAACGCAAGGTTGCACTTAAGACATGTTTAGCATTGCATACGCATTTTTTAAATTATGAATTGCAGCTTTCGCTTAGGAAGTCGGCCTATATACTTTATGGGGTCGGAAATGAAAATTGAGGAATGACAAACCTTTATATACCCTTATTCACTGTGTGAAGGGTATAAAAACGAAAAATTATCTAACATTCCGTTTTTATAATGAGCAGACACAAATTAACACGTTAAACTTGTTTGTAGTGATGTCCAAAACATTCTAAACCCATAAAAGACCCTTTTTGCCTTCTTTCTGGCGGTCTCTTTCCCTTTCATCTGTTTTTTTTTCTAAAATAAAATAAAGTACATGTTCGACGTACTTTTGTACTACTTGCGTTTAATTCTGTTTTTAGATTATGAATATTGTTGGATTTCGTAAAAAATATTACGTAAGTAAATATTATTGAAATTAGCTTAAATTCCAATATTGAAGTTTTCGAAGAAATTACGCAAGAAAATGATATGGCCCCCAGCATCTTATTTGCTGAAAGCGCCTTGGCAGTCAATGTGTTAACCTCACTTTTTTTTAGGTATTTTTATGCCATTATATAATATAATTCATTTTAAATATCGCGTATACGTTTGCAACACATTCACATGTACAGTTATAAAGACACTTATTTAAAATCTTAGAAGAATAAAAAAAATTTTAATTTTCATTGTATTTTGTGGCTCCTTTATTGCCACACGTTTTGTCTAGAACCATGTTATGTGTGTGGGAAATAAAACACATGATGGCATCTTTCAAGCATTTCAATGTCTTCTGTTTAAAATAAAGGAGATTCATTTTTATTTTATTTCTTACTTAAATATTCAAAACCATTACATTAACTGTAACGAGTTTTATATAAAATATTCTCACATAATCCAAAGGAAATCATTTCAATATCAGACGATTATAATGCAACTGCACTACCTCAACGTGTCATTTTTATTTTATTTTTAGTGATATTATGGTAAATTTTAATATTTTTTTTTTCCTTTATATATGTGTTTTTATATGTGTTTTTTTTTTGTTCATTTTAATGTCAAATATGTTTTTGCATATAAGTACATATGTAAATACATATTAAATGTTTATTATATCGTCAAGGTTCATTAAACTATTATAATGGGGCAAATGTCGCCCAGGTCGTTTAGTTAAAAGCTTAAATATATTTTCCGTTCTTTTTTACTATTTATCGATTATAATCAGTTTGTTATCG
Source organism: Phyto melanocephala (assembly GCA_941918925.1). NCBI lineage: Eukaryota > Metazoa > Arthropoda > Insecta > Diptera > Rhinophoridae > Phyto > Phyto melanocephala. The sequence continues at coordinate 21,654,851 of OW799236.1, read as the reverse complement.
GAAAGGGGGATTTTATTGACGAACAAAAAATACTAAATTATGAATTTAAAAGTAATAACAACGTTTAAACTTTTTAATAATTCAGGTGAATGGTACAAAAACTATACATCAAGGCAATGTAAATAACAATTTATTTTACTTAAAATATCAAGGCATTGTATATTCACATAGGAATTTATTGCGCTCGTAATTGCATGCTTGTATACATACTTATGTACATCACGTTTGATATAGGTTGTTAAATAAATCGAGCAAAAAGACGACAAGAATCATTTAAATATTTAATACAAATAAATCACGAACATTTTAAATATACGGTTTGAAAAATTCAAATTTAAAGATAATTTTTGATGAATTTTTTGAAAGAAGTTTAGAATTTTTACCACAAACAAAAACTTTTTTCGAGAGAGAAATTTTAATGTTGCTGAACCTGAACAAGAGCGGCAAATGTTGTGCTAAGCGCTACCGCAACAACGTAAAAAACATAGACAACAGCGTTAATATTGTGTAATAAATGGTAATGTTCACTAATGCCTATTAAAAAAACTTACTAAATAGAAATAAAAATAGAGATAAAAGCGCTTGAGTAACAAATTCATTACTTTTCAACAATAGAAAATAAAAAACAACGATTGTACCGCAGCCAACTTCTATGCTTAACGCCTTGCAAAAATTGGATTTTCCAAATGCAAAACGTTGCCGCCGCGGTATTTCGGTTTTTTTTTAGACAAACTATATGGACATGAGAATTTTTGACAGCCAAAAAACGCTTGCCGCTCTTGTTTAAGTTTGGTTGTTAAGCAAAAAATAGTTTGAAGAAATTCCTTTAAAAGGAAATTTCAAAAATATATAATTTTTTTTAATATTTTTATTTTTTATAAAAAGTTTCTCAAATATATGAAGAATAATAGAGGTTTTCAATATTTCCACCACAAAAAAACTTTTTCCATAAAAGGGAAATTTTAATGCCAATTTATGTTCTTATTTTTTTGTTTGCCGTTTTCATAGTTTATAAGTTAAGCATAAAAAAATTTCACATTTTGTGTCTCAAACATACAGTTTAAAAAATTTCCCTTTTAGGGAAATTTCAAAAATTTAAAATTTATTTTTTTTTTAATTTTTGAAAAGAAGTATAAATAATATATGAAGACTAATAAGTATTTCTGAAATCTCCCCTACAAACAGAAATTTCCCTAAAAAGGTAAATTTTATTGCCAAATATTTTTTTGTATGTATATTTATGTTTGTCACAATTTATAAATTTAGCAAAAAATATTTAAACCGTTAGGTAATATAAGTACAAAGTTTTAAAAATTTCCCTTTAAGGGAAATTTCTGCATGACGAAATAATTCTGATTTTTTATATTTTTTATAAAGCGTCATTTATATAAGAAAACAAACAATTTTTTGTTCGAGATTCCCTCAACGAAAAAAATTTCCCTTAATAGGGAAAAATATTTCTAGACAAATTTCTAAGGTTTTGTTTGTGGTTTTCAAAATCCTTAAATGTATTTAAAATTTTTTTTTGTAATTTTTAGCAACAAATCTTTAATATACAAGGTGGCTCAAAAGAAATTACACTATCGTAAGATGTAATAGCTTTTGCAAATGACGATTTACGTCAGTCATATTTGATATTTGTGAACCAGACAGTTGCAGAATACAAACAGACAAGCAATGGAGCGCTATACTCCGTGGAATAATTGGCGGTGGTGTTAGCTCAGCGTGAATTTTGTCGTAGATTTTCGTAGATAGCCCTATTAAGCCATTCCAGACTTCTTTTTTTGGGTCTACTTAAAGTCGCGGGTTTGTGCCTACAGCAGCCCTTAAGGAGCATATTCGACAGAAATGCGAACAGTTACCACGATAAATATTGAGGGAAGTTATGCAAAATGCGATAAAACGGGCACTATGCTGATATCGTATTTTCCAATTAACAGAACAAATTGTATAGGTCAAAATAAAGATTTCCACCACTCGAAATAAATTTAATTTATTTAGTAAAAAAATTTATTCAAAAATAAAATTGGATAATGAATTTTGCGCCACCTTGTATCTTTTATTGATGAGAAGTAGGAATTTAGAAATTCCCAAATATAAACACAATCCCAAAAGAGGGACATTTTAATGCTAATAAATATTTTTTTTGATTTTGTGTTTTTTAGATTTTCCAAGGCTTGTATTAATAAAAAAATAAAATGTATTTGAAATATATTTAAAGAAATTTTTTCTAATAAAATTTTAAATCTGTTTAAAGAAAATTTTATAAATATGGGAATATATGTTTAAATTCAAAATATTGTTTTAAGAAAAAATTCCCCTTTAAAGGAAAATTCTATAAAAAATTATATTTGTGATTTCAGATGTAAAAGTATCAGAAATAATATTTTTAAAATTGTACCCGCAATAATAATTTTAGATATGTTCGCTCTTTAATTTTTATAAATTTAACTTTATAAGTAAAATTTTTATTTTAATTTTCCTGTGAGTGAAATTTGTTGACTAAGTTACAAAACTATGTATTGTCTTTAACTTTCATGGTCCATTGTTCATTTAGCCCTTGTCTAGGTTCTTTTTTTTACCTTTTTATTAACTATAAATTTACTACCACATTTATTTTATGTAACTACTTAATAACGAATAATACAATAGTTTTTTTATATTTTTATTGCAGGTAAGTGTTGTTAATAACACATCATCTACAGCTTGGTCATCATACCAACCAGCACCTGGTGACCACAATTAGTTTTAGTTTGTCTGGCAGTAACCCGTAAGTGTAATAGAAAAGTGTGTGTTTGTAAAAAGAGTGTATAATTTCGTAATAAATTATAAAATATCACCCATAAAAGTTAAATCTCATAAAGTTTTAAAAGTTTTTTTTTTACGTTTGAAACTACATATTATTAACTACACTACCACTACTAGTAGCGGCACACGAGCTAATTGATATACAAAGTTGGAGAGCAACATGATAGAGACGGCCACTAGGGTAAAAACTTAAAACATAAGTTGTACAGAGTTTTAGTATACATTAGGGACACTGGTATCTATCTGAACATTGTAATACAATACTTACATACATGAACACTAAGACAGTACTTAAAGCATCCCAACAGTTTTGATCAAGGCGAACTTAACAACTTTTTACATTCCTTCCGATCAGCTGTTGCAACAAGACTACCTTGTGTATATACCTAGGCTCTTAATATGTTTGTCACAACGTTAAAAAATAACTACTCGCTACTTATACATAATTTTGAAGATGGGCATAAAAATTATTCTTACTTTTATAACATAAGGGTACAGTAGAGTAATTAACCTTGTATTCATCATGAATTTTTAAATTTATCAAAGTTTTATAAAACATGATTTTTATTCAAAATGTATTCTAAATAAATTCACAATTTAGTAAAATAAAAAAAACAAAATATGTTTAAACAAAACTGTAGGGCAAACTGGTGTTTTGTAAACAACTCAAGTAACAGCAAATGGCATGGACAAATACCACACTTCTTGCATACGAGGAAAGTCACAAAGTTCCTGTAACAAACAAAATTATAATTTTTTCAATAAAAAGTATTGGTTAAATATTTTCCTTACTTTTAGAAAATTTTAAGGTAAAATTTTATTTATAAAAAAATATAAATGACATTGATTGTTGTGAAAATTTTTCTTGAATTTATTTTCAAGATAATTGTTCTTAACTTCTTGTTATAGAAAATGTTGGATAAATTAAGACGAGTTTGGTTTCTATAAAAAATTTTCAACAAAATTTCGCATTTTGGCAAACTTTAATAGAGCTAGTTGTAGGCCTCTTGGAGCTCTCTGAAACTACGGTTTTGTAAGTATGACATTAACCCGTTCAAATATATTAAGTGTGGGCTGGTTTCTAGTATTTAAGTTGATTTTTGAGCTTTGATGTATTTAGAGACTAAAACCAAGAATTTTATGACAAGTGGTACATCTAAACCCTTCATTTCCTGTTTTAAAAATATTTGTTGCCGCTTTTAAAGAATAACTTAACAACGACCCCTACATTGCATGGTTAGAGGATAAACATGTTCTTTGTAGTATTTTACATAAACTGCTAAGTACAGCTTGTACTTAAAATGTAAATGTCAAATAATACCTATGCCAATTTACTACAATAATATACAAGAATGGGTTCAGACGTTATACGCTAATATACTTAACTACATAATATGTAGTTATATTATGTAAGGACCAGAATTAGACTTTGTTTAAGTGGACAAAAATTCATATTGAGAAGCTTATTATCTTCTTTTTCTGTAAGTAAGTAAATACACTATCAATTTAGATTTGTTTTCAAACATTTGAGTTGCTCATATATACATACTCAGTTCAGTAAAAATATTTGTCTATTTTTCTTATTTCAACTCCGTTCACACGTTGTATTCATTTTAAAAACAATTATGAGTGCTTTGTTCGGCCGTGCCGAGTCTAATAATACCCTTCACCATCATGTACATAGGTATAATAACCACATCGTGCTTTAGCCTTACTTTCAGATTGCATGTTTTACGCCATTTCCTTTATTATTTCCTACGCCATCTCTGATTTTAAATTTTCACATACTTATCTTATCTATTCTACTAGTCAAGCTCTTTTATTTGATATCAATATTAATCGGGTTAAAAAAAAATTTCCGCCATTTTGTTTTAGACGCCATCTTAAATTTTGCACTTTTTACTAGTTTACTATTCTACTGGTAAGTCCTTTCATTTCATACCAAAATTATGTGGGATCAAGGGGTTACATTTTGATATACCAAATATGATCCATAATAAATTCATTGACCGCCGTTTTGTAGTAGCGGCTCTCGGTTGTTTAGAAACTGTCAAAAATCAATTTTCGTTTATAAATTTCAGAAAAAAAACCGACACAGTTGTATTTTGGTGCTTATATCTCAGTTTTAAACAGATTTGCTAGTTTTTCTCAGAAATAATTTTTGAGAAAACTTTTTATATTTTGGTGTCCACAAATTATTTAGAGCTTGAAAGATTTGATATATTTAAAAAAAAATTTATTCTGCAAAATAATTCTTGCTACAATAAACTTTACCAATTAGTGACAAAATTAATCAAAAATTTTCACGAATATCTCTAAATGTATATCATATCACAAACGTGTCCATAAATTATCTTAAAGCTGAACATTTTGAATTTGTTGTGGTCAAAATAACAAAGGAAATAGAAGCAGCCGTGTTTATTTACTGATATCTCAGAAAGTATTAGGGCAATTGCGCTGATTTTAAATACCGATATTCTCCAGAATATATATAATATTTTGATACAACACACGGGTCTTGTTGATGACGAGGGGCTAATAAAAACTGATTTCAACGTACACAAGAGCTGACGGGAACTGCTCAATTAACTCCCGAATTCATAAGTTTTCTGAAAATATATACTTTGTTAAATCGGAAATGAATATTGAAGAAAATTCGCACGGAATAAAAACCTGTATATCGTTGGTCACAAATAGAAAGGCCCTAACTCAAATAATTGTAATTTTACAGGAGAAAGTAATATCGTAATACAAACTGTATTATCATAATGTAATTTCTTCTTTAAATTTTTTTTGATACTATTACATTAAATTTTTTGTGTCGGGGTGTATTTGTCTAAAATGTATTGGAATCACTGAAAAACTCAATTTCATAAAAATACGAGTTAGGGCCTTTCTACTTGATACAATCGATATACTCTTACATTCACTGTGAAGGGTATAAAAACAAAAATTCAGTGCAATAAAAATGAAGGGAATCATAACAACTACTATTATTGGGAGAGTTTTCAGAAATTAAATTAATGAAATGACCTCCGCCAGAAACTAATTTCAGTTGGGAAAAAAATTAAATTTTAGTCAAATTGTTTTAAATAATTTTTCTCTTTGCTTTCGTTTCTGAAATTTTACATTCAAAATTTTGCTATATTTACTCGATGTAAAGAAATATTTTCAATAAACTTCGTATTAAAGGTAAAAAATGTCAGCGAAATAATTTCTCTTATAACCCTCTTATTTTCCTCTACCTGCTTTCGGCACCATTTTATTCTTTTATTTTTTCTCAAATATCCCGTTACCTTAACATAAATTCACTATAGTATGACCACAATGTCTACAGCTAAAAAATACATTCTTTCAAAATGAAAAAAAGCTTAAATATATTCCTTGTATATATTTTTATCGTACATACTCATGTATATAACGACTTATACATAAAAAAAACTACAAATATCCTTACGGTAACAGGACACCAACCAACACATGTGTTTTAACAACGATTTCCTTTTGTTTTGTCGTTGTTGTACGTAAGCAGCCAAAAGCAGAACTTTAAAACTTAACCTCCCGTTTTGACGCCACTTTTTCAACAAAATATATAAATAATGTACAACAGAAAAATATATACGAACACGAACAAATCCTAATGACGCCAACTTCATACTCCTTTTGTTTTAATATGACAGAAATAAAAAATTTAAAAAAAGTATATTTTATATGGATTCAAATAAAAATGTAAAGTAAAAAAAAAAAGAATATTATAGAACACAGAACTCAACAATAGTGCCATGTTTTTTAATTTTGTTTTCGGTGTATAGTTGTCGGCATAATTCTATACACAATTCATTGCAGAGGGAAGAAAGCTTTTCTATTAATTAGAAAATCCAAAATTTTTTCGAAATTCAGAAGTTGATTTATTAAAAATTTTCTATAAAAAGAAATATTAAAAATTTTCTATAAAAAGAAATATTAAAAATTTTCTATAAAAAAAAATTTATTGAAAAAAATTTTTAACATAAGGAGAATTCAAAATAAAAACAAAAAAAATTTAAAAACCCAACTAACAATTTTTTTTAATTTTTATTTACTTTATTTTTCTAATCCCTCTTACATTTGTTTAGCACATGGTTAACACTAACGGCGTTATGCATAATAAAAAACTGTGTGCTAACTAACGAAATATGGGAAATTTTCCCATAAAAAAGCTAGCATCTCGTTAGTCAGTACATGGTTTGTCATTATATTAAGTTTATTGAAAATTTTCTATAAAAAAAATTATTTAAAATTTTCTATAAAAAGGAAAATTTATTGAAAATTTTCTATAAAAATAAAATTTATTTAAAATTTTATATAAAGAGAAAATTTATTGAAAATTTTCTATAAAAAGAATATTTTTTTTAAATTTTATATAAAAAGAAAATTTATTTTAAATTTTATATAAAAAGAAAATTTATTGAAATTTTTATATAAAAGAAAAATTTATTGAAAATTTTAAATAAAAAGAAACTTCATTGAAAATTTTCTATAAACCAAAATTTATTGAAAATTTTTTTTTAAAAAGAAATTTTATTGAAAATTTTCCATAAAAAGAAAAATCATAGAAAATTTTCTATTAAAAGAAATTTTATTTAAAATTTTCTATAAAAAAAATATTTATGAAAAATTTTTTATAAAACCAAAATTTATCGAAAATTTTCTATGAAAAGAAAATTTATTAAAAATTTTCTATAAAAAGTAAATTTATTGAAATTTAAAAAAAAAAAAATTATTGAAAATTTTCTATAAAAAGAAAATTTATTTAAAATTTGTTATAAACAAATTTATTGAAAATTTTCTGAAAAAAGAAAATTTATGGAAATTTTTTTATAAAAAGAAAGTTTGTTAAATATTTTGTTGAAAATATATTTAAAATTTTCTTTAAAAAGGAAATTAATTGAAAATTTTTAACAAAAAGAAAATTTATTGAGAATTTTCAATAAAAATAAAATTTATTGAAAATTTTCTATAAAAATAAAATTTATATAAAAACTAAATTTATTGATAATTTTTATAAAAAGAAAATTATTTTATAAAAAGAAAACTTATTGAAAAGTAAACTTATTAGAATTTTTCTATAAAAAAATATTTTTTGATATTAATTTTTCTATCAAACTAGTCGCTAATATTTAAAAATATGCGGAATTATACAAAACTTGTCTGAGAAAAAAATATTCAGAACTTTTCTGTAAAAATACAATTTTTAGAAATATATTTTTAAAAGTAAAACGTATTAAAGGTTTTTTAAAAATATTTCTTAAAAAACTAAATTTTAACAAACATTTTTTTAAAAATATTTTTAAAAAAATATTTGTTTCTCTAAAAGGAAAAATTATTTACACTTTTCTATTAAATTTGACATTATTTAAAAAAAAATATATAAGAAAATTTTTTTCAATAAAAAATTTATTAAAAATATTTCTTAAAAATTAAGTTTATTTTTTTTAAATAAAAATTAAAAAAAAAAAATATTAAAAAAACATTGTTTAAAAGTAAGATATAAAAATTGTCTAAATAAAATTTTGTGAATTTCGTAAGTTTGTATATAGAAAATAAACTTGTCCCAAAACAAAATAAAGAATAAAAAGTTGATTAAAAAATTCCTACAATTGAATTTATAGAATTAATAGTTTATTTAACATTTTCCTTATAAATAAATTTTCGCATTCCTTCCCTGCCCAAACAACTGTTCTATATATAGTCCTTTTGTAGCAACAGCAATTGCAACAATAATAACACAAAAACAAAAAGGCACAAAAAATATTCGTTTAAGTATACTAAACTCATTTTTAAAATTTTTGCCTTTTTCACTACTACATATAAATAATCACCAACACTATGCACTACTACATGAATAGACACATTTTATGTTTCGTTGTTATTTTTTAACTTTGTATTTGTTCATACTCGTTCATTTGCCACATTTTTACCATGATTAAAGAAACAATATGATTCATCCTTTATAATAATAACAACAAAACCAAATCATGCATTTGAAAAAGTTACGATTCGAATACAGTACAGACGTCGACATTTAGAACGAGAGTATGCGGTTATTTTGTTGGCGCCGCACGGTTTTGGTGAACAAATTTTTCCCATTTCTAGGTATTTTTTATTATTCAATATTTTATTTTATATTTTTTTGTAATAAAATAGTACAAGACTATCTTTTCATTGCAACGCAACCATGTATATTTTGCTCATATTTACTAGAAGCTCTACTTGTGTAAGTTTAATGAATTAGCGAGAGTGAGTAATTTTAACTCGCTCTCATACCTTGATATATGTATTTTCCCGATATTTAATGTATGTAAATTAGCACAGTGGGATTATATAAGCTCTAAGGGGAAATAATTTTCATTAAATTATCTTTTATGAAAACCTGTAGTAAATTCTATTTATTGTATATAGAACAGTTTTAACGATTTACAAATTTACTTCTCTTTAACTAATTCTCTACTATAGAAAAAAGTTCTTGTAATCCAAATTTTTCTACCCCATTGTGCAATTTCATATGTCTGGCGACAGCTACGAGTTGACCCTCACTATAAAAGCAATTGTTTTACTTTACAATTACTCATACTTTAAGGTGGTTAATGTGTATATTATTTGGTTTTTACATCACTTGAACTTTTAAAAAACTAGTCTTCTCATATAATTTGATACTTGCCCTGAGTTTTATGACAGAAATAAACATTAATAAATTTATTGTCCCGCGCACGTTAATACTTATGTTTAAATTATCAGGATACCGTTTTTTTTTAAATTTAAGCATAACAAAGAACAACTGTTAAATCTTGGCGTTAGGTAAAAAGATCATAAGTCAAAAATTGCAGTTTGAGTTTTAATCAATTTTTTTCTGTTTTTCATTTGGTATCAATAACTTGAGTGTATTACAACTTCTTCCAATCGTGATCATTTGCTCTTCATTCAGAGAAATTCATACTTTGTTTGGTATTACACAAAAACTGCAGTTTCTCACATAAGACCTTTTTGGCTAATTTTATAGACATAATCCTGATCAGCTGATTTTTTTTATTGTGTGAAAATTTTTTTCTTTAGATAATTTAATTCTTGTTCCTATTTTTATAAAAGAATGTTTAGAAAATATTTTTTTATTTAAAGCTACTTTTCAATATCCTTTTTCTTTTCTTGTAGAAAATCGAGTAAATTTCATTTTGGTTAAATTTTTCACTTATTTTCTTTTTATAGGAATATTAAATGAATTTTCTTATTACAGATACTTTTCATATTTTTAATTATAGAAAAACAACAACTATTCCGCCTTCGTTTCTTGTTGTTTTTGTGTCGACAACGTAAATATTTTACGGTACCAAAAAATACGACAACGCGACTGACAATAAGGCTGATTTTCCTGGTGATGCTTCACAACGGTGTAACGAAATATTGAGATAGTTAATAAAAATAAAATAAATTTATGTATTCTTAAAACACCTTAAGCTTAATTAATTTGTGTTAATTTTAAAATGGAAAAGATTAGAAAACAAAATATGTATTCTTTAAAAAAAAATATATAGATTTTACTCTCTTGACAGTTTTTAAAAAAGTGTCTTTTTTGAATTTTTTTTTAACATATTTTTATTTTTAATAACTTTTTTCTGCAAAATAGTTTTTGCTGATTTTTAACAAAAATTTTTCCAAAATTTTTTATTAAAAATAAATTTTCTAGAAAACAAAATTAAGAAAAAAAAATATTTTTAATAAAAAATTTTGATAAAATTTAAAAAAAAAAATTTTTTTAAAATTTTTATTGAAGAAAAAAAATTTTCAAAAAATTTTTAGTTTTAGTTTTCCAGAAAATTGTTTTTTAATTTTGTTTTCTAGAAAACTTTTATTAAATTTTGCTTACTAGAAAATGTTTATTAAATGTATCTTACCAAAAAATGTTTATTAAATTTTGATTTCTAGAAAATTTTTTCTTAAATTTTGTTTTCAAAAAATTTTTATTTTTTTTTTCTAGAAACCTTTTTATAAAATTTTAATTTTTTTTTTTTGTTTTCAATAAAATTTTTATAAAATTTTCTTTTTATAAAATTTTTATTTATTTTTTTTTTTCTAAAAAAAATTTATTAAATTTGGTTTTCTAAAAAATTTTGAATATAATAAATTTTATTTTCCCAGAAAGCTTTTAATAAATTTTCAATAAAATAAATTAATTAGAGATAAAAAATTAATTTTTTTATTTTAAACTTTTTCCAATTAATTTTTTAATATAAATTTTTATAAAGTTTCTTTTTAAAAAAATATTTTCTTTTGTTTTTTGGTTGTTGGGTTTAAGCTGGTCTATGTGCATTTTACTGGTGCTTATGCCACAAAATTATGAAAAAGCTTGAAAAGTTTACAATAATATTTTTTGCATTTTTATAATATTTTTTTTAATAATTTTTAATTAATTTTATTTTCGAGATAATTCTAAATACATTTTTTTTAAATTCCTAATAAATTTTATTTTTCTAAACAAATAATTTTTTTTTTGTAAAAATTTACAATAATTTTTTTTTAATTGAGAATCTTCAATACTTTTGGAAACAAAATTTTTAGTAATTTTTTTTTCTAAACTTGCTTTAAATATTTAGTTTTTTGTACGCAAAATATTTTTTATAAATTTTGAAAAAAAAAATTTTTCTATAATTTTATCAGTATTTTATTAAAATCCATAATTGTTAATTCTCAACAAATCTTGTTGCTAAGTCAAGTTTTGTTTAAAAAACATATAAAAATATTCATCCCTCTGCCATGACACGCTGCAATGAATGTATGTCATTGCAATTACTTTCAATATACATTCTTGTACATTTTAAATTACCTTGAATTATTGTTATAATTTTTGTACAAAAACATTTCTAATATATAATACTTTTTTCCATTTCAATTAGAAACAAGTGTGTAAAACAAACAATTCATTGTACGTTGTGTTCATGTTGTCGCCGATGGATGGATAGATGATTCATCCGGTTGTTCTTAATTTGCATGATCAGCTGTTTTGTTTGTTTGCCATCACGTGCATATAGTGGATTTTTCATAACTCATGAAGTTTCATGGTTGTTATTTTTATACCCGCCACCAAAAAAATGGTGGGGGTATATTCATTTTGTCATTCCGTTTGTAACACATCGAAATATCCATTTTAGACCCCATAAAGTATATATATTCTGAATCGGGGTTTGATTTGATGACGATCTAGCTATGTCCGTCCGTCTGTCCGTCTGTCCGTCTGTTGAAAGCACGATAGAGGTCGCACCGAAAAAGCTAGAGGGCTCAAATTTTGCCAGAATCTTTCTTATAGACAAGGTTTGTTTGGTATTGAAAATGGGCTAAATCGGAATATTAGGAAGAGAGTTATAGCTCGAAAAGCAAGAGTAGGTCGAAAAAACCGTGTCCTTCTAACATCGAATAAAATGGAATTGTGTCCAAACGGATAAACGTAGAGTCATGAAACTTCGGATATATATTTCTCGAGTCAAAAGAATATTTCTCCCCAAAAATTGCTTAAATCTATGCATTAGAAAAGGAGTTATAGGTCAAAATGTACGAAAATTTATACCGCTCAGTGTATATTTGAAATTTAAAACGTAATAAAACTGACAAAACTATATGTACGGTTCTGAAATTTTGCAAACATGGATTTTTGGTCAAAGTCTTCGTTATAACGGAAAATAAATGTGCCACGCCCACTTTTTTTTAAATTTTTTTAAAAATATATTAGTCATATTCATTAGCATTTATTCATTGCAGATGGCAACATCTGTTGAAGGCGCCACTACATTTTGCAAACACTGAGGATGATGTCTTTGCTAAACATCACGTAGAACACTAGATGACTCTAGTAACATTTTTTTGCACAAACTACAAAGGAATTTTATAGGGGTTTGTGAAAACGAAAATGACCAAAGTTTGTTGACAAAAATTAACTAGAGTAATGATTTGTGCCCAACTTTACATATAGTTGTACACACAGTCTTATGAGGTTTAAGATTTAAAAATATTAAAAAAACTGTGCATCAGTAGATTTAAAATAAGTATTTGAATATTTAAAATACATATTTTGACTAAATTTTTTTTTATTTATCTATTCTTTTGTAAAGGGTGGTTAAATTTTAAGGGCCACAGGGTGATTCAAAATAGACATGCTCAGCATTTTGCTAAAACGGGAAACTTATTAGTAAGATTTTGATTTTTAAAGTTCTATAACATTTTACTTTTAAAAGATTTTCAAACGAAATAAGTTTTGTATAATTTTAAAATTTGTTAGCCATTAGTACATGAAAATAAATAGTTAATAATGCTTAGAAATAATTGTATTTTTATCTTTAGGTCTAAGTTTTCCTAAATTCCTTTTTTTAATACACCATAACTTCTAGAAAACATAAGATAACAAAAAGAAATTAGCACCATTTAGTAGATAAAACTCTCCTCTATACCCCTATACCCCACTGTATACCCGGGACGATCCGACCGTGATCACCAGACCAATTTTTGTGACACAAGGTCAAATATTTTTTGCAAAATTTTAGTAAAAGCGCTAAACAAATTTTTTTGTAAAGTGTTTTTTTTAAGTATTTTAGTTTTTATACCCGCAACCAAAAAAATGGTATATATATATTCTTAATCGGGGTTTTATTTGATGACGATCTAGCTATGTCTGTCCGTCTGTCCGTCTGTTAAAAGCACGATAGAGGTCCCATCGAAAAAGCTAGTGGGCTCAAATTTTGCCAGAATATGTCTTATACACAAGGTTTGTTTGGAATAGAAAATTGGCTAAATCGGAATATAAGGAAGAGAGTTATAGCTCGTAATGCAAGAGTAGGTCGAAAGAACCATGTCCTTCCAACATCGAATAAAATGGAGTTGTGTCCACCAGCATCTACGTATGAGTCATGAAACTCCAAATATAAACTACCTTAGCAAAAACAATATATCTACCCAAAAATTGCCTAAATGCATGCATTAGGAAGGGAGTTAGAGATCAAAATGTACGAAAATTTATACCGCGCAGTGATTTTTCAGTATGTTCAAAATTTTAAACCTAATAAGAGTGGCAAAATTAGATATACGATTCTGAAATTTTGCAGGAATTGCTTTTTGGTCAAAAGCTTTCTTCTGACGGAAAATAAATGTGACACGCCAACCTCCCATACAACGTTTGCTCTCAAATTCTTATAATTTCTCTATAAATCGAATAATAAAGGACTTTACTGAAATTTATAAGTTGTATTTATTAGCATAAATAACTTCGACACATCTACTATAACGCCCACTTTTCACGTTATCTACTGTTAATGAAATTTAAATTTATAAAACCGACAAAATTAGAGGTATGATGATAAAATTTGCTACGGAAATCCTTCTAGTCAATGTTATTGTTATGCCAGAAAATTTAGGTGACACGCCCACTCTTACGCCCACATCCTATACAATGCCTTATCTCAAATTCATATAATTTCTCAATGAATAAATATTTTGGAAGAATTACGGACTATATTGAAATATCTAAGTTGTATTTATTAGCAGAAATTTTATAAACACGCTTACTTTAACGCCCATTTTCACTGAAACACTTAATTTACGAAAACATTTTACCAGCATATCGAAGTTATAAAGGGTGGGTTAATTTTAAGGGCCGATGTTGATTTTGAATAAAACACAAATTATTTAGGAAATTATTATCATTTCTTTTTTAATGATAATGTTTGTATGGTTCAATTATGTGTGGAACAAAATATCGGCCAAATGGCCCCCGTGACCTCAACGGCACACCTCGATCCGATAGTCCAAATTTTCAATAACATTGCTGATGCTCAATTGTTTGGCACGATTATGAGTCGAAGTTGACTGTTTTTTTGCCACACTATCGTGAAAAACAGGAATGCTTCTCATTTAACGAATTAAGAAGGCATTCATAGATGCTCTAACATTTTATACAGACCTGGGGCCGAATTACGGCCATCGATATCGATCAAAATTTTACTCGAACGATCGAGTACGCTGTGCCTTAGGTATAGAGATTCTAATAAGAGTTTTCAAATTACGATCACGTTCGAGTGCCGTAATTCGGCCTCTGTTTTAAATTATAAATTTAACCACCCTCTACAAAGAAAGTGATGTATATTTTATTATAAAGAGATTATTCCAAGCGATTAACAAAATAATAATTATTGTGCTTAAATGTACACAAAATTGGTGGTGGGTATAAAAGATTCGGCACAGCCGAATATAGTGCTCTTACTTGTTTTTTTTTTCTTTATTTTTTTTTCCTTTTAAGCCGGCTTTTTCTTTCTGTATTACCACAAAAACATTTCTGTATTTCAAAGCAAAAACGCAGTAATAAATTCGTAGAAATGCAGAGCAGGGTAGAAAGTTGAATGTGAAAATAAAAATCACCCTCTCCATGTCAGAGTTTTATTCTCTGAAATATTTAAGCAGCGCATGTCAGTGATTTTTATTTTGCTTTTTATTTTTTTTTTAATTTACTTAGTAATAAAATGAGAGACTAAGAATTGACGAAATATAAGCAACCCTTAAATACAAAATTACATTAAATAAATTTACATAAAGTATATGTGTATTATGGGGAGATTTTATTAAAAATATATTTTAAGTAAAAAGCCATAAAAATTAGCTTAATATTTGATAATAAATTTAAGCACATTAGTTTTCTTTAGATGGAAATAAAAAGGATATAATCAAATATTTTTATTAAAAAGAACCTACGAGGGTTGTTTTAAAACTCCTTAAATATATGTGAGGTGTATATTAATAAGAATGTGGCAATATTTCTAACAATGTAACTGATTCTTTTATACAATGACATGATATTTCAAAATGAAGGGGCAAAACTTAGCCCGGTTCACTAGACCTAATCGGAAAATAGTTCGAATAGAGTACTTTAACGTGCGTTTAAAAAAATATTACAAAAAAAATATTTTATTGCCAAATGCACATTTTGTTGTTGTACAGAGTGGACCAAAAGTCACCATAAAGTTTACTTCTGTTTTTATTTTCTAATAAAAATTATTCTTTTTAACAACAAATAAAATCAAAAAGCCCTATGGTGTCTTTTGGTCCACCCTGTACTTTTATATTTATAGACGAATACTGAAGTGAGATATGTCGAGGTAACCTACATATGTTGTGCTCTAAAGGCTCAAAAATTTTTTCAAAATGAAACTCTGCCAAGTAAAAGGTAATACAACAAATTTTCCATGCCAATTACTACATTTATAATTTTTTAAAATCTCAATGTTAGCTTTACTAAGAAAATTTGATCAATATTGTTTTTTTTATTGCATTCTTTAGTATTTAATAGCTAGAAACTCAATTTAACTATTTCTTATACAAACTTTCTGATCTACCCACGTTGCAACCACATCCTGTCTATGCTTCTAACACTTACTAAACACTTCTCTTTGTTAATTTTTTCACCAACAAAATGTCCTTGCGTTGGAGAAAATCTAACGAGAACAGCTATTTTCGAAAAACTTCCTAGTGCTTGCAAACAGTTAGTCTTGGTGTGTTGCTCCGTTTATAACGGTAACTTTGTTGGTACTTAGATATTTTTTCTGGTCTCACGAACCAAAAGTCGTCAATAGTTTCTATAAAACGTTAAAGGTTTAACATTATTTCAAAAACATATTACACACAAACACAGTAAAATAATAACAAATCTCTACACTAAACACTCGCACTCTTGTTTTTTTAACTCTCTGCTTGTGTTGGACTAAAACGTATACTCACTGAGCATCTAAAGGCAGCAAGGAACAAATACGCAAAAGGAAATAGAAGGAAAACAAAAAATAACCGTTAACAACTGATACTCATGCTTGTCTATGGGTCTTTGTGTGTGTCTGTGTGTAGGGTAACGCAACTACAGCCAACTTCAGTTACATTTAGAACACTGTCAACATAAATGCATAAAGACAACTAACGTGTCTAAACGTCTTTGCGGTAGTAAAGGAAACGTGTAAAAAAAAATTAAAAAAAAGAAAAAATTTATATTGATAAAAACCGTCTGTGTTTGAAAGGAAAGCCCAGAGTCCTTTTGTCATATATTGTTTTCGACGTAATAAAACCATCCAAAAAGTTTACAATAATATACAAGAATATTTTTGAAAATAAAAAAAAAAATCTTACAAATATTTAAACAGCAACAAAAAATAAAAAAAATCTGTCTTTAAAGAAAACAAAGTGTAGTTTTAAAAATAGACACCGCCCTTAAGGAAATTCAGTTAAAAAATATATTTTTAACAAAATATTCAAACACACAAAAAAATCCTTTCAACCTAAATCATCACTTTAAAAAATAAACATATCGCCAACTTTATAATCAATCACTACAGTAAAATTCTAGTGCTTTTTTTTATACAAAGAATAATTTGTGGCTTTTTGTTTGAAAAATAAAACTCGTTTAAACATAAATCTCTTAAATAAAAGTGTTTGGCAGTTAAAGCAGCTTTAAAAGGCGGAAAATTGCGTTTTAATTTTTATACCAAAATCTCTCTCTTGCCTTTTTATATCGGAAAACACGTTTAAAATCAATAAATTATATTCATCATGCTGATTGGATTAGTACGCGATTCTGTCATGCAGTGCTTCTGCCATACATGCCGGGCACCCATTTTGCCAGCTGGTAAGAATGAAATTTTATTGTTCTTTTTTTTATATTCAATTTGGTTTCTTTTAAAATGTCAAATACATTAATGGTGGCCTCATTGAATGTACAGAGGAAGGTCGGTCTACCGGCTCAATACTGTATATATATTTTAAGAGATCGTATAAAAGGAAACCAGCAAAAACCATTATTTTTTAACCATAAAATTGTAAAAATGTACTTAAATTTTGTTTATTATACTTACTTTGATAGTGGTCCTTCGAACCAACAGAAGTTAATGGGTCAATCGTAAATATTAATCGAACCTCCGTTGACAAAGCAACTAAAGTTTGGTTACTTTTCGAAATCGTTTCATAATTAAAAGGTTTTATTTATGAAAACATTTTAAATTTTATGACTTTTTAGGACGCTACAATAAAGCAAGTAGATGCTCTATCAAGTCCAATTTGTGTAACAGGGATGGAAAAGTTATGATCAGTTTCTTTTAATTTAATAAAAATAATTTAATAACAAAAAGGATATAAAGGGTAATTAAATTTTAAGTGCCGATGTTGCTTCTGAATGAAACACAAATTATTCTGTCACTTCTTTCTATTACTCATGATAATATTGGTATGTTTCATTTGTGTATGAAACAAAATATCGGCCAAATGGCCGCCGCGACATCGGCGGCACACCTCCATCTGATGTTCCAAACTTTCAATGACAATGTTGATACTCAATTGTTGGGCACGGTGATGAGTCAAGGTTGACTACTAGCAGCAATGTTTTCCCTTCAACGAACAAAGAAAGCATTTATCCATGCTTTTACATTTCATACATTTGCTGAAATTTAAATATTTTTCACAATTCTCCCGACTGTGGACGAATTTGAACGATTATGTTGACCAAAAGAATCACGAAGTGCACGAAATGCATTTTGATTTGAACGCCCATTTTCAAAATAAGCCTGAATAACTTTAAAGCGTTGCTCGATTGTGTATCTTTCCATGGTTTAAATTGAGTTAGTCTAAAATTCGGAAATGTCAAATGATATGCAGAAAAAACTTGACGTTCAACACCGCGTTTAAAATTTAACCACCCTTTATATCTGTGGCTTAAAGCTAAAAGGGCCAATGTCACTTTTTTGCTCTCTTGAGTTAATCATTGCATTAGATTTGTTTTCTTGCTCTATTTCATTATGATTAAACAGCTAAAGTCATACTTAACCCAGAACAGCTTCATAAATAAAATGCTGGCCAATGTCACTATGAAAGCATCTACATATAAAAGTTAAAGTTCAATTCCAATTTTCTTAAAAGTAAATATTTTGACATTGGCCCTTTAAGCTCCAAGCCACAGATATATGTTTGTAAAACTACAAATATAGATGAAAAAAAAAATAGTTCATTTGTTATCAAAAAAGTACTCTTACTCTTACCATCCCTGCATAAGTAATTGAAATAAAGGCGAATTCATCAAATTTATTTGAATTGACGTAATAAAAATACTCAGATTTTTTTTAAATATATAAATTCATATATATTTAATAAAATAATAAAAACAGAAATATTTCACAATAAAACGTGGTTTTTTAAGGGTAATTTTTTCAAAAAACTAATAAAACACGCAATTTTGCATCATGTATTCAAAATGTTTATTAGAATCGATAAATTGGGCCTTTTCCAATTACTTTTTAAAAATAACTTCATGTAAATGTTGCCCGCGGCTCCGGTTTAAATGGTCCATTCGTAAGGTCCAATTTTGCACCACTTTTTCGAGCACTTCGGCCTGTATTCCATGAATAGCACGTGTTATGTTCTACTCTAAGGCTTCAATCGTGTTTGGCTTGTCCACATAGACCAACGACTCACATAACCCCACAATAAATAGTCAAGAGGCGTCAAATCACATGATCTTGGTGGCCAACTCACAGGGCCATTTTGAGAGATAAACTGCTCACCAAATTTATCCTTCAATATGTCCATTGTTTCACGAGCTGTGTGTCATGTGGCACCGTCTTGTTGAAACCACATATCAACCAAATCCAACTCAGCTAATTGGGGTAAAAAAAAAGTCGCTTATTAGGCTCGATATCGTTCGCCGTTGACGGTAACGTTTCTTCCACGGTCGTCTTTGCAGAAAAACTAACCGATGATGCCACCAGCCCATAAATCACACCAAACTGTTGTTTTTTTCGGGATGCATCGGTAACTCTTGTACGGCATGTGGCTGTTCTTCGCCCCAGATGCGAAATTTTTGCTTGTTTACGTATCCATTTAGCCAGAAATGAGTCTAATCGCTGAACACAATTTTTCGATAAAACAGTGGATTTCCATCACGAATTTCAGCACGAGTGTTGATAATAAATTTCAACGATTTGCAGTCGTTGCTCGTTTGTGAGTTTCTCCATGATGAAATGGCAGAGTATACTGAACACTTTTCACTTTCACAGATGTTTGGACACAATTAGCAGCCAGTGCTGCCAGCCCAAAAAACTTTATTTATAAAAAATCACCCTTTAAAACAAAATTGATATTTTACCAAATGCAGACTCTGCAGTTTATAATTAAATTTATGAACAACCACATAAGTTATAATTGCTACTAAATGTTATACATAATATTGCATATTTCAGTGGTTGACATTTGAACAATAATTGGTTGCATACTTATGTGAGCATGATGACGACAATCAACAATGAATTTATGTAAATATATTCACACTAAATAACAAAAACAACAAAAAACATATAAAAATATTAAGTGAACTTAAGCCAGTTCAAGTACACCTTTTATTTTAGAAATATAACATATAATCAACATATTTCTCCTAGTCAAATCAATGATATGTTTTTTTTATAATTTTTAATAGCTTAAAACTCCGTAATAAATATGCAATGAAAATATTGAAGAACAAATAATTATTTGTTTACAAAATATAGCATTCTTAAGGATTGTTCTTCAAATGCAATGTGTACTTATTTTGGTTCACTTTATAAAACAACATCATGTACAGTATGCATTAAATTAATTTTGAACACAATTTATATATAAAAACTAAATGCACAATTTTGATAAAAATTAATTATATAAACTTATTAAAGAAAATTATCTGTAAAACAAGAGCTGCTTGGATATACTCCTGTGGCGAATTTGGGCGACATCATCACAATGACATTTTCATCAATGAATCACAGAATGATTATCACGTCCGAATTTGCACGAAATTATCATAAATGAAAATTTCATTAATGAATCCACGTGAAAATAACAAAAACAAAGGGAGTTATTTATGACGACATAATTCAGGTGTCACTATATTTATGAAAATTGAAACGTTGCGACATTTTATGTTATGAGTCCATAACAGTACAGAAAAGTGCGCCAATAAATCATAATGATATTGTCGTTAGGACTAGGGATGCTGATCACAAAACCCCGATTTCGAAAAATCCCGTAATCCCAGGATTTAAAAGTTTAAAATCCCGAATCCATTTATTTGCAAAATCAGTCCCGTTTGGCATTGCTAGTTAAGACTCGTTAATACGCGGAGGCCTACGAGACAAAATCAACTCTAATCATCTATGTTTGTTGGACATTTTCTGTAAAAGTTCATATATGACGTCAAAGAAAAATCAGCATTTGTCATCAATGACTTGACATTGCCACCGGAACATTGTAGTGATTTTTAAACATTTACTGACGTTTATAACACAAAAAATATAGCATACTTTATGGAGGCATTATTTTAATTAGTGGTTAATTTTTTTGCTGCTCATAAACAATACATGAACATTTTTAATAAACTAGAAATAATACAATTTAATTAAAATTTACTAATCAATACGCATTAAATATCTTTACACAAGACATAATTTGCATTTAAAATTATTGTTTTATTGCTGCCATTATTCATACTTATTGTTGCTTTTAAGGTGTGTCTGAGAATATGCCTGGTTATAAATAAAAACTGAAAAACGAAAGAAAATCCATAAATGAATTATTAATATGTTTTTGTGTTACTATTGTTAACTACCCTCTAGAGTTTTATTGTTATACATTTATGTGCCGGTGTTTAAACGCAGGTATTTTATTATTGCAATTTTTAAACTCCCGCGAGTAGGCAATAAAAACGTGTTTCATGTTTAAACGTTACTTACTGTATGTGTAAAAAAAATATATGTAGTTAAAAATTTTATGGCTCCATACGACAAGACCAAAGGCGCCAAAATGCTGTTATGATGATTGAACAAAAATGAGTCATGCATTTTAAATTTAATGGTAATGGACGAAAGAACAAAGAGGTGACTTTTTTCCACCGAGTATACATTACACTTAGAGGAAATCTTAAAAAAAAAATTATTTAAATAAATAAATGCATTATCTTAATTTACCTAATTTTCAAACTCAACTAGATTCAAACTAGATTCAACAGCTCCTCTTCTGAAAAGTTATTACGGTTATTTGTCAAATTTAAATTCTTCTCTAATAAGCCCATATAATATTTTGCAAATATTGAACCATTTAGGTTATTAATGAGCGTTCGCAAACTGTATTGTTTTCATATTTTGAAGCGATACAAATAGGCGAATCTTTGGTTTAAGCACACAATTTATGATAAAGATTTTTGATTTTTCATATGTGAAACAATGTACTGTACTACCATTTTATGAGTATTTAGCTTCACTGACAACAACTGTACTCCATTTAGATCTATATCAGTGGCCTAATATTGATGTACACATATACAGGCATGTTACAAAGACAAATTCCATTCGAAAATGGAATTCAATCTGCCATTGGCTTCTTAAAAAAAATTAAAAAAAACTTTTAATTTCTAAAACGGAACTCATAAGTTATACACATATACAGGCATGTTACAAAGACAAATTCCATTCGAAAATGGAATTCAATCTGCCATTGGCTTCTTAAAAAAAAATTAAAATAAAAACCACTTTTAATTTCTAAAACGGAACTGTGTATATGAAAATGTCTTTTCATGTGCATACTTTAAGGGGCGTCGAATAAAAATCTCTTTCATAACGTCAGAATGTTTAAAAGATCTAAAATAGCACCTTAAAATATGCAAATATTTATGTTTAAAAAATAAATAAAAAATAAAAAATAAACGAAATTTAAAGAAGAAGATAAAACAAATATCGTTATTAAAAGTAAAACAAGTAAAAAATCATACCGATTAGGATGTGTGACAAGCCTGATAATTAATGGATATCGCACTCAATAAAGATATCTACTTTAAGGCGGTCTAAATAAAATAGTATTTTTTATTATAGACCTTGATATTGTTTTTGTAAATAAATACTTATTAAAGAAAGGCCCATACGAAACTCAAACTTGAAAATGTTTAATAAATGCGATGACACAATTTTTTTACAAGCAATAACTATAGGTATGTGCAACAAATAAACCCGGTCTTGTAAACGTACTATTGAGCTGTCTATATATGTTTAGACTTTAGCTTAAAAGCAATTTATCTGAAGGGCGTATGATGTAGGTATGTATCAGTAGCGTCGTTCTTGGAAATTCGGTCTCTATGAAGCGTTTTTCGGGACCGAACCGTGCATTGTATGTGCGATAGTTTTACAAAAATAGTAGGTAATTAGCAAACTGCATTGCGTGGATATTCTGTAATATTAGAGGTGTGCATTATTTATATGATGTCATAAAAATAATGCATCTCTCATTTAAAATGGTTTATAAAAATTTTTAGTAGATCGGTATAACGTTTAAAATCCAATATCGGGGCGACCGAGATTATCATGTACGTAAAAAAATTTGGAAAGGGGTAATCAGCATATTTGAGACGTTACAGCCGAGCTGTCATAAAAAGTTTTATGAGTGCCGCTAGCACATTGGAAAACCCAAACTACGGCTATATGAATTGTGAAAGTCGGTCCGTGGCGAATTTGTCGAGCCGTCCTTCAAATAAATAAATATTGCCGAATAAATGAGTGCCGCCAACACGAAGATTTACATATAAACATATATAACAAAAATCAATTCCCAATTGTGTTGTAAACAACGAATAAACGTATTTATCATCGATTCACTAAACATAAACTTTCTTTTAAAACAGTTTTTATTATTAAGAGTTAAATGTTGTTCCTAAAACTCATTAAAACTCTATCAAATACCTTGAACCTAATATATTACCTTTACAAATTATTTACGCGTCCGGTTTTTGTACGGGCCTAACTGTTTCATAAGCTTTAGAAAAATTGTTGATTGTTGAGCATTTTTTTATAATTAATATAATTATAAGAAAAATTGTTTTCTTATGCTACAAATATTTCCTAAATGTATACTTCAATAATTGTTTGAATGTCAAGGCTTTTTATTATTACTAATCTAAAATTACTTCATGTTCCAAATCATTAATAATGTTAAAATAATTGGCATGGCAAATAAATAACAAAATCAAAACTGAAAAGAAAAAGAAATCAAAGGTAATTTTTCCATTTTGAAGGTTAAACCGTTTTCCTTTATTCCATTAAGTACACTTTTCTTTTTTTTTTTCTTTTAGGCGCCTAAAAGGCGTCTCTAGATAGTAGGAACAACTTGTATTACTTATTTTGCATAACGTAGAACATAGTGTTTGCTGGTGTAAGTGAATTTAGCTGTCATCATGTTTGTTTGATTGATTACTAAGGCCCTTAAGCAAATGTTATTTGTGTTGTTGCTTTATTGTGTATACGACTACAATGGCTGATGTAGTCATAATTTATATTAAGCATACATTTGGGAGGAGTCATAATGTTAAGTAGTTGATGTTATAATTTGGTTTATTTAAACGGAAATTCTATTACGGTATATTTAAAAGAAATTGAAATCGTTAAACAAAGCAAATTTATAAAGACGTTATAATTGATTCGCTCTAAACAGTTCGCGAGTAACATTATTACATCACATAGTACGGTTATTTAGAAACTGGTAAATAAATGTGCCATTGTGTTTTTTTTTTTAATTACCCTACAAAAAAATCAAGAATCTGTAATATCATGACTTATTTCTAAGTTAATTTAGGCTGGTAGCACTTTGTATATTATTAAAGGGATGTGTCACTTTAACCTGAAATAAATTCTAGTTTTGTGAGAATCTGAAGTGAAACAATTAAGAGTGTTCTATTTGGCCGTGCCGAATCTGATAACACTCATCACCATCATGAAGATAGGTATATTGATCACTTTATTTTCGCTATTTTTGGTTTTGAATTTTTACTAGTCAAGCCCTTTCATTTTATACTCATTAATGGGGTTTATGGGTCGGAAATGCTGTTGTAGAAATTGCAAACTTAATGACAAAACAATAAACCCTTGGCACCACAGGTGAAGGGTATACAAATGTTTGTGATTTTCCTGTTAAAGACACTCATTGATTTTCTTATAACTAGTTTTGCGATTCTCGTTTGTATTATGATGAGATGTTTCAAACCTGTTATACCAATGCAACTGACATTGCCATACTCTTAGTAGCTATTATTAATTAGTATTTGCCTTAAGGTTTGGCGATAAATAAATAAAACAAGGAAATGTGAAACACAATTTTTATCGCGTACAACATTTCACAGTTTTACTAAACGAGTGCTGTAAAAAGCTTTTTATTTCACTGTCACATTGAACACGAAATAAACCCATTCAAACCCTCTGCTGGCTTTATTAATGGTGGGGTCACTTAATATTTATTTACTTATTCAGCCAAATGGGAAATCCTTATTTAACAATGCTGTTAATAAATCTTTATTTTCTAAACATCCTTGAGATTATATTCAAAAATAAAGAAAAGCCTAAATTAAAATGAATATATATTTTATTCAAAATACTTAAACTAAGTACATTTGGCTCATTCAATACATAGTAAATTCTATGAGTAGATACAGAAAACAAATCATTAAATCTTAGAAGCTTAAATGGCTTATAAAAAGATGTTAAATGAAATAAATAAATCACAAACAATTAAACAATTTTTAAACTTAAAAATTATCATAAATGAATGCAAAGCTCTTTTTAAATAAAAAGCTTTAAAAGCTAAAAATAAACAGCGAGCATAATAAGAAGAAGCTCATAAAAAAAATTATAACCACGGAGAGCAAACTTCACAAATATTCTTTCGATTGAACTTAAGTAGTTTATATAAAATCGATTCCACGTCAAAAGAACGGTATTCTAATTTTAAACGTAAAAAGATCTATAATAAAAATTTTATTGTAATAGGATCCAAAAATTCTCCACAACTTATTATTACAAAAGACCACTTCGCATAAACTTTAGAAATTCAAAAATTTAATTTACGGTGTTGGAGCTGCCAGCATGCCTCCAAGCCGACGTTCAACAAAGCCTCATTAGCGTTAACAGGGGTCTCCAAGTCTACTCTGGACAGTGAATGAGGTTGTCGATTGAAAACAACTGGTTGAAAATAACTGAATGCAAAGCTCTTTTTAAATAAAAAGCTTTAAAAGCTTAAAATAAACAACGAGCATAATAAGAAGAAGCTGATAAAAAAAAATTATTACCACGGAGAGCAAACTTCACAAATATTCCTTCGATTGAATTTAAGTAGTCTATATAAAAACGATTCCACGTCAAAAGAACATTATTCTAATTTTGAACGTACAAAAGATGTATTATAAAAATTATACAGGCATAGGATCCAAAAATTCTCCACAACTTATTATTACAAAAGACCACTTAGCATAAACTTTAGAAATTCAAAAATTAAAATTACGGTGTTGGAGCTGCCAGCATGCCTCCAAGCTAAAGTTCGACATAGCCTTATTAGCGTTAACAGCGGTCTCCACGTCTTTTCTGAACAGTGAATGAGGTTGTCAGTTGAAAATAACTGGCTATATGTACAAATATACATTTTATTATTTCGCTTCGCTTTCCCATTATGGATTTAAGTTCCTTATAAACTTTAAGATCGTCGGCATAAAAAAAAATCACCACCCGAAATGAAATACTGTAAGCCATTTATAAATATTAAGAAGTAAGAGTGCTATATTCGGCCCTGCCGAATCTGATAATAACCTTCACCATCATGTACATATGTAGGTATAATCCCACATTGTAGGTTAACCTATATTTGATATAGGTTTTCCTTGATTTTGAATTATTCTACTAGTCAAGCCCATATTGATGGGGTTAAAAAAATTTTGTTCCGCCATTTTCTTTTAGACGCAATCTTAGATTTTACATTTTTTAATAATTTACTGTATTATACTGGTCAAGCCCTTTAATTTGATACAAATATTGAGGGGCTTCAAGAAGTTACATCTTAAAATACCAGATTCGAATCATATATAAATTTATTGTCCGCCATTTTGTAGAGCCCCCTTTATCCACAATTTTTCACGATGGGGCAATTGTGCTGAATTTCAATAGAGATTCATTCCCGGATATTTCCAAACGATTGATTCCATACACAGATATTAGGAACATATGGTTGCTTCTAAAAGTTGATTTCAACCAACACACGGGCAGACGGACATGGCTTAATCGACTTGTTGTTTAAACAAGTAATAGTGCTATATTCGGCCATGCCGAATCTTATATACCCTTCACAACGTGTAGTCATGCAATAACAATTGTTTGTATCACCATTCATCCCATATAAAATACGTGCATACGTACACGTTAGAATAAATGTGGCATCGAATCCCAGCTGAGCCAAAAAAATTTTATTTTATTTAATATATTATTTATATTTTATTATTTTTTATATATTTTTTTAAATTTTTTTAAAAAATTTTTTTAGAAAAATTTTTAAAAAATTTTTTTAATTTATTTTTAAATTTTTTTTTGTAGTTTTTTTTTATTATTTTTTTTCTTATTTTTAATATTTTTTTTTTTTTGTAATTTTTTTTGTTTGGTATGTTTTTCACATGTATGTATGTTGTTGTTGTAATTGTGGAAAAAACGAGGTGGTCGTGGTTTTTTGCTCATATCTCAGAAAGTTATGGGGCGATTGTGCTGAATTTCAATAGCGATTCATTCCTGGATATTTCCAAGAGATTGATACCATATACAGATCTGAGGAACATATAGTTGCTTCTAAAAGTTGATTTCAACCAACACACGGACAGACGGTCAGGGCTTAATCGACTCCTCTATTCATAAGCTTTCAGAAAATATATACTTTATGGGGTCGGAAATAAAAATTGTAGAAATTACAAACGGAATGACAAAGCTATATATACCCTTGTGCACCATAGGTGAAGGGTATAAAAAATACTTTTCTAAATTAGACATACATTTGCATATGCTAGACGTGCAATAATTTTTATTCATTCAAATAGTACTTTTACATAGCTTTAATGAAACAACTGCACTAGTTGTCTATATAAATTAAACAATTGTTTTTATTAAAAAAAAAAAATTTTCTCTTAAACTAATACTAAAAATAATTTTATTCTGTTCCAATATTTAATTTTTTTAAACAAATACTTTTTAATTCAGTTTAAAAATTTTTCATATTTGTTTAAAGAACAGAAGAAAAAATCAATTACGATTTGTAAATATGCATTTATCAATACGCAAATAATGCTCTATTGTTTGCTTGTTTGTGATACTTAAAACAATGCACAAATGTACTAGTATTTTTTTTTTAATTATTTTTTTTATCATTTTCCGCTGTATCTCATCTAAAAAATTACAATTTCCAATATGGATATCCATTGTTTTAAATGAAAATATTTACTAAAAAATATGTTGTTTAATCCTCATGAAATATCAACATCAATGGTTATTAATAAAAAAAAAAGAATAAAAAGAAAACATATTTGCAAACACTCACACTTATTGCGGAGTTTTCGATACAAATAATTGCTAAAATTGGGGGAAAAATATAAAACAAAAAAATAGTAATGGAAATATTTTTTATTTGTAAATAATAGTGTGATGTGTACATATAGAGAATGAATATTAACAGCAACATTTAAAATGTAACTATAAAAATTCTACACAAATATATTATGAAACAGAATACGACTGCAACTTCACGTAAAATCGCTACAAAATAATAAAAAGAAGATTAACACATTTTCCGGTGTCAAAAATCAAATATGGTATATGGTACCTTTCGACGAGTTTTAAATGTTTTTATTGCTAAAAGAAATTTTTCGTGCTTAAGTTCTTTTTCACCAATCAACTTTACAATACAGTTTTAGAGTAGATCTGAATTTTAAACAACATTTGTACCTTTCATGGCTTCAATACATTTAACTTGACCAACTTTGCAGGCGTGATTCAGCAATTAGCGAGCAAATGCCTTGATTTTGAAAATAACAATAGTAATAAATACTTAATTTATTTTTCTTATCTTTTGCAAATTTATTGTAAATATGTACGAAGATGCCCTTGAATTCTAATTTGATATTACGGTTGTCATACAGGCAAATTTATGCAGGTAAAAGCGAGGCAAATTCGTAACGAGGTACCTTTTATTCGATATGCCAAAGCGAATTTATACATCAGTTTATCACCAATGTTCTGCATTTCGAGTGAAATTAAATAGTTTAAAATTGTCATAGGTTTGTTGATATAAGCAATAACACTGCAATCCAAAAATTAATTATACTCGGAATGCAGAATATGGGCGTTAATCAAACATTTTTCCTTCAATAGTATTTTATTCAGAAAGATATATCAAATTGTAAAGTAAGATATTTTTCACCACTCCAAAGAAATTGTGTGAGGTATATTCAATTTGTTATTGTGTGTTTATCACATAAAAATATTAATTTTATACTCTATTACTCCATCTTAATTTACAATTTGATTAATAAAGGGTATATTATAAGGAGGTATATACTTTTAAAATAAAACAAAGTTGAATTTATTAAATGGAAATGAAATTAACTTTATTCGAAAGATAATCTTCTGACATTATAATTCAAATATGACTTCTGGCATATTAACGCTACGTCTTGCTCGGACGTAGTCTAATTTGTCTTATTTTCGATGAATTTTTTAACATTTGTAGCCGTATATAATTATTTTGAGCTTTTCGGCGTAGACTAGCCACTTTTCATATCCCCACTAAATGTAGTCAGTCTAGTGGTGTTAAATCGCCCGATATTGTAGGCCAATTTACGAGACTAAATGTGAAGCGATGCGGATATTAAACGTTTCCTTTAATAAATCAATTGTGGCACGAGCTGTGTGGCATGTTGCCTTGTCTTGTTGTCATTGTTATTTAACTGATTAGCGAAAAAGTCAGTAATCATGGCTCTATAGCGGTCACCATTGACTGTAACGGCCTGACCATTATCGTTTTGCAAAAACTACGGACTAATAATTACTCCAACCCATAAAGCACACCAAACAGTAAATTTTTCTGTCTCAACATACAGTTAAGAAATACCATCACTCCAAATGCAGTAGTTTTGTTTATTGACGTATCCATTCAAACAAAAATGGACCCTCTTCGCTAAACAAAATAATAAAAATCGGAATCAACGAAAATCTGAGTTTGGGCCCACTCACTTAATCTATTGAGTCTATTCATGTTGAAACACCAAACCAAACTAAACACAAATCACCTTACATCTAACAAAATGGCCGTCTGTTAAAAAGTGTTGCCAACTTTAAAGTTATATAAAATTACGAAAAATTACCTTTGACCTTTTCAAGAAAAAATCATTTTTTTATCAAATCAAAGGCAATCCTATTTTTTTTATTCTAAGTTCTGTTGGCGAAGTATTCTATAACAGGCTATCCCACAACGGCTCAGTTTCCGTAAGTCGACCAATACTTTCATATTGGAAGTCGGAGCTGAACACTTATATTTTTATTATCTATTCAAAGTTTTGCATGTGGTCAAATGAGACTCCGGGTAATTGTAACTCGGTACAGCTAACCGACGCCACACAATTAACCAATGCGAAAGTGAGACGCAAAACTCTCGAAGCCAGATAAAAAGGACGGCCTGATTGTCCTTATTCGATAACGGTAATGACAATGAAGTGCGAGCTCTTGACCCGACCAGAGCTGAATTACGACTGACTGATAACCGTTCGAATGCGACCTTTCTGAACTACGTTTCTTTAATACCTTTCCAAAAAATCTCAATTAAGTAAGTATGTATAACTTTATACATTTGTATTGTTTTTTCCGATTTTCAAAACCTCATATCTTCGGATACAGATAAATAAGTAGATATTGTATGAGTATTACATTATTTAATGAATTTGAAACTTAAAGTGAATTTAAAAACATCACACACAAAAACAACACACTTGAGTAAATTACTATTGCTACAGGGTTTGTCATATTTTACGCATGATTAATAAAGAAGTAAGCAGTCGTTATTGTTGTTATTGTCTTTGTTTGGCGCTACCAAAGAATTTCAACTGTAATTAGACACCAATAGAAGAGGATAGTTATTGTCTATGCCGCTTTACACTTCATCAGCTTTGGATTCTTTTACCAAACAATACAAATTGAAAAAAGATTAAAATAAAGATTGATTGAAACAAAAAGTTAAAAACAAGAAATAGTTTGAAATAAAGAAAAGGTTGATTGACCCCAGAAATAAGAAATAAATTTACGTCAGACTTGACATACATTTAGTGCAACATAAAAAACATGATTAAAACATTTGATGCCCAAACCTTTATTATGTTTTTAATACTAAGTTAAGTGGTGTCTAGTTCTTCAAGTTCGAATGTACATAATTCCCAAAATTTTAAAATTTATGAGAGTTTTCTCTGTCAAAGATTATTCTTCTATGATTATTGTGTAATATAAGTTGACGTGACCACCGTTGCATAACAAAGAACCAATTGAAAATGTTTTTTACTCTAATCCTATCTTTAACAACAACAATTTTAAACCTAAAAACCAAAATGACAACACTTACTTACTGTAATATTGAACAACGTTAGAAATACAACACTCTGCATTAGGCATTTTATAAATTGATTACGGGTACATTAGTTAAGTTTATTGTATGTTTTAAATTTTATAAAAGAACTCAGTGGTTTGGAAATGAACAACCGTTATTTATACCAGATTATTACTAGCTGAACTCGGACCTCTTTGCGTGTCCCTTCAAAGTTTTATGTCATTCCTAAAATAGCTGGGTTCAGAAGAACAATCCTCAATTGAAAAGTGAATCTAATAAACACCAAATGTAAAACAGAAAAAATAAATAAAACAACTAAATATATTTTTAAATTAATACTCTCTCTCTCTCTCTTTCATATACATAAAGAACTCTTTTTACATAACAATTTCTATCAACACGTATTACGTTGTTTATTTTCTGTTTTATTATATACAAGTGGTTTGCTTATGCGTTTGTATGATATTAAAACGTTTATAAAAACTAGTAAAACCGATTTTGAAAGGATCTAGTAGATACTGCACATCAGCGAGAAAATTCCTTTCAAATGGTAAATTTCGGTTGTATTATGTGAATGTTAACTGTGATACAACGAATCGACTTGCCTATTTATATTTAGACGTGTGTATGGATTAGTAGCAACTTTTAACGCTTCTTCTCCATACGGAATTTAACTATAACAAATCGTCCACTACTGTGTGTGAGAATTGTGCTAACCCGGTGAACTTTGCTACGCAATTGTTTTATATGTTTATGTGTTATTTTCGATTTAAAGTGATCATATTGATATTTTATTTCTTTAGGTTTTCAGAATTCAGTTAAAGTCTCCTTTAAAATTTTTAAAACTCCTACATTACGTAGATAATGGAAAAAAACAGAAATATAAAAAAATATTTTATAAATAATTACTTTGCTAACAATTTCCTTATTCGAGAAAAAGTGGTTAGGATCGAAGCAGGGTGAATAGTATTCCCCATACAAAAAAAATTAATTTGATTTCATATATAGAAAGTATTTAATTAGTGGGGGGATAACACTACCTCGCACCGACCGCAAACGTTTTTATACCCTTCACACAGTGAAAAAGGGCATATATAGGTTTGTCATTCCGTGTGAAATTTCTGCAATTTTCATTTCCGACCCCATAAAATATATATTTTCTAAAAGCTTATGAATAGGGGAGTTGATTAAGCTCTGTCAGTATGTCCCTGTGTATGTTGAAATCAACTTTTTGAAGCCCCCCGACATCGTCTAGGCCCGAGTGAGGTATTAAAATATCAGAAATATTTGGGAGTAGATCGTTATTGAAAATCAGAAACATCGGTACATAAACAACTGAGATATGAGCAAAAAACCACGACCACCTCGTTTTTTTTTTGCATAACAACAACAACAACATACAACACACATACATACATACATACATACATACATACATACATACATACATACAAACGTGGTATACTGAGCTGAGCCAAAAATTCTTTTTATTTTTTATCTTATATAATATTTATATTTTTATTGTGTTTTTTTAATTTTTTTTTAAATTTTTTTTTTAATTTTTTTTACATACATACGTCAACTCAATTTATAATTGTACAAAGGGATGTTTTTTTATATGTATGTTTTTTATATGTATGTATGTACGTATATCATATCAGATGAATGGTGATGCAATAATTGTTATTGCATGACTACACGTTGTGAAGGGTATATAAGATTCGGCACGGCCGAATATAGCACTCTTACTTGTTGGTTGTAATAAGGAAATTGTCTTCAAAATTTGCTAGCAAAAAGTTTTAACTAAAGCATGTTTAGAGTTCCCTATGTATGACATCAAATTAATTTATTTGGTTTGGGGGATATCATGCCCGCTTCTCCGAACCTGACCATTTTTTCTCGAATAAGGAAAATGTTATTAAAGTAAGTTTGAAGGGAAAAGCTGCTATAGTTCAAAAAACAAAATTATAACCTATGACCTTTCGGGGCATTGGCGAAATTTTTTTTATAAATTGAATAAGTAGTTTCGAAGAAAACAAGAATTTATTTGTAACAGCAGGTAAAAAAAAATTTAATACAAAAAATCAGCTAACATTATCCCTAAGTATACAGATCAAATATTTAAAGTTCTTTTTTTTACTTAAATAAAAAATTTTATATATTTTGTTTTAAATCTATCTATAATAGAAATTACTGAACAGAAAAAACATTTCATTTCAAAGTTCTAAAAAAATAAAGCTTTTTTAAATTGTTGAAATAAAAACATACAAATCCTTAGCATACATTAAGAAGTTTTGCAATCATTTGTTTACACGGTTAAAAGAACACTTGTTTAGAAAATTATTTTCTAGTTATTGTTGTTATTTGTTACTTACTTATATACTTTAGAGATTTAAAATCCATTTGACGGTAGATTGTTTCTGTTTTAATAACCCTTCTTATGGCGCTTTATACAAAACAGTTTCTAGTTTTCATAATTTTTAAATCCGAACAAAAAAATCCATCTCTATTTTAAGGCAAGTCTATGGAGAATACTTTATATAAAGAAACATTTTGCAATAGAAATTAAAAAAAAATGTTACCATAATGGCAAATGTTTAGAAATGAAAGCATTTTTTTTAATAGAGAATAAAAAGAAAAACGAAAAGTATACGAAAAAACCAACAAGAATTGAAACTAAAAAAACCTTTTAAAATCGTATGTGACTTTAGAGACATATAAATATATATTCACATATTTATAAAGCAAAATAAAAATATACTTAACAACGTAAAAACAAACTAAATTCTAACACTAAATAAAAATGAAATAAAACCCCCCACAAACGAAAAATAAAACGCAATATTCATTATTTTAACCTTGAAGCTATGCTAAGGAAAATGTTCTTTGTACGCAGTAAATAAGTTTGTGTGTGTGTGTGTGTATGTAAGATGTTCAAACAAAGAATTTACTCGAAGGGATTTTACGAATACTAACCGAACACCCACACTTTTGCCTTTCTGATTCCATCGTCCACACATTAAATTTATGCGAATAATGCTAGGAAAACCCATAAGAAAAGGAAAAATAAATTACTCAAATAATAATTTGCTGAAAAATATGCAACGATTTTTTTTCTTCACAACACAAGTTGTTTTTATTCTTATTTTGTCAAGTAAATTAAAATATTTTATACAACATTTTACAGGATTTTAATTAAAACAATAAAATAAAGCAAAAAGACAGCAAACAAAAGCATGAGAACTGTAAGAGAGTTAAACAAAAATTTTACTCAAATGATTTCTTCAAGTATGCCCGCAAGATATGCTTTAATTTTTAATACATTGATCCCTTAAGAAAGAGGAAAAGTGAAGCATGCGAGAGATGGATATATTATGTTGTTAAACAATCGGCTGTTCAGTTATATCTAAGCATATCTAACGTTTTTTTTTTTTTTTTTTTTCCCAAATCATACCAAAAGTATTTTTTTAGTGTTGAGCTCATAAAATAATGTCATGAGTTTTGTGCTGAAATAATTTAGAACACAAAAAGTTAAGGGTTGACGTCTATTACATTTAAGCAGTTTTGCCAAACATTTTATTTATATTATTTAACTAGAATACAGATTTTATGTTGTGTTTATATACAGCAGAGTATAATAATGTAATAATAATGTTTAATTTACAACCTATCGTCTGAGTTGTATCTGATATGATTTTACGTTTGTCATAAAAACTTTGAAAATTTCTCTATTATTTTTTAACGTTTTTCTTAATATAATGTAGCATTGATTAAGGGCTTACAAATGAATTTCGTAGTACAACTCGTACGATATAGGTTTTAACTTAAAAACTGAAAACCTGATTTCCCTTAAGTGTTTACTCGCTTACAGACAAACCTAAATAGAAGCAGCAGAAGTGTTTTTTAGTTATCAAAAATTGTCGTGCCCATTTAATTGTAATGAAGCGAACTGAGGTTGGAAAATTTTATTTTAACAGAGCGTTAGGTAGTGAAGTTGGCTGCGTAACAAAGTAAATATTTTTTGCAATTGTTAATGATGCCATTTTAGCTTTTTTCAGATCAATAAAGCGATTTTATCTCCATTTTATATTCTGTTAATTACACAACTTTAACGCTTATGCTTAGGTTTGCCTTCTTGGATCCATCTTGGGCCATCATATTTTCGTTTTGGCGCACTGATTTAAACACCTGGTATGAACATAATCCTATTTACAGGGATACACGCTTACTTATCATGAACTCTTTTTGACTTGCTCAGCCCCTGTATCTTCAATAAAATTTCTTCTGGCGAGCAGTTTTGCAGGACAAAGACAACTTTGTTAAGAACCAAACAACAAATGCAATGGCTTAATGGTCTTGTCTTAACTATGGTTTCGAGTTAAAATAGTCCTTCTTTTAGACTCCGAGGAGAATAATATTTATAGTCATTCCGTCATAATATTTATTGCGTATAATTTTGAAAATCGTTTAAAAAGTACAATTTGCAGAAAAAATGCCAACATACTGCTTTGTAGCTTTTTTTCGATCATCTGATTTTGAACGATGACTTGACCAACGCTAAATTTTACAGCCATGGTCGATTGCTGCTTATGTGTCTTTAGAAACCCCCATTAAAATATATAAAGTGTAATCAATTTTCAAATTTCGCTACTGTTTAAACCAAAATTTATGCATTCTTCCAAACTCTTAAAGTGTCCTCACCAAACCTTGTTTATAATAATTAAATTTTGCCTCCTAGTTTAGATGTGGTTTTATGTTTCTCCGTTGAAAGCTTAACCACTTATTGCATTAAATTCGTTCAATCACCGCCTCTGTATGAACTGCAACACAAAGTCATTAAATGATCTATGGCTCGGTCCTTCATCGCCATAAAATCAGAACCGTATCAATCAGTGGGAGATACCGAGTAACTACACCAGTTTATTTAATTAAACTACAAGCACGGGAATCAATCATTTAACCAAATTTTTCTTTGTGCATGTCACCACGTAATGTCCGGAAAGGTCTTGTTTATAGGCGCTATAAAGTGTGTGAGATATTGAAATTGTGTTATTCGTTTGAAAGCCCTATCGATGCCATTATGAATGGGATATAATATCAAGAAAATGTTCGCTGCAACTTCTCTAAGTGACGCCCGTCCAATTTTCCATTCCCCTGGCACATAAAATAGGCTCAATTTCACCGATGGTACGGGTTATATTGGGTTTGCAGGCCGCTGCGGTTTATAGACCTATGACTTAAGAAACCTTCTCAAGAAAAAGTCTAACTCACTAGGTGGCTAGTTCACATCATCTCTTCTTGAGATGTTCATATGTAGTGTATCGCGTAGCGTTGAAAGCAAAAGTTGTTGGTGTCCATATAATCTTAATCAAACCAGAAGAAGTTGGTTGCCGTTGTCGCCGATAGCCTGGCCTTCAATATCGTTCTTAAGAAAATAACACCATCAGCCTAAAATACATACCACACAGTGTTTTTATACCCTTCACCTGTGGTCATTCCGTTTGTAATTTCTACAATTTTCATTTCCGACCCCATAAGGTATATATTTTCTGAAAGCTTATGAATAGAGGAGTCGATTAAGCCCTGACCGTCTGTCCGTCTGTCCGCGTGTTGGTTTTAATCAACTTTTAGAAGCAACTATATGTTCCTCAGATCTGAGTATGGTATCAATCTTTTGGAAATATCCGGGAATGAATCGCTATTGAAATTCAGCACAATCGCCCCATAACTTTCTGAGATATGAGCAAATAACCAACCCAACATACATATATACTGGTTAGAGTAAACGTGGCATCGAATCCCAGCTGAGCCACAAAAAATTCTTATTTTATATAAATATTATTTATATTTATATTTTTTTTTTTTTTATATTTTTAAAAAAAATTTTTTTAAATTTTTTAAAAAAAATTTTTCAAATTTGTTTTTTTTAATTTTTTTGTTTTTAATACATATAATTGTATTTTTTTTTTTGTAATTTTTTTATTTTTTTTTTTTTTTAAACATACTTAAACTCAATTTATAATTCTGGGGCTTGGAGCTAAAAGGGCCAATGTCAAAATATTTACTTTTAAGAAAATTGGAATTTAACTTTAACTTTTATAGATGCTTTCATTGGCCAGCATTTTATTTATGAAGCTGTTCTGGGTTAAGTATGACTTTAGCTGTTTTACTATAATGAAATAGAGTAAGAAAACAAATCTTATACAATGATTAACTCAAAAGAGCAAAAAAGTGACATTGGCTCTTTTAGCTCCAAGCCACAGAATTCTGCAATGGGATGTTTTGTATATGTATGTACGTATTCCATATGAGATGAATGGTGATACAAACAATTGTTATTGCATGACTACACGTTGTGAAGGGTATATAAGATTCGGCACGGCCGAATATAGCACTCTTACTTTTTTTTAGATGCAGTAGGCGCTTTTGGATCTCATGCGGATTTATATTTTTACAAAATCGACAATTTATTTTGTTTAAATATCCAGAAATGTGCCTCTTCGTTAAAAAGAATTTCTGAAACGATGAAATTGAATTGATGAAACGTTGCGCGAATCGCTGCCCAAACATGTGCATGGTAATTTAGCAAACAACAAACTGAATAAATATCAGACAATTTGACAGATGAAGCTTCAACAATATATCCGCTAGCAACAGTCTAAAACCTTCAATAAAAAAATTCAAGTTTATTTCCTTACTTACTGTCCTTAACGTTTTGTCAGAACTTATTTCATCACAAACAAAAGTCCTTAATGACAGTAATTTGGACAAGCAAATAATAACTGCATTAATTATATGTATGTATTTAAAATCAGGAAGTGAAGAAAATATTAATGACAAAATATCAAAGAGACTTTTTAAGTCATTTGGTAAAAAAAGACAAGTTGGAAATAAAAATATGTATGTATGTTTGTATTTTAACAGATAAAAATTAATGAATTCTAAATATTACAAAAACAAAGTGGTCATAAATTTTTAAATATTCTATTTTAAAAGCGCTCCAAAAATCCTGGTCGAACTTCCAACAGCATAAATAATTTGACACTAACAAAAAAGCAACTCTAATGAAAAATTTGTTTTCAATTTTTTTGTCATCCTATTGACAAAGAGACCAAATAACAAAAAACGAAACAAATTTGTGTAATACTCATTATTATTAATAGAAAAACTTTGTTATCCTTAATAGTCCTTGTCTTGTCTTAATAAGTTTTTAACGAGTCTTCTGCTTGTAGCCCACCCCCAAAGTGTTGTGTCATAAAATATAAACGTTATGGACGTTTTTTATCTAAAATTTTAACACAACTTCTAGGTGCAGATTAAAGTTTATACCGTTAGCTAGAATTTGAAAGAATGTTAAGAACAAAAATATAAAATTACACGAAAAGCAAGAAACTTTGTTAAAGGAATACACATAAAGATTTTAAACGCAGGTTTTTGTAATGAATCTATAAATTATAAATCGTACAGGCAATTCTTTAAACGATTTCCTAAGAAAACAAATTGTGAAGGTAATTCCCTAATTCAGTTATAAAAAATAAACACACTTGTACTCACGCCATTTTGAATTTTTCTTATAGACGCCTTTTTGTATTTAAGCTAACGATATGTTACTGTTTGCGGTTTAACAAGAGCTAAACCATTTTATTATTAAAACATACTTTGGGTTCCAACACAGAAAAACAATTGTTTAGTTATAAAATCATATTTTCGAAAAGTTTATTGCAATAAGAAATCGGCATTTGAAAACTTTCTTAACAAGTGCTATTAAATGTCAAAACTAATGTTGTTTTGCTTCCTCTTAGACGACCGTTTTTTTTGCAGCTACTTTTAGCTTTCTTTAATGGCCATTACATGTGGTGTAAATGTTAAAAGGGAGGGGCAAGGGTAGCAGAAGAAATATCCTTGCTCCCTCATTTGACATTTCTTGTTTGTTAATTACATTATTACATGCCTCACGCATGGCTTTGCTTGTGGCTCCATTACTCAAACGTACATGTTGTATTACTTCAACATACGTAAACGCCCCATATATGTCCCTAAGCTCATCCAAGGTTTATGAGTGTGTGTGTGTTTTTTTTTAATATAAAACAACTGAGTAAATTTTATTAAAATTGATCGCTTGAATTCTTAAAACAACTTAACTTACATATGTTTAAGCATTAAAGTGTTGCCATATACCAAAAAAAAAATTAACAGTTTTGGGGTTATTTTAAATCAAGAGTTGTACTCTTAAATAATATTTCAGATATAATGAAAGTTTTTCTGCTACGACTACAAACTCATTTATAAAATATGTATGTTTGTCGACAGTCAGGCGGCAATATTGTCACTCATATCATACAACACCAGGTCTAAATTAGGCGGTCAATGCAGGATAAAGTTGTTAAAGCTTGGGCAGCAGACTGACGTTGCTCTAGTTTTGGTTCCTACGTAAAGAACTGTGGTAACATGCGGATGTATGAGCTAGCCAAAAGGGCAATTGCTTTAGATATATCCAAATGCAAATTCTGTTGTGAAAAAATCTCCAGGGATTTTCTTTGAAAAGCCGAGAACAGATGGCGTAAACTAAAAACAATTATAGTGACCAAGCTTACGTTGTCCCCTTTTGGTATCAGACGCACATTGCAACTTACGAGTCGAGGTCCGAAGAACATCTCGAGGTTGCTTGTGGTATTGACTTTTCACTGGATGTTCGAACAACATGCAAGCTACAAGCTGACTAGGCTTTCCTTAAATAACCATTGTCGTAGCTGAATGGATATAAACAAGAAGGCATCGGTTTTCCACCTTCTTTGCAACTAATAATCCTGGGCAATCATAATCTATTCACTTTTCTTTTTAATTTTAAACGAATACAATTAAAGATCAAACAAAACTGAGACGTAAGTATTTCCCTACAACATCAAATTAGGAACTTTTAGAAAGCAGTCGTGAAATAGAAGCTGTAATGTTCAATTTTCTCTAAAGTTTACTTTAAGTCTATTTTAAACGAATTAAAATGTATTTTAAGTGCTAAAGGAAATTTTACCTTCAGCCAGAGTACGAAAACAAACAAAAGGAAACGTTTCCAATAGTTTTGTTTCGATCATTTCAGAGAGGAAAAACAAAACGAAACAAAACCCAGGATAACGGTACATGCATTTTGTTTTGTATTGTTTTGTACTATGAGTGCAAACAAAACCAGAATCGAAAAGTACTCAGCTTCAATATGTAACATGCAAAACAATACAGTACAATACCTTCTGCAAACGTTTCAAAACGTTTGCTGATTAATTTGCTCTTTACATGAAAAAATCTACATGTTTATTGCTGCTTGTTGTTGAGAATTTGTTAACATTTTACCTACCTACATTAATTTTATGTAACGATATGAAGTCACTGACTATATTTTGGGAATTGGTAATGGTGCATTGTTATTATGATTGTTATAACCTTTTTGTTCTGCAAACGTTTCATTCTTGTTTCGTACTCAAACGAAACATACCGTCAAAGCAAAGCCTAAGTACAAAACCCGAATTGTTTTGTTTATGCTCTTTTGCATTGAAAAGTTTGTGGTTTTGTTTTGCTCGCAAACAAAACGATTCATGAAAATTGAAAAGTTTCTGACTTAGATGATTTGTACTGTGTTTCGTTTCGTTTCTTTTCGTTCACTGCCTTCAACACAAGCTAAAGTTTCTAGAGACTATAATTAGAAATTTTTCGTCATGTGATTTTTTTTTTTTGTAAACTATTTGTTTCCCTGTCTCTTGGCGTTGGTCATGATTTAAAAATTTAATCTCAATTTTCCATTTTAAAATTTAATTTTTTAACTTAAATTTGTCTTTTTAATCTTCCAAAACATTGACATTTTTTCTTCTTTTTTTCCACCCGTTTCTCTTTTTGTCGAAGATCATGGCTTGTCGCTATTTGTATGAAAGAATTTAGCACATTTTACGTATCGTCTATTTATACGAATTGCGAAATACGCTTACAACCATATTTTAACTCGAATGCTCGAGTAAAGGGCTTCTAATAAGAATTATAAAATTACGATCGCGATCATGTCACAATTTGAACACATTCTGGAATCTAAAATACGTCACAAAATTGAGTCAGACCAAAGTTTCTTATGCTCCGATTTTAGGGGACTCACTTGTTTAACAATAAAAAAACTTTAGCAATTTTTGTTGTTTTAGTGTAACGAAAAATAAGAAAATTTAACAAACAAATCGTCGTTGCTGTAACAAATTTTTATTCTGATTATTTTTTTTGTATCCCACTGTTTGTCAAACTCTAGGGGTCGAATTACGGCATCGATCGAGTTCGCTGTGCTTTAGGTATAGAGATTCTAATAAGAATTTTCAAATTTCGATCAGGTTTGAATGCCGTAATTCGGCCCCAGATATTAAGGAAGACAGACAAAAAATACTCACTTTCTCTGCGCTACTGCCTTATGTGGTTCAACATGGTTAGGAGTGTTTTATTACGTTTTCGGGAGAGCAAAAATGTATTTTAGTTTGTAAATTTGTAATATTAAACTAACACATATCTATTGTTAAAAATTATTAATAAATGTTAAAAAAAATTTAAATTGTCACAACCTATTACGTCGAAATGAGAGCATTTAACGTATGTAAGTGCCGTCGATTAGCAATCGTGACTCTTGCAGTTACCACAATTCTTTTTGAACATTGAACCATAATTTTTGTAAAATATCTACATAATTAAAAATATTTATTATTGCAAACGTATTTTCGAAATATCTCAAGACTAATAAAAATGTTTCGGGTCTACGATAAAACGATTGCCTAATTGTTATACTTACTAAGGGTAATATTATGCACACCCCTATTTAAGTTTCACTAATCAACAAAACAAATTAAATATTTTAATCAATTCTTAAGGAAAACAAATTCCTTGAAAAAATGTAAGAAAAAAAAGAATTAAAAAAACCAACAAATAATGACTAACATTTACGTGATCAAAATGTGAGAAATACAAAACAACAAAAAAAGTAATCTTTCTTCAACATGTCATATAAATGTTTTTTATGCTTTATTCTTAGAATTGTGTAGTAATTCGGAATGCTTTTCTTAATATTAGAATTGTATTTCGTACAAGCGAACTTATAATTTAGAATTGACAAAGAATAAAGTTTGTTTTAGAAATCCAATAATAAGAAAAAAGGACGAAAAGTTATAAGTTTAATAACAAGAATACAAAAAAAAAACCAGGAGGATACGTGACATGTTTTCAATTTTTCTTCTTCCAAGTCTTATCTCGCTGACGCAATTGTGTTCTTATTTTTTTCTAAATATTATAAAATAACTTGTTTCTTAAATATTAGAGTGGAAAATAAGAATATGAACACGTATGTAAGTATATGTAGGCCTTTTCGAAAGGAAGAAGTTTAAACGCAAATCACCTGCTTTTTGGTGAGAAATTGACACAAGGTGTGAGGTTTTTGAATTTAAGTAATATTTAAATATATTTAACATGTAAGTTTATCATATATGGCTGTAGGCTTTTTTTTTTAGCCAGCAACAATGAAAAGTTTTAAAATTTTTTGATTAATATGGGAGGTTCACTCCTGACTCTGGGTTTATATAATCAACAAATACACATAATATTTATGTGTCATTATCACGTCACATCGTTATCTTGTTGTCGTTTTCAAATGTCTTATCGACATAAAAATATTTGTTGCGGTTCATGCTCCTTAGAAAATTGCAAATTGCTGTCTATTGTAGCGAATTATTATCAATACCAATTACGCTGCATACCAATTTGCGCCGTCAACGTAGTTTTTTTTTTTTTTAATTTTTATTTATTGTCGAACTTTTAATATTTAAACTAATATTCAAATTTTTAAACAGGCTTGAGTTAAATTTTTAAACATTCTTCTTTTTGCAAAGAAGTTTTTAATAATGTGATAATGAAAGAACAATCTCGAAAAGTTTGCTCTTACCGACACTAGTCGACTTTTTTTGTCGACGACATCATACACAAAAGAAGCGATGAATAGTGTTCACCCAAACTTTAAATGCGTTATTTTAGTGACAACTTGTCGTTTGTAAATAAAATCACAGTTTCACAAATGAAATTGAAAGCTGCTAGTCGTTGCCAACTGAAATGCCTTTTTGGAAAGTGGCAACGTCTTTTATGTTTGGTTACTATTGATAATAACCTAATATAAATAACCTATTATATATCTTAAA
The DNA here is from genome assembly GCA_941918925.1 of Phyto melanocephala. NCBI lineage: Eukaryota > Metazoa > Arthropoda > Insecta > Diptera > Rhinophoridae > Phyto > Phyto melanocephala. The sequence continues at coordinate 21,611,346 of OW799236.1, read as the reverse complement.
AGAAGAATTTTGAATTTCAGTTTAGAAATAATTTATTTCTGTTATTAAATTAACTTCGAATTTATGTTCGAATTTTCGAACTTTCTAAAAAACTTGATATTTTTAAACGTAATTCTAAAGTTCATATAAAAACTAACTTTTTAACAAGTTTTGTTAAGAATTTTTATGTTCGAAATTCTAAAATCATAGGAAATGAAATTATTATCATGTATTCAAAATTCGTAATTTATTTAAGTTAAAATGAAAATTATAAAAATTGTATGCATTTTATTATTTATATGGAAAAAAAATTTTTTGATTTTCAATTTAATATTTTTTTTATTTATTGCGATTTTTCGAACATTGAAAAAAATTTTTTTTAACCTTATTAAAAGGTTAATACAAATTTTTTTGTATTTAATTATCAATCAATAATTTTATTGACATTTTTTTTTTTGAGTTCGAAAAATTTCAATAAAATTTTGAAAATTTTATGAGTTTTCGGTTCGAATTTTTAACTTTATCAAAATGTTGATATTTTTCAATCTCAATATTCTAAAATACTAAGAAAATTCTTATACAGTCAAAGCTCGGTTTAACGAATGATATATTGTCAGGCCCTTTCGTTTTATCGAATAATTCGTTATATCGAAAAGATTTATTTTATAGTAATTTTATTAGGTTAACATAAAAAGCTCAAATTATGTTAATTAATATTTATTTTTGCAATATCAAATTTTCAAAACTAAAAAAATAAATAAGTTTTGCACGTGTTTACTTTATTTTGTACTCCTTATTTTTTAAAATTAACATAAGAAATACAGAAATAAGTTGAGAATATACATTTGTACATATGTATATTCCTCAGTTTGAATTCAGTTTATTAAATCGTTCATAATGAAAAATATCTTAGTTTAAAAGCATAAAAAGGTTAAAATGATTAAAATGTTAAAAAAGTGTTTAAAAATAGCTTGCGTTTGGAAAAACTGAACTCAAGAGTCTTATTCCGCGTCTCATGTACACAAATTCTTCTTGTTGCATCATCTGTCGCAGTGGGATCTCATCTTCCACGTCAAACTCCAAATTACCGGAATACAATATTTTATTCCAGCACTTTGCTAATGTATCTTGCTTTAAATTATGCCAAGCCAAAGCAATCATGAATGTTGCATCATAAAGAGTAAAAGGTTTGAAAAAAAACACAATTTTCTGCTTCAGATGACGCCATTTTAGCTAGAAGACTATTCTTAAATTGTAATTTTACTAAACGAATAGCATTTTGATCCATTGGTTGGATAAAAAGTGTAACGTTTGGAGGCATATAAATTGTTCATATTTTTCAATCGTTTGTCAATTTAACAAGCTTTTCTGAAGGAGGGTGACTTGGAGCGTTATCATGAATTAACAGAGCCTTCATTGCAGATTATTGGATTCTAAAAAAGTTTAAAACTTTGTTTCGAAATGAGCGCGGCTTTTCAGCCTTTCCAATAAGAAGAGATTTAATCTTTTTTTGTGCCGAAGCATTTGCACAGAGTAGTTAAGTAACTCTTTATTTTTATATTTTTTCCTGGAGCTGTAGTTTCCCCAGCATGCACAAATGTTTTTTTAGGAAGCATTTTCAATAAAGTCCCGTTTCGTCACCATTGAAAATTACACCATGAGTTAAATGGTTCTTTCTTAAAGAATTTTGCAATTCTTGTTTAAATGGTTATACTTAATCCTCTCTTGATAATAAGTTTTCATCGGATTCCTTAAGAAGTCTAATGCCGTATCTTTTTTTGAATCTAGCTAACCAACCATCCATCACCTGTGTTTAACCCACCATTACAAAATTTGTTTTGTATTTCAATGGCTTTTGCTTTCAGTGCTATTCCAATTACTGGTACAAACTTCTTCCTTTGATTCAGAAACCAATCGAACAGCTTTGCCTCCATATTTGGGCACTCACCTTTTTTAAGTGATCGACGGTTCTTTTATCCATATTTGGTAGCTTCTAGATTTCACACAATTTTGTCTTTCATTTTCTTTAATGTGCACATTGAAGATTTTGGAATCCCATATTCCTGTGAAATTGCACTAAGGTCTTTTTACAGTCATCCAAAATTTTCATTTGTTCACTTAAATAAATTCTTTTTCTGTTTCCCATTCTTATTTTACGCTCAAACTCTTAACAAACTGATAAAAAAAACGTACTAAAATGCTTTTGGCATCAGCGCATACGCAAATATCAAATGAGTATTTATTGAAAAACAAACGGTTTTTTACCGTTTTAGGTTCTCTTTTCTGTTGTTTTTTAATTACATGTAAATATTTACACACATTTTTTATTTGTTTTATTTATAGCGTTTACTTTTTGTTTGTACGTTATATCGCGTTTTCGTTAAGTCGAGTATTCACTATACCGGGCTTTGACTGTATTTGTATATTTTTATAAATTTTGATGTTAAAAAATTAAAAGGCGTTGAGAATCGTAATGGAAATAGTAAAGAATGCAATATTTACGTTATCTAACTGGTTTCACAATTGTTCTTATTTAAGTTCGAATATTCGAACTTAGAAATATAATATTTAATTTAATTTTGAGGCTATAATTTCAATGTGGTAATGACAGAATATCTAGGAAAATATTAAATTAATTTTACCCATATAATCGATTTTATTCACTAAAAGTATGTGGAAATATTTGACGAAATAGACGTAACCACTGAAATAAATTAATTCTTTTAAGAAATAAAAAACTTTCTTAATTTAAACAAATCATAAAATCAATACCTTGCTATACGGTTTGTACTAAATATACAAGTCAAATTTTATAATATTGAAAAAATATTTATCAAAAGTAATGTTTACGCTTATTGAGGCAATTATTTGGTAAATATTTATGTAGCTTGAGTAAATGATAGATTTTTTGGATATTCAAAATTTCAAAATTTTATTTAAAAAAAATTCAAATATACATATGTACATAAGTGTGTGTGTGTATTTTATTCAATTAATTTTGAGATTTCTTTAATAAGGATGTTGCCAAAAAAAATCACTGCTCAACCGTGATTTCTCAACTTAATGTCTACAAATTTAAAACTTTTTATGTTTTTTTATTTAAAAATAAAAATCCTATAGAAATATGTTTTGCTTAAACCATATTAAAACATGCATCAATATTAACTTTGTTTCTGCAAGCACAAGCACGTTTTTTCAACTGTATGAATTGGATTTTCTGCTTTGTGTCGTCTATTTATTATGGTTAGTTTTTTCTACAGATTTTTTTCTTCCAACATTATTGTCTTTGTGACAACATTGAAGTTTTCCTCCATTAAAACTATACTTTTTTTTGCTGCATATTTCTGTAGTTGTAATTTTTTTTTTTTGCGAATAAATCTCATTACTCTTTTGTTGTATTTCTTGTGTTGTTGATGGGTTAAATGTCATACAATGAAAATAAGGAAAAAGTCAGGCTGTTTGGCAGTCAGGGGCTTACTAATCAGAGGTGTGTTAACCTTTAAATAATGAATATTGTAGATTTTTTTTCGGTAAGGATTTGTATTAACAACTGTCAATACTGATTAGTCGGCATTCAAGTTAAAGTATCTTCGCACTATTTCTTTCATTGAATATTGTGAGAGTACTAATAAGATGAAAATGAAACAAAATGATTTTTATTCTAATTGCTTAAGAAATAAAACTAAAAATCTCCCTATTGCATATTGGATCTATACTATCACATATTTAATAAAATAAAAAATCTGTGTGTAATCGGCTAGTTTTGGTCAAGGGTGGAAAACCTAACACAATTTTGATCTTTTAATAGTGATCAATTGGATCTTTTTTTTTAATCTCTATTTAAGAAATTTTTTTTAAACTAGCGTTTAGCCGCGTCTTTGGGATGACAAGTTCCTCATGTATTTACTGATATTTAGCAACATACAACTTTATTAAACGAAATTTGAAAAATGTTAAAATACATGTAAGGCTAGGTTCCAGGACATGCAGCCAAGTTCCGTTAATACACAATTTGTAGCTGCTCTACACAGACACAAAAAGATCCATTGTGGTTATTCTACAAGAAAAGCAATAGTCCATTAAAAACAGATAAGAGGTTGAGATGTAAATGGTCGATTCTTAGATCCTTGCCGCTGTAAACAATTTCAGACCCCTAGCAAAGGTCAATATTGCTACTGAATCGTGCGTAAAGGGTGAAAAAAGATAGTGAATTCTATATTCACCCAAAAGCCGACATCTCGTCATAATTAGTGCAGGGCAGTGACAGAGGAAATATTCCAACGTCTCCTCTACTTCACAGAAACGACAAAAGTCCGTTCAGTTTGATTACAATTAACGATTCAATATCCTATTGACCCATCGAGATACCTGTAAGCAGTTTTTTGTTAAAGATGGAAGTATATTCGTTCTCTTCTGTAATATTGATAGGCAAAGGTATTTTGCAACCCTGCATCCTGCAGAGTTTGCCCAGTTTTTAATTGTGAGGTTTTAAAAGTGTCCTTAAATCTTGCCGCACAATTCGCACAGTGGAAAGTACACTGAGAACTTTTAGTGTCAGTTCGTAATCCACTTCGCTTTCGGTAATACCAGAGTGACCTGGGAGTCGACTGAGCCTTACGTTGCCTGATATTCTTCGAAGTGAGCTCCTGCAAGTATTTACCACTGTTAACTTGACAATGTTGGACTTCAAAGGTTTTAGAGCAGCTTGAATGTCTACATAGATGGTTATGTGCTACAGCTCAAATAGATTCCTTTGGTAGACCAAGCGGCCAGCTTTCTTAATCGTAACGAATAAAATTACTTAATTCCCTAAAGTCTCACTAAAAATACCTGGTTCAGTCATGCAATTCACTAACTTGTTTAACGATAGTCGTAATGTTTAAAAAGAAAACAATTATTCTATCGATCTTAGAATTTAGTAACATATCGACCTCTGTGCGCAAAATTTCGTATGTTATAAAAACAAAATTTTACAGGAGAGTGTCTTTATTACTTTTAAACAAATAAATACGTAAATAACACAGCTACATGCGATAAAATGTACACAGTGTTATCTCCATAACTAAAACAATTATCGCTCAAATATTTTATCAGCAGATGGATTAATGGATGCAGAACCAATTTCCATAAAAAAGTCGATTTCTAAAAAAACGTAACATACGATAATTTCGCGCACAGGGGTCGATATTATAATGACAGTTTTTATTGTTATGAAAATGACAATGTTTGTGTTGTTTATTCTATCGACATAAAGATAAATTTTATACCCGACTCAAAAACCACCTGTTTAGGTCTCGGCTATGGCGTGACTACCTGTGAAAGTGACGTTAGTGGTGAATTTTTTTTGGGCACTTTTTTTGATTACTTTATTGTTACAGTTGCCAGAGTATCACTAAAAAGTATTAAATAAAACGAATAATCGTTAGTACAAACAACAATAAGTTGCGACAAATTTAACGATTGTCGGATCATTAGGTTAATTCAATGCACCACAGTTCAGCGTTTATTTCTAATACGTCAGTATAGATTTATAGTTCTCACTGAACTGATTTGGAATACGAATTTCATCCTTTGATGCAAAATCTAGTCTGTTTCATTGAATCACGCTAGACACCCGAAACTTATCAAACTCAAACACTTAATATTTAAGAATAATATTTATTACAACATGGTATGCAATGGGCTGCATTTTTCACTAACTCAAACTTTCCGTACTAGTTTGGTCTTCTCTGTTCTTTTCTCCCGCTACAACATAAAATATTAAATTTAATAAAAACGAAAAATAAAGGGCAAAATAAAACGCCATAATATACAGTATAGTATTAAATGGACGGCAGCAAATGTTTGCTGCACTTTTTTATTGTTTTTTTTTTATAAAATAAATGATGACAATGAAGATGATGATGATGAATACCAAAACATGACTTTGTCAAATCGCTGTGGACGTTGCTGTTATAGATGATTTTAATGTATGGTAGAATAGGATGCATGTAGTACATACAACAAAGAGTTGTTGTTGGTTTTTAGGGTTCATTTATACAAAGGCTATATGACGAATGAATAACAAAAATTATTAAAAATGAAACACAACATACATAAATTATTTATTGCACAAAAAACAAAAAAAAAACAAAAGCAACATAAATTCCTTTAGAACAGATTTATAGTGACAGTATGTTCGAAAAATGTTACTTACCTCGGGTGTTTTTAACAAGGTTGCAATCAATTAAAATAAAATAAAAAAAATGGTTTTATTGGTCATTAAATTGTCTTCGTTGAATATCAAAACTCACGATATAAATGTCCTATTTCGAAATTCTACGCAGTAAGTTTGGCTATATTTAACAATTACGCGTCCGTCTTATACCAAAAAAAAACTGACTAAGATTTTAAGGGAATTTTTAGGTTTTGTGGCTTGCAGACCTGCTTACATATGGCTCGATGTTTGTCTGCAATGTCCCACCACAGGTTAATTTCGTAAAATTTATCTTTCTTCGAATGTTTCCTTAATTAAATAAAAAAATTAGTAAAATCATTTATCTGTTCCGATTACATTTAGTTGTAACGATCTGACATCAGTAAAAGTGTAAAATTATAATGATATTTTTAAAAAGGTTTGCAGACTATCGTGACTTCAAATAAGAGTAGGGTTGCCATTTCTATTTAAAAAAAGAGGACGCCAGCATAAAAAATGTAGGACAATTGCCCAAAAAACGAGGACACATTTAAAAAAATTAAATTTGATAAAATTTACGACGCCATTTAAAATACAAAAACAAAATTTGTTTTTACGAAAAAACTTTATTTACAAAAATACAAACTGAACATATTATTTTGATTTAATGGTTGAAAATAAAAACAAGAAAACCAAAATAAACAACAAAAATTCATTGCATTCATTATCGCGAATGTACACTTTTAAAAATTGTACATATATTTTTCAACACTTCCAATTTGAGCCAATATATTACCATCGCATCTCTTCAAATATTTGTAAAACTCTAGGCAATCCATATCAAAATTATATACCCTTACTATATTTTTTGTTCAAGACTTTCTTCTATATATGGAAAACAAACTTTATGAAAAACACACAGCTGACAAGCAGACCTATTTGCCGATCTTTTTTAAAATAAAAGACAAGTTAAAATAGGCCACTTCGATAAATAGCGACAATTAAGGATAATAAAACTAATTTTGTACAAAGAGAAGTTTTAAGATTGTAATTTTTCAAAACTAATTGTACGAGCACCTAAATCTTCATTTTGTGACCTGTGATTAAAAGTTTAAATGTAAGAAAAAAACTTCAGAGAAGGTGCAAAAAGCCGGACAACCCCGGACATTTGCTAAAAAAGAAGTAGGACAGCCCCGGATGCCCTAAAAAATAGGACGGTGTCCAGGGAAAAGAGGACGGATGGCAACCCTAAATAACAGCAATGCTGCTTGTGTAGGCATTGAACAGAAGTATTTTTTATCTCTAAACAAAATTTTGCTCTTGAGATTTTCTCGAATTAAAACATAGTTTTCCAAATAAATTTGTACAATTTGCAAAATTTTTTTGTTTTGAAACTTAGCACTAAACTAAAACTGCAATATCGACTGTTGCAGAGAACAGTGTGGCGAATTTAATATTCCTAAAAAAAACACCCGATATATAGTGTTGTATTCTCCATCGTAGTTGTTGAAAATAAACTAAAAATATCCAGTTCCACAATCATTATTGTGTCTCCTATGACAATGTGATGTGATGCTGCTGACATAGACACTGACATTCGCAGTAAGATTTGGTTCCTGTTTTACAATTCTTTTTTCTTCTACTTGTGCTGGCTTTATGAATTTAAATTTATCAACTAGAACATGATGACATTTAAGCCCAAAAGGGAATTGTTTTGAATTTAAATTGCAACAAAACATAAAAGACGTGTTCAGGCAAAAAAGACAATAACTGGAAACTGTTTGTCTGGAAGAATCTGTAGAGAAAACTTCATTCATTTTTGAATTAAATAATGCAAATTTATATATTAGGGACTTAAAAGTTCTCCAAGTTATTTATAGCGGAAACGTATAAATTTTTAAAATTTGTTAATTAAAACCTTTTTTGAGTAACAAAAAATGCACCTTGAACAGAGTGACAGCACCCAAGTGCCAAGTGTATTGTTGAACACTATCTTAACAAAAATATAAATTCTTCAACAATAAAATTAAAATTATAAATTCTTCATTTTTAATTCAAAACATTTTGTTAAAAAGTTTCCAATATATCGAAATTTTAAAATTCAAAGTTCAACTTATTTATTATAATCAAAAAACTTTTATTTTGAAAATTTCTTCTATAGAAAAGTTGATTTGAATTCCTTATATTTAAAAAATTTGTTATCAAATTCTTTTTTTATGAAAAATATTGCTGTAATACATTGCCAGAGCATATTCTAAACTTAAAATATGATACAAAAACCTTAGCATACTTTTAGATGCTAATTTGACAGTAAGCGATTTTTTTAATTCTAAATTAAATTTCATTATCTTGTAATATGAAAATAATGAAGTCTCAATAAATTTTACTTAACTTAACTTAACTTAACTTTCATTATACATACTTTAGCATTTGTTTAAAAAAAGAACAAAAATAGTTATTAAATAAAACATTTCATCACTTTTGCAAGTTTCTATACTGTGAGGTACAGACATTCTGAGAAGAAAATAATAAATAAATTAACTCAAATATTTATTTAGATGATAGTTGTTGCCAAAAGAATTCTTTCTGTATTTAAAAAAACACATTCTTAAAAAAAAAGAAAAACTATACAACAAAAAACCCAATCTAAAATTCAAGTGTTAAATAGAAAAATTTGTCATTTTTCCAATAAACATCGAAAACGTAAGAAGCAAAAACGACACCAACACCAACAGCAAGATGTCAAGACAAGAGTAAATAATAAAGTCATTGTATAACGAAGAGTAAGAGAAACTCTAAAGAGCTAGAAGCAGCAATAGTTTGTATACAAAAATATGGTTGCAACTTTGAGAGACAAGATAATTTATGGTTTTGACAATTACTGAAGCATAAAAACGGTTTTAATATTTTCAACAGCAAAAATTATGGGGAAAATGTGGGTGCAGTAAAAAGAAGGTAAATTATGAAAATGTTTTAGACACAACTAAAACGATAGAGCAACTACTAAATATGAAGTATAAATTAATGGTTTATGTTTTTCATGGCATACCACTAGGATGATAGTAATATTAGAGTATAGTAAGAAGGGGTACAAATGTATGATGGCTGAATAAAAAATGATGCTGACAACAACACACAAAAAAAGCAACAGTTTAGGATTTTATGTTTTTATAAACTAATGAGAAATTATAAGTGAAGAAGTAGTTTTTGTAACTCATTTTACTAAATGATGTTACAATTATTATATAAACAGCAGCATAGTTTTGGGATGCAGAATTATTAATCACAAAGCTATTAGGATAAATTATGGCACCATAATTTCGTTATGATTTATGACTAGCTTTTAAGCATTAAGTATATTATTTTTAGGTCTTTTATGAAAGGATTTTTTATGTAGTATGGTTAGGTAAATGTTGTCTACTTTAAGGCATATGAATATTTTTGTAACCTTTTTTTTAACTTAATTAAAATTTTCTCTAGATATTTTGTTAATTATCTTAGAGAAAATGTAATAAATATAAAGAATTACTAGCCTGTGCCCGCGACTTCGTCTGTGTAATTATCGGCACGAAAGGTAGCCGCTTTATATAATAATTCATATTGTTATCTAACTGTGCGGCAAATTCCATTTAAGTCAATTCAGTAATTTTAAGCGTGGTTGAGTAAAATTATCAAAACATTTAAACATACACAAAATCATATTTAATATATTAGTGCGATAGGACTTAATGCAAATTTTTAAGACAAAATACTTCTATCGATGACGTTGGATGATTTAATTTTTTTCGCCAATACGTGTATATTTTTGACACTCAATACCCTGGAACAATTGACTAAATAAAAAATATATTTATTGCATATTTTCGCAAATTCGCTGACAAATTTAGTTCCACTTAGCCGTATTATTGTTATTTAGTAACAAACATCCAAACATTCACATTTATTATATTAGTAGGATTATATTTAATTAATATTTTAAAAATTATTCTTATGTTTTAGTATCCTTAAGTCAAGTAACTGGGTATTTATTTAAAGAACAAACAAATTGTTAGTTTTATAAATAATATTTAAAAGATATAAAAAAATTTTCTAGCAAACCTAAAAATCAATATTAAAGGTATTTATTTTAAACCTCTTCTAAACAAAAAATTTGGTTTGTCTGCTCGAGATATTTTTAGAAAATTTACGTGTTTGTGAAAGTATCATATTCCAACCTTTTTCCTCATTATAAACTCTTCAACAAACAGTATTATTAAATGATTACTTTCAAGCTTGGAATGAGTACCTATTTATTCTGTAAAATATAAAATAGCAACAGCAACAGCAACAACTGCTGTTTTTTCAAAAGCATACATTTAGGTGTGGTTTTACTCAATACGAGTAGTATCTATGGTATACAAAACGTGTGTGCAATGATAGAAAGACCAAGAGCTATTGAAATTTAACTAGCCAATGTTGTGGTCAATGTTGCAGAATAATGGTCAATATGAAAAGAAATATTTAATCTCCAGGGTGGTGGGTTTTATGGAGCTTATAACCATGAAGGCACTATAAGTTGTCACAATCATTTTTAAATTGTAGTTTATTTTATAGGGTATAGCTTAAGGAGTTTTAAAAATAAAATATATATATTTAAAAATAGTTCTACTATCACTTCAAGTTTAAATTGCTTTTGTAAGTTTATTGAAGTTATTATTTACAGAAAATAAATAAACAAAAAAGGTTGTTTTTTATTTTATATTTTTTTGTTCTATTGATGCTGAAAATAAAAAAGAAAATGTGGATTAACATAACGAAATTAATAAAAAAAATATATATATAATATATAAATACATATATGTTTCATATTTCATATAAAATATCTAAAAGCATTCTTTAAATCATGACTAGGGATGCGAAACGGAACTGATGTAGCAAATCCTAGAACACAGGATTTTTCGAGACCACAGAATTGACATCCCTAATCATGACTGAATGGTAACATATTAAATATAAATATTTTATAGATTTTTATAACCAATTCGAAAGGATTTACATTACATAATATTGAAATATAAAATTGGAAAATTACCGAAAAAAACACGTTTTGCAATATTACGACTTATATTGTTACTTTTTATACACTTAAAAGCAAAATACTCAACTACAATCTAACAATACTTAAAAACCTCACCTGTGGTGCAAGGAGTATATACAGCTTTGCAATTCCATTTGTTATTTCTACAATATCCATTCCCATAAGGTGTATATATTTTTTTAAAGCTTATAACTAGGGGTATCGATTAAGCAATGCTCGTCTGTCAGTGTGTTGGTTGAAATCAAATTTTGGAAGCTACCACATTTTGAAAAAATCTGCATTTCTTATTAGTCTTTTAAAGATATTTAATAATGAATCACTACTGAAATTTAGAACAATGGTCCTATACCATTCTGAGATATGAGCTAATAAACACGACTGCCTCTGCTTTTCCGTTTTTTTTACTACAAACATTTTCAACCCCAGGATAATTTATAGACACGCTTGTGACTATTTATAGATATGATATACCTCTAGTTATATTCGTAAAACTTTTTGGGCCAATTGGTTACTAATCGGCAAAGTTATAGGCGAAAATTATTTGGAAAGACACATAAATTTTTCAAAGCTCCTAATTCAATTTTTCAAGCTCCTAAATAATTACTGGACACGTTAAAGACACCGCAAATATAAGCCGTGATCTCAAAAACTATTTTTGATAAGACATACAAATCGGTTTAAAACTAACTGAGATATAGGCAGCGAAATACAACTGCTTTGTTGTTTTTTTTCTAAAATTTACAAATGAAAATCGTTTTTTTTTTTAGTTTCTATAAATTCAAGAAAGCTAATATGAGTATCAAAGGAAGGAACTTAACTAGCGCAACAAAATTAAATCCATAATGGCTGCAACTACAAAATGGCGGTCAATTAATTAATATATGGATCCTATCTGGTAAAAAATTTACCTCCTTGATAACCTCAAAAATTGGTTTCAAATGAAAAGGCTTGACCATTCAAATGCAGTTAACTATGAAAAATTAAAAATCCAAAATGGCGTTCTAGATTAAATGTCAAATATTTGAGTCAAATATATCAGTTACGGCTTTATTTCCTTTAACCCCCACAATATTGATATCAAATAAAAGGGCTTGACTAGCAGAATTCAATTAAATATTAAAAAGCGTCAAATCCAAGATGGCGTCTAAAATAAAATGGCGGAATAAACTATGTAAAAACTTAAAATGAAAGAGGACATTATTTTCCACGATGTCCGCTACTACAAAAATTTATATGAATCTTTTCTGGCATTTAAAAATGCCTCCCAATATTGGAATCAAATGAAAGGGCTTGATCAGTCAAGTACAGTGAAGTATTAAAAAGCGCCAAATCCAAGATGGTGTCTTGCGAAATGTTTGTTCTCCATCAATATGGGTATCAAATGAAAGGCTTGACTAGTAAAATACAGTTAACTCTGTACAAATTCAAAATCAAAGATGGCATAAGAAATAATATAGAAAGTGGTGTAGAACATGACACTGAAATCTGGTTTAAGCTACGATGTGGTCATTATTCCTATTAACATCAATCTAAAGAGTATTTTCAGATACGGAACGGCCGAATATAGCGCTTACACTTGTTTTTTTTTTTTTTTTGTAAAGAAAATAACGTAAATAAACAATTCTTGAATTGTTTAAGTTTTCATAAAATAAAAATAATTGTTCATTAGTGTGTTAGATATAATTTGTTTCCTTTTAGGTAAGCAATAAATAGGATGCCTTGAAATCAATCAATTAATACATATTTAGGTTTTTGTTCTCAAGAACAAAAGCGTATTAAACTTAATTGCATTACACACATGGTTAATTTAAGCAAAATTAAATTAAGAAAACAGTAAAGAATGTAAGTAGTTTAAAAACCACTGCCTTCTTTTAGGCTTTTCGAGTAAGTAAATACTTTTTAATGACTACTTTAAGGGAAATTTATTTTTAATTAATTTTCAAAGCATACTTTGAATTAACATTTTAATTTTATCTTAAAGCTGTAAACTTTAAGGATTCTCTTCTTGGTAACCGTTCAAACGTTAATTAAGAAGTTTGTTTTTATATATGTTTTTATCTTATTAAAATTGTTATTTTCATAACATTTTATTATTATGCAAAAATAGCGACTTATTAAGAAAATAATTGTATGGAAAATGTGTAGCAAAAAAAAGGTTTGTTGTTCTTGAAAACACAAATGAAAGAGCAAGAAAACATTTTAAGATAATTTTGTATATACATATTTGAAAGCAATGGTTGTTGGTGGTTAATAATCACTAGCGCTGTCTTGTAGTGTAATATTCCAAAAATACCGCGAATTTAAAAAGGCAATTTATAATATTTGTACATTGTGCTTATACACTTCAAAGTTATGTAAATATGTAATTTTTTTATCTTTAACTTATTTGTTAGTTAAACAACGTCAATTTAACAAATTTGTTTATGCCAACAATTGTGGTCTACTCTGCTCGGTATCTTTCCATAGCATAGTTAAGGGGGTAAACAAACATTCAAGGGTTTTTTGCGTTTAAACATCGGAAAAAAAACTAAATATGTATTAATTTAAATAAAAATGAAAAGCTCTTATAAAAAGTAAAATTTTTTTATGGTTTCTATTCTGCTTTTGTACTGTTGTTGTTTTTACAAATTCAAGGTAAAACTCAAGTATAACTTTAGGCTGTGTACGTTTTTGTGCTCTAACAAATAAAAATGTTAAGAAAAAATAAAGGAAATTTTAAAAGTCTACTTTTAGCTGAACAAAAATAAAAACATTTTCTAAAACAAATACTTATGTTTTTAAGGTTTATCTTTAGAAAAAATGTAAAAAAAATAATGGTTTTTGCTTTTAAACTTAAAAATATTTAATATGGTCTATTAATTTTAAAAAACTTTTTGTACAAAATATATAAAACTTGTAAAAATTTTGTATAAAATTTTTAATTAACTTCCATTTTTTTCTCTTTTTTCTTTCTTCTTGCAATTTTGTTTACTTTCAAATTGTGTTCTGTTGTTATTATTTTTTTTTATTTCCCTTGAAAACTTTTGCTTTTGTTGTAATTATTTTGTAAAATTTAATCGGATATATAGTATCAAGGAGACAGGCACCAATTAAGAAAGCCAATAAAATACGTTCAAAACAACCAAGGCTATCGAAGAAAGTCAAATTCATAAGTAAGTACTGTAATAGACATGTAAAAAAAATTAAATAAATACACATTAAAAACAAATGCACTTTTCATTTCTCTTAAAGCCATTTTATATTAATTAAAAGAAATATTTTGTAATTATATATTTATATTTTATTCGAACTTTTTTCTATATATTAAATTTTAATGTGAACCATTTTTTATAACGAAAATGTATTACGAATATAGAAGAATATGAACATGTTGAATTATGAATTGTCATTTGATAGGTGAAATTAAATATTCAACAAAATATGAAAATTAATACTAAGATTCACTAATTCAAATTTCATTCAATTGTAACATAAATAGGAATTTTAAGTTACATAGTAGTATACCGATAAAGAGTGCTGATGATGAAATCGTAGCTGATTTCGAAAATGCATTCCACTCGGCTAATATCGGAAATAATTTTTAGAAAGAATATTCCTAAAATGGTTACAATTTAATTTAATTTGAATTATAAAATTAAATAAAAAGAATAAATGAACTTAAGCCAAAATAAAAAATGGTTCACATTAAAATTTGAAATATTTTGTATAAAAAATATAATAACTTTCTTTAAATAAAATCACCCTGTATAATAAATTGTCTTAAAATATACTTAAGGGTGGTTAAACCGAAACGTGCCATGTTAATTGTTAATTAAACGAAAAGTTTTAGAGAATTTTCTTAATTATTGGAAGGTTGGAGGATCTATGACAATTATGTGTGAAACAAAATATTAGTCAAATGCTAACCACTTCTTCGGTGGCATACTTCTATCCGATAGTCCATATTCTCAATGGCATTGAGACATAATTGAGGTTCAATGTCGTTAATGTTGCGAAAAATCGTATCCTTTAGCAGTTAAACAAGCCGAGGCAAAATTTTCGGTGGCGGCGGCTGAGCAGTTTTTAAGTTGCGGAGGCAATAACAAATTGAAATTGGCGGCTCAAAATTTTAAAGTGACGCCATTAAAAAATTTAAAAAAAAATCTAACGGTAATATATGTATTACTAAATTTTTCATCTCCGTTTCGAATAAAATTTCTTCTTCAGTCGACTGAAGCTGATCAAAACGGCGGCTTTCTTGAGCCGTTTTAAGCCAAAAAAACATCGGCGGCGGCGTGGACATTGAAAAAAATCTCAGCGGCGGCGCACCGTCGGCTCTGAGCCGGTCGACTTGTTTCACTGTCCTTTAGCTCCTGATTTGTTCTTGACTTCTAAACGTACACTTTTTCCTTGTAAATATCCCTAAAGAAGTCCAACGGTGTCAAATCACATGATCGTTGCTGCCAATTGACCTCGCCACGACGTAAGATAATACGGCCATTGAATTTTTTGCGAAACAGTGCCATTGTTTCGTTATCTGTGTATCAGAGAGCACCATTCTGTTGAAACCACATACCGTCCAGGTCAATATCCTTAATTACTGGCCACAAGAAGTCTGTGATCATCTCGCTATAGCGAACACCATTCATGGTAATTGCTTGACCGACCTCTCGTAGAAATTCGGCTCGATGACGCTCAAAATAGTTACTCGGCTGATTGTTGAAATCACTCGTTTATTCC
This sequence comes from Phyto melanocephala, assembly GCA_941918925.1. NCBI lineage: Eukaryota > Metazoa > Arthropoda > Insecta > Diptera > Rhinophoridae > Phyto > Phyto melanocephala. The sequence continues at coordinate 21,595,396 of OW799236.1, read as the reverse complement.
CATTTGCCTAAATGCGAAAATTCTGCTTTTTAACGAATCCACTGAAGTGAAAGTGTCTCGTTGCTAAAGATAATTTTCTAGGTGAAGTCACCATTCACTTCTGTCAACCAACCTATCGGTAAGTCATCATCCATTACGGTTGGACCACCCTGTATTATATTAAATTAAATAAATATAGAACAAAAAAATTCAAGAAGAGAAAAATAAATGCCCACTTGTCTCGGTCTTAAGATTTATTTAAGGACGAGTACAATACCACACAAAACACCTGACGAAAAGTGTAAAATATTGAAGTAAATCGTAAAAAATAATTACAATCGTTGTCACGAAATCACTCAAGACCCTAAGAGCGAAAATTTCGTTTATTTTGTCGTTTATAAATTTAAAAGTATTTGAATATACGTACGATTGTATAGATGAGTTGTTCACCCCCTTTCACAACACTCATTAAAAAATATATGTATTTGGAACATAGTTATTCATATCCTAGTTTACCCAGTCTACAAGATGTATTTTAAGACCGATACAAGACCATACAAAATCGGCGAAGACAAGTGTAAGACATTTAGAGAAAACTGTCCCGAAAGACTACAATAGCGACAATGGCTAATTATGTTGGTGATTAAGAAGAGGTCGGTAATACATACTATTGCACTATTGCACACTTTTTCTCTTACAACATACTGAATAAATTAATATACATTTTAAAGAGTAATTCATGCAACAAGCGATTAAACAACCTCTTTGCATAAAAGTTGATGCGACATTGGCGATTTGTTAGTTTTCAGTCACAGCATGTGAGATTAAAAGTATATTAGGTGACCGTACTAAAGACAATGTCAGCATATTGATTAACAAAGATTTTCTGCGCATCATCTTCAAAGGCAATAAAAATGACAAATGACGTCATTGTTAAATTTGAAAATAAGTTGATAGACAATATTGTAACCTACGGTCTACACCAGCCATCGATTTGTTCGAACAATGAAAAATTTTTTGTGCGCACATAAATTTGCCTGGTGTGGACCGCTGTTGTCGATGTTTTGTTCTTTTTGTTTATTTACAATCAAAGCATTTAGTACAATGGAATCATACGGAAGAATAACCTAGCCTTCCTCCACAACATCTTTAAAGACAACAGAAATACAAATTAGTATATATTTAATTCGCAATTTTAGTGAAAATAGAATTTAAGAATTGCTCTTATTCATTTAAGTTTTCCTTTCCTTATAAATGAATTTAATTGTAAAGTACATACATAAACGTTTGCCAATCATGTCCAAGATTATTTTGCAGAAATATGGCTGAATTTTTTTGATGCAGCATTAAATTTCTTCTTTTAATGCACGAGCGGCTATTGGCATAGACCTTTTATAACTCCATAAAAATTATTCCAATGGTGTGAAATTATACAGTCTAGATGGCTAATTCTTATCACTACAACAAGAGTATTGCAATTTTATGGTTTATGTGTAAACATCCTGATGAAAAAATATCATCCTGTAGTGCGATTCACTATCTTATTTGAACGATAATCGTATCGTTAAAAACAGTTAACAACAATTTTAACGATTTCGATATTCATATTTTAACGGCAGTTTTTATTGTTATCTAAGCGACAATAATTTTGTTTATTTTATCGACAAAAAGTTGAACTTTATACCCGATTCAAAAACCGCTTGTTTAAGTCTCGACTATGGCGCGACTACCTGTATGAGGAATGTTAGTGGTGAATTTATTTAGACACTTTACGACAAAGATGCCACTTTAATGTATTTACTGAATCGCAAAATCGATAGTGCAAACAATAACAAGTGTCGACAAATTTAACGATTGTCGGATCGTTAAAAGTTAGTGAATCGCACGGTTAATCATATATAAAACATCGTTATATCCGTCATTGACAGTCAATGATTGACAGGCCTAATTTCCCATTGATGTCTTCAGCCATGTGTGGTTATCTCAACTCCAGTTGACTATTAACAAAGTCATCAAAATGAAAATTTATATATCGCTTAGGATGACTTATACGTTGTAGAGAGCTGCATTTAGTTTGCTGATATGATGCTTCTAGAATTTTTCCATTATAACGATATTTGAATTAACGTATTTTCAAATACTGATCTGCAATTAAAACACTTTGTTCCCATGTGTAAACAACTTTGGCGTAACGGGTTTTTGAGTTCACTATTTAATATAAAAAAAATTTAAATTAATTCCCTATTTATGCGCATTACACTTTTTGTTTACGCACTTCAATATTTTAACAATTTTAAAAAAATCCTTTGCATGCAAAAAAGTTTATCATTTCCGCCTGAATAAAACGCAAATTAAAAATCACAAAATTGCTGTGGCATAAAATCCAATTGTCTGTTTAAAATACTATCTGTGCAAAAGTGTAAAAACATAAACATACTCAGTTCAAAATACGCACACCAACAAACATACTTTGAGTTGTTTGCTGTCATTCAAAATTTCTGTATTAAAATGATAAACCTTAAATGTAACAACGTATTTAAATATCTATTATTAAACATATCATACATAAATAAATACCACAATAAATAACCATAATTTTAAAGGACTGAACAAAAAACACAGAGAATACGAAAATAAAATTAATGAAAATTGCCTGCACAACATGTCACTGATACGAAAATATGTACATACATTGAAAATAATTAAGGACTTTTAAATTTCCTCAAGATAGTCCTGTAGTTTTGAAGAGAACAATATTCAAATTTTTAGCAGTAACTTTTCTTCATAAGAAGTTTTTTTGCTAACTCTAAAGCCTGTAGTACACGAAATGTAAAAAGACACATAAATGTTTTCGCTTCGGCCATATGTGTTTTATTTGCATTTTTGGACTAAAATACATTTCGTATAACATAAAAATCTTACCGCATGCAGCCACTACTACTACAGTCGTGCCTAGATATAGTGAACTAATTTTTGCAAGGCTTGTTCATAGTATCCAGGTTGTTCTCTATATCAAGGTTGAAATTTTTGTTCAAAAACTCTTTTTATTTACTAAAAATACATACATGTAAATGCAATAGCTGATTAGAAACAATTTGTACAAAAAAGGAAATATATGTACATACTTATTTAAGTTTAATAAAAGAATTGTTGTTGAAGTTGTTTTTAAAATTTTGTTCACTATTAGAGTTTTTCACTATTTCGAGTACTCCATGCAAATATTTTGGTGTTCACTATATCGGGTGTTCACTATATCCAGACACGACTGTATTTTAAAAAATGTACTCAAAATGCTGAACATGTTAGTGACGTCAGACACACATGTGCTTGTGGCTTTTAATTAATTAGCTTAAGCAATTAGCAGAGTAACAATTTTAAGTATTAGCACATACTTCTTTTATTGAAATTGCCACTAAACTATATACAAGTAACCTAAAATGTAATCAATTTAATCATTATTTTCTTTTTAACCATGAGATGATAATATGAGACTCTGCCAAACTGTGAGGCTTAATGTTGAAATTATTAAAGTCTTTTTAGTCTTCTCGCCATATGTTTTTTTACAAATACATACTCATAAACTTTATATTGTAATAATGGAATTCCATATGAGTGTTTGTTTATTTCTAAAAAAAACAGCAAAAAGAGACACAACGGAAATGCATACTTTTATATCCGTTTAACGGAAATATACATATAGTATATACACGCACATGGCTGGAGAACACATACATGATTAAATAAATGCCCTTAGAATGGCCAAGTCTTAAAAGTAATTTCGAACATGTTTTGTTACCAGAAAACTTTTCTCAAGTTTATTATCAATGTGAATTAACCCATTTGTTTCAAATAAAATTTTTTCCGGACACAATTTTCTTATGTTCAATTGATTAATTTTGTAAAATTTGTTGCGAAAATTAAAGTTTCACTATGAAATACATATAAATGTATGCAAATAAGGCGAAACAAACAAACAACAAACAAACTGGTGAATCCCCTTTCAAGTAGAGGTATTTGATATTATTATTCATTCCGTTCCGCGATTGCGTAAAGCATTTTTTGTGCGAAAACAAATTTTAAAATTTTTTATTCAATTGTTGCGTTATCATCCCGCTATTGCATTTTTATTTTTCTAGTTAAAGCGTATTTTTACTTTCAAAAATCTCAACATCTCTTTCAAATGTTTTTAACCTAACAGCATGTTTGGGCTTTTAGTGCCCCTCCTTTTCAACCTAACCTAACTAACAGCTAACAAAATAACATCTCATAATTAATAAAAACAGGGATCTTAAATCATTTTTTTGCGAAAAGCTTTTTCCGCAGGAATGACAATTTGCCATTTGCATATCGATCGATATTTATTTTAAATTGAGGTGTTTTCCACCACTGCAATTTTCCATTGCTTGTTTAAGACATCAAAATATTAAATGTTTACCCCATTTGTCCATCTTAATTTACAATTTGATTTATATATCCAGATCTAAAAATTATTGAAATTTGTCAAAATTATAGACAAGAATGAAATTTGTCATAATTATAGACAAAAAAGTGGTCCTTAACATATAAGCTCGTTTAAGTATTCAAAAAGGTCCTTTTTAGAGATACAGCATCCTGACTTATAGGTAACGAAAAATCTCCTCTGACCAAAGTCATGTTGTATATCAAATCAAAGACAATTTGATAACCTTTCCCGAATTTCAAGATCTTATATTTCAGATCCAGATGAGAAAGTGACTTCAAACTGAAAATTTTTCTTAGATCTGTGATACGTACCAAAATAAAGCAAATCGCGAAACAGTGATGTATGTAGGTAGATAAGGCTGGTGCAAAATTACCCTCACCCGGAGACCATTACGGTCCCTTGTGACGCCTTAATATATAAATAAAGAGAAGAATAGAAGAGAAAGAGAAGCAGACCAGTCCAGAGTCTCTGGCGGGAATCGAATCCGCAACCCCCAAACTAGCAGACCAGCAAACTACCACCGGGGCACCCAAACAGTTATGTAAAAAATAGCAATTTTGCAGTGTAATAAATAGTTGGCAACCCTAAATTAAAAAAAAAAAATTTTTCGCTCTTTAAATTTAAAATTTTAGGGCCGTATTCATAAAAAATATTTTAGGTTTATTAAAGGCTTATTTGACAGATGTTGTAGAGAAACTTGTCAAATAAGCCTTCAATAAACCTAAAATATTTTTTATGAATACGGCCCTTAAATTATAAGCCAACAGATTGCATAAAATTTGAGAACAAACATGGGTTGCCAGTTTGTTTTATTTGTAAAATTTACAATTTCTTGTGAAAGATCCATGTATTATTTGAGAGCTTACAACCCTGTGATTAAAATCACTAACACTTTGAAATTATAAGCTGATAGGAATTGAGTTTGAGTGACGTCATAGGCGTATGGGCAGAAAACTTAAATTTTTATTGAGAACGTCATAATCTTTATTCTGCCATTCTTGATCGGCACAACACCTCTCCTAATCTTACGTATTGAATAAAAATAAGCAAATTCGCCAGACTCGCGGTATATGCAGTGGTGAATTCTGACGAATTTCTATAACTCGAACTATTATTACCAAAAAAATTTTATTCATAAAACATTTATCGTGAAACAAAATAAAGATCTTCTTAAATAAAAGAAAATTTTCTTAATTATGAAATTATGGAAAAATTGTCTATAAAAAGAGAAAATATATCGATTTTATTAGCATTGAGGCTTTGTGGGATTGTTTTTGCGGTTAGACCAATAAAGTAATATTTTAAACCAATTTTTACATCTCTTTAAGTAGTATGAAGTCCTATGCAGACATTAATTATGTGGCAATAAGGAAAAACTGCTTATGTCTGTTTTTATAGTTTTTCAGAAAAGCACTTTTAAAATTTTCAGTTGATTTTTAAAAATTGATTTCCTCTAAAATAAATACTTTTATATGAATTCTATACATATTAAAGAACATATTCATTTTTATTAATTTTAACTAAAATATAAGTCAAAATAAGTTATTATTCCAAGTTATAAGTTTTGACGGTATAACTTCCTATAAAGTTGTCCAAAATAGTTGAAAATTTGCCTGAGTTTAGTTTTGAATCCCGGAATTGCAATAATGTAATTATCTAAATTTTAGCTTATGTCAACTTAAGCAGTTTTTTCTTTATGGCAAAGAAATATATTTCTTAAGTAATCGCTTTAATTTTTTAGTATGGTTAATGGCCGTTAAAGTAAAGCATTGATCTTCTCGATCAGCAATATATCACAATTTAATATCGGGCTAGCTGTAAATACCACAAACATAATGAAAAATGTGAAGACGACCACTATGCTCTGCCAAAAGGTTTGAATTGTATAGCAAAAATTTTAATATTAAAAGGCTCTAAGTTTTTTCAATAATCAATTCACTGTTTGCTTACCTTTTTTAATAAAAAGCGTTACGTTTTTAACTAAACACATGCCCGAAGTTGGGGACAATTTGAGGTGTTTTATCATCCTGTTGTTGGATTTTACAGTAGAACAAACATGCTTAGTTCACCAATAAATTTTTTTAAACGTTAAACGTTTAAAGCTTGTATTTCCTTCTACTAACTTGTTTGCCTAAGTTTTATCAACGTTAGTCTTTATTTTTTCCCACACCCAATAATATATACCATTGTATACCAGCAAAGGACATTCTTTTCTACTTTAAACAGCAGCACAAAAATATATTTTTTTATCTCTTATACGATGTAATGTGAAATGTAAAACCTAATGTGTCATTACCACAATGACAACAACAAAAGTATAGTGTTTAACAACAAAAACAATAATGCAAAAATGACAGCAGCAACAGAAAAGTAATGAAAAAAATAACATTAAAGTTTCCACTATTTTAATGTCATTTTCCTTGCAATGACAAAAAATCCACAAACAATAACGGCTTTAATGACGAAACATACAAACAATAACATTTGAAATGTAATTGTAACAATCATGCCGTTGTGGACATTGGGCCGAACTTTGTTTTGTAATAATTAATCGCATTATTTAAGAACGGTTGCACCAATTTTGCTATTTTTTTCTTAATGTTTGTCTTAACCCAACTCAGGTTTTAGCGTAATAAAATTGACAACGCCCACTGTTACGCCTACTTTTTTCATAAATAAAAAATCGGAGAACATGGTTAGACCACGTTGTCTTAATTTGCGAATTAATTTATGAAGCTTATTAAGGGTTATAACGAAAAAATGTTTCTTAAAATTTTAAGTGGGTGTTGCGCCCACCTTTCATGCTGAATCAACAGTTTTTGCCGCATAGCCAGATTATTTTTTATACCTCAAAGTCTTTGAAATTCGTGTCGAGTATTACAACATAGTTGAGCTTAAAATTGGTAGGAAAAGAATAATGGGCGTGGCTTCTTTAGTATAAAGAAAATGCTCTTTATGAGATGGCTAGAAATCGTAAAAGTGTTTTACTTTTTTCTTTACTCATTTTTCTTTTTCCAACTGAAAATTAATAAGATCATGTCAAGGAAAGTGACGGGGCATTACCAAAATCTTATATGATTTATTTAACAAACTATAAATGTGAGAGTTTCCAATTCCAATTTTTACAATTCATTCCATTAGAATCAAGTGGTACCTTCTATACAAAGAAAATATATTAAATGGCATATCTGCATAGCTTTAATTGTTAAAGGCTTTAGATTTTGTGTAATTAGCTACGATATAAGTTTAAATTTTTAGAAACAAAATCGATAGAATCAAAGCAGTGGAAATAGTTACAAAATCCAACCAGCCTTAAACTAAAAAATTTTTTTCAATAAATTTTTGAACCAACTATTCAGAATAAGATAAATTACAATTAATGAATCTTAAAAGGTCAACTTTTTAAGATTTTAAAAATTTTTAAAAATTGCATTTTGTTATTAAAAGTTAATCGGTCAATTATATAACACATAAAAAATTTTAACTTTAAAAATAAATAAGATTTAATATGAGTTCTTAATTAATACCACTGTGCTACACATACACTTACGCTTAACAACATATTGCACATAAAATAACAAAAGTTTTCCGCTGATGTTAATGTATATACAGATGCATCTAGGCGTATGTTTGTTTGTGTACGAAAGCATACATATGTATATATCCTGTGTACTTAGCGTACTCATTTAACTGACATGACTGTAATATTCTTTGCATGTTATTTTGCACTAAATGTTTTTATTGTTGTTTACTTTTGCATAAAGTATTTCCTGTTTGTTCATGTTTTTAGCATTTTATAGTGTTTTTCTTATTGCTTGCTATTGTCGTCGTTGATGTTATTCTACTTGAACTTAAAAGTGTGAGTGAGTATAATTTCCGTTTCTACTCTCAGTTAAAAACAGGGCTACCAGATGAATTTTTGGTGGTAAAAAAACTTTTTCAAGATGTTTTCTTATAATATTTTTTTTTTAAATATTAGAAATGCTTTTTATTTATGGGGAATTCTTATTTAACTGAAATAATTTTTGTAATTTAAAGGAAATAATTATATAATTTAAAAGATTTTTAAACGAATGGTCCAGTTTTATTAAAACTTTGCCTTAGCATCATAGCACAGGTGTTAGTGAGTTTTGGGTTTTTATCGTATAATAGCTTTTTTTATATATTTATTGTCTCCTTACACAACAAGACTTATAAATTTAGTGCAGGAATTTAAATTTGTACACATAATTTTGCCATAACAAATGAAAATTAAATACAATTGTTTGTATCACCATTCATCTCATATAAAATACGTACAACATGTAAAAAACATACCAAAAAAAAAAAATTACAAAAAAATATATTAAAAATAAAAAAAATAAATAAAAAAAAATTAAAAATAAAAAAAATTTTTTAAAAAAATTTAAAAAAATATAAAAAAAATAATAAAATATAAATAATATATTAAATAAAATAAATTTTTTTTGGCTCAGCTGGAATTCGATGCCACGTTTACTTTAAACAGTATGTATGTAGGTTGTTGTTGTAATTGTGAAAAAAAACGAGGTGGTCGTGGTTTTTTGCTCATATCTCAGAAAGTTATGGGGCGATTGTGCTGAATTTCAATAGCGATTCATTCCTGGATATTTCCAAGAGATTGATACCATATAGAGATATCAGGAACATATATTTGCTTCTAAAATTTGATTTCAACCAACACACGGACAGACGGTCAGGGCTTAATCGACTCCTCTATTCATAAGCTTTCAGAAAATATGTACTTTATGGGGTCGGAAATGAAAATTGTAGAAATTACAAACGGAATGACAAAGCTATATATACCCTTGTGCACCACAGGTGAAGGGTATAAAAATTTTAAATAAAACAATAAAATAATAATAAGACATTTAATCAAAATAATAAAACATTTAAACAAAATCATTAAAAACTAAATTTTTAAAAAGCTTCAAATGTAAAAGATCCTTTTAGCAAAAATTAATCGTTCTAAAATTACAATCGTGTTCACCTGTCGTAATTTGGCTATTGTCTTAACACATGTTTTTTCATATAAACAATAAACTAGTTATTAAAATTTTTATTGCAAAACCAACTTCAGAACAAGCTGATATTGTAATTTTGGTTTGTGCAACTCTGTTTTTCTTACAATGTCTGACAACGCTAGTTGTGTGTATTTGAAACTTAATTATGCTAAGTTGCGTTGCAACGAAAGAAATAAAAACCTAATACAATGGGTATTTCTGTTTATATTTTAACTAGTTTGACACATGAATTGTCAAAGATAATCCGTTTGAATGTCGAAAAATACTTATGTTAACAGTGTGTCTTTGATACAAAATACTTCATAAAAAAGTGCATCGGACGAAATGTAAAACGTAAACTAGCTGACAGAAGGCATCAAATTTGTATGGCGAGTTCCCTTTTTGAAGCATTACTTTTTTTGGAACAAAATGCGTGTTTTTTTAACGGTATCTTAGTATGTAAATGAAAGACTTACGCATAGACTGTTTCAAATTTTCTCCCTTACAGACCTGCTTCGAAGTAAGAAAAGGATAGATGCACTTGTATTTGATTAATTTATATAATTTTTTTATTAATTTATTCACTTTTCCTACTGCATAAAATAAAGCTTTTCGCGCTTCCATTTTAAAATTTAATATGAATGCATCGAAAAACTCGTTTTTTTACTGGTTAGTTTATAATATTAAACTTGTTTTACAACTGCTAACACTTGTGGCTATAAGTAAATAAATATTTGCTTTTTAAGATTTGTTTGTTGTTTCTAGAAACACCAAAAACACTACCTGGCAACACTGCTAGCTTTTAACCTCTACCCATTGTTGTAACATTTTTAAATATTTCTTTGCTGTGGCTTATTATTGTTACACAGATGTACAACATATTGTGTCATTTGTTTTAATACTTACACACATACACACTTATAAATATGCCCTGCAGTTCTGAACGCTGTTAGCGATGTAGTGATTTTATTGAACAGTGTGTACCAAGGCACATTTATTCACCAGGTAGTCTTGTTTCGTCAGCTGATTATTTTTTCTTCACTTATTTTTAATTTCAGCTGTCAAAGTCTATAGATAAAAAACAATGTTCTCTTCTCTTTCATTAATTTCAAATGTCAAACTTCATATATAAAAAATATAAACAAACAAATTCTCTCCGAACTGCAATTACCTGATGAATTAATATGCCTTGAGTGTGTACTAAAAAATTCTATAAATTCTCTTATAACAATAAATGAAATAAATGAATTTGAACTGACTACAATCTAGATTACGGTAGGACACTTAAGTGTCTATGGGCTTTAGTTTGTTATACATGACAGTACAATAAAACAGTTATGTAAAGTCAACTTAATAACTAGACATTAGTGGGGAATAATAGATTAAATATTCATGATGTTTGTTTGCTACAGGGTTTTTACATATCCATACATGTGTACATACATATATATGTACATACATACATGCGTATACATACGTCTGTGTAAATAGTACACGTTGTATATATTGCAAACACAAGCTAATTTTAAGGCACTTCATTTGTTTTTCTTACTAAACGTATAATCGTGTTAAATTTTCCAACAGCAACAGCAGACCCTGCCTTTAGCCTAAATGTGTATAAACACACATACAACTACTTATATGCGACGAATTTTCTTTATAATGAAATTTTATGTTTAAATAATGACAACAAATGACTAGGTAATTTTCTTTGTCATAAAATGTTTTTAAAGCCACTAAACAAAGCGAAATTTTAATTATATTTGCGCGTTTTTACAAGAGTTAATCCAAAGCTGTTAATTTATTAAAACAACTTAATTTTGTTAACTTAGTTTATTACTTCGTAAAAAGAAATATTACATTTTTGTTTTGGAAAGAGACAAAGAAATATTTTGAAAGTTAATGAAAAGTTAAAATGAATAAAATTTCAAAATTTTCTTTATCCAAACGTTTCTGGTGGGTGCTAAGCAGGAAGAATAGAAAACATATTACGCATACGAACCGTAGTCTACCTTTTTTTCAGTAGAAACGTCTTGAAACTTCATTAGCCTTTGCATTATGTTGCCATTCTGTTGTTTAGTTTCTGTTGTTACTTCCCAGCAAAAATTACTGCATACCCGGAAGCAGGCATGTAAGGGAGAGACAAATGTACTCTCCTTTTCCAACCTGCTTCAGGAAGGCATGATTTTTATATGAGATGTCCCACTTGGTAGGGCTCTTTGATGCTCTAATTATTTGCTATTTTCACACATGGTTAATGCAGTAATATCATGTCTCTTTTATGTGTTTTCAATAAATTTTTTAAGAACTACAGTAAAGAGAGGTAATCATTCGCTTACATTCCTGCATCCTCGTAAAAATTAAATATATTTAATAGAAATTTCTGACTTCCATTTATAGCACCCTCGAATGCGCTCTAGCTCTAATATTGCGCTATAAGAAGGCATGATTTTTTTTACTGCTTACCGGTACAAAATAAATTTTTGCTGGGTTATTATGTAAAAACGTATCTGCCTTACCTTACAACATAACTTCGATAAATTAAACAAGTAAGAGCGCTATATTCGGCCGTGCCGAATCTTTTATACCCTTCACAACGTGTAGTCATGCAATAACAGTAGTTAGTATCACCATTCATTCCATATGAAATACGTACATACACATAAAAAACATACATATATACAAACAACCCATTGTAAAATTATAACTTTACGTATGTATGTTAAAAGAAAAAATAAAAAAAAAACAAAAAAAAAATATTAAAAAAAAATTTTTTTTTTAAATAATTAAAATATATATAATAAATATGAAACAAAGAAAAATTAAAAAAAAATTAAAAAAAATAATAAAAATATAAATAATATATTAAATAAAAAATAAAAAAAAAAATAAAAAAAAATATAAAAAAAATAAAAAAAATTTTTTTTTGCTCAGCTGGGATTCGATGCCACGTTTTCTCTAACCAGTATACACGTTTGTATGTATGTATGTTGTTGTTGTAATGTTGTTTTTGTGAAAAAAAATCGAGGTGGTCGTGGGTTTTTGCTCATATCTCTGTTGTTTATGTACCGATGTTTCTGATTTTCAATAGCGATCTACTCCCGAATATTTCTGATATTTTAATACCTTACCCGGGTCCAACCTATGTCGGGGGGCTTCAAAAAGTTGATTTCAACATACACACGGACAGACGGACAGACTGACAGGGCTTAATCGACTCCCCTATTCATAAGCTTTCAGAAAATATATACTTTATGGGGTCGGAAATGAAAATTGTAGAAATTTCACACGGAATGACAAACCTATATATACCCTTTTTCACTGTGTGAAGGGTATAAAAAATATTAAGAAATTTATAGTTTTAGTTTCACAAACTAATGTTAATAATGTTTGACTAATTTTTGTCATTAGAGTAATTGCTAATTTACTATATATTGATTTAAGATCCCATTACTTGCTATGTATTGTCAAATAGTATATATATAAACAGGTAGAATGCTATATTCGGCCGTGTTGAACCTGATATTACCCTTCACCATCATGTGTATACGTTTAATGACCATATCGTAGCTTAGCCTAGATTTTAGATTTCATGTTATACGCCATTTTCTTAATTATTTCCGACGCTATCTTTGGTTTTGAATTTTAACAAACTTAACTGTATTCTACTAGTCAAGCCTTTTTATTTGACACCCAATTGTGTGGTTTGAAAGAAACAAATTCGTAACTACTATATTAAATTTAATCCAGGACGCCATTTTTTCTTAGTAAACTTGTATTTTACTGGTTAAGCCCTTCCATTTGTTACCTTTATTAGGAAGGATCCCGGGAGTACATTTTAAATACCAGATATGAAACATAAACCGCCATTTTTTACTGCGGCTATATCTCAGTTATATTCAAAATGATTTGTTAATTTTTTTCAGAAATTTTTTTTATAAGTTTGGCTTATAACTTGGTGTCTTTAATGTGTATATTAAAAAAAGTATAAATTTTTCAAAATAATTTTTGCCTATAACTTTGACGATTAGTGACCGATTTGTCCAAAATTTTTTACAAATGTGTCCATAAATTATGGATGATTTTTAAGACTGTTCATATCTCAGAAAGTAATGGGGGGATTGATTGTGTTTGTTTGATTTTTCGATACCACAAGCGAGTCTAGGCAATATCGGCGTGCTTCAAAAAACTTATTTCAACGTACACACGGACAATCGGACATTGCTCATTTGACTCCCCTATTTTAAAGCTTTCAGAAAATATACACTCAAAAAACAACTCAAGTAATCCGTAGCAGTATCAGAAGTACGGTAAGTACGGATTTTCTTTAACCAAGTACAAAATTCTTGATTTAAAAATGAATGTGTCAAGTACGAATTTCTTAATTTAAGGAATAGTTAAGCCGAAAAAAGTTTGACGTAAGCCGAAAAAAAAATTAATTCAAGTAAAAAAGAGGTGGAATTAATCAAAAGATGCGCTTGTTTCAAGAATTCGTAACTTGATTTGATCGTTGTATAGTACAGTATCTGCACTACTTACCCTTTGACATTTCCTTAGCGATACGTTTCATTTAAACTAAAAAAGAAAACTAACGGACAAATCATAAAAGCTTGTTTAACTCGAAAACTGCTATAGCTTTGTTGTCTTAAGTATTGTTACTTATAGCTAAAGTGTAATAAACAAAATGAGAATTATAAAAACATACTTAAAATTTTAAACAGTGTGTTTATCTAAGCAAATGTCTTAAAAATATAATTTTGTTTTTAATTTGAGAGAAATAAGAATTAATTTAAGAAGTTAATTCTTATTTTAGTAGTCTTGTACTTGATTTTGTAAAACAATCCCGTTTTTTACTTGTTTTAAGAAAAGAAATAAATCGCAATTGAATTTTTAAGCGCGATTTCGGCTTAAATTAGGAATTTAAATCTTGGATTTAGACCATAAATTTTCTGCGTAGCCTTTTAGGCTCTTAGACTCTCTGTTGAGGGTATAAAAAAATGTGCCAGACTTTATCTATAAAACGACAGTCCCTCTATTGCAGCCATTTTGAAAATAAATACGACAACAAAAATTTTGTTTTGTAAAACTAACGACATATACGCATTTTGTATTCACTAAACAATTTAGATTATACGTCACAGAAAAGAAAGTAACGACTGGTTACAACCCTTCCCATACAAATATATTTTTAGGTGAATTCACAAGATGTGCTATCATGTTGTATTGTCATAATTTGTTTTCTTAATTTTAAACTTATAAACTTCTACTATGAACAGTTATTATGACAATACTCTATAATAGCATACCTTATGAATCCTCCAATTGCAATTTTTATTGCCTAAGAAAAATGTTTAATTGTTCCTATATGGCAGACAATTTAATTATTAAAAATAGAATGAATAACTATTGGTAAATATAGAAATTTCAGTTTTTAATTAAATGAAAAAGAAAAGACCGTATTTTTTATTATTTGTTGTTTTTCTATCTGTTTATCAGTATGAATAATATTTCATTTCTCTGGCGACATCCAGTCGTTTTAAAACGTTAACTTCTGGCTTTTTTCACATAAAAAAAAAATTGGCACAACACGAAAATCCATTATGAATCATGCTGCCTTTCGCTGTTTGTCTTCTATATTCCTTTTTTTTCGGCACTCTTTGCCCTTTTAATTCTACAAAATACACACACTTTTTAAGTGCTGAATTGACATCACACTTTATTTATTTTTTTTTTTTATTAATGTTTTAATTTATTTTTTATTTATTTATTTAACATTTTGACTTGACAACTTGTCGTCGAATTTTTACGATAATACTATTTATTGTCTACTTTATATATATACATATTTCTTTTGGTAAGTTTAGTAGCATTAATTTTTTTTTTAATATTTTCGTACATTTTATTTGCTTTCCTAAGCACTTCCTGTCGTTACTTGCTCAATAACACAGTAATAAATATGTTTAATTTGGTTATAAAACTGTATTATATTGCCGATTAAAAAGAGCGCTAATAAAGAAACTGTTTTCGAAAATGCATTAGATGGTTAGCTCGTTGTTAGCTTAGTTCACTTAGGGAGCATTGTTCTCAAAACTAAACAAGTCATCCAATCATACATCTAAGCGACCGCTATGATCCTGGAAGAATTGTTGCATAGCACTCCTCTTTGTCGAGATAGCTTTTTTCTGGATACTAACACTACAAGTTCTATCTCCTCTCTACCCCAGTTAAGAAGAGTCTTTGTTGCATTAATTTTATGTAAGGGCCAAAGAGTTTTAGATATTCTTAGTGCCACAAAAGTCATCTTAATGTTTATTACTACCACTAGTTTAATAAGCATGGAAACAACCTACGCGCATGTGTCAGTCATCTCACTGCCAATGATGTCTAAATGCTCTGGTATACACTCTGGCACAACATGGTGTCACTATTATAACGCCAGAGAGTGAACACGCTTTCTAATGAATTTCGCTCTTCTTGTGAAGGCAATAAGAGCCTAAGCCTAAGAGTCTGCCAGTTAAGATGCCGTCATATTAAGTGGTTGGGTCTATTTCCCTGATCAAATGCGCATCTGTATATTCTGCTTAAATATCAACCTGGAAAACAGTACAAGTATCTGGCATTCTGAGTAATTCCACATGATCTTGCATATGCCAGAGCCCGTTTTTGTGTCCATTTTCGATTCGTCAGTGAAAACTGTGATCCTATTCTCGCGAAAAATTTAGCATTGTAGACAAAAAATTGACTTCAAAAGTTCTGTAGAACTCCATTCTCAGGACTTTTTAATCAGTTTTCTCTTTAAACTTTTCAAGCATGCCTCCGGTTATTCCGGGTTGAAGCTGGGCCAAGACTCAGTCTATTCCAGGGTGCTTAGCCAACACAACTATCTTGCAGTTAAACTCGATCACTTATTTCACCCTCTATCGCTGTTAGGGTTTTTTCTCGGGATCCCGGGAAATTAAAAAATAAATCTCGCATTCCCGGGAAACGAAAAATTCCAGGAAAAAAACCCTAATCGCTGTTGATGACTCCTTGACGGACCAGGAATTTGACCCATTTTGTCGTACTCTCAGAATTATTTGGCTCTAAAAGATTACAAGTGTAAACTTGCAAAAAAAATTTTAACCAAAATCCTTTGCCCGGAGTAAGTACTCTAGTCTCCCAGCTTAACAGTATGATATCCTTATAAGAAATGGTAGGATATAATCCGCCTTGCTCTGTGATTGTAAATCAGTACCCAGATCTCTATAAACACTGGAATTGGTTGCACCAATCCACATTTAGTTTCCCTAAACACTGTTTGTTTTTAATTCCCTAATACTTACTTCTTACCGGCTCACTGCACACTAAATGTCCTCTCCGAATCTTAAAAGTTGATTTGATCGTGTCAATTTTTATGTAGACATAAACGGAAGTAAAAAAATTAATAATCATCTTAAAACTGGATGCACGTCCAGGTACCCGTTTTGGCAACGCTTGCTAAACGTTATAAATTCTATATTTAGTATAAAGAGATATGATAGTTTGTCTACTGCTCTCCACTAATCTAGTGCTCCATATTTGAGAATATGTCTGATAGCCGCAGTTTGTATCCAATATGTATCCAATGTATGTTTTAAGAGCTTGTCTTCCAAAAGTATTTTTAAATCTTATATCAGTAAACTTCGCCTCCCACGAGAATCTCATGGTGTTTCCATCTAATTTTGGCAAAGTGACTTCCGAAATCTTGTATCTCCTAGTAATTAGTATTGATTTGGTTTATGTTGAATTAATACCCAGACGGCTCCTTGGGTTAGAACCAAGGAAGGCCGTAATAAAAACACAATATTATCTGCATAGGCTATTATTTTGCTGCCTTCATTACTCGAACTGAAGAAACTTTCATTTATACGAGATACGAGGTCCCATATCAGTGTAGAAATGACACCGTCCTTGTTTTTGGGTTTACGGTTAATAATAATTGCTACGTTTGGTACTAAGTACTAAGAGTAAGGAAATATTTTTAAGAACATTGAAAATGTCGTTAAAGAGTATTAAGAAATTATTTTCTACACAATTGGTTTGTTAAAAAAAAACTGCACTTTTGCAAGACTAAAATTAGTGAAATGAATAACTTTATTGTTCTTATTTCAAACAGTTTGGTAGAAAATATAATTTTCTGAAATTTTGTATTCCTGCCATTTTACGGATTTATAACTTAAAGCTTATATTTATTACGAATTAAATATATTTATTCGTTCATATTTTTTTTTTTTCTTTTTTCATCACAACAATTATCTAACGGAAATTACACTCTAACAAATTAACTTAAAATTGCACAACAGAGATCAACATCGTAACGTTGACAGTTAACTGCTGTGAATCGTATATATTTTCCGTTTATTTCCCCATTTCGTTTCCCAGCAGCAACACCTGTTTATTGCAAATTTAATTGTCTGTATGCCATAACAACATTTTATGGCATGAATAAGTTCTTAAAGGATGTTTCGAATGTTTTAATTTTTTCAAATTTCTACTTTTACTCATGTAGTTATTCTCTTTTATCATCTACATCAACCTGGGTACAATGAAAAATCCATTAAAATTTTTTTTTGTAATAAACCTTCTGTAGCGACTAGCTGCTGCTGTCTAAGGGTTATTGGTGCTAGTTGGTGTTTGCTGTTGGCAAAGCTACTAGATGAAAAGAAAGTTAACTTGATTAAAAATAAAATTACATTCATTATGCATCCTTTCAAAAAGTGAAAATTAAGTTTGAAAAAAATGAATTATTTTTTTAAAGAGTTGAAAACTGTTTAGATATGAAAATTAATTTTAGATTTTATTTATTAATAAAATGTAAAGAAGCATAATTTATGTTAATGTTAAAAATATTTATTACTCTGATTGGGTAAAATAAAAAAATAATAAAAAGAAAATATTTTTTTGCTTTTAAAAAATTATATGTAAAAGTATTTTTACGGTGTTACTCCAAAAATTTACTAGCGTTTCATGTTGAAATCTTTTAAAAATCAACGGTATATGTCACAATATCTTATCTCCCATAGAAAATTTTGTTTTTAATTAAACGAATGAAATCGTTAAAAGTATCAAATACTTTTGAGTTCCCAATTAAAAAGGATTTAGTAGTATGGAATAATTAAAAGTAGTAGAAATTACCAGCAGTACTATTTTGTGCTTCAATTTGAAAATATTAATTTTCTAAATCAACTCGTAATTTCGATAAAATATGAAGAATTTCAGAAGAAGAGGACAACCAATTTTTTTCTATTGCATCTTATTTATAAAGGGGCAGACAAGTCGCTATTTGCTATATATATTTTTCGTTCGGAAAAATAACGAAGTTTCAACTACTACCATTATTAGGAAGGTATAAAATTAATAAATACCGTTTTTATATCTTATATAGTAATAGGCAAACCGAATCTACAAATCGTAGGAACGTGTTTGTAAATTATCCCAGGGCTGAACAATTTGTATTATAAAATTAAAGAAAAAAAGTCGTGTAAGTGAGGTATGGAGTAATAGTTCGGGTATTGGGGTCATCATGACTTAGTATAGGACGTACTAGATGATTATGGAAGGGAGAGGACGACTGGAGTCTAATATCTTCTCCCTATTTTGATGTGATGTGTTTTTATTTAGTTTATGTTTATTTTTATTTTTTTTCTTGTGACGATCCTGGGTTAAGACAATGTTAGGCACTCACAGCCTTAGCGGAGAAGCCAACATAAGAGCTAGTCGGTCACAATCCTGTCTTAATGTCTAAACGGGACACGTAACAGATTGTGCTAGATTTTAATAGTGATTCAATTCCGGATATTTTCAAAAGATTGACACCGCATTGAGATCTGTGCAAACTGGGGCGCTTTTTAGAATTAATTAAAAAAAAAAACACAGACAGATGTACATTGTTTTATTGACACTCTCCTAGTCATAAGATTTCAGGAAATATATACTTTATGGGATAGGAAATGAATATTGCTATATATAACTCTGGCAAAGCAGGTGAAGGATTAAGAAATATCGATGACTTACTCAACTTCGTATATTAAAAAATAAAATTTTTCAGGAGAGAAAAAAAAACGGTTCATCCTTTTATACTTCGGTGTTCGGTTAAAAGTTTAAATGCAATTATTAAGGAATTGATTGATTTATGTACATATATTAGTAGTAAAAATATAATAATATTTTTTAGTTAAAGCATAAAACAATCGTTTGATATGAAAAAGTCAAAACCATATTTTTTAAGTTACGAGGTTGAGGAAGTAAGGCATCGATATACCATTTGAAAGCAATTTTCTTATACATAGATGTGTTAGAAGCGTTTAAAGTTACTACTAACATATCTGCAAACCAAATCGCAAAAAGTAAAACAAAATTAGCGATTGCCTTTCCTGGTCAAGCGATTTTTAAGAATAACTTAAAACTTTGCAGAGATCAGCTAGTAACACTCCTTAAACCTCAGTTCTAACCTGTCCAATAATTATTTCGTTTTCCAAATTCAACACTTTACACCAATTAAATCCATAACAATTGATTACCTTTTCATGTGAATCTCGTTAAATATTAATTTTAGCATAAACCACAATATATTAAAAATAGAATTACATTTTTTATTTAAATGTGTACGCGTGTACGTGAGTACGTACTAAATATATTTAACATGTATTTGTTTTCTGTATGACAAACAATTTTATATTTAAATTCATAGATGATAACAATGAAAAAATAAACAAAACCAATATGACGTATTATGGCGCATGTTGAACAAACAATTTAAACGAGCGAAAATGTCAGAGGTTTTTTTTAACTTTTTTTTTTTACAAATTTTACCTCAATTAAGAATTTATCACTTTTAGGCTATAATTGCCTGCAAATAAATATAAATAAAATAACTGTCATTTTCAGTGATGGATTTTATTTAGGTTTTTATATAAAAACTAATAAAAACAAGTAATAAAATACAAAACATTAACTTTTACTAACGAAACCTTAAAATGAAAGTCATTTTAATATATTCTCTTTTGTACAATACAAAAATATATCGTTTTAAGAACTATTTTTTCAAAATTTTCCTTGAAATGTTCAAAACATAATATTTGTTAATATTAATACAATTTTCTTTTAGAAAAACTTTTATAATTGTTTAAAACATAAAGTTTAGACCAATATGTTAATCAAGGCGCATTTATTTATCATGTAGTCTTGTTTCGTCAGCTGATTATTTTTTTGTCTTCACTTGTTTATATTTTAGCTGTCAAAACCCATACATAAAAAACAATACTCTCTCTTCTCTCATTTATTTCAAATGTCAAACTTCATATATAAAAAATATAAACAAAACAATTCTCTCCAAACTACAATTACCTGATGAATTAATATGCCTTGATGTAAATGAAAATAAAGCCTAAATGCTAGCAACGCCCGGTAAGCTTCGCTTTATTTTATCAATAACATAAAAACATACTTATAACAAACAGTGTTATTTTTTCTAAAGTATAGAACTTTAAATTTATATAAAACATGGATAAATGGCGTTCGAAAAATAATTTCCTGCAAATTTTATTTAAATATCATTTCCAGCATATGGCCACCTCAACTGGCTAACGGAAAGTTAAATCGGAAAATCTAATTTATAATCACCAAATTTATAATTCATCCAAAGCCATCCAATTGTGGTGCAAAAAAGTCAGTGATCATGGTTTTGTAGAGGTCACCACCATTAACGAGAACGTTCCTAATATCATCCTTTTTGAAGAAAATACAGACCAATAATTCCACTGGCCCAAAAGTCACACCGATACGATAGCTTTCTCTGCGATTTTTCGGTAACTATTATGGATGCACTGTCTGTTGTATTTGAATTGTTGACTTAGGGCCGTTAACAATAAAAAAATTAACCTACAGTTAAATTTTACCGAGTACTATTTGGCGTTTAAGTTCTTAACTGGAAGAAAATATTTGATGTTTGACTTTAAATATATTATATTTTTGCTATTTTTAAACAATTGAAAGATGCCTCTACGATTAAAAAGATGTACACATTGGTATAATTTATATAAAGTAAATATTTCTTATGGTATGAAAATAAAATATAACCACAGAAGTCGAATGGATCATTTTAATTTACCTGATGCAGAGTTTTTCATGAGATATCGTTTATCTAAGAGAATTGTTAAATTTATATTTCAAAATACATTTAATTTTTAATAAATTTATAAGCAGATGGGTGCACATTAAGAATTTATATTTATGTATACATTTCTTCTTCTTTTTGAAATTCATTCATAATAATTAATAACTACAAGTTAACTAACTCTTGCCTATTGTTAACGAACATTTTTAATTTATAGTTAAAACTTCAGTTTAAGCTAACTGAAAGTTAGTCAACTTTTACGTTTAATTTATTTAACTGAATATTATTTTAGTAGGCCTTATCCATTTAACCAAAATTGAGCCTTATCGCTAAACAAAATATTCTTGTGGAAAACTCATTGAGTTTTTCGAACTGAAGTATAATTTTCGTAAAAATTATTTAATTCGTGTCAATCTAATTATTGTTAAAAGGCAAACCAAACTAAATACTAGATAAGTAACAGCTTTTAAAATGGCTCATATACCAAGCGGTGTTGCCAACTTAAAGTTATATTAAAAAAACATGTTAAAAAAATATGTTTTAGAGCAACTAACTATTCAACAAACTATTTAACAATTTAAAATTCTCATATTTACATAATTTGTCCACTCTTTTAGTTTTGATGAACGCTAAAAGCACAATAATTCGTATAAACTTTTAGTATCCTTCTATTTTTTTTCGTAGTGCTACGTTATGTGAGAAGTGTCACGTCGATTGTTTATATTTCAAGCATGTTCTGTGTGATCGTGTACACTAATGAGACATGTTTTCGGACAAAATACAATAAGTACTTTTTAAATTTTCTGAATTGTGCCACACCCACTTTTCCGATTTCGATAGTTTTTGGTACGACTATGACAGCATTTCAAGATTCTTATTATTTAACAATTTGCGTTTTATACAATATGCAACGCCCACTGGTCGGATTAATTTTTTGCTGACCTTCATATGTCTAATAGTACAAAAATGCGCAGAAACTGGCAAGGCCTGCTTTTTTATGATTCATCAGATACGTAATCACTGATACTTATAATGTATGGAATGTGAAAGTGGCCCCAGGAATTATTAAACATCAGTAATACTTATTAAAATTTTTAAAAACTCTTTTCTCTCTCTTCTCAAATGGCGAAGTCTCCTCTAAAGTACATTCATATATACCAACATTTTTTAATTTTATAAATATATACTTATGCATATGTCTACCTCATCTTTAAAGCAAGTAATTGCCATTATTTAAAGTTCAAATACGATACAAAACTTTTTCTGTATTAAATCACATTCAGGGCGTTTCCAATAACCTCCGTAAAATCCCTTTATCACCATGTGACGCAGTTTAAATAGCAACAATTCTCAACTCATTATTTTAATTAATGTTCTCATTCATTTATGGCCATCATTACAGGATTTCTATTAGATTTTATACGACAATATCGTGTTGATTATTGATTTTTCTTCTTGTATACATACATATATACAAACTAATTACATATCTAGGTATATTATCTTTGGCTTTTGCTTTCAAATGCAACGCAAAAAAATAAAGAAAATATAACGAAAAACTAATTAAACTTATAATAAAAGAAACCCGACGTCAACAGTATTCATGGTAGTCGATTAGAATTAAAAAGAGAATGAATGGTGAAAAGTATAATAGAACTTTGTGGCAGAAGGTATTGTTTCCATACGTATCCACAATGGGGACGATATCAATGTCAACTAGTGATTATCGCTGATTTAATTTACAATGACCATTCAACCTGAATACCACACATAAACTAAAGCTGTAAGATAAAATCCGCATTAAAAACACCAAAATTGCAAAAAAAAA